>CM061046.1:26964479-27694965 GCA_030762985.1 Adelphocoris suturalis
GAGCTACGTCGATGGGTTTCGTTTGACGATCTTTGAGGCGATTTCTTTGTCAATCTAGATCTCTTGTTTTGTTTGCATTGAGCAAGTTTTTATTTTATCAGTATATTATTGTGCGTTATTATTTATTTTTATTGTGCGTTATATTATTGTGATTAAGCGTTATAGCATTGGCACATTGTATAAAACCTTTGGTTAAACGAATTAAACCTTTTTAACTTTGAATTGAACCTTTCATAAAATTAATTAAACTTTTCGATCTTTGAAAAACTAGGTAAGGTTATTAAAATTGCATTCAGTTGAATTCATATTGCGAAAAGTTTAATTATTTCGTAAAATTTCTGAAAAGATGTAATTCAAAGTACGAACGTTATATAAGAATTTGTGGATGAATCGTTAAGATCTGTCAAACAAAGTTACAATACCGTTATGTTATTTGAATTCTACAAAAACGGAACCATAAAGTATTAAACGTTGAATTTCGTGGGTTGCGTTTAATTCTATTACCTAATCCTGTTGATACACAAAACACACTGGTCATGGTTATGTATCATTCAATATGATGGGTAAGAGGTATATATCGTTCAATTGTGTACTTTTATCGAATTAGCAAAATCTACGATTTGGTCCTGAACTTGGTTTTTGTCGGATTTGAACGATTTCGAAACAGGTTCCTGCCTGGACGTTTGTTTGGACGTTCGCCACTCCTGCACGCCCTACTTCTGCTCAACCTTGAAGGGAAGTGAGGCGGGCGCCTGGGGCGTCCTGAATACGTGCGGGCATCCTCCGCGCACTCGCCAACCGCCTCTGGTTCGCCACCTTGTAGACAATGAACCGGCAGCCTATTGAGGGCTCCTCTTGTATGATATGAACCCCTTTCCCCTGCCCTTTTACTTGTAACTTGGCTGATCTAATCATTGGACGAATAGCTGAGGCCGGGCAGAGTTTTTGAGGGCATCAAGCGCATCCTTGCCTTTTCATCTCTTGACCACGAATTCTTGTTCATTTCTAGTAAATAGATCGATTTCTACTTGACGTTACATTTCGCTCTCTCACTAAACGGACCTCACGTACGTAGAAATGTCCATGGGGGAAACAAAGTATTCTCTTTAATGAAGGATGTGAGTTTTAACTGATTTTTTAACACAGATTCAACGTTCATTAGGTTTCCCTAACTCCAGAAACATTTTAAACTGTTTTCATCTCAACGGTTGTTTTTTTCCTCATGATTTGAGACTTGGAAATTGGCAGGAAATCGACAAGGAGTTTAACGCTCTTTAAACAACTTCAATAACATTTAGAATGACAGCTTTCAGCTCATTCAAACTTGAATCACTTTCTAAAATTATCACGGAGTATAATAGAGTTGAAATCTCTCCACTGATTGGTGTAGTCAAGTTTAAATTAGCCATAGTGTTACCAAATACTTGAAATGTAGACCTGCACTCCATTAAAAGTCGGGTATCCAGAAATTGAAATTAGATTTATAAAAACAGAAAGAAAAGGAAAAGAAACGAGAAGTCAAATAGATGAAATGAAGGTCAACTTTGGACTCAGTAAGGTGTTTCGTTTGGGAATTCTAACTAATCAAATGAAATTTGTATGAATGTGAGGAATAAATTGCGAATGGGGGTTTGAAATCGTGAAAAAACTACCTCGTTTTTCGGTCTGGTTTCGATTCGTTCATCTAGGAATAAGTCGATAAATATCTCAACTCATGGGAATCGCCTTTTTGTAAGTTGTATTTTTTTTTTTTTTTTTTAAGGTCATTTAAGAGTTGAGTATATCAATCGAACAGGTTACCAACTTTCTACCTAGAGGTGTCAAAAATGAGGTCAAATATAATTAGTGTGGTGGTTGTTGGTCTCTGCCGTTGAGAACCCCCAATCAATATACTTCTGTAAGCTAGGAACCTCACTTCTTTGATGAATCACAGCTTTCCCATCAGAATGAAGAGTGATGGTTTAATTTGATTGTTTAGCCTTGTCTGCCACTTAATGAACTCTTAAGTGATCAAATCTCCACGATTCCATATCTTGTCATCTCTTCGTCCAGACAGACATCATGCACAGAACACAATCTGTTTTTATCTACGCTTCAGATTTGCGATCGGAATGAAAATGGAGCGGTTTAGCATTGAATGGCCAGCAACCGAGAATAATGACTTGGCCGACCCTTCCATCTTCCTAGTCCTTGGAACACAAAAAAGAAGAAAAAGAAAGATGAGAACTCTGCACGACTTTTGCGTATCCTTTCTGAACTTAACTCAAGTATCAGCGCAATTGGTTTACTTTCTTCCATCTTTGTATTTGGAGTGTTCCAAAATCCCCTCTTAAATATCGCCTGAAACGATTATTTCTGTGAAATCTTGAACGCAACTTCATTTCATCTGTTGTGAAGATGAAATCAGACTCATGTATCTCTCATGAAAATAGGAGGATACATTAAAAAAAAAAATTTAAGGAGGATACACTTATAAAAATTCGTATTTTTAAATTTTGCTTGATATGAATATGATCTACTTGTATATTTGTTCTTTTAGGAACTTATATTTGGATTGATATATAAGATTCTCTACGCGACATTTAGTAGGACACAATTCATTCCATTTATGCACACGTAATAGGTTCAAACCTAATTATGGGCAAATCGAAAGGTCAAATTAAACCGATTCTCTACGCTCAGCATTGTGCTTAGCAACTTATTATGGTGTACCTACCAATTCCAACTTTAGTTCATGTTCCTCAAGTTATAAATAAGCTGCTTGATGGAGTTTTCCTCATCCTGTTACTAAAGAAAGGTGCCTTTTACAGTTAAATATGACCGTTCAAACTCCTAGTTTCTGTTATAAATTAGTCAATTTCAATGCAACGACTTTCTCTTTGTTATTCATTGAAAATTGTTACCCATTAATAGACTGCTGTTCAATGACTATCAACATTATTAACGACCTTTCTCATAATCATCTGTGGGTTTTCACTAGCTATAATTACGAGATACAGTTCGTTGTTTCTTACGCCTCTCTAAAAGGTATTTAGTTCGTTTGATAAATGGCTTATGCTGCAGTGGGTCAAGGGTTATGTTTTAACAAAAGTTCTAACTGTTTCTTGTCGCTAAATACGTATTTATGAATCATTCAGTTTGGTATTTCAACAGTTTTTTCTTTTGCTTTGTAGCTGTGTAATTCCACAATTAGTGAATAATGAATTGATGTGAGCTGTGTAATTCCACAATTAGTGAATAAAGAATTGGTGTAAGATGTGTGAGCTATTATGAATTCCGACAAGAATCGGATGAATCATGGACATAAAGTATTCTGTACTTTTAATTTCTGATCTCTAATTACTCATGTATAGAGCAATCAAATGTTTGTAACCACAGATAGTTTTTCCGTGAAATTCTAATGTCGTGTGCAAATATAGGTGGCAGTGGGCGTTTTCTTTTCTTTATTTCTACTTTTTTAGACATTCGTTCGATCTATTATTCGGAATGTCGGACGATTACAAGGTGAGAAAGGGAAGGGGGGTTTTGCTGAGGAGGCGATGTGTCGAGCTGCTTTACCCTCCATCATCTCGGTGCACGACCTTCTTTTGTTGCTCTCGGCAATTTCCTAGACACCCCTGTAGCTGTCGAACCGTCACGTCCGATTGCAATAGTTAACTACTTTTCCACGGCCACGGCCACTGGAGCTGTCCAGGTTGGGAACCAACTCTTGGGAACGTTTCTTTCGCTCTGCCATTTCGTCTAAGGCATTAAATAGCTTGAAACAAAATTTATTGTTTAGCTTTGTGAAATTAGCCGTTTCCGTTGAAAATGAAGCCAATGAATTCAAACATCATTAGTAGGTGGATGATTATTTGGAACCCTTTTACATCGAAATCCATATAAGGCACCCAGAATTATATCGACCAAGTTTCAGATCAGACCTTTTTTTCTTTTTTTTTTTTAAAGTGAGAACATATTTTATTTGTTGTAATTCTAGTTACGGTCTGCTGTAGCCGTGAAGTTTAGATGGCCCTGCCAGCTGCCACGGTGTTTTATTTGCTGTGATAGCTGTATTTGTCAGAGTGTGAGTGAGCTGCTTAGAGTCCCACTCGAAGAGCTGCACCATCCACAAAACCCAGTTGATCCTTACTACTCCACTATTTCTTTCGAGTCCCTCGTATGCACATAGAGGTAGCTCGGGTTATTGAAAATGAAACGTTGGTCCTTAGCCAACCTTGCGCAGTCGCCAGTGGCTAATGACTTCCTCCATTTTTCGGCGAGTGTCTCACTGCAGACCTTCGGGAATGCACTCAGGAGCCATCACAGCATCCACCGAATACACAAATGGATTGAATGAACAGTGTCCCTGCTCGCAGACATGCGGTTATTGATCCCTGCATTTTAATCCTGGAATAGCACAGTGGGGTGTTTGGCACCCCACGCCAAGTTGGGACATTTTGTGAAATTTGGATCTTGCATCTCCACCTTTAACGCCCCCTTGTTAATAATCCCCAACTTCTCCTTCCCTCCAACACCGAAAAATCGATCAGTAATTCATAGGCTTTCATTCACAAACCTTTGCTTTACTTCGCTCATGAGCAAACGTAACATCTATGAAGCTATGGAATCTTAGGGATTATTAAAAACGTTTCAGTAGTCTATAAATTCATGTTATGTTTACGAGGAAGCTGTGTACCACATCCAATTTGGCAGGTGTTCCATTTATTTATTAGCATTTTATTTATTCATTTGATCTTTTCTTTATATCTCTTGATGCATCTGTCGATGAATGCTTTGGAGTAACAGTGTTGCGCAAAATGCTAGATACGGCTACTGCTCGTCTATTGCAACAATCAGAAAGGGCTCACAGGTAGGAGCTAACAGACCCCCTGGCCTCAAATTAAATGAATAATTAATTGCGAAGATTGGCACCACGAATTATTTTGTTTCGGCTATGGATACTAAAATTGAAACAACGCAACCAGGACTCACAAAATCATTTCTATTCTCGTTTTCTGCAATGAAGACTTGCTCGAAATACTCGTATTAGAAACTACTCTTTCATTCTATAGATCTCTCTAAATTTCTTCCTCATAAATAATTATATATAGTTAACTAGAACCATTAATAATGTATATATATAATTTATTTATTTTTATTTATATAATATTTTTTATCATTTATTGATTTATTTATTTTTTCTTCTTTACGCCAAATGGATTCTCTAGGAAAAATATACAAAAAACCTTCAAGGTAAATTAAACTTGGGAATCGGTCTCGTTTTTCACTTGGTTGAGAGGCAAGCTAACCGTTGACACTAATTAACTAATGAAGTACGTCGATATGTACGTAGATTGAGTTGGAGCCCACATTATTTTTTTGCTCGTAGATTACAGTTAACGGCTCAGCCTGAATACGAGCTGGTGGGATGCATGCGATATCACGGGTCTCCATATTCCGAGAGATATGAGAATGAGACCAAGAATTCCCTTTCCTTTTTCCCTGTAGTGAAAAGTGTTTACCTGTGGGGTGGTGACCTCTTCTTGGTCGCTTTTCATGAGTGCCAATTTCTTAATGAAGCCGGGCCCTCCGTCTGCACCTGGTCTCACTTGCGTTACGTTGTCTTTGCTTACCATCACTGACCTGCTGCTACCAACTCTCATCTTCCCTTTTTGTCTCATTGGTTTCCATCTCGGCCTTTCACCAGACTGCTCATTTTGGTTACTGAATTAGTTTCGTCAATTTTCGGTACTAATTTAGTTGTAATTATTTCACAACGACCTCGGACAAAATGGCATCTCAATCAACGCCGATATATGAGAGGTCACTTGATTCTAACTCATCCTTGAAGAGGGGAAAGCCTCTAAATCGCAAGCTCGCTGCCTGGTTTTTCGCGTCTGGAATTACTTCCAGAAAGAAAAAGAGCTCCACGGACCACTCAAGAATGCCAGTAAAGTGAGTGAAAGATTTTGTGACGCAACTGGCCTCAGCAAGAATATACGATCTCTAGGATTTTGGATGATGTGAAGAGAGATTCCTTCCAAATAGCGCTTGGATTTCACGAGTTCCTACTTAGTTTTCTTTCTTCAGAATTAAGTATTTAACATGATGGATATGCGTTAATTGAGACCTTAACATTCCCCTTTCGTCTATGAAAGGATGATAAGAGAAGTTTCCCTCTCAGTGGGAATTCTCTTTCCCTTCAGGTTGCAGATTAGTGGAGTGAGGGCCGTTCGAAGGAGAGATGTATATCTTCCATTTCGTCAACCCTCCTTGTCGGCTTGTCCCATTCTCATATCTCTCGCACTATAGTCTCTACATCTTCCCGAGATGTGCCCTGAATGCTACCTTCCTATTTCAAACGAATGACCATACAATAATTCCAGTTTCCAAATTACTTGATTCACAATTGTTTCCGATGTGGCATTCTTATTCATCTAGACTCTTAAAAACGCCTATTACTCTTACTATAACTAGTGAGAGCCACACACACAGTTTGACTTTATTGTGATATTACTCGTATTTTTATTTTTATTTGATTTTATTGGGATTTTATTATTATTCTAGGTTTGAAAAGATTGAATACTCAATCTATAACCTTATTTTTGCTGACAATGGATCAGAAAAACGACATATTCGTCATGAATGCGGTGTCTGCCGCATGAATAAAAAAACATTTTCTCCAAAATATAGAAGTTCCACTCGTGTTATAGGTACATTTTAGACCATTCTAAAAACTTCCGTTTCGTGTGTCAGTAGGTACGAGTATGTCATTATGTGTCTGTCCATGTGTCCCCCACTCTCTGTAACAATAAGATTGTTCTACAGTTCTCACAAGATTTTGATGAAATTTTCAGAGAATTTGCGTGTTATGTTGTAGATGGTCCCCTATCAGTTTCATTGTTCATATCTCACTACTAAAATCTGCTTAGTTACTCTGTAGCTAATTTAGCTCCCATTCTACTCAAAATGCTAAACTTTTCAACAGGGCGTCTTTGCTTGTGGTACAGTATAATTATTACTTATGAGGAACCACATTCAATCGGTAAAGTGAGATATGTAACCATATTGGTTCCAATTAAACGTAAGACTTTGGTCCCGGAACCATTGTGATCAACAGCATGAGGTCTGTACTTTATTTTGTTTCTAATCAATGTAGAATGCTGAACTTCGGAACGGGTCCCTTAAGGGTGAGTTAGAGTTTTATTGCAGCAATTTTGAATTTCATTATGAAAGAGGGTAAATGTATTGAGTAAAATCGAAAAAACGTGTTTTTTTTTTTTTTTTTTTTGGAAAATTTTGTGGACGCGCCCCAGCTACAATTCTCGATTGTTAATCTTGATTATTATTTTGTTCCAATAAGAGTTCCATCTAGTTTTGGAAAGTATGTCTGGAGTTTCAAATTCCATTGTGGAAGGGGGTGAATAGAGAGGGGTAATAGCGATTAATCGTGATATTTTTACTATACTCATCTAATTTCCGCTACAGTTTTTATTACTCGTTCGATCCAGATGTTCTGTAGGGCAAAAATGTACCATCAAATTTCATCAAAAAGAGGGTAGGTATTGAAATTTAAACGGTTAACAATCAAAATATGTATATTTTTTTTCTTTAAGCATTGCTAATTTTTGAAATTGTTTCAGGCTAAATCATATTCTGAAGTTTAACCAAAAAGTAGTCAGACGTAATGACGTATGTTGCAAAACGAGTTCGTTAAGCTTTAAATCTTCGGTTAACAAAATATCGAATTTTTTAGCATCGAGCGGGTCAAAGGAGTCAAAAATCGTATGCCGTTCGCTGGTTGTTACCTTGGGGTTTGCTAACTTTTCTAACTTCAACACTTAAGGTTGAAACTGAACGGTAGGGCGCAACAATCTAAAAAGTATATTTTCATTATTAAAGATTTATGTGCAACGATTTTTTGGATGTTGATCCTACAATTTTATCTTTGGGGGTTCACCAAAAGTGGTGCTGATATTTTAGACACATCCCCAGCCAATTTTCATTTATTATTTTATGATTTTTTTCCGAATTTCCCAATTGAGCTCCAGTAGTTTCAGAGAAAAATTTGAGACGTGAGCATTTTTTTCATTTACTTATTTTTCCACCATTTACACGTCTGGTTTTACTAATATTATTATTATTTTTCAATTCGACTATTGGAATCTACGTATCTAAAATCGTAAGCAATAGCGATTGGAGGATTGGGAGGGGGGTCTTGGATGATCACTAAGTTACATTAAATTAATGAAATCATTGAAGATGGTCGACTATTCTTCCACCCTCGGCCCTAATAATAATTTTTTCTTGATTATGTGGTAGATACACCTGGGTGCATGAATTACTGAATTAAGTTGGATATATATATATATATATATATATATATATATATATATATATATATATATATATATATATATATATATATAACAAGGCCGGGTTTTGTTTTCTTTTCGTTTACGCTATTAATGTTTGTCTCTAGAAGTATACAGAGACCGAGTATTCGTATCGGTGTTTCGTTGGTGTGGGGTTTTAATCTCGTTGATTTTCTCCTAACATAATAGAACCTTTCATCCCGAGGTGTCGTAAGATCGCTTTTTGTGCTGTAGTGTTCCAACCTAAATTAATGAAGGATGCCGGTTTTGTTGTTTGATGCAGTGTGAAGGGCCGTGAATTGATTCATCAGTCGAGGAAGAAGCCATCTAATTGCTCGTGCGGGCCCTAAAGATGATCCCGTCCTGAAAGTGAGGTCGCTTCCCGTACAAAGGGCTTGAGAGGTCTTATGTGTAATCTCCTCTCGAAGAGTCGCTCACGACCTGTTGAGACTTTTCAAAAGCTCCCTTTCATCGCAGGTTGTATCTTGCGTAAGATTGGCGCTTATGGTCAGTGCAACAAAGTCAGATATGAGTTAATGAAGTCGTCTTCAAAATTCTTCCCACGCACGGTTATGGAGGGCTTGGCAGGCTGTTCCCATGAGGCTTGGGAAGCCACACAGACTGATATTTTACTGAAATTATGTGGACACCATATGTCTCAACAAACATAAATTTGAAGACTTTATAATATATAATATAAAATTAGTTCCTATACGGTTTATCTATCTGAAATTGATCAACCACCCTGGGTTATAAAAACTGTAGCTCTTTTCGATAATGTTCGTCACATTTTTTCTCATCCATGTTTCTTGCATAGTGTCCAAAATCCACGCTTCACAAGATTTGAAAAACAATTAAATGTAAATTTGAATAGACGGTTTAACGCGGCACGATCAGCTGTCATGGTCAGCTTGTTTATTTGAAGAATTGAAGATGATTTTTGGACCTCATTGTGCAATAATTGGTATTACATGCATTAAATATTTAGTCCTTTAAATATTCCTCTAACATTGGACCTATCCTCTTGGAGCAATGCAGAGCCCTTTCCCACCCAGTCAGCATTAGCATTTCAGATCTTGTTGACGTTGTAACATTTCGCCCAGTCTTTACTTAATTTAATCGGAATTTTTTTATGGCTGACGACAGCGGAAATCCCCCGTGGCCTTTACCATCGAATAAGCGGTGTTTTACTACAACCACTCTTTGTTGCCTCACAAAACTAGTTGTCATTCAGAAGAATCTTGAAGACTATAAAACTCTAGAATTTTAATACGTTTCTCATTCAATTCAGAAACCAATCTGCTGCAATAGAATTTTCCATGACTTGGACATCTATTAATAATTCGAACTATCCCGACGCTGTAGGTATAGTCCCTATTGCTTTCGTGACCGAACCGCTATCCGCAGATACCTACTATAAAAAGTAACCGTAAAAAAGAAAAGGTAGCTGATCGTAGATCTCAAATTCCGCTTAGTTGAGTCTCCTTGGATCGTTCGTTGCTCTCTCATGAGTGAGTCAAGGTCAGAGGTTCTGACTCACTTATGGTAATACCGTCTGAGTGCTGGGGCGCTCGTCTGTGGGCGATGCCTCCTTTTTGCTCAAGTTCTACCGTGGCGAGACGGGCGAAGACCCCTCCGGCCTTCAGGAGATATATTGGTCGTAATGGAGGTCTTCCATTTGAATATTAACAAGCTTTGGCTCTGTAGCGGTTATTGAGATCATCTCTCATTTATATTAGAACGCTCATGGCTTAGCCGCCTTACTTCCATTGAATTGATTCAGAGTGTTAACCAGTTTCATCTCATGTACCTGCTAGATAAGTTTATGGAGCGAGTATAATTTCAAATCAGAGTCCTCTTCCGTCTACTTGTCCTTGTTATCATTATTCACTGTTAAAACAAACATTTATCCATTTTCTCTATTTTTTTCCAGTATAAACAAACGAGAAGCTGGCGGTCATAGCGTTCACTCATGATTAATTATCTACACAATCTTTATTTTCGACAAAAATCAACCCAGTAATGAAGCATGTCGTTTCGCTCGGAAAATTTGGAGAAACGTGGCGTCAATCATTAGTGAATAATGGATAAAACAGAAAAGAAAAACTCGGCCCGTCGGGCCTCGCCCCCTTGATCCCCGGTTAATAGTTACTTGAAGCCGTCGACTCAAGTTATTGAAAACATGCACATGCTTTAGCCGTACTATTATTACATCACTTTATATTATTACTTATTATTATATCACTAGGCTACAACTATCAGGCACCTACAATGATTATTTTAGGGAGAAAAACAAGACATAAATTTCCATTATGTTTTACGAAGCATTATTAGTTAGTAACTTGGCGCTATAAATATGCTTTTCTTGACAGTACAGAGGCTTAGTGATCATAAGATGTTGTGATAAAATGAGAGCATTCCAATAAGTGGCGAACGATTACCGTGGAACGATAACTGAGTGAGTTACACTTCCCTAGCAACGGAATGGTTTGGAATAGAAAACTTCGCGCTACTTTCGTGTCATATTTTCCTGTCGTTTTCGGAGTAGAGACCCATGGCTAAAGCATGTGCATGCTAAAAGTGCCTACCTAGGATTGGAATATGGATGACATCTTGTTATTATGTAGATGTTGTCGTACGCAACTAGTTCCTTGTAAGTATGCAAATATCTTGAAAAGAATGTTTCCTGATTTCTAATTGAGTTAAGCTTGATGCAGATTTATTCTTACCTGGGTAGTTATCAGCATTCGAAGCGAAGAGCACGCAGAGCCCCGTCTCGTAGTTGACGGAATGGCAGGACGCGTTGACGTTGCATGCTTCCAAGCAATCTGTGAGCATGAGAGTCCCAGGTATCGAGTCGAGGAGATCGTCCGGGGCCGTGAAGACGTAGCCAGTCACGAGTTCGAATCCCAGCAGCTCAGGGTCGCACTCTGCTAAAACTTCTCCCGCCGACGTAATGTCAACCTGAGTGCCCTGTGGGGCTGCAGGGGTTACCAAAGCCAGCGCTACGAGTACAGCTGCGAGGTAGAGTGGCGGAGGCGGCGGTACTCTCCAGGTCATTTTCTGTAAATGAAAATTATTCGGGTTTCTCATGAATGTGAAATCGGCCAATCAATTTCTTTATTGTGAATTTTATAAATGTAATTTAAAATCAGGCTTGAGTTACCCATAAAGAAATCTGGTTTAGCCGTTTCATAAAAATTCAGTTTAACGGTTTTTCTAATTTTACTTTATAAGTTTGAGCAGAAATGTTTGTTATAAAAGATAAGGTTGGTATGTCGACAGCTCAGGATTAAATGGGCCCTCTCCCTGAAAAAATGTCGATTTTATGACAGGGAACGTTCATGGAAAAGTATACAGAGGAAATCATTTCTGAATTTTGAAAAGGTGCGTGAAGGTCTCAAGCATTCGGAAAAGGGTGGAGCATAAAGCTACCGTGGAAACGAAAGTGACATCACTCAAATATCTGACTCGATCTCAGTGGTGTGAAGATCCTTAGTTCTTTGCATTCGGGTTGATGTCCTGTTCGATAAGGAGAAAACGGATGGACCCGCCTCCCGAGTGATCTTATTCGATTCTTTGAAAGAAATCTATAGACAAACATGAAAAAGTAAATCGACAAATTTGAAGGGGTTTTATTTATTTAATAATTTTTTTTTTTAATTCTCCAATAGCTGCTAAAACTGAGGAAATCGCCTGGTTTTGTTACGTGAAAAATAAAGAGGATCAGGGGTAATAGTTTGTCAGGGTGACAAAATGTGCTCTATTTTAAACATATTCCCAACATTTGAAAACGCGGCGGCTAGTGACATCATGGGAGTACTTCTGCTGATGTGTCCCTAGATTGTTGTGATTGAAAGTACGTAGAACCTCTCATAGATCAAACTCCACGCCGGAACACAGTGAAAGCTGCAGCTTTGATGTTATTTGCCATCGATCGTATTCGCAGATATCGCTTGTTATAGCTATCACTTCTTTTCTGAAATATCTCCAGGACGCTAGGTATGCATAACGGTATGTTATGTACATAAATGTATACACTGTTATGTGGATATTTTTAAATACTTGTAATACACCAACGTCTGAAAAGAATGTATACGTCGACCTTTCCTCTTTCAATCTAATATTGTTCGACCCAAGTAGAAATCTGTTTATTAATTTATTAATATCATTTTTTAATTTAAATTTTTTAATCCGTGTTGTATGAGATAATCTATAAGGAGAAGTCATTCCGCATGTATGTTGTCTACATTGAAACTCAATACGTGTGCACTGACTTCACTGTGGATTTCACTGGGGCGATGAGGGATAAATTGCTTTTAATGTCTACACTTACCCACATTTAGAGTGGGAATTTTACATTTTCCGGAAGTGGATGTGGGCAGTCAAAAATTTATTTTTAATTTTCCTAGACAACCGGTTATTCCATTTTTTCAGTAGCTGCTGCTTGCTAAATTGTATATACATCTACTATTGATATGTTCCTTTGACGCCTACTATTATAGCTTTGAAGACATAACACACGATGCACTTTAATAGTGTACACACATATTACACTCGTTTATGTAGAAAATCAGATAACTGACGTTGTGTATTTTGTTCAGGGGTAACGGCCGTATAACTCCTAGTGTTTTTCGCTCTGCTCGGTGTCACCAGGCGTTTTGATGTCTATCGAAACAACTAACAGCCCTCGGGCTACTCGTGAGTCAAACACCGTGAACGCCTCGCTTGTCGCAAGTGAGCGTGTAACTCAAGTTGGAGGCATTCGCTGTCAATTGCTACCGTAACTAAAACGTTGAATACTATCAACGTCTTTCAATTGAAAGTCTCGACAGATTCTTGTCACATTATACAAATTAAATCCGCACCATTTTCTTTCAAAATTTGTGGGTTTGAGTTGAGCATTATTTTGAGATCAGGTGGTATCATAATGCTTATAATGCTCATTGGGAGTCAATCTGTTGCTGTTTTCTATAATATTAAAAAATAAATAAATAAAGTCGTAACAAGTCATCTTAAAACGTTAAATTGAAAAATAATTTATTATCGGCTGTATTCGTATGAATTGAGATGACGGAGTGAAATTGTTGAGCGTTAGAGAATCAATTCTAATCGCAACATGAACCTTGAGTATTGAAAATCACATAAATAGAGCATTTAGCCCTATTTAGTCTCAGGATTAATGTTGTATAGATCAAGATCAATAATTATGATTCACAAAGCGAAGGAAACCATTTTTCAATTAAATGGGATCGCACATTAGAGATGTATTTTTGAAGCGTAGATGAGACATTGACAAACAGTTTATTTCAATGTTATATGCAGCTACCTGGAATCGTGCGCTGTTCGAAGAAAAATGAAACATGAATCGATGCTTGATGAACCTACGAACAAAACAATCAACGATCAATTTGTTGTTTTGTGTGTATTTTCTATAGTTGAGAGCTTTCCAACTAAGGAACGAAGATAATACATCTGTCATGTAGCCATCATCTTCAATTTTTACAGCCATATGATTATAAGAGACCAGATGAGAGATAATGAGATCAAATAATTTTGATTTGATATCGGGTTGTTGATAGAGAAACACCTCAAGCTTGCCTTGAAACTGGTTCAGTTGGTGATGGGATTTCATGGAAATTCAGTGCTGTCAAGAATGTTTAAATATACTATCCTGTATATATTTACCAAGCGCCCCCCTTGGACCTTGGTAAAAAAAATTATTATTAATTTTTTCCAATGCTGACATAAAAAAATTCACTCTAACTCCCGTAACCTTTAAACATTATTAATAAATAATGATTTTACCTTTAAAATGTTTACCAATGTCTCATCAACGCTTCAAAAATACATCTCTTATGCAGAGATTCTAACAAGCATTCAAGCAGTACGAGTGTATTATTGAGTTCAAGGCCGATATTGCTATATTTGAGGACTGATATTGATATTTGCTGAAAAATAGACTGGACTGTTCTTATGGTTTGAAGAATGAATAATTTCAAGAAGAATCTAAATATTAAAATGTTTGCTACTGCGTATAATTTTGATTAAATACTAGGACCTATGCTTCAGTAGTAAAATTTTGTACCTAATTATTATTGAATAATCCCCGCTATTTATTAGGCACTAAAAACATCGTATTATTTGGTTACCCTACATTATCTTGAACTTCAATTTCGTTTATGCAAGGTTTTAGTGTATCTGTACTCCAGCAATATTTTTACTCTTTTCACTCGATAAACTACCTGCAAAACTCATAAAATTATTCATAACACAAAAATGGCTCCAAATATTTTGAAATAATTTGTTTTTCATAAATTCTCCTTGTAAATCCGTTTTGATGCATTCTGAAACAATTCATGGAGTGTAATTTTTTTTTTCAAATGATGTACAGTATATAATAATATATCTTTCCTGAAAACTCCCCACAGGACAGAGATAAAAATTCCGTTTTTGCTTCATAATATCAATTATTTTGGAAGAAAGAATGACTTCGTTAGGCAGTTCTTTTGTGCACAATGATTTTGAAATTAAATTTCAAAAAATGTGTTGAAAAAATCTCTAAGAATGGCAGAAACTACTAAAAATCGTTAAATTTATATTGTATGCAGCCTTCTATTCAAATAAAGTATATCAACCATATAAACTACAAAAATATCAATATTATGCTGAAAAATGTAATTGAATTTCATTAATATGAGCTATAAACATCGTAAAAACTGCAAAAAAGAAAGTTGAAAATTCAAACTCCCTTTTTGAAAAGCAGATAATTATTTAGAAAACGTTTTTGTTTGTTAAAATTTTCTTTGCTCCCTAAATACTTAATTTCAAAACAACCAACATAAATATAGTATAATAGTGTAAAAAAATTCTCCCATCGGAACATGTTGCATGACTATTTTTACTTTTTTTGTGTGCTCAAAACCTTACAAACAAAAAGCTTGGAAATTTTGTCATTTGAATGATAAATTTTGATAGTTCAACTGTAAGCACTCGAGTTTTGGAATATATTTTCGGCCCAGAAGTGAATAGTGATTACGCACTTTCCCAATACAGTTGCTTTCCATTCAGAAAAAAAATTGTAAAATATTAACATTATCATTTTGTATTTACCTAATTATTTTTTATGAACCTTTGTTAAATTTTACGTGTCCATAATATACGAAGCACTAAATACTTACGGACTGATTTTGCAGCCTTATAGGTGACAAATTGTTGGGAGTAGTTCTCAGTAGCTTGAGCTTGGGGCATTTTTGTAATCCGTGTATAATTTAACTAGAAACGTCCTTCTTAGCAGAAGTAACACATTGAAATTTACTATGATTGATCGATTTCAGTGAGCAGTGTGATCAAACTGGATTGCAACCGAGTTTCTAAATAAAGCTGGTGGAGTTGAGCTTATCTTTAAAGAACGACGCTATGACTCTTATCAGAGGAGACCGCTTAACGTTCATGTCGTTTGATAAGGGTTTTAATGGTATTAGTAATTGACAAGTGGAGATACGCAACCGATTTCTGTAAATGGTTGAGTTGAAAAACAAATTATTCAGTGGATCTAGGTACTTGCTAGCAGACATTCGCTATTAGGAGGCGATGGGGCAGCTACCCTAAATCCAGTTATCTACTCTGAGAGTAAATGTGACCATTCGTATTCAGAACGGCGAAAAACTTTTACAGTTAACCGAGCTGAGGTCTCTCGGCAAATAGATGGAGACAACTGACTTATCGCCTATAGACGTTTTATAATGAGGGAGGAAACCGTCGATTCCACCTTTAAAGCTGGCCCCGTACGGTGCCCATCGGAAAGATATCAATCCAAAAGGAAGCTCTTTTCTACGCCCTAGACCCCAAAGATACAGCCGCTCACCGTTCAGCGGATTTACACACAATAAAGCGATAAAGTTCGAGATTGCTCGCCTCCGGGGTAACTTAAGGGCGGCCGGCCCCCCAGGAAAGCGACAGTAATTACTTGGCTATAAGGATCGGGGGCGCAGCTTTTATCGGATAAGATAGGTAAAAGCTTATCAGATATCAGCCGACCCTGCTTGGACTAGAACTGCCACTGACCATAGGCTCGTCACCTGGAAATATGGATCTGGATCAGGAAATGAAATCCAAGCTATTTTAGTACTATCAAGATCCAAGACCCTAAGTTGGTAGGTAGTATGTGCAGAGTAGTGTTTTTTTTTTCTCGTCAAAACAATAAAAAATCAACAGCTGATGGGGCCTCTGAGGCTAATTTCTTTTCTTTTCGACCTGCCGTTTTACTAAGTTTTTGTTTTGTTGTATTGACATTTTTAGAAAATTTTTTCAACACTCACCTACTATAAACCGTAAAATTGTGGGGTCCTGAGCTGTAAAGGTGTGAACCCATTTGGGGGGCACGTTGTGCCAAGTTTTGGTAATTTACTAGGTATTTACTAGATCTGCTTAGAAGGGCTATCTAATAAAAAAATAATAAACCTTTGTGTAATAATTTGCAGCGTTTTGACTTTCGCTTAAAAAAAAATGCAACATCCTGAACATCTCTAAGCATCACTTCTGTGGGCTTTGAGACTCTATGAAATGCTTTAGTGTGTGAGTGGCTGAGCAGTATTAGCGATAAAGTTACTTTCACGAAAATCTACTGTTAGATCTAAAGGAATATCATCCTAATAGCATCATGAATATTCAAGATGCGTATCACAGTGGTTCCGTTCAATCTCCCTGTGAAAGATGCACGTGAAAATGGTGGAAACTTTGCTTGACACCTCCGGAAAACGTCCCATTAAAATACCCGCAAGAAACGGGCGTTGAGGTTGTACTCATCATCAGGTCACTTTTCCCACGGCGTAACTGTACCGCAATTAACCTGCTGATGGATCTACTCTTGTAATTAAAGCTTCATCCGATCCAGGGGGTTGTGTAATTAGCAAACTTGAGAATCCTAGGGACAAAAACAACACTACACTTCCTCTAAAAACCGTTGGTTGATGCTAAAAATAGCTTGTCCCGAAAAGAAGTGTCCTTCCTTGAACATCAAATTTGTCGTTCATAGCCTGCTTAATAAAATTGAATGTGAAAATCTGTTTACTATCTGAATGCAATTGTTTTCCCTTATGAGTTTGCTCCAAAATTAACAGTTGAGTCTAAATGCAGCCTTCAGTGAGTTTTTAAAATTCAATCTAGCATTGTTGATGAACTTCATAGCTTTATTTGGAAGAATTAATAGTCAGCGAGCTTCCCATGACTTCCAATATTGGAACCTAGTAAAGTTGTAAGATTTGCTGTTGGTGACTTCTTCCTCAAAACAGCACAATAAATCGTAGAAGACCGTTATAAATCTGTTCGTGTTAGTCTACCGTGGAACGAACCATATCATCTTTTAGCAATGAAATTGCATCTTTCAGCCTGTTGCAGCCACTTTAACTTTTCCACGATCTCTTTTCCGATAGTTTCAAATTGCAGTTCTCCGTCCGACTAAGATCGACCGCAGGCTCGTTTACAGAACAGTTACCGATCCTTACAGATTGAGGTTCAAAGGATTGACTTAAGGATCTATCCCGTAGCAGAGGTAGGCGAACGAGCCACGCTGACGTGTACTATGGTGATGCAAACTCACTAGCAGTCATACATACAACATTATCCTCGTAAATATGTTGATGGACTTCATTTTAATTTAGTGCTTTCATATACGTTTAAAGTGCAATTTACTACTGAAACCATTCGAATAGGAATCCACTTCATTTTGGCATAACGGGTTGAATAAGGACCCTCTTTAAACAGGCTCAAAAATCGAGTTGTATTGTGTATTAATTTATAGTGTAGGTTCAAAATAGATCAGCAAGTGATTTTTGAATAACAATAACCCATTATTCTCCTAATAACGATAAAACTCCTAACCGTGGATTTGTTTTTCTGCGTCTCAATTCCGATTATAGTGTGAATATTGGTCCCAAATTTTTTCCGCTTCCAAGATTAAATTTAGGAGGCATGTGCTCCCTAACTATTGTCATAATGTGGGGAGGGTGAGTAGGGGAACCATCGCAACATATCTCTAAAGTTCTCTAGCTACTGATTGGTTGTAGTTAAATACAAAAGAAGAAAAATCATTATTTACCTAATATATTACTTTTAGTGTTGCGGAAAAAGTAGTCGGACATCCGTCAAAAGCTTCAAAAACAATATCCTTGCTAAACTGATTGGAATGCATTTTTTGCTGGAAGCCTTATTAGTAGTAGAAATGTATTAACAACGTTAAATTTTCAAGAATATATTTGCCGCGTGACTTGGACTTCTAAGGCGTGGAAGATATGGGGTTTTCTCAAGCACTATGGAAATTCCTATTTTGAGTTGCATCGGTGTGGATCCTAAAGCTTCAACCTATGCTTTTAATTAATGAAGATTCGTGCTTGCTTATTTTCAACTTCTTAGGAGCCTGGGAGGTGTTGTTCCCTTACTTGTCACCACAAGAAGAACTTCATGTGAGTCTTTTGGTTCAAGTAAGTTCTGTGACTGAAAGGCGATGGTGTCAAATAAGAAACGCTTCAGTCTGCCGAATGAAAAATTAATGTCTGAGCCCAACTCGGTGTCGGAGATCTCAGGTCATCTTAGCCAAAAGTTAGCTCTACAATCAAGTAAGACAAGACAAGGTTCCTACTCTTGCATCATTTTAGTCAATGATTTTTGACGTTTGAAGGATAGGCTAGAAATTTCGGTTCTTGGATCAACTAAATCTTTGAAAAGTTATTAGTGCAAACTAAGTATAAATTAGTTGCCGATCCGGTTGTCAATGTTGGATCAATTGTGTGGGTACATTCGACTGGATTTTTCCTGGCAGACCATAGAATGTTTAGAATATTACCATAAATTTTCTAGACGAAAAAATCAAATGCCGATTTAATTACCTACGTTTTTTCTTCTTTTTTTTGAGTAGTTAGAATGACCGTAAATACTTGATCAATCCCGAATAGCCTTAGTACAGAAACACGAATCATCGATTTTGATTAAAAGAAACAATTCATCCTACAAAAAATAAAATAAATAATTAAAATTAAAATAATCAGAAAGTGTCCCTCTTTAGTATTGACTCTCTGGCTGAAAATCGAAGATTATTTTTAACAAAATAATTAATCAAAACTGATAAGTATGTTGATGAAGTTATATACTGAGTTTGCATTAAGAGAATGTATTTTTACGGTTCGGTCTGGATTCGTTTCCCATTTTCTTCAAACGTTTTCTACATTACAGACGTATATAGTGAATAAGAAAAGCGCTTACATTAACAATCCGTGACCCCCTTCTCACCTTGTAAATGAGCGGCAAGCGGACCGCTAGTTTTCCGACTGTCGGCATAAGTAACATATATTATCCATTACTTGCATCTCAGTAATGAATATCAAAAGTACCTTCGGAATAAATACTTGTGAATGGTCAGCCAACATCAACAGTCAACACCATTATTACACTTTTTGTCGCTCTCAAATAGGATTTGTTATTACCTACACGTGCTACGTTAGGTTTCCCTGTCGTTGCCATCTATTAACGATTCGACGCTCTGATTGTCGCATATGCGCGAATGGTGGCAGACACTTTTTCCTTCACCTGTTGCATACGGGCGGTGTCTCATCGGATAACGGTACTTTCTGTTTTACAGAACCGGTCCGTTCTTCCACATTTTACCACCGGCTTCTCCGGGACTCATCTCTGCCGATGTAATGGAGATGCCTTTGTGGATTCCACCGAAAACGCCTACAAAATCCTTCGTCTCCTCGGCGATCACGTCCGTAACTCTCGATACCGCGAATCCGGTTCGCCATCAGCGTCGGGGCTCAGTTCACGCAAAAATCCTAAATCATACTTTTCCCCCCTTAAAAAATGCTATCCATTTATCATCCGGATGATCGAGCAAAGGAACAAGATTTGACCATTTTAAGCAACATCGGACTCCGAAAAGCGCTACCCACCTTAATTCATGTTCAGTGTTTATTGATTTATTTTATTCTATTATATTTATTGTATTTTATAAAAGTTAATTTCAACTTGAGAACTCTCATTTTATATTATATTTCAACATTAACCGTACTCTCATAAGGTGAATAATTTTAATGACAATTATTTAATATTAAGTGCACTTGTGATGAAACACTGGGCTTTTGGGGTACCACGTCACCAGTCCTCCATACTTGAAAAATATTGAAATGCCAACCACTTTCCGATTGACGTAAGTGGCGAACCTTGGAATCTATAAATTTTCATAGTGTTGTCTACCTTCTTCTCTTCGAAGTGTTGAAAAATGTGTTTGAGCCTTATTGATATCAGTTGATGCTCATTCCGTTCCACTTCCGAAGTCACAGAATTGAGCTACTCGAAATTTCAAAGCCGGGGTCGTATCGTATCACACCAGGATTTGATTGCTGAATTAAAATTTAATAATGCAGTTATACCCTCTCCATATTTTAAAATTTTGATCGACGACCAGTTTCAAGTTGGATTCAGATGGATGATTTCAGAGAATTAAACGATACTCTTTGGGTTGTTACAATACGGATATCTTCAAGCCAAAAATTGTTCACATTCTCACACCGGTTGTAGGAATTTTTTCAACTCTCACATATTGCAACGTGTGATGTTAGCAATTATATGATCTTGAGAACTAAAAAATTGTCTGCTAAAATAATTTCTCTCTTGTAAGTGGATGAATACGAATTTTATGACTAAATTTCACTTAATATCTTTTGCATCTCTACATATTTTCATATTCATACTTTAATTTAGAATTATTAATCATTTTAACTCGGTTTGTTAGTATGGAAATTCCATTTTCTATTAATGCTGTTTCTGGAGCTTCAGTAAAATTGAAACCTCTCAAGATAAGAGAGGTTGAAACTCTAAACTATTGAAACCATAATAATGGTAAGTAATCTTCGTTAATGACTTTGCTCTTTATAATCTACAACAAAACAAAGTTATATCATTTTCAATTTTGCAAGTAACGCAATTGATATAAAATAATTAGAAACTTTACGTCCATTTCTTGTTTTCGCACGAAAATTTCCCATAGACTACCTTGAAGTGATCTTGATTTCTCCGTAGGAAATACTGCTGGTTATATGTAATTATTATTCGCAGTTTTTTTACATCATGGTAATCCCAATTTTAAATTCTGGTTCTCTGTCACTGAAGAATGGTTTTATAGACATCTATTCTCAGTCCATTCATATCTTATTTCTCTGTTAATTGGAATGTCGTGACGTGGTAAAATTCTGTCCTAACAAATGGGGAAATAACTCTTCGATTTGCCTAGAGCATGACAGTTAATTTTAGCTCTTCTTCTATGTGATCGACAATTTGGTATGCGGAAACGTGATTTTTTTAAATTTGCACTGTCTTCTCAAGTGTATTACCACATTTTGTATTCCAGGATATTTAGGGGATATGACGGGTTTTTTATATGCTACAATGGTGGATGGTAGTTGAGTATGGTAGGTTTTCCGACTAAAAGGGATATATCTTCATTTTTCTAGTGGAATCTGCTGTCCCTGCCAGTAATTAAATGATTTGTTGAATTAACTGCAAGACGGATTACCAAAATTTGATCTTTCGGTGTAGCCCGATGTAGTTCGTAGCTGCATATTTCCTCACAACTTTTCTGCTCTTGGCGAACCTCCCTAGAATTGGAACTAATTGCAATGGCCCCAAAATTTTAGAAAATTGAATTTCCTAAAAGGTTCATCATTGATATCCGTTGTGAAACGGTTTCTGAAATTCAACATTATTTCGTATATTTTTGAAAATTTTCTTGTCTATTAACAATTTTTCCAAGCATCAAGGGTATTGGAGAAATTTCTACCTATGAAAGGAATACCTAGCCCCTATGAAAAATTTCTCCCATAAAATCTTTCGATTAATTTCGGAGAAAATCCTAAAAACATCCGAAAAATGGGCTAAAAACTCTGTTTTATACCTATTGGATTTTACACCCCAAAAATTAGTAGGTACTTCAAAAGCTTGATTTTTCAGCATACCTCATCATACCTATAGAAACCCATTCCAAATTAATATTTAATTTTTATTCATCTATTTTTAATTGTAGGTAGGTACGTATCTGAAGTTTGCGATGTTATTATACACAAGTTTTTTACAGGTAGGTATACATTCGTTTCTATGAAACGTGGTGTGTTCAGATGATGCCAAGCACTATAAGGGTTTCCTTACTATGTTGGTTGACCGATACTAGATACTCCCTTGACCCTTCTGGTCAAATATCGAAAGTAATAAAACTTGAAAAATCGAATGCTAGTTCAGTTAATAGTTTTCCCCCTTTTTAGATTCACCTAAAATTTGTGTATGATGATAAAATTCAAACGTGGCAATCAATGTAGGCGGTTACTTACGTGATGAAGGGTGTGTTCCAACTGTTGTATGGTTTGTATGCCGATAGTTGGGAACTTGGGAGGTTATTCGCTTGGCTACGCGTGCACTTGGAGAAGAAGGCAGGGGACTCCTGGAGGTATGTAGCGGGATATGGGGAGTGAACGGTGTTCCTGCTACAGGTTCACTACACTGACTCCAAACATGAACTGAAACCGGCTCGCCGGAAGGACCGCCGAGGATTCCCGAGGGTTCCCACTCCTGGAGGCGCCATCCCCTCCACGTCCAGAGGGCGAAGCCTCTCTTCAAGAGGTTCTCCAGGAAAGAGGATGGCCCAGTTCCTGGCGAGGGCCGTTAACTCGGGAAACATGTGCAGGCAAGGACAGCAAAATCGTCCACACTCCGTCCTGCCACCGCCGTATTTCCTGTATCGCTATGACGTTACGGCAATTTGCCCGAGAATACTGAATCTCGCCGACCAGGGCAGATCCAAAAAATCATTGGAAGACGAATCATAAGAAATCCTGTGCTGTCGAAAAAAGACGTTTCCTGAATATGGTTTTCTATTCAACCTAACGACTCGGCGGTCAGTTTAATGACCATTTTTGGGTAGCAGTATTGAAAACCTAAATTGTTACTATAAATCAAACACCCAATCTTGAAATCAATTGGTAAATGATTATGTTTTCGAATATATTATCAAAAACTAGGACGCTCCACTCTTCCCGGGACACGCTGTTTTCTCTGTTTTGGTATGATATTATTGGGACCATTGCTCGGAATTAATAATACATACTTCTAAGTAAATGAGGAAAATAATTAAAATTAACTTTGTGGTTATCGTTCACCAATCCAACAGTTTAAAATGTTGAACATTAGTAGATATTTTGTCAGAGATGATGGAAATGTGGAAATGTACCCTTTTTTCCCTTAAGGCATCTAAATGTCTGTGACCGCAATACTTTATGACATTCTGTTGGGTCTTACATACCGGTATCCTGAGATCTTGGTACTGCATCCTCTATCGGCGGTAGTACACGAGGGACCTCCGGTGTGGACACGGACCCTTTCCAAGTTCGAGTCCGTTGCTGTGTCCTCACGGACACTCCTTTGCTGGGTGGCATGCCACTGAATGATCTAATGGTCAGTGGAGTTACTCGCTCCTCATTACCGTTACTTTACGACACCGATGGACACGGTCTTATCTTTAATTAACGCGCGGAGAGCATTTCGTTATAGGTCCGTTACGGCCAATTAAAAGTCGATACCCCATAATTCCCCCTCCCAAGTTCGAACGTTTCAACGACTAAGGTGTGTTCCTCTAAAATACTCCCTGTACTCTTCTTGGTATTCTCATTTCCTAAATTTACCCAAATGGAATTTTAAAACCTAAACGCTTATATCATTTAACAAAAGATGAAACCGTTCTTCTCATACCAGCTGCCATTTTCAGTGTTAGAGAGTTGAAACTTTTTCCTAACGAGTTCAACTTTTATTAAAGCAATAAATAATTTTTTACAGAATTATTGAAAGTTTTCCTAAATAATTAGACCTGTAGCAAAATAATGGAATGCAATAGAAAGAAACAAATGTCGTAAAAACTGGTAATACATCAGTGAGCAACTTATTCAGTGGAATGTTTTCCATCCTTTCTCAGTATGTTACTTATTTGAAGGGACGTGACACACATCTTCCTCCTACGGCGGAATGCAGCCAATGGAGAATCGCCTTGTTGGTTCTATAGGTCAAAACAATGTGATCTCACTAATAGCAATGCGTTTACAAGTTTTCGTTGATTCCTTATTTATTATTATAGTTTACATCAATTCCTTGTTTTTATGCTAGAGGTTTAATAGTTGAGGGACGAAATTAAATTTTTTTGAAGAAAAGTTAGATTGTAGTTAGATGGAACTAATTTTGGTAGAATTTTCAATTGAAATCTTGAATCGATTTTGACACATTTAATGGAACAATTTAATGAATTTTATAAAATTTAATTTAATTTTCATTTAAAATCGTTGATCAATCTTGAAGTATTAAATGGAACAATTAACAATTTGGGTGCCTTGATTATTGTGTAAGTCGGCAACTTTCTTTTTCATTTTCTTTCATTCAAAATTATTCAACTATCTGTAGTCAGTTTTTCCCCTGAACAAAATAACCTTATATCTTAATCTCGCTAAAGTGAAGTGAGCCTTAATTCGCATTCTTCAATAATGAACCTGAAATCAATTGACACTCATTATTTATTGTTTGATTATATTACTGATTTTGTCAAGCAGGATTGACCTTTCATTTATAAATAGTGTAATTTAGAATTTTGGGGTACTTATGTTGATCAGAAGAAGGTTAACTTCTCCAATATGTGGTACAACTTGTTAAATCTGTTACTGTATAACCTCTTCTTTCATTGCTCATATTGGACTAGATAGGTACTTCTTTCGAATTACAACCAACTACTTGTTTTTTATGGAGTGTTCAACAACAGCTGATATCGTGAATTTATCTTCCAACTTGACTTGTATACAGGGTTACCACCTCTCAGATGCTTTTTTTCTCTCTTTTCTTACAAAGAGGAAACTCCAGGACTGGGATGGCGGGGGATCCGTGAAATCTTGGTTGGGGCTGTGGCGATTATTCCCATGTCGCATAGACGAAGCGGGATGCACCTGCGCCCTTGCGAGTCCAGGGGCTACGTGCTCGGCCAGTGGACACCCAAGTCCTCTCAGGACATTCCTACCAAAACCTCTGAGGACCTTCCTTTATGTCCTTTGAGGACTGACTCAGCTGTTTTCCTCGCTCCGCACGTACCAACTCGTTCGTTCTCCTGCTCGCGCCTTTTGCGCCCTTCAGCCGCTTTTTTATCCCTCGCGCCCCCCGCCCCTCTCTCACGATCGGACAACTCGGAATGTAACTGGAATTGTGAATTTCAATCCAATAGGAAAAACGGGAGGTCTTTGTACAAGTGCCGGTCAACCGTCTAACATTGATTAAACCGTGGAATCGTATTGTTTGCCAAACTGTCAACGAACTTGGGGGCTTGACCGAACCTCATTTTCTTACATCGCTTCCGATCAATCGAACTTTCTGAGACCTGCGTCGACATTTTTCACACGTCTGTGACTATAGAGAACAAGTGTTCTCGTGCTACTTCTAGTGGATTTTGTCGTACAAAAACCTTTTATGGTCATGCACGCAATACCAACTTGTTTTAAGCTCATTAACCTCGATTTCCTCAGTTCTACACACACCGATATATTGCTATCTGAGTCAGGAGAGCTCCTTCTTAAGTATAGGCGACAGATCCTCTCAGAAAAATACATTTTAATATTGAAAGCTCAATGCAGTAAGGTGCTGAATGAAACATGTTCCCTGCCGATTGATACCTTAACCAACATTAGGCGGAATTGATCATGTACCCCCGTATCAGTAAACAGTTTTCACAACGCCAACATAACAGATGTTTACCAACGCCATGCCGTCTCAATTCACTATTACTTATAGCGCACAGGCCCTTCCAGTCGAGGTGGAATATTTCCATCCAAGACTTCAAGAAGATGATCAGAATATTAACGTGATGCTTAACGAATACGAGTATATATTAACTGTCGGATTCAACAATGTTTTTTTCCGAGGAGTCAAAAAACAGTGAGTCAGTGAGATGCGCTTTCAGCGACGCGACGTTACGATCTAGCACAATGAATATTACAAGCTTACCAACGAAGCAAGCCATTATTTGGTGGAATTAATTAAGATCAAGTTAGCGTTGCATGATTGTAATTCATGGGAAAGGAATTCGTCGCAGTGCACGGTCGTAATTTACACTGACTCAAAAAAAGTATTAATTACATTAGAATCTACAAGACCCAAGCGAGTATCAAACTACTTAGTGCAGACATACTCAATGTACTGTTGGGTCTAAATAATAAAAATGTTAAACTTTTGTTAAACTTGTTAAACCTTTGGGTAAAATCACACAGCAATATCGTTCTTGACGAAAAAGTGAATTTATTGGCTAAAAGAGGTGCGGCCGAAGGTAGTTAGCCAGCAATCAAAATTCTCAAAGATCAGTTATACCCTGGTATAAACGCTCATCAAAGACAACAGTAGAACACTGAAATCAGAAACATTCATAAGCCACAATTTTACAGGTATATTCAGCAAATTCCTCCCATTTAACCAAAAGACTCTGCAGAGCTATATGGGAACTCAGAGCAAACACTGGCGTCTGTGACAAATATGCTCCCAATCCCAATCCTCCAACCAATCATCCCGCGACTTGGTAATAGTGGTATGATTTCAAAAATTCCTCCGATTTATTCCACACCTCGGATTTTTAGATTACATTTCGGTTGTCGACTACAAAACATCAGAAAAATATTAAGTTGTCGGGGATAACAAAGGTCGTTACCTGGTGACCCGGATCGGAAGGGCTAGAGTAGGGTATAAGAGGGCGGCAGCCTCATTTAATTCGAGAAGGCGACTTCTTTTCATGCCAAACCAATCGGTGGGAGAAGTGAAGGAACTACTAAAGATTGAACTAATCATTTTAGTGGGTCGGCAGCTGGCAGTGAATGACTTTGCAAAGCCAGTGACGAAAACCCAATGGGTGAAATCGCTTCAAATAACAATCGCTATTCATCACGACGGATCGCTTCCAACCAATGAGAACCGTCAATCTAAAGAAATTAGCTTGGAGCTTGTGAGGTACAATACGGTATCTCTGTAGGCTCTCGCTAAAAAAAAAGAAGAAAACGGCATCGCATGGAAAGTTGAATCAGTGAATTTATATGCCTTTGCAAACCATTGAACCATCATCAATAATTATACTCAAATCAAAGTCGTACAAAATTGAAATAACGCACTTTTGGTTTAATATTTTCAGTTTTTTGTCATCAACCAAAAAAGAAACATTTTTAGCTACCCTTCAAATTTTTTTGGTTCTAAGTTGAAAATACGTACATTCCAAAAATCGAATCCAAGGAGAAAAAAGTCCTTTTGCCGTCCGAAATGTTTTTCCAAAACTACTGGACCAAAGTTTGCGAAATTTGGCTCAAAAATCGTACACCTGCCTGGGACTTTCCTCGCAGAAATCCCTCTCGAAAAGCGAGATCTCTAAAACACGGGTAGTTTTTGGTTTGATTTTTAGATAGTAATTAGTTCAAATAGTTGAATGAGACCACCCAGATCACCTGTCTGAGCTCCAAGCGGCAGGTAGAAAATTAGGCTCCTGCTGATTCTGCTCGATCTAATTTTGTTCTCTAGTTACTACTCTTCATGTGACACTTGACTGTATGGACAAGGGATCTGTATTGAAAAGCTATCTAATACAGGAATGATGAACCTTTGTGTAGTAATTTCCATTGTTTGTCGACATGATACTATAGAATCTAAATGTCCTTTCACTGCAAGTTCGTTGTATGGTACTACATAAATTCAGATAATTTTTCAACAAATCGGATATGATGACTATACCCTCGAAGTACAATCTGATTAGTGCTGGGAATCGAGAGACAACTCGTGAATTTCTAAAAAATCAACCGCTGACTATCAATACTATCATGAATATTGTCATTCACAGAATAATCATCGATACTAACCCGTACAGTTTTCATTGTTATAATGATGTATATTCTATCATGAGCATTCGGCTCTCCTAAGGGTCACTTTATGGATGTCACCGTTAGATGGTGGTTAATATCAATTTAAAATAAGTGCTACTGAGTGTGATATAAAGAGAATGCGGTTTATGTTGTGAATTTGTTATTATGCACTGTGTCTATCGTTGATTTAATATAATGAGCTTTTAGTATAGTTTCTGCTTCAGGTAAAAAAATCTGGTCACCATGGCTGATTATGAAACTAAAACTTGAAGAAATCAATAACAAATCGTTTAAACTTGAGCTTGTCTTTGTCCTGCCACGAATAAGTTCAGTAGCCGAGGACCCAAGTACGCAAAAAGAAAGAACGCAAACACTATTGCAACGCTATCCCCCCTCCCCTCCCTAATTTTTAATGAGAAGTCCTGGGAAAATATTATTTAGGTATGTCTGGTAATATGTCTGGATTCGGCGGTCGAGACAGAACATCAAATAGGCAATAACGTCTCCAGTCTGGAGAATCCTCGGAAACGGGGGGAATGCCACAAAGCCGAAGAAAGTTTGATAAAGAAAGGGGCCAGACAATCATCCCAAGGAAGGTTTGTAGGTCCGAAGTGAGATGAATGGTTGGAAGCAATACGGTGGTTATACTCGTATCTCTCCGAGCTGGTGTTAGATGGTCATTTTCATCGACCCCCGACGTACACGTAGGCGGCTGAGTGGGTCAGTGTGCGAGGCGGTGGCACTCGGTGGAAGGCAGGCAATACCAAATGTGGGCGCGTAGTTCGTGCTCGACTCGGACCCGCTGGCCCACCTCTCGAACCCGTCCGTTTTGGAGCATTGCCAAATGAGTTTTTTTCCCATTAAAACCGACGACAACTTCTCCATTTCTTCTCGATTTTTCCCCACCCCTGTCCCACTCGACTGAGGATCTTCAAAGAGTGCGGAAAACCGTCAGATCGCGTTAGCAAATCTAACGGGACAGGGATTCTTATGTTAATCATACCATTACTCCTCGAGCTGATTTAAATATAGTATAACGTGGCCTAGAAACCTCGATTTTTTTAAAGCAAAATGTGACAGGATTCCTCGAATCATTTATGTATAGCTTCTTTGGTTTATTCTAATCAATCAAGTTGGACCCTTGACAATGGAAATACTATTATTAAGAATACAGAAACTGCCTTTCTTTAACTAGTATTGGTGATGTTAGACAATTTAACAAGTTCAAGTAACATCACAAATTAACAGTTGGGGACAAATAAATTAAAACGGGGAAAAAACGTTAACGGAAAGAAAGGTATTCCCGTTAAGTGCTTCAACAACATCGACAGGTCTTTTTGAGAATGTTCGAGTGCCGATACCTCTGGTTCTGGGTTCTCCAAAATGTTAAAACATGATTAGTTTTAGTTAATTTAGCAAATTTAATGGTTTTCCTGCGGTGCATAATTTCGCTCTGCAGTTTATGCTTGTAAATCTGGTATCAATCCTTATACCTCTCCCGCTTATGTACGTTGTGATATAACTCAATCTCATCATTTGAATATCTTGTTTACATACTGATCATGAAATGTTTACCAGATGGGCGAATTTTAGACGGGATTCCTTGAATCCCTTATTGGTTCTTTGGTTAACACTATTCAATCAAAAATATTTTCATCATCAGAAGTTCCTCTTCCAAAATAGACTGGAAACGACCTTGTATGGTGATGTTAATCAAGGTAAGAAAACATTGGTATATAGGTATTCCTAGCCGAAGATTCAGGTGATCCCAATATATGTGATTATTGAGCCAACTTCCATGTTACTGTCCAGTAGTTTGGGAGAAAAGCTCCAGGGTTGGCGTCATGTGGGCGCGCTATTCAAAAAGTCCTGCAACTTTTTGATCAGACCTCGTATATTTATAGGATGTATTTCCAGACAATAGGATACGGCGTGAAAATGTCGTTCGCAGAAAAATCCGTATTGGCAAAAGACTGGTCAAGTTCGTTGGCCAGCCTGATCGCTACTGAATTTCAGGTTCAAATTTACAATTTAGTGGCCCAAAAATACCTTTAAAAATTTTTTTTTCTTTTTTTTTTTTAAAAGTAAAACATTTTAGGTTGAATCGAGTGCTTCATCAATAAGTGAGAAAAATTGATTTTCAGGCGAAAAAAACCCAAATTGACCAATTTTTGAGTTCAGCTGCGTGTCCAAAAATTTTCTTTGCGATCTCGTCACACGGCTGTCCCCTCAGTTTTATTCAGAATATGGTTGGCCTCAATGATCAGAATTCAAGTGCTTCATTTAATTTTATCCACAACTTTTCTTTGAAAATTTTGTTATTACTGCTGTTGTTATTTGTCTTGGTTGTGATCACCGCAAGTCTAGTCAGGTTTGAGGAATGGTTGGCACAATAACTAAGCTTATTGTGGACGGACGATTCTGAACGTCTCCCCATAAGCCAGTACATTTTTCTGTATTTAATTACTAGCTCAGAGGTTTTCTTTTCGACATGTGATTTCTATATCAATATTTAAATTAATCAACCAATACTATTCTGGTAGGTGAGAGTTATTTAATCCTAAGGGTCTATAAATGCATGGAATTAATGTAAGTCTAATGATCAGTTATTGGTCTTGAATTATTTTTAAATCTCAATGAAGTGATTGGGTCCGGTGTTGGTAGCTTCTTAGCTCTGACGCTGCCACACGTGTGTTAGAAATTGTGGTTTCCCGTTCGCAGTTCTGTAGACGTCGAGTCACCGCCATTGAGCGGAGGTGTTGGCCGCTCTGGAATTCTTCCACGATTTTTCTTTTGTGTCAAACACCAGCGTTACAGGTCTTGACTTTTATTATACAGCCGGAGTGGGAAGTTGGAAAAAAAAGGCAAATACGTTCGGAGGACTGGAGAATATCACGTATACGTGCGTGAAATTAAAATGCGGCTCACTCTTCAACAGAGTATGCGCTGAAGAATTATGTAGCAATGGATGGGCTTCAAAGACTTCCTACCCCACGTATTGTCTTCTTCCACTCCTACTATCTGCTTACATGTGCCGAGTTATAAGGTTTGCATCTGAATCATTTGAGTAACTATAATGATTTCACTTGCTTCCGAGTGAACTAAATTTTCTACCAGGATCTTTGTAATTGTTAAAAAAAAAAAAATAAATAAATAAATAATAAAAAAATAAAATAAAATCAGTATGTTTACGGTATTTTCACTCATTCCCCCTTAGTTCATTCTGACCCTCTCACTTTTGGTTCCAAATCCGCGGATACTGTTGATGATGACAAATAATGTAAAGGGTCTGGGCCGATCCCGATACATGCCTAATAGTTGTGTAGTTTTGTCGTTCTGTTGTCCGTTTGACGTCTCGTACTATATATTTAGTTTTGTTGCTTTTCTTTATAAAAATCTCTTATTCATCTTGTGAATTTAGTACATTTTGAGAAAGATAACTTTAAATTTAATCTATGCTTTATTTAGCACTGATTTATGCCAGATGATGCCGTTACTTTAAGCGATATTATAATCTATTCAAGTATACACTTTGTTTAGTCTGCCGGGCTCTCATCTAACAAAAGTAGGAAGTCCTCTACAACGTCGACCCAGAAAACATGGTCTGGGAACTCGTCGCAAAAAGTAAAGCTGGTCTAGCGACTTGAACAGGCGGCGAAAGAAGTCAACTTTCCTGCAATGGTTTACTACGGAATGCGCTGATGATATCCGTTACTCCCTTGTTTCCTCAAGCTTAATCTTCCTCTAGTTATTCCGTCAAGCTGCCTTCATATGAAGTCCATTCCTGGCTTTACATCGACTCTGAGGAACCTGTGCTATTGACCTGTGGATACCATCGAATACTCGCTTGGAATCTATAATAGTGGTTCGTAAACTTACTTGCAGAACACACCTCGTTAGAACTCGTTTCTAGCCAGCTATATGAAGTTTATGGTTCGAGTTAACAAGTATACACATCCTGACGTGAATAGTGTGTGCCGTAACAGAAAGCATTGTAGGTTCGTTATTATATCATATACTCATATACTACATTTTATATCATATGCTCAATCGTTTAGATGAACATTGGCTTGGAATACAATTTTCCCAATCCCATACCTTTCCAAAATTGATATGAGTTCACTAAAACTTTTGTTTAATGTTAATATGATTTCAAGCCTAACTGAATAATAACTCTCAGTATGTATATGATTATATACGTATGTTTATATTAGTTATATATATATATATATATATATATATATATATATATATATATATATATATATAATTTGTTTTGAATTATTAATAGATCAGTATGAATGAATATGATTATATTACATATCGTTATATAGTTCAGTAGAACAGTTTATTTAGTTTATATATATATATATATATATATATATATATATATATATATATATATATATATATATATATATACTGCTCATTGATTCGTGTTAATTGCAACTCTGACTGTTCTGCATGTCCTCCAAATTCAAGTTTCGCCATTTGTATATCATCGTTCAATCTTCCTGGATAAATTAAGTGCTCTCAATTCATGCAACATACTCCCAAGTCTCATAGAAATTGCTACTGATAATAGGTATAATCATTCTTCTTTCCCTACTTGAATGTGCTTCATATAAGATGTGAACATAGGCTCTCCAGGAAACCAAGATGAATTAATTAACTGGACATGGAAGGTCAGTGGGAGGGCTTAGTTTCTTTGATAGACGCGTACTCTAGGTGTTTTATCTGGTTTCCAAGACACAAAAAGTTCTGTTGTGTTTGCTTGAATTGGACTTTTACTATGCATCATGTTACTAACATTTATAAAGCTGGTTTGCAACAGTGATTACTGCTACATGATATCTCGAACTAATAGAATCCTTGAAAGAGTTTCGTCAATTCGTTCCATACACCACTCTATGACTAAATTTTTAGCATTTACAAAAATAGTAGTAATTACAATTTTACCGGAAGGACACATTCGTCACTCTTAAATTTAATGGAACGGTTCGGTTTCTTCGTGCGTCCTCTAGTTCAATGATCTTTCCTCTATTAGGTCGTGATATCCTGAGACAGGAACTAGAGATATTTTAATCCTAGGCTCGCAGCGAACTTATTTATTCCATCAAAGATAAGTCGAGGGCAATGTTACCTATCGAATGCCTAAGGAATTGCCACAGATCTCGTCTTCTTGGGTCCCTCAGTTCAATGATCTTCTATCCAGCGGATCATCACGTTCTGTGTATAGAAGTGGGGGAAACCTCATCGAGACCCACCTTCGGATGTGAAATTATTCCACCGAAGGACGCTAGAGGTCAATTCCAGAAACATAGCGCCAGCCTTCTTCCCAAGTCTCCCGCACTCCGCTGGAATGGGCACCGCGTAATTGGTCGAATTAATCCGATGTGTTCCCGGCCGCTCACCCCTCACGTTCCTTAATCACGAGAGGAAGCGGTTTAATTACCTCCTATTCTTTCTTTTTATTTCGAGGAGGAAGGATCTTATTCTAGTTTCCTCGGTTAGACCAGAAATAGCCGGCACGAATCTGTTGGAGTTCTTTCTCTCTTCGCGATGTGGCGAGCTGTTATTAATTTAAATAACTGGGCCCTGGGGCTTCCTCAGCAGCGCACTTTACTTGAAGGAGGGTAGTCTCCTCTTTCCTTGTACTCAAGACGTGCTTGATCTGCCAATCACCAATCTCCGTTTTGTAAACAAAAGGCATTCAACTCGTCTTTTTCCATTCACTATTTAACGTTTTTAGCGCGTTTTCTTTAAAAAAAGGGAAAATGAGCTATTGTGATCACTTTGTCCGTTGATGTATGTATGCATGTATGTCCTCTCAAAATCGTTTTAAATGCCACTTCCCGACGTCCGATTTTGATGAAACTTGGTGTGGATGTAATCTGTAACATGGCAAGAATAAAGATGTGTCAGGGGTCGCTGACGCATTATCAGCTGAGTGAGTTCCAAAGCCATTTTATCTCCTATTCACCCATTTATCAATTTGAGGGAGAGGCTCAAGGGAGAATGCTGAAACACCAATATGTTTACTTTCTTCATCATTAAAGTTCTCGGCCTAAACAGCCTAAGCTGATTCAGCAGGAGGCTGAAATTTAAGAGGGAGGCTCAAGGGAAAATCTTGAAGACGTACTCGTATGAGAGGTCATCGATCAGATGAGTGAGCTCCAAAGCCATTTTGTCAAACATTTTGTCAAAGCCAATTTGAAACAGAATTTTTACGTGTGTTCTGAAGTTGGACATATCCACCTCCATTGGTGGTCGGCGTCAGTGTAGTATATTTTGGGTTCAATTTTGTTATGGTACTGTTAAATGGAAGTTAAATGACAAATGGTAGTTTACTTATGGTAGTTAAATATTCCTATAGGAGTGTAGGTTTGGGTCTCACTTATTCTGTGATTGGGTCTCACCTCCTTGAAAATACACGGTTGAAGGTTCGAGCTTGAGGTTTTAAATATAAGACAAAGATCTCTTAGGGAGAATCTGGGGTGAAGAAAGAGACCTCATACACCATGTCGTTGCGATACTGCTATGTGTAACTAATAAAAAGTTCAATCCATTGTATCAATCCACCGAATGTTCCTTTCCATGTGTAGTAAGTCCATGTGTAATTAAGAACGTTACAACAACTATTGTTTCTGAAATCGGAAGGAAGAGTATGGCTGAAGGGTGGTTCTTTCGGAATATTGAGGTTAGGATTAGGCACTTGCCAAATAAAATACTTTGCAATATTTTCAAGTTAGAGAGAACAGTTAAAAATGTAGTTGAAAATCCTAAGCCCTAAGGACCCTAGGATCCTAGTCCTAGTCCTAATTATATTCCTCCTACTCTGACAGAAAACCAAATTAGTTCGTTGAGGTTGATAGGAATAGATACAGAGGGTCATTTCATTGTCTATTTGTATCAATTTACATGGTATTTGTTCTTCCTAAACAAGGTGAGATGCGGCTTGTTGTATAGTGTGGTGGTTTGTGTGCAGTTGAGTCTTGTTGAACCGATTGGCTGGGGTCATATCATTGAGCTGGCTAGTCGCTATATAATGGTAGCGTTGCTTGGCGGAGCTCTAAGCTCGGTCTCCCGTCGGAAATATATACTTTCAGCCTTACTTTCTGTGGCCGGAATGAAAATTGGTTCGAATTCCGCGGAAGAGACCTACCTAAAACCACCTCATGGGAAATCGGCGGTGGTACGACACGAAACCGGGCTACAGGTCAATAAGCCCGTATGTGTAAGTCTCTGAACTTTACCTTCGGCGGGAACTAGGACAAAGAACATAATCTTTGATGGTTTTGATGATGTTTAAGGTGTGTTCCCATTGTTATTGCGGTTCCCTTCTGTTGATAATCCTGTGGGAACCTTCCTCTTTCCCGAGTCTGTCAAGACCCCATAGTTGCTACCGAGGACTATAGTCCTAATTATTTTGTATCAGGATGTTAGTAGACCTTCCAATCGAGCTAGTAACGGTAATTTTAAACGAGCCCTACGAAAACTTCATACAAGGAAACCTCTCATCAATCTTTTGATTAACAATCATCCGAAACATGTCACCGTCTGCTGTAACTGTTATTGTTTTATTTATTTAATATTTTCAATTTGAATATAGTACCAACAGTAATCTTGATTTTTTCGAGAATTTTCCAATAACTTGTGTGTTTTTGAGTTGTCCTACAATAAAATAAAGCTATTTCAAATCTTGAATTTTATTATTATTCGTATATCTTTTGTATTTCTATACGTATAATTCGAAACATCTAACCTCGGAATCCAGTAAAAAATTATATTTTCTTTCAAATAATCAAGCAATTCAAAATACGTTTCGAGTTCGGAAGGTAGCCCTAAGTGTGTTTCATAATAATCGCTCGAAATGTCGGTAAATAGGGCAAACAAAGATCAAAATCCAAAAAATTAGATCTTGAGGTAGAATATAATTTTTAACAAACTTTTCCCGTGAATTTGAACGTAAAATGGGCTCTAATTTCAGTAGAATTTTAAAAATGCCCAGCGATTTTTAATTTCAAGTGTACTAATCTGTTATCTTGTGCTATACCAGTTACACAACATTACGTTTCCATACTTGTGTATTTGTGATGACGTGAGCAAAGTGACTTGAGGCGTGCCGGTAGTTCCAGAGAGGCAAACGTGCTTGAAATGGGTTCATCGACTTGATCGGCGACATTGGCATTTCTAAGAGGTGAAGTGGGCATCGCTACAAGGCCTTATGCATATTACATACATCTACCTTCCTTCACATCACCATCATTGATGCGAACACCCATAATGCTCTCACCTCGTATAATATCAGGATGTAGTCTGTCTTCGTGATTTGCGAATCGGATGCGCATCTGATGATAACATTACTTGTATTCAACATAATCAGAACGCTGATAAAAATTATATTCCTATTGGATAAGTATTGTCGTGATATATAAGTGATGGGTTGGATAAACTCATTGTTGTCCGTCTTCTGACATTTGAAGTTATGATTCCCTAAAGCAATTTCTGATTTACTTTGTAAACCATACGTTCTCACCATTTGAACGTACCATGATGATTGAAGAACGGATGTGTTCAGAAGTCCCTCAAGGGGAGAATGATAATCGTTGTGGCCACTTGGGACAATTTTCGTGAGCAATTTCCTATCGTGTAAGGTTGTTAGGTCATGTACCCAAGCATCAAAATAAGAAAACAGTTGATTGTTCTCTACGCAACACAGTGAGTCTATTCTATTTATTGGTATCGCGTGAGCAAGTTTTCGTGACGATTTTTCAGTATATGTGCCAAAGTAAAGACATGAAAATGTCAAAACTGGATTCTAGAGCCACTCAGCTGATCTGGGATCGGTCAGTTGTGTTCGGAAGTCCCTCAAGGGGCTACATACCAAATCTCAGAATCGTGGGATCATTAGGGAAAAAATTGGATTCTAGATCCACTCAGCTGATCGTTGGCAAAGCGGTATCCCACTCAAGTTTCAACACTAAGCCTAACCCTGTAATTATTCCTGAATTAATGCAAACTTATCTGCCCATCAACCCAAAGGCGAGAGGATGACGTTTCTTTCCGGGAATGCGTAGCTGTAAAACTGGCTCCCAGGCTGTTTCGTTGCGTTCTAATTACCACAACTTTGTTTCAATAGGTACTCGTCTTTTCAAACGGCAAATAGTTCCAAATTTGGGGTAAATATTGACTCAATTAGGATTGTGATGTCTTCTGCTTTAAAGAGGTGACGTCACAACTTTATCGCGTCATCTTTGCTCCGATTAGCACCTCTGCACCACATTTTACATGCAAATTTTGGTTTACGTTCCAAATTTCTTTATTGCGATACCATTTTACACTAGCTCATAACTACGACATTTTTTAGGGCTACGAATTTCTTGATGATTCGCGCTTACAAACAAATTGTTGCTGGTACGGAGCTGTGTCTTGGTCATTTTTCATCGTATAAAAATCGTTCGCCAAACAGAAAGAAAGATCTCAATTCGTGCTAAAATCTTACGCTGCCTAAACCGCTCCGAGTTTTGAAGTCAATAGCCCTGTATCGCAGAAAAGATGGACACACACACACACACACACTCACTCACTCTAAACCTTACAAGAAGGGTCTTTCTGTCCTTAACATGGTTTTTTTCTTTTTCCAACGTTTCTCCCCCGTCACTATTATTCTATGCGATACGTGAAAGGGGTAGGAGAACAAATGACAGAGATTTTTGAGCCTTTAAACACTCAAAAATTGCATTTTGAGCACATAATACGAAAGACTACTATTCATTATACTAAAAGATTCTATACCAAAAGAACAACATGGTTTTAATCGACGATATAGCTAGTGGTAGTGGTGAGTGTGGATAAATTTATGAGAGAGAAGTATCTCAGTCCTTTCTGCGTCGTTTTTCAACACATGAATTGAATCTGCGACCTAGAAGGTACAAGAAAGTTGGTTGCCCGTTGCCGATCTTGAGAACATTCAATAGATTTCGACATTTTCAAAATTTTGAAAGAAAATTTAATTTGAAAAAGAAAAAAAGGAATTTTTTGAATGTTTGAGGTAAAAAAGTCAAATTCCGTTAATTTCCGAAAAGACACCCAAAACAAGTAAAATTTACTCGTATTTGATTGAGAGATTCACCACCGAACTATGTAGAACATACGGATAAACATTGTTACCTACTTGAAGATGAAAAATATTTTAAATTTGATACTAATGAACTGATAATTTGAAATTTGATTTCCATGCAAAAAGAAAACGTTAGAGATCTTACAATCAACTTTGATATTTTGATTTTAATTTTTATCATCTCCCTGAAGCAGCTCCAATTCCTGGGAAAAAACGTTGTGGGGGGGGGATAAATGAAATGAAATAAATAAGGACAGAAAGACTTTTTTGTTAAGTTTTGTAATAATTCAAAGAAAGATACACACACACACAAACACACACCCACACAGACAAATGCTAGCCGAGTCAAAGTAGAGATAATTTTTATTAAGATCTACAGTTTTTTTCCACTATGTATCACGTTTATTGCTCACTATCGCAATTACTTGCATTGAATGAACTCGTTATCCAACTTTATTTAATTTCTTGCTTTTGATACGAAGATTAAAAGATTGGAATATTGATTTCTTTGGGCTCGCCCAAAACATTGAAACGGAAATCTGTGATGAAGAATACATTGTGTGGACACTGTCTAAGAAAACCCATTAGCCCTCGTTCGAACCCATCTTTGTGAGTAAAGATGTAGCACCTTGGCTTACCAGTAACGTAAAATAGAAAAAAAAGCGCGTTCCCACGGAGGACTTGAAGATGCGCCAACTGATTCCGAATTCACTTAAGACAAGACCAATGGATCTTGGTGACCTCATACGAAGTCGGAGTGGTCACACCTTAAACACAAGATCCAACGTGACTCATTCTTACAGCTCTATCCCGGGCCTACCTACGTGCTGGATGTTTTTTGACGATTAAAAAAAATGACCGACTTTGATGACTACATGTTGACGCAATCCGAACATTTATATTTTTGATGCATAGCAACCAATTTGGCTGATCTGAAACATCTATCACCGTTGGGATATTTGTGACTATTGCACCTTTCAACGCAACTACAGACTTTTTAGTAGTTATTCTGTACATCATGAACGAATTCCACATTTCTCTAGGGTGGAGTGGGGGATGCCAAATATAGGATAACTACTCAAGTTGAATAATAGCATCGTTGAAAAAATGCCTTTAACTCTTTCAGTGACATTATTGTGTGTACTCGAGTATGGTTATCTTCTTTGTTCGCTGTCTCACCAATTTTTTTCGGTTCGGCTTTTTTTTTTAGAAGGGATTCACATGACGTTTCTTATTGATCGCTGCCCAGAATACCAACCACAGATGGCACAATTCTACCAACCTTATGATTAAGCTGATACGAAAACGTTTTATTCATTTCTTCTTTTGGTCTAATGCCTGCAATCAGGTTTATAGCGATTTAAATGCTAAGTTACCACCGTTTGAAACCATTATTACAGCCTCGATGCGATATAGAAGACGGTTCCAAGCCTCTTATGACGCGTGCCATTTCCGTCGAGGAATTCAGGACAAATAAGGTTCCTTCCTCTCACTCGGTTTCTTCCTCATGCAGAGAAAGTGGCTGCAGATGCCGCATTCAGTGCCATTATCTTTCGCACCTGCCATCGTCTAAATGAACTCAGTCCAGTCCATTGAAATTTAATTGTTCATTTTCAGACACTTACTGACTTGAGTAAATGCTGTTAAGTGCAAAAGTTTCTGTTTAGGTACATTTATTCAACATCCAGATAATATTTACTTTATTTCTGTGTTGCAGGTGAGTGCACACAAAACAAAGCAAGTGACACGGTGAGTTTCAAGTGCAGGTAAACGAACGACACTTAAGAATTTACCAACGATCCAGTTTATACATTTTAATTATTACGTACACAAATGGTCATTTTCAACGATAATCACTGAGTCTATCAAATTGTAATGTTTGTTATTACTGGCTGGAAGGCAACGTTATTAGTCTGGAAATAATCCCCGACTTTGTCCCTTTTCTCGTACTCGGTAAGAGCCTCTGCATAGAGTCAACTTCGATTAAAAACATTTTATTGACATCCAACGCAATGCTTCAGTCACGGGTTCTCTACGATATAATCTCTTTGGTGATATTTTCCCATATTTAATTCAATCAATTTCCTTATTAAGTGTCCATTTGACCTATTCACCATTTTCATACGCCATGAATTTCTTTCTATATTTGGAATTTGAAGTGTTTAAGCAAGTGGGTAAGTGTTCATTGACAAGATTGAAGGAATAAATTTATCTTCAGTTTATACTTGATGAGTTTTTCATGTACATAGCTTATATTACAATCAACCATTTTAAACACGCGGTTGGTCACTATTTTCACGAAGCCGGTGATCACAATGACAAGGTGGAGTATAAAACTTTTATGGCATTTATTAACGGATTTTAGCATTGTTGTACACTATTCAGAATATTTTATTCATTCAACGTTTCAACTTGAAAAGTTTTCTGATAATCTGTTTTTATTGAACAGTCTACACCGAATCATCATGATTCACATTACAATTATACAACTGTATATACATTATACGATGTTCTTGGGTGATGCTGGAATGAGGGAATACTGTAGACGCAACATAAGGGAAAAAATAGTCGGGTAGAAGGAAATACAGTAGACATGAAATGAAAAAAGTTGAAGTTCTTATACAGCTGGTTCGTAAACTCTTCTTTCTTCGTTGAATTCGGTTGAGAAAAAAAGAGGATGTTTCGAATAAACTTTGATGTTTACTGGGACCATTCAATATTGTGGGATTCGATCACAAAAAATTTGATGAGAGGTTCGTATACCTTCCTTTTCTGACATGTACATAGGCACCACTCGTGTTTTCATGTTAAGCCATAACAAATGTAAGCGTTAGCTAGAGGTTTCTTTAGCTACCCAGAGTTGTTCTAACAACGGGACAGTTGAGTTTCAAGTATAATATTGTCCATTGTCAGAAGTCCCGTCCACATGATACCATTTGGATTTACTTCTAACAAATTTTTCTTCATTGCTGAAATTGCTGAATTAAACGACGTTGGAGTTCTTCTAGAAATTTTCAGCGTTCAATGAAGGGGGATATGAAATTGTGGTAGGATTTTTACTATCCTAAATGATCACGTGATTTTCATTAATCGCTGGGGGAACGTAATGTGTTACAACGAAATTTTCGAGACAGTTTTCCCAAAATCAAATACTTTGAGAGCTGAATTTTTCAAAATTCCTAGTGGGGAACTGTTTTTTTTAATCTAGGATGTTTGAACCATCAGTCGATTATACCGAATTTGAAACATTTCTTTCTATGAGTAACTTTCTGGCTACGTTTGGGCTTTATGAACATCCTCTAAACTCCCGTGACATCCTAAGTCTGGAGACGCCTAACGTAAACACCCTTGAAAGGATGTTGTTTACTTTATCTCAGTTGTTGCATTGCTCAATAACCGTAATGAGCTAAGTTTCTCCACACTGCGCGTTATATTTGAAGTTCATCACGAGTAAGCACAAGTAATTTCACTTTACTACACACGGTTGAGCACGGGTGTAGTGAGCTGCTAGTCCATTAAAATCGAAAGACATCGCGCTCCGCGTAAAATCATAGTAAGTCGACGGACTCACTGTCTTGTTTTAATCCCAAACGATAAACTATTGAATTACGTGAATTGGGTCAGGGGATGCAGATATTTCGTACTTTTATCCTTACGAGCGAGAATATAAGAAAAAGAAGACCCGACTGATCTGACATCCTCACAATCGCTTCTTGCGTTCAACAGGCTGTGTGCCAAATTTCAGCTGTGAAGGACAGAAGTTATCTTTATCGCTCACTCAACTGATCTGACTTCCTCGCGCTTACTTCCGCATGTCTCCAGGAGGCTGTGTATCAGATTTCATGGCTCTGGTAGGTTGTCGAATTTAGTTGTGATAAGAAATAACAATAATTTTTTACTTGATTTTCGTAACGCTCGATTGGTGACGTATTTGCGCAATGCAATTCGTGAGGGATTTTCTTAATGTAATTTGTTGTGTCACTTTGCACTCTTCAGACCTCGCTAGTCGTGGTCAGTCGACTACAATAAAAACGCGTACTGCAGCTTGAGTTCGCGTAGTTACGTTTATGGATAGTATTGGACATTCAGAAAAGATTTGTTTCTGTCGCATACACTTCGTTTCACGCTTTGTGTTGTTGAGACTGTGAACATTTGTGATCAGAAACCTTCATAAAGTTCACTTGGTAGTTTCTGATTCAAGTATGATAGTTCACATTCCAACTTAAAAAACTATTAGCTATCTATATTATTTGCTATCTAATGTACAAGTCCTTCACTTGGATCATTGACATTGTTACCTTCATGGAAATGGTGCGGAAGTTAGCATGTTCTCTCATTTCTGTAGTCAGAGCACGTGAGGTTCCCACCCGCCAGGAGGGCAAGGGAATGTGCTACAAAAGCGGTAGAAAGAGATCGTTATTTGTGCAGCCTTGTTAGCCGCCTCCTTTCGTGATGCCCAGGATTCTTCCCCAAGGCAAGGTCCTGATCCGACATCAGGAGGTCTCGGTATCTAGTCCTGACATGACCCATCCGATCAGGAGGTCATGCAGACTTGTCACCCCACTAACACCTTTCTCTCGTCTTCGTACCGGCCTTCTGGAAATCGTTAGGGTCGTCTCCACCAAATGCTTGTTCCGCTACGGGATACCATGCAACATGACTGACTATCAGGAAATGCGTGGTTACCTCCTATTCCAAATTGTCTACTATGTTAATATTACGTTCCCAACACCCGCACATTCAAAAGTCAGTTATGTACCTTAATCGGCCAAGAAAAAAGTTTTAGAACTATCTTTAAGAATCAGAGAGTTGTGTGTATTTCTGTTTCTCCACTCGGTACGTCTGTACTACTTAAGAGGTTTTTCATTTCCAGCAATGACCTACGAAATTTCGAAAAGCTGGAAAAATTACAGAGATTTACAGTTTTGATATTAGTCAAAGTTATTAATGGGCAATTTTCCCGAATTCCATTTTTACCCTGCTAAACAAAGGTTAGTAGGGCCTACCTACTAGCGTGTTGTAGTAATGCGCAAGGAATGTCAGTATGTACTTTTCCATTGCTTTCTTTTCTGCTTATTCGGTCTTTGTGAAGCCACATTTTGAAGCTACGGTAAGACCGAATTTCGACATCACGAACGAGGTTCTTCCGTCATTCACGTCGGATGAAAGGGAAAATAAAAACAAAACACCACCGGTTCATTGAATCATGAAACCGACAATTTATTCGGGACAATGGTTGACTGGTTATTTTTTCGTTGAGGTGGACTAGCTCTCTTGGACGAATATCTGGTAATAATGTTTCACCGCATGACCAGCTGAGCGAACCGTGTGGTTCACGGAGTACGGTACGGGAGATATTGTGTTACCTAAATCCTATGATGTGATTATGTTTGTTTTCATGGTTTTTACTACATGTTTCTCATAATCACATGGCTCCCTCCCGTTGAAAATTGTATTACATAGTTACGTTGAGAGTTTTTATATACTCTTCAATCCCTCCTCTCTAAAAACGGAATTCAAACCATATCTACTCGGACCAATATATTATTGTGTCGTGATCAAATATAATGTACGTGCGTAGGCTACTAAAGTCACAGGTCAGATCTATTAGAAGAATTTCTCCGAATGCAATTTTCCAGATAAAATTTGATTAATACAAGTTGCTTCAAAGTTACCATCTTCCATTTTCTATGACTTCGGTTTTGGCTTCTTTTGGAGTGCGACTAATGTTGGCTTTTGGCAGTAGTTGAGTGATCTCTCGTTTCTCTATAGAGAAATATTGTCACTTATTGCATTGAATGTTAAACCTACGTACTGATTTTCGAAATACGTAATTATGCGTACTATCAATGTTATAAGTTCATGTTAGCTATGACTAATATACTCAGCTACAGTTATGGTAGGTCAAACAAGTAATTAGAATTCCCGCAGGTCTGTGTACGTTTCGACCCTAAAACACTAGAGAGCAAATACTTGGATTGTTAAAAAAGACGTTTGAAAATCGAGATGAACCTCCATCAGTGTTCGAACGTGCTATTCGAGCGAAATCGAAGAAGAGGCTCATTATGCAATTTCGCGAAATCGACCCATTAAATATCTTATAAACATGATCGATATCGAGTTCTGATTCCTCGCTCGTTTCGAATGCTCGTTTGGACCTGCAGGTCACGAACCCCAAAGCACAACCGGACGCCGATGCCCAATTAGTTGCTATCTTCATAAAACAACTAAACCGACCTCGACTTCATAGAAAAAGGTCGGGGTAATTGATCGCGATATTGCGCCCTCACGTAGGGCCGAGATAGTTGGGACAAGTACCGGACCTCCGTTGGGGCGCTGCTATCTGCAAAGGCCGCGGCATCCAACTGAACTAATTGGCTGTAAACGTTATAGATTGATGGCGGTGGGGCCTGGGGGTCGTGGCCGCGGGCGGGGTGGTCTTTTTAATGCACCGGCCGGTACCGATATAAGAGTTATTAATTGGACCAGGAGCGAAATTATGGCTTTATCTCCGGTTGGAGCGGAGGACGGGAAGCTCGGCGGAACGGGCTCGTACGTCGGACGGACCTCCGTGTTACGAACTGCCCGCCTTTCAGAAGAACTGTGCTCTCCAGGACGAATAACTCGAAATTTATTATCCAATGCGGGTACATTTATGGCAGCTGCTGGTCTGATAGGCAGGTGTAGCTTTTCATAGTCAAAATAAACTCATTGCAAGTCAAAAACGTTCCAGTCATGCATCGATCGTATGAAGAATCTTCGTAAATTATTATATTATATAAAGATTCAGAATTTTTAGCTCTTTTTCCAGTTTATGTAGATTTATTAGCAAATATGAATGCAATTTAAGTTCATTTTTTGCCATAATTTCGTGCACACATTTTTCAAAGTTCTATTTCATCGTTATAATCTTCTTGAGACTAATATTCGGAATGATAATAATTTTAAAAAATTAATGGGTGTTACCAGTTTTTAACCATGTTTATTGATTATTTGAGCACATTTTTAGAAATTTGAGCAATTTAATGTGATCACAAAGTGCTGCCCAACGAACTCACCCTCTCATTTCGAAAGCTAGAGTTTTTGGAACAAGAACGGATTTTTATATCAATCCTAATAAGGAGAGTAGTTGTTGTCTGAAATGACGTACATATAAACAAGCCCTACATGTAACCATAGATCAGTTCTCACGAAGTGAATCGAATGATGCGCATTTTCTTGTTCCTGCACTGGAAAGGAAAGGAAATGGCTTCGGAGCTCACTCGGTTGATCGATGACATCTCATGCGTCTTCAGTATTCTCCTTTGAGCCTCCCTCTCAAAATTTAGCTTCCTGTGTTGAATAGTAGACAAAATGGATTTGGAGCTCAATCAGCTGATCAATGACGTTTCAGTCGTCTTCAGAATTCTCCCTTCAGCCTCACTCTCAAATTTCAGCTTCCTGCGTCGAACAGGAGACGAAATAGCTCTGAAGTTCACTCCGCTGATCAATGACCTCTCATGCGTCAGCGGCGCCTGATACAACTTTATTCTCGCCATGTTACAGATTACATCCATACCAAGTTTCATCAAAATCAGACGACGGGAAGTGGCATTAAAAACGATTTTAACATGTGTGTGCATACATACTACGGACAAAATGAACACAATAGCTCATTTTCCCTTTTTTCAAGGAAAATACGCTAAATATCGATGGACTCTAGGATTCATAAATCCAATCTATGAGTTCAGTGGTTCTTATAGTTGCATTGAAAAAACTGAAGCAGAAAAGTTAATACCTAGCCTAGTTAAGCCCTTGGGATCCAGACTACTTTCCCAATATTCACTCGATACTTATAGGCGCCACTGAACTGCTATGGACAATATACGAAATCTTAACCTCGAAGCACTTGTTGAGTCTACCAGCATATTTGCAGGAAGGTATTGGACACCAGGGAAGAAGTTATTCCATCCAATTTTTCTGGTATGAAAAGTATTTTGCAGGTTTTAGGGGTCTTAGCTAAATTCTTGAACTCACTTATTTTTTCCCAAAACTAATAATAGTAGATATTGTTTTGCTGATCAACGGGGCAATGGTAAAAGGTCTAAATATGAACCCATGTTTTTGAAATTGAGCGTATTAACTATGAAAACACAAATTTTGGAGACTTGTTGAGGAGCCCGCTATTATGTGTATTATGCATTATGAAACTTGAGTAAGTAACGCGGATGAAACTGTCCCTTAGGGAGTGTATAATTGTGCAAAATTTATTTAGTATTCGACCACCAAAACTGAAATTTGAAAGGGAGTATCAGTGGGGCTGCTGAATTCAAATTTCTACTCCGGTAGATAGAAGAATGGCATATAGACGAATTAAAAAACATGAGGGCGTGTTTTTTAATTTATATAATAAAACCTCTATATTTTCGTTCAATCGTCATTAGTAATAAATCGCATCGGTACATTTTTTCATCATATAACGAGCGTAATTCTTAACACAATTCACGTTTTCCCTCTTCCTTCAACTTGATTCCATCATAAAGTTCCATCAAGAGACGTGTTTGTCGTCCCAGAAATATTATTCGCTTAAATGTACGCGATTCGGTCACGTAGGGCCAGAGAAGCGGTGAGGGAAGAAGTTCGACAAACGGTCCGCGACAAACCATAACGATGACCTAGAAAATTATATTTATTGCTTGAGGGGTTAGGCGGATTGTCTAGCCCTGGTTGCCATAAATTCAATTGGCGCGCCCTTAAAGCACGTGGTTTATGTTTTCTTTAAGTAGTTTGGAACGAAGCTTGAAATAATTCTCCCCTGAAGGGATCATTAAGGGTTTGTTCCGACTCCAACCCAGCAACATCGTGAAACGAAAGATCTTTGTAGACTTCACGGGCGTTAGCGCTCCTTTACCGTTGTTGAAGTTTTCTGTCACAGTTGAATCTATCCCAAGCTAGGAATGTTTGCACGTGCTGTCACTTAAATTTATGCATTTCACTGTGAACATCCTCTTGGAAAACTACGGAACAATGAAATTAGGCAAATTAAATCTTGTTACTTATAGTATAGGGGGGTGGGAGCCCGTTTTAATGCCGTTCTTTTCGACTTCCCCGCTTCCCCAACCCCTCTAAACGGCCGTCAAAAATTCCGGAGAAATGCCGGTTTCGTAGGTTTTTCTACGAGGAAGACAACGGCGAAAAAAGTATCGGAAAATGCGTCAAAAGAATGAAAGAGTACAAACCCGTTTTCTCGAAAATTCCGACGAAAAACTTCGTTTTTTCTTATTTAAATATACCCCATAAAGAGACGTTTTTCGGGACGGTGTTAGCGAGCAAAATACAGTTTTGATTCCGCCGAATCTGAATCCGAAAGTGGATATCGAAAAATGTGACGGGAAGTTGGACAAAATGCGAGAGGAAGTGAGGCGAAGCGATTAAAATGAGAAGTAAATGGAGCCCGCCGTATCAGAAATCTGCGAGCAGGCCCTTTATAACTTAAGGGGAACCTCTTGAACTTTTGACTTTTCCGTTTGAAAGACATTTAAACAGAATAATAGACGGGGTTTTTCCTACACATATACAACCATACCGAGCGAGCGAAGCGAGCAACTTAATTGGGGGGTCCGGGAGGCTTGGCCTCCGCTGGACGTGGAGGCGAGCGAAGCGAGCTGGAGCGGCTAGTTCTTTCTAAAAATATCTACGGTGCCAACACAGTCCGTAGTTAGAGCTGCCGTGGCACTCGAATAGGATCAAGCTGTTGGGTAGTGCGATTAGAGCTACGATATGACCTGGCAATAGGGCTACGGTATCCGACTATTGGAGAAGGAGGCTATGGTATGTACAGATCCGCCCACATATGGTAATATGTCCATTTAGGGTTTTATTGGTTCAGAGGTGTCTCTCAACGTCGTATATTTCAAAGCAGACAAATTAGTTTTGCGAATTTCAATTTCCCCTCCATGCTGTCAGAACACATTTCATGGTTTATTAGAAGATTTTGTGCCAAAGTCATTACACCCCTCCCGCAAGTGCGAGACCCCCTTGCTCTCTGTGCGCTACCAGTGCACCAAACATTGAAATCCCATTAAATACTTCAATTATAATTGGTAAGTGAACGGCTGAAAAACAATCATTGCTGGTTTTATTTACGACACTCTGTCACGAATGTCAAAATCATAATTTACCATTGATGAGGGGAATGTGTTTTATTTTTTCCGATCATTTTCACCTGGGCTAGGCTCCATTTCGTTGATTGAGTAATACTGAATTCGAATAAATATTATGGTTATGGAATTTACCTAGATTAGTCTCTCACTTTAGTTTCTTTTGTTAATTTTCCAACTCTAAGAGAGTTTGGGAAATTAAAATTTGTATTAACGGGACTCAACATTACGCAAGATAAATTCGAAAAATGCCTAATTCCTCTGATCTTAGGAACTTGTGGCCAATGGCAAACAACGAAAGTACCTTCTCATAATTCATATTATTTATTTCTAATCCTTTCGGATTGAATTGTCTTTGGACCACGTTGAGTTCACCATCACTCCGCGGTAGTTGCATGAATGGACGAAGCTCGTTCTGCACTCCTGCCTGCGGCAATATCTTCAATGCTAAATTTAGCATTTCTCTATAGGCAGTCTCTAGAAGGCCTCGAGGGACTCGTGGCTTGACGTACCGACCTCAACTGCCTCAGTTTTCAACAGCCGCAGTGCTCTCGACGTAATCACCATAGCCTCAGGTGTTTCTAATGAGTTAGACGTCCGCCTCGATAGGTATAAACGCGTGCTTGACCACCGATCCGTGTCGACTGGCGGCCTCCTCATTCAAAGCTAAAACTGCCCCCGGTCACCCAGTGAGATTGAGAATTGAGATACCAAACCACCGGCGTGGGCTCTATGCTCCTTCAGCCTTCTAATTGATGTTAACTTATTTCCTTTTGTAGAGATCTTTAAAAGAACGGTACTATTCATCGCCCGCTTCGGCTCCAAACCCCATTTCGCTCCTAACTCGTAATGCGTTCGAACCTCATTTATATTTGCTCTCCAATAGACCGCTCTCACAAACGAGTATCTCACGTCGCACAACTTCAGATTGTTTGCGTGTTCTACACCATTTGTGCTCGTTCAGAAACACTGGTTCTCCATCTCGTTGCATGTTGAATAGGAACAAACCCATTGGAATATAAAAGCATCGTATTCTAGGAGACACATAGTTAACTCTTACTACATATTTCAGTCTCTGATCTTGCCTATACCTTTTCCCCATTCTTGCCATCTCATCACGCACTTTGGTTTCATTATTCGAATAATATTATTTAACTCAAGGTATTGATTTTACCAGTATCATGCTTAATGTTGTACAGCGTCATGTGTTATTTCAGTCTCTATCCACTACTCATGACATGTATTATTGTGTTTGATCACTTCAGATAGCGCAGTGTTTTTCGGTGAGCGCGGAGGTTTTCTACCATATCACGACTCAAATTTCCGTCACAAAGAGTAGAGTATGCCTACCTCCCATCTGGTTGCAAAGTCTTTCGTACTTTCTGTTGGGTTTTGGATGCAGGAATCAAGAATATAGAAACCATTAACTAACAAAACGAAGTGCTCTTAACATTATGCAATATTAGGTTATTAACTGAGCTTCACACTCATCCACCGCATGGGTGACCTAGTGATGTGGGCCCTACCTCTGTACTTAATTCTGTCTGATAGTTGGAGCGTTAGTTAGCTAACCAAATCGTGAACCGAGACGTATTTCTTCATCCAGCATTTCTACGGCATGCCATATTAAGTAAAGTTTAGGATCAAAATCAAATGGAGCTTTTTTTCTCAGTTCTATAAGTTTATTAAAGTCACTAAATTTCAGGAGTAAGGCTCAAACCTTGGATATTAAAGGTATTATAGAGTTTAATTGTTGCTGAATTTTTTGATGGAAGAAGGTACAAAATACCTTTACATGTATACAAATAAATTGCAGGGAATTGAAAATTACACTGTTCACATTGTGGGCTCAAAAAGTACTGTATATCTCCTGTAAAGTTTGTTTTCCGAAGTGATCCGTACATGATTCTCAATGCCTCATATAGTTCGTCAGTTTTTGGTACGTAGAGCCGTTCTAAACGCGTTAAAAAAAATAGTTTACTGTCTTGTGTGTCTCAAATACCTTGTCTTCCGAAGCGCACGCTCATGTAACATTGAGATTCAACGTTCAGGTATGGCTCAACATTGTTCTCGGCTAGAAATTATATTTCTAATAATTAGCAGAACTGTTTAGTAGTTAATTTAGACTAAATGCTGTATAGTATTTCTAGTCAAATTCAGTTATCAGTCAGATAGATTCACTTTTTCAGGTTGTTACCTCCGTCTTGGAGGTCTTTTTCCATTTGTCAAAGCCAATTTATTTTTTATGTCTTCGAAATTTCAGTCGCTATTGATCGTGTTGAGAAATTTTAGTTTATGATTTTGATAGACAAACATGGAATCAAATTATTAACACATGCACAGAGTAAACTCATCAGTTGTGATTATTTTTTTTTTTTTTTTTTTTTTTTAAAGCACCTACTACCTACGTTTTAAACAGCATGGTTCTAGGATTGGTTATACAGGGATACTTCCATAAGAGTAGTTCAATCTGAATTTGGACAATGTTTCATGCAAATATTACCGATTTTTACAACTAGCGAACGGCATTATTTCGATTTTTGACTGATTTTTCAACTTGGAAATTTTTGAAAACTTGATACATATTCTTATAGGAAATTTTACGCTGATTCCGAATATACCACATGTTAGTATGCTGAAAAAATTATTTCGCACAACTAATCGCAAAAAACAGACTATTTTGAAATTTTTGTCTACATTTTTGAAAATTTCAACCCGAAGATGTAATCCGATCATGCTGGCCAACGAAGTTGAACTTTCGTTTTGTAAAGGTTATCTCTGTGATGCATGCATTACTTGATAACGTTGATAAAAAGACTGGTTAGATGGCTCTGCGACTTATACATTCGCAACAATGTGGAAGAGGGTCTGGCATGTTTGTGTTATCGAGAACCCCAGAAATGTTGGAGAGTAATGAATTTGGACGGGTCGCGTCCGCTAAATTCCTCTTGACCTAAATCGACGGAGCTGCCTTAAACTGAACGGATAACTTTTTTCTTTCTTTTTTTAACTTCTTTCCTTACCGTATAGTGGAACCAGTTCTCCGATCCTCGTCGGTGGATTCTTCAGCGCGTACCGTTATCGTGGTGTGGGCAAGCGTTTTGTGTAACCCAATATATTGAGAAATCAGAGAAGCGAGTAGGAGTTAGAAGGGAAAGTCGAAATGATTCGAAACTTCGGAATACAAATGTAGGCAATCACATTGTAGAACTTCAGCACTCTTCATTGTTGTAACTTATCACTAAGTACAGTTACCCTACCGTAAAACCTGACATTTTTCTTAATGTGACAGTAGTTATGAATAATTCCGCTGTTTCATCGTAACTCCCTCGGTAAAATATATGTCTGTCTTGATGAGTTAGCACTATCGTCTTCACTTGTATCCGTTTCTTACTTTAAGATTGATATTCAAGTTTTTTCACACACCACCATCGATTCTGTGCTTTGTTATTTCAAATGCCCTGCGATTTGAAAAATTATCGAAACAAAACTACCCGGATAGTGTAGGTTGTGTCAAAATTCTTAGGGGAGAATCTAATTTCATTACACACAATGTTCAGCATGTAGCGTTGGTACTTTACAAATACATCGTGTAGTTTCTTAAAAGCCACGTTTTGAAGTTCGACTTGACCTACTGGAATGAAAAGCAACAATGTAGGAGGTTCATATTTTAAATGATCCTTGTACTTTATTTTCATGGAATATCAAAGCTAATCCACACAATTCCTTGCTTACGTATGTCCCTAATAGGGGTACAGAATATTTCAGACGTTGGACATTTCAAAATACACGCATTCGACTATATTCCTCACGACCCTCAAACTATAGTTACGAGGCCACATTCACTGTTACATTGTGACTTTCCAGATAGCGTAAAACCTCCTAACTGTTCATTTGTTCCGTTCCCTTCGGAAGGAAAAAATATGTAGGTATACTGTGTGCGTTTTTTTCTAAATTTATTTTCAGTTTTTAACGCAAATTCTTTCACGAGTGTCAGCTTTCAGGAGTGTCGTCGTATTAAAATGGTTATTGTAAAGTTTATGTCAGTAGGAGCACGTTTGAATGGACCTTGAAGCAGCCTGACCTCACTTTTTACTCTCCTGTTCCAGACTCTGTTATTTCACGTGTTCCCACTTTTATGTTGACAGTCGTAAAATTTATGACCTTTCCAGTCCCCCCACGGCTCGACTTATTTGCGGCAGCGGTTCTGAGTTGGTTTGCTAACAAGTAAATTCATCGGTTGTTTGCAAGACATCGAGACTCTTGTTCACATCCTTATCCGTTACCATCGTTCAACTTTATTTGCTTTTAAGTCCTCCCATTTGTTCTCATAATTGTTGTTTCTTGTTTACGAGAGACGCAGTTCGTTAAATCTCAGAGAATATTTGGATGTCATTGTTAAGTTATGTTTTGATGACGAAACTGTGTTAACAATTGGACACAAAATTTCGTTCCGAAAATTGGTTTTGAAATCGTGTTGGTGTTATGTTAAATTTTTCCTTATCGATCTAAGATGCTGAAATTTTAAATGGCGTGTATTTGTGACATCTCGAAACCGGGAGAACGGGAACGGCAGTACTGTTTGAATCGACTTAATCAAGCCATACGCCTCTCATAAATAAATTATGAAAATAATTCTTTATCAGAAAGTGATAAGCCATAACCTAAACCAACCGGTGTTGAGAATCATAGATAAGGAATGATCAGACATATAAAGAGACTAGTAAGTTGTAGGTATTTTATTTAATTTCATTTTTCTCTTCATTAGATGTCTTTATCTAATATCTACGTTTGATAGTATGACAATAAATAAATACAATAAATAATAACTGCGTTTAATAATTATAGATCAGTGATACGCGTAGAAGCGCTATCTAATACAAAAGTAATACACCATTTTGTAATAATTTGCAACGTCATTCTTCACAGAGCCGTGTCTCGAACGTCATTTTGTGTGGTTTCAGTCAAAACGTTTTTCCTCTAAAACATCGCTGGGTTTTTGAAATAAAATCATTTGCGGTATGAAATGTTTATGGACCCAAAAAACTTGTGTATATACTTGATTTAAGCTCGATTCAACTCAAACATTGAAATAGCCATCGGGGAAAAAATGCGTGAGTTCTAAGGTAACAGTAAATTGGTGTTACTGCACGGTAGATGAAAAAAAAATCAATCTGGTCAGTAGTGGCTGTGTGCGTGGCCAACGCTGTTCGTGCGGTTTGCCCGAGGGGTTTTTAGTTTTTCGTATCCGTTTCGTCGTAGATCTGAATAGATAAAAACCTCGGAGCGAGAAATGAAGAGGAACTTTTTGCCCAATAGTAACACGTGGAACTATTCAGAGGTCAGGGCTTTAGGTTTAGGGTGTTGGCATCCTAAGATAACGGACTTCACAAAGTTGGCTCAACTTGGACTGCGACACGAAAAGGTCGCTGAAGGGCTCGCATGGAATCTCCGTTTTAACTCGATGGGATTCACCTAACCACAGACTTCGGTACAAAAGAGCTCGAAACCAACAATTTAAGCGTCTTATTATTTCACGTAGAAGTGATTACCGTTCGAGTAATCTAAAGTTGGCTTTGTAGACATTTGGTTAGTGGAACGTAAAGATGAATTGAAATATTAAAACACGTCCGACCGAAATCTATTGCCTCATTATATCCAGTAGTAATGTACGTGCATGTTGAACCATCAGAGACCTTGGAACAGATCTCCAGGTTATCTATCGATCATTCTTACTGTTTAAGACTGGAAATCGCCATACTTAAAAATGTAGACCGAACATTGCACGACGACACAGGGCTGTTTGTGTACGAAGTATAGCATAGCAGCCTGTGTTTCACGAGACGGAATCCAGGCCTGCTACAGCGATCCTGTTCTGTGTGTATTCACCAGTATACGACGCTGCATTGTAAGAATTTAAGACCTCCAACAATTCATACGGACTCATCATTCAGAGATAACCCTCTCCACCAGCATCTAGTTCTGTACGCCCATGCCCCCCCCCCCCCACCCAACCTGCCAGCCTTTTTTTTTTTAAATGTCATTATTGTGAATAACTTGCAACGCAAAGTGAATAATCAACACCATTCAGAAGATGGGTAATTCGAAACTACGTGTAATCTTAGTGTTTTTCGGGTGTATTCTTAGTAGACCTCGAACATTTTCGGCCATTGCATGTTGATTCTTCCCATTTCACCTCTCACCTAACCAATTACCCGACCGAGAACCCTTCACGTTTGACCCGCCTATTTACTTTTCTAAGCGCCTTCCTGCTTACAGTACTGACAACTTTTTTTATTTTCTCTCGGCCGAAGTTTTACCCATCCGATCCACTCTACTCTGCCAAGCGTTTGGGGGATCGAGGCGGGTAATAGCCGGAAGGTAAATTTTAGGATGAGAGGGCCGACAAAAGATTACAGCTCCTTGTAGATAATTTAATGAATGATTGAGACTAATTGAGTGGTGCCCCATGGTTACCTGATGAAGGTTCATTACTCTTGGTAATGTTATATGGTCGCGGAAATAATTGCGGGCCTCTGGGGCTGCAATCAATTGGCTCTCATCGAACTTTTCCCCGACCCGCGCATGGTTGAGGTTTTTGGCCTTTGCTCACGATCTTGCCAAAATCCAATATTGCTATCAATTCATGACGTTAAACAATCATCTCGATGTGTCCAACAAATTAGTTTCATTATTTAAATTAAATAATATTAATTAATTACATTTGTGGGATTGAATATAATCAAACACAATTCTAACCCTAAAGTTTTCACAACAAAATCCTTATTCACAGTTGAATTCATTCAATTTATTGCAATTCGTTTGGTTCATCCTGATAATCAGATTGCTGTAATACTAAAATGTAAGCGCTAAGCCTGCATTATGTCTAATGTGCGTATATTACTACGGAATTTTCTATTAAACTTGAAGATTCAAAAAATGAATCAATTATTTAATTAGTGAAAGTGATATATATATATATATATATATATATATATATATATATATATATATATATATATATATGATTTTAGACTATTTCTTACAATCAAAATTATAAACTTTTTTTTTTTTTTTTTACAGACAATTAACATTCAAGTCACAAATGAGAAATAATTTGATGAACTGTACGAATTTAAAAAAAAAATTCTGAAAATCGAATAGATAGCTACTTTTTTTGTGCGCTCAATTTTCAAGTTTCACAGCAAATACTTGGGTATTTAGGAATTTTCCCGTAAAACGTGCTTCAAATGGACCAAAAATGGCTTAAATTCGTAAATTATTCGAACAATTTGTTTATAAAAGTAGCATGTTCGCATAAAATCTGCTTAAACTTCAGCTAGAGCTAGTTTTTGGTCCTAGTTGAATGGATTAGTTATTGTCCTAAATTGTGACTAAAAACAATTCTATAATATTCGTAATATTATTTGGTTCCAGTTAAGTATTTACGGTAACTTATTTTGTGGTTAGGAATCGGTTAAATTCTTTCACATCGATTTTTTTAACTGTCTTGTAAAAATGTGTGACAAGGGTTTACCCAGTGACATTCTTGTGGCTGAGGTTATTTGAATATAATAAGAGATGTATTATAGCTATTATGATATATAATAAAAGCTAAAATAGACCAGTGAATCATGCTAAATTATTATTACATGGGAGCGTATTTAAGTTAGTTTGTACTCACGTTAGGGTATTTAGGCAGTTTTCTAATGTACAAAGCTCGTCTTGACGGGAGAGGCTGACCCTGGAGTACCTGTAACAAGTCAGTAAAAGATTCATAAAATATGTTTTGTTGTTGAGTGGAAAATTTAAACTTTTCATCCACTTCACATTCCTAATTAACACCACTAGTGAGGTAGAAGAAAACATCTTGAAAATAACATGCAGGAAAAATTTTATGAAAATCGGTACGTAACAGTAATGGTTGCGGAATGGAACATGAATGTACTGCATTGAAGGGGAATATAGGATTTTGTTTGTAACTGAGACAATAAGTACACAATATTAAATTCTGGGTTTCACCTAGTGCAATAAACGATCTAGCTTGCAGTCAAAACCTCGTCGAAATTACTATAGTCACTACTACCTTTAAGTCTGCCAAGTTGGGTACAGCTCATGGCTTCCTCCTTTACCTATAATCCACATTTTAGCGAACTCGAACGACTAGAGAGTGAAAAGATGGAACATGATGGAATTGACGTTTGCGCATACGCAGAATGAAGTAGTGATTTGGCAACAACTGATAGGGGACCATCTACAACCTGTTCCGCACATTCTCTGACAATTTCATCGAAATCGGATGAAAACAGTGGAAATTAAGGTCGTTACAAGGATTTCACATTGGCGCATGCGCAGTAGCTAATTATGATACAATCATGTTGAAATTGATATGGGATGATCAAATCGTCAACCCCCACTATTATCCAAATTTGAGAGAGATCGGACGACTAGGGCGTGAAAACTAGAGCATAATGGAATTTACACATCACATTCCCTAAAAATTTCATCCAGATCGGATGAAAACTTTAGAAAATAAGCTTGTTACAAGGATTTGCGGACACACGACAGACACACACACACACACAGACAGACACGGAACCAAAGTTCAGAATGGTCTACAATGTAAAATGCGAGTGGTAATTTTGATTTTGGAGACCAACAATTTTTTCCTCCCGAAAGTGAAAACAATGCTTCCGCTTCCTTTTAGGTGGACTCGGTGGGGGGGGGGGGGGGAGGTATCGACATCGTTAGAATTGAATCTTTTAAACCCGAACATATTCAGGTTACCAGAGATTAGCGGTTCTGCGTTTTACCGGAACTGAGAATTTGGAGAAAGCGGTTCTGGATTGTACCGAAACTGAGAATTTGCAGAAAGTACTACATCGGAGTTATGTGTTTTGTCGATAATCTTAGGATCCATTCTGCTTTCGTTTGATTAATAAATCCTGCGAATTTTCAGAAGTACCCGTTGTGCTTCACGAGTTTTCTGAGTGCTATGATTTTAAAAAGTAGCGACGAACAAATAAAGAAAAGTCCTACGTAGGTATTTTAAAATATAGGTATTCGTTAGAGTTAATAGGATTGATGATGAGTTCAGCATTATGATCTAATGCAGTCACATTCTGGTGTGAGAGAAAGCTTTAATAGAGAAAATTAATAGCATAGAAATTGTAATTTCTAGTAATGATTCATTTGTAATCAGCGTGTTTAATTAGAAATTTTTAATTTACTTGAAGTTTATGTTGCGTTTTAAGAATAGTCTAATTTGAGAATTTATTTTCATGATGAAAAAGAGGCTGCAAATTATTAAACTAATGTTTATTAGTTCTGTATCTGTTAACCTTTCTGCGCAGAACACTTATCTGTAATTATAAACTTAATCTTCGGTAGAGTGAAAATTATTTCAATTAAGTACACATCTACACTTTACTAGTCCTTCTATATTTAGAACGAGGTAACTCGTTGAAAATGAAGCTATTGCAATGGCTCGGAACATTTTAAAATCAATGTTTTTGAAAAATTTCTACATTGAGATCCGTTTTGAGGCAGTCTGAAACGAATCCTAGAGTTTAACGCTTTTTCATATGTTTATATATATATATGATTGAGATAAAAATTCCTTTCGCGCCAAAAAATCAAGCTTTCGTCAGCACTTTTTTAGCAAATTAATTTGGTGAAATTTCAAAGAGTGTACTGAAAAAAATCACTAAAATTGTCTGAAAATAGCTAAAAATTGTTTAATTTATATTTTTGATAGCATATTGCTCACAAAGAGTTTATTATCCATATAATATAGCATTCAAAAAATCATGTACAAAATTATGCTGAAAAATGTACTTAAAAGTCATTAAAATATGCACATTAAAAAAGTCATAAAAATTGATAAATACTGCAAAAAAGCTAACAATCTCTATTTCAATAGAAGATTATTATTTAGAACACGTTTTTCCCCATAAAATTAATAGCTAACAATTTTCTAGGACTCTAAAAGCTCACATTTCAAAACAATTTAACATTATACAATACGATAATTCACGAAAATTCGTTCTTGCAATCATGTTGCATGACTGGAACTTTACGAGAATTCGCTTGAATACAGGTTGGGTACATGAGGAGCCCATCGTACCATCTACTGCAAAAAAGCTAACAATCTCTATTTAAATAAGAGATTATTATTTAGAATACGTTTTTCTCCATAAAATTAATAGCTAACAATATCCTTGCACTCAAAAGGCTCAAATTTCAAAACAATTTCACAATATACAATTCGATAATCTACAAAGATTCGTTCATACGATCATTTCGCATGACTGGAACTTCACGAAAATTCGCTTGAATACAGGTTGGGTACATGAGGAACCCATCGTACCATCTGGGGTACAGACGCCTGGATTTTAGTCATTCATTATCAACGGCTTACGGTGTACCCTTGAGCCGCCTTCAAGTTCAGGGACTCGTGACCTTCCCCACACTTCCCACTCACGTCATTGTGGAGGTTGAGGGCGTCCTCACGTGAAGGGCCCTTGTCTTCTCCGGTTCCTGGGGAGTGATAGAGATATAAATAGACCTCGTTGCGGGAGAAAGATATCCGGAGACGGAGTGCGGGTGAAAGAGATCCGCAGACCTCAAGTGCGGGACAGAGATATCCGCGCGACGTCAAGTGCGGGAGCCGTTGTACGTCGACTCCTCCGCGCTCAAGTTTCCCACCGGCTCCAGAATGCGAAGCTCGGAGTCGGACGGTGACAATGGAAACCACCTTTAACGGAGCCGTTTGACGTAATAGCCGCTCTATTCTCAGCGCTTCCTCTTTTTCATAGATTCGTTCCGTAAATTGGCGAAGCAAATTTTGGTCTATCTTGTTATCCTCATCGGAAATCGTTGGGATTGTGCATTCTGTAGCGGTTTATTAGTTTGGAATCTTTGAAATATTCCAGTATCAGTTGAATACAGCACACCTACATGGTACTTAAACCGACGGCACCGGTTCAATTGATAGGCGCGTGCGCACTTATTGTCATGGCGGTTCCAATACTCCCAACAGTACTAAAGTTCTTAATTTCCTTAACACCATCATTCAACTACCATCCAATTTCGAGCGAATTAGGTGGAAAAAGAACAAAACGATTCGTCTAGGAACATAGGAAATAGCCATTCCTATTCTGGTGAAACATAGAAAATTTGTGATAAAATTTGCTGAATAGATGTTTCATGAATTCACGGTTGCTGAATCATATGGTTGTAGGGGAGGGTCATTCTCGATGCCATTACACACTAACCCTGAGTACTCATTAAATGGGCCGAATCGTATCTTCCAGTCACTTCTGAAAACGAATGTTACGATTGCGAATGACATGCGCATTTGCCATGATTACGATTGTTGCAATATGTCATAATGAAATTCACATCAAACTCTTTGAGACAACATCTCATCCAGCGATCATCACATTTTGAGCAAATTTAGTTCTTTGGCTCATGAGTGTTCCATAAAATTCTTATACATACTATGCTGATGTCCGCGCACATCACTGGTCAGTGGACGGTGAAATTTATGGTTGGCCTTTTCGGAGCTAACTCGTACAAGCCCTTAAAACTTCTACAAAGTTGGCCGAATATTTGGCGGTTTCTCTCTAACAATGAATAGTTGCTCATTTGGTCATCGATAAACTAATTTGAATGAAAATCATTTAGTATCACCATGAGGCAGCAATCATTCAACTTCTTCTAACTCTGAGCTGTTCGATCTTGGGAAATAGCTATTTCATGAAATTCGCGTTTGCACACACTCACCTGTGTACGGCCTAACTCACATAATCCCTGAAAGTTCCCCCAATATCAAACTAATTCTACAGTGTTAAATAGGAAAAAAATAAAAATTGTTAAGAAACCCTAGAAATAATAAAAGCAAATGATGACCAGTTTAATATCGGATGACGAACAATTCGGTAAATTCTTGCCCGAATACAAATTTCCTTAGCTTTGATTGGGAAGAAGAGAAACTTGCTCAATGAGATCGCCAAAAAATGGATTTCTACACTGCAGCAGAACATGGTTATCGTTATACACGGCAAATTAACAGGAGGACATTTTGTGCCACTTCGGCTGAAAAAAACCTATTTAGTGCAGATCAGTTATTCCGTTAATAACTTTGAGATTCTAAATTTTCGTCTCATTTTAGGACTGAGGTCCTATTTATTCGTTTATTTATTTGTACAGATTTGAATATTAGTTCCACTTTTTCTGTTATTCCTTATTAAAGAGCATTCCATTCTAATGTTATTACATTCATATCGTAAAGAACTAAAACCGTGAATGCATACAGTAAGAATTGCATATTTACCATTGCTCAGGTTAGGAGCCTAGACGTTGCTTCATACATGATTCATTCATGAACAAGAAATTCTTAAAAATTCAGTACCTTATATGAAAGGAATAAAAATTCTGTTGCCATCAAATTTTGTTCTCTGAACATTTGAATTCAGTAAGCCTTTACGACCTGATGAATCATTAGTTAGGAGCTCAAGCTATATTAGGATTTCATGTCAATAGGATGGCTCGTGATTTGAATTTCTTGCAGGACGCAGGGACCGCAGGACCGCTTTTTTTTTAAGGACTGCGAGACGAGCAAACGTAGTCATGGTAGTAACAAGTGAAGAGTCTATCAAATAATTCCCTGATTCCTATGCTATTCAACCTATGAAGCTGTAAGCATGAAACGTGATTAGTTTTTTTCTTCTATGTGAATAAAAAAACTGGGTGTCCGGCCGTTGGTCGGTCTGAGTGTTTTAGTAATATTCGTTGAGTTTTTTTAATAACGCCAAGAAATTATGGTTATTTAGGTCTTAATTTTCCCGTCTTGGTTGTCATTTATTTCACTTTCCAAGCGTCTTATTTACATCTATTATTATCATGTGCTTTATTTATAATTAGTTATGCACGCGTTGTACAGATCCTGAACGCATTGCGGAAATCAATATCGTCAAAAATCAGTCATATGTTCAACCAAGCAATGACCGACTAATTGAATGTTTTCAAGTTCTCCCTGGGGCGGGAGAGGCGATCGAATACCCTTTGCAGAACTGGTTCCGTTCTCATTTCCATGCAACGAGGCTGAGATTGTGAGCATCCTAAAGATAGAATATAAACTCCTCCTCTTTTCTTGCCATGAAAGGCATCATTATACATCAGGTGTCGTTAACCCCGCTCTGAGGATATGGTTGATATTGTGCTCGTTATGATTATAATATATACCTATCACAGTTTTCAATTATTCTGAACTCGCTACGTTTCCCCTTCAAGTCTCCTACGGGCTAATGAGTTGTGAGGATCTTTTATTTTGATAATCTTAGGGTGGGATTCATAGACAAATCTGAGTGTGTGTGTTCACTAAAACTTACCTAAATGGAGGTTCACCCTCCACTCACCAGTCCGAATTCATATTTGGGGAGATGGGTTCACTCAGCAGTTAGGGGCGCACTCTGACTACAAGAGGTTGACACTGCATCAGCAGACACAACGCTTTTTCAACTTCAGCTCTGACTGTAAGTTGTAGGGGAAGTTTCTTTGGTTTGAGGGAAAAGGGACGGGAAAATTCCCTCTCGCATTCCACACTCATCAGTAACAGTTCTCAAAGGTTACACTTTTCTTTGTGTTTTTGCTTTTTGTGCTGTTATCCTATTCCCGTCTTTGAATTCCGCCCTTAGCCGACTAAGAGTTGGCATTGAATTTCTCTATCTATTTCTCTGTTCCTTTCGATACGATAGTTTTCCTTTCCTTACAGTAGATCTTTTTTCTTTATCGTTTTTCTTTCGCTTAAAAAATATGTATATGTGTATATATTTAATACTGGTAGTATCGGTGTAAAGTAATAAAGGTGGTATCTATACTTAGTGCCAATATATGTATATATATACTCGCGTGTAATATTATTTTGAGGTATTACAGATGGTTGGAAAAGATAGGAAACACTAGACTAGAACTGACGACGCCGACACGGCGAAATATTCTCTCAATTTTGTAAGTTTTATTTATGTGTTTCCTATATTTTCCAACCATCTATAATATCTCTCATATATATATATATATATATATATATATATATATATATATATATATATATATAATTATCGATACTTATAAAATGAAATATCGATTGGAGAATCGCGCCATCTCTAGTGAACCCTCCTCGAAACGTACCTTCAGCTGGGCGGTAGGTCGTGAGGTAGACGCACTCTCTTGTGTCAGACGGGAACTGTCGGAAATGTTTCAGAATTGAAAATAATAACCCGAATTCCTCAGACTCGACATTCCGCTACATTTAAGTTGGGGTAAGGACGTCCGGTATATGTATCCGTTGCTATGTTTGAAGAGCAGCTAATGGCTTCTTCCCCGCACTTCACACCCGACGAACTTGCTTCGTGGTGCAAGCCCTTGAACTTCTTTGTGTAGTCGCGTGGGTAATGGTCAGTGGAAGCGGCTCCGTTTCGTCCGTCACGGGCTCCGGAATGGAACGAGGAAGTCGGATCATGCAACCTTTTTTTATCTCTTCCTAACTATTCCTCTTTAACCAATTTCTTTTGGTCTTGGTGTCAACAGCCTTTTAACACAAGGAATGTGTTAATTAACATAATGAACACGTCTTCATTATGAATCAGGTATCAAATTTGATCTTTTTGACGTTCCAATAGACTATATTCCCGTTCGTAGATATCGACTAACGAGAAATACCTGGGAACCACTCAAGTTTTGTAATCATAATGAACCTATTCAATGTTATTAACAATTTGACAGAATAAAAGACCTTATTATGTTTTGGTTTTATATTTTCAATCGTAAACCTCTGTAATCGACCAAGAAAGGGGAAAATAAAAATAAGCCCCTTCCTTTCAAAATTTGTTGGTTTACATTTGAAGATACGTAGATTCAAAAAATGAAAGAAATTTCCGTTGTCTGCCGTCCATCATCCAAAGCTTTTCTCCAGAATTACTGGGCCAAAGTTTACATAATTGGGCTTCAAAATCATACTTCAGCCGGAGGCTCGGCAATAATTTCAGTCAACCCCAAAGGGCGAAATTCAAGGGATTAAATATTTATTTTAAAAATGGAGACTTCGAAAACATTTGAAACAGAAGGATAGTGATTTCGTTCTATTTTGATAGAACTCAGTTCACTGAATCGAATGAGACCCCTCCCCTGAGCATTGTACGCCTTACCGCACGAGCTTCAAAATGATTTAGGTGTTGGGAGGAAAAAATTGTCAGTGATTGCGAACCGACTTTGGAATGTCGCAGTTGACTGATTCGGCCCGATTTTCACATACGACCAGTGATCTGCACAGATTGTCTACTACCCGTTGGAAAACTTTTTATTTATGGCACAATCTTCCCCATTATAAATTTTTGTAATTTATTCCACTCTTCCGTAATGAATGAAAACAAGCTAAATTTTAAATTTGGGGGTACAGAGAGTATTCCCTGCCGAAGCTTCATTCGAGATTAAATTAAGTATTACTGAACTCTGTATCTTGGTTACTTGAAAATATCTCTCCGATTATCTCAATTTCTATCACGATAAATAGGTATAGTTAGGGTAATATGACTGTAATTTTGATTTTTCTTATTTTTCGGTAATCGTGAAAATCCTTTAAAATATGTTTGAAGAAAACTTATTTATAAAACTTATTTATAAGTCCTTTACAAATAGATATCAATATTTCACTTTTTGAAGCGTCAAAAAAAGTGAAAATCTGAGTTGTGGAAATATGGTATTTGGTAAAAATCCAGCTTTACTCAATCTTTCATATCTAGAAAACATGGCCTGTGAGGAAAGTTTGCCCACACTTGTTTTCTTATAACCTCCGAAAGAGTAATTTTATATTCAATACGTTTCGATTTGTAAAATATACAAAACGGTAAATCCGGCATTATATGGCTCTGTAAGTAGTGTTATTAATCGAGAAAAAGTTAGTTTGCTGAATTCAAGCGGTCACCTATCTCTTGTATATTTGCGTTGAGAGAGTTCAATGGTTCCCTTGCGAGAAAAACTTTCAACGCCATTAATTTTGCAGATATTAGATATCTAGGGCAATAGTTTCCCATAGCCATAGTAAGGGTGCTATTGGCGATCGGCAAAATTGATTTTATAATTGTGAGAGGCAGAAGTAAGTACCGGAAGACGTAATCTTCTTCGACGAAGAGAAATTTTTGAGGCTCTATGCCGCTTGGAGTCTCGACATCGTGCCCTAATTTTATTAATTGTAGGTAACGTTCACCGGTCTACGCCGTAGATTATGGCATTCTGTCAGACAGCTCCATATCTGTGTTAGGTAGAATACGATCGAATAAAGTTGGTGAAGATTTCAGAAATTGAAGGAAGAAGTTAAGAAAGTTTAGAAGGTATAACGAAATCCCGTACAAGTACATAATAGAAGAGATTATTTCCCACATAATGTAATGATTCAAGAAGGTACCTACCTGATTGGAGAATAATGCCAGCCGTCATACTTCGAAGTACAAAAGGAAGCTAATACACCTAATAGAGTATTGATTGTTTCTTCACTTGCTAATACTCAGTATTGATCAATAGTGATCTCAACTCAATGTACTGTTAAGTTTACTTAATGGAATCCTATCAACTTAGTTTTAAATTATGAGAATCTTGTTCAAAGAAAAACTTGTTAGGAGGAAAATGATTTAGCTCGATTTTACTCTCAATGGAATTTTATCTATCTCCGTGAATGGTCGGGCATTGGCTTTTCAAATAAATCTCAGTAAAAATCTGTTCATGATAGCTCGTTTTATTGGTCTATTATGGAACGAAGTTTGTTCCTCATTATGTTGAGTGATAAAATGCCAGGGATCGCATTGTAAGAAGTGGGCAAATGGAACATTTGCCATCTTTCCAGAGAGATACCAACTATCAATGAATACCTACCACAGAAATATTAGATTCGTACCTAGGTGTTGCATTAGTTTTTATTCAAAATTCCAACTCGCACGATTAGAAATGACAACTTCACACAAAAGCTACGCTGTCATATTTGACGGCTTATGGAGATTAGCAAGTTAAACTGGCCGGATTTAGGGAGTTTAAACTCCATCCGCCTTTATAGGAGTTCAAACTCATGCAGCGCGCTGGTGAAATAGCAGAAATCTCTGTTAATTTCTCATAATTTCGAGTCTAAATTTGTTCAAAATTTTGGTGAAAGATACTAAGTACTCGAAACTTTAATCGAATACCGTACTGGCTAGGACTAAGATGAAAGCGGTGTAGGTTGCATATGCACATTCTTTATTACGTTTTACCTGATTTTTTTTTTTTTTTTTTTTTTTTTTTAAATTTGATAAGGGGTTTAGTATCTTGATTCCATGGACAAAAAGTTCATCAGGAATGGCCTAAACATATAATTATGACGAAGTCGTTCTTCTAACACTTCTTGAGAAAACTCGGCTGGATAACTCTAATCGAATATTCACGATTGGTTACAAGAAGTATTAAAACCCGAAACCAGAATTATGTGTGTTCGATTGTCTGCACACCTAATGAAAATTTTGCATAAATGCCTTCTGCATGCCACCTTTAGTGCACTTTCAACAGCTCTTGATAGCTCAAACCTGCGTATCCATAATTATATTCTATTTTCCCCTCCGTGTAAAAGGGATTCCTTATCTTCACGCGGAGCTACATCATTGTAAACATGTATTTGATATCAGATCACAAAACTACGATTGGGAAGAGATTGCGCAAACTCATGAGCCGTTTACGAGGAGTGCAAGATAAGCACGTCAGCTCATTAGGAGGTCGTGATAGCGTGACCGCGTCTCCGCTCGACCACAAAGTTCAAGACCCTTCTGTTCTTGCGTAACCGCCCACCGCCCTCGCGATTCGCGAACTTGACATTGAATCAAAGGCTGATTGAAAGTCGATGAAAGTTCGTGAGTAGCTGAGGCCGAAAGCAGACTCCAGCCGTCGATCGCACCTTTCTTTACGCGCCCCCTCCGATCCTTCGCTGCCAACTTAATGACTGGGTATCTACAGATCTCATCATAACAGCTTCTTCAGTAGTCCTTCGCAACCTTAGAAATAATTATCTTGTCTCTTCTTCCATTCATCATACAAATTCAAAGTCCACACTCTGCGAATCATGCAGATGATCATGCGGATACCTCAAGCAGATGATGACAATAAAGAATCAATCAATCAGGTGTAGACTTGGCAAGGTTTCATATTTAAGTATGACAGGAAAAATGATAAATGTGGGGGGAAGGCATAACGGTTGTTCTTTCTTGGCCATTTAGAGGCAATGGGTCTCCCTATAAATAATATATTTGTCTTTTAAATAATGAATGTCTTTGAAAACGGTTAGGACCTTGGAATATGTTTACGTGTAAACACATAGATCAAAAGTAACATATCTCTATTAGATTAATTTGAAATTTAAACCGCTTTGTGCCAACAGAAATTGAAACTTTAGTTTTTTTGAAAAAAATCACCTTCTAAATAATGTTTTGCTGTGTCACATATTCGTGGATCATTACCGGTTTTATGGTTCTTTTCGTAATTACAATCGCTCCAAAAAGTTTAAAACACTGCAAATTATTGCGCGTAGTTTTGTATTGTATACCTTTCAGTATTTGATCATACCGGTTTGTGGTTTGTCCAACGTTAATAAACCGAGAAGAAATTAATCAAATCGAATAAAACTCCTACACCTTAATAGCCCTTCTGTATTTAACAAGATCTGATTTCTGAGTACAATTGTTCATTAGAATCCAAGTACTTATGCCGATATTGTTGTAGTACCCACCATAGATATAAGTATTTGTATGTACACCTATGGCACTCACCAACTGCAAATTGTAAAAATAATTTCAGAAATATTACAAGGTTTATTGCGTATTGAAATTGGAGGATCGGGAGGGGAGTAATCGCTATTTCTAAAGTATCAACGCTACACGCTGTTACATTGTGCCATACGTAATATGTTTGCGTAAATGTTCCCACCCCTTGTAGATACTTTGAAAATATCTGAATGTTGATAACTTCAGTATCGGCTGAGAAATCCTTATGTGATATGGGCTAAACCTCCCGTGGGTTTCGTATCATCGACTTGCTACCCAAAGGTTCCATAAGAGACCTGAACCTCTTGCTATCAGAATCAGGCGTAAAATTGAAAAGGGAAATGTGACGGTTGACGATGATGTGGCATCCTCCCACGCAATGTTGATGCGAGAGTTCGTAGCAAAAAGTTCGCTCCCTCCATAGAGTACGTTTCTTCAGCCGTTTCTTATAAGCCTCATCTAGCCCCGTTTGCATAATGTCTCTTCAGCACATCATGTAACATCAAATTTCCATGAAAGCTCCGACCATGAATAACACAGTGTCCTATCTATAGACCCCGGACAAAAAGATAGTTTTTCTTACAACGTTTTTCAGTTTTTTATCGTTGTTTTTCAAAATAGTAACCTACGAAACATTTTTATATAAGTTTAATGAGTAGTAACAGATATCGAAAACCGATTCCCCAAATCAAAATGTTTTGTAGACATTTTATGAAGTAGCTATCTATAAGGAAATCTATTAAGAAATTTTCCAATTCTTAAAGATATGAATAAGCCTATCATCTTCATTAAATGTTCACATCACTAAATGGGGTGATCTATCATATTTATTCAAAAACTGCCCTTTTCTTATAGGCAAAAATAGAATAGCAAATCGGTATGGTCCTTGTTTATGTGCTGCGCTCTACCTCGAGCTTCTCATATTCGGAGCCCCATTCGTTCCTTGCGAGATTTGTTTCCACTTGTTTTACGATAATGCTAATATAAAAATTTACTTACTTATACACAAATCAATCTAAAAACAAGCGGCATTGTTCACTATATCAATTTATAACATTAGTAAATATAAAACTACGACATAAATAGACGAACAAGTTCGAAAGAAATGCGTGATAAATCGAGAGCTTTCCAGCAAATGGAGAACGATTTTTGTCCGATGAAAATTTGAGAACTTTAATTTCCCCAGCAACGGCTTTCTTGTACGTGAAAATCAAAAGAAAACTCGGCCCAGGGGCCTCGGAAGGGGCTCCGCCCCTTCACCCCGCCAGGGGGGGAGCCCCCCTGGACCCCCCGATTGATTCTGTTTTGAGCTTTCAGCTAAAATTCAAAAAAACATGGAACATGCTTTATCTGCTTTGTTTTCTGAGTTGTAGGAAAAATTTGAATAAGAAAATGTCATTCTGAAATATAATACATTTTATTTAATCATTAGAAGTAATGGCCAATATTGGTTTGTGATAACTGAAATAGCTGATGTAATCTTTTGAATCGATCTTGTCAAGATGACGAGTAAAAATCATATCAATGCACGATCCTCCTCGAGTAGTTGATTTAGCAGGATTTGCTTTGAGTTGGAGACCGACCGTTTCTTCCATGAAGCCCTCTAATTTGCGATTCTCGGGTTTCTTGAGGTCTACATTGATATCTCCCGATAGAAGAATAGGTATAGAGTCGTATCCTCTTTTCTTGACCACGTGAACGATTTCCGCAACTTTTGGAGTGTACGCTAATAGATTTAACTCGAAGAAATCTTCAATATCGCTAATGCTACTACCGGGAGATATGTAAACAGTCACAAGTAAAACTCGTTGACCATTGATTGTACTTTCGACTGCACAAATATCCCCACACTCCTCGCTAACTGCAGTACTCCGCTCAATAGTAGAAGAATATTTGTCGAATTTCATCAGAATATGAGGAGTTGAAAATAACATACAATCGTCTTTTTCGTATATGGCCACTCCCCCAGCTCGAAATTTTTCACGTTTAAACTGAGTGACACATCGGTAGCCTCTCAGTTCAACCTTTTCATCGTTATTGAGCCAAGTTTCTGTTAACGCCATAATCTTGGTTTCCGTCAACACGTAGTCCGTAATTAAATCCTCTTGATGTGCCCTCAAACTCTGAACATTGAATGTGAGCAATGACAAATCCTCAGGACCTGCGCGGGCCAGAAAATCTCTGCAATCGTCGCTAATAGTTCGAAGTTGGTGATTTTTCAGTCGCTCGAATTCGTTTCTCAATTCGGTATTCACTTTTCCTCGAGAATGATAAAACTTGTGATCTTTTTTCTTATTGGTGAGAAACAACCCACCGAGAGAGGTAGCTCGTGACAACGCTACGTAGACTAACTGCTGATCGTTCCTTTTATCGTATTCATACACAACCCTGTCATAAGTCCCCCCTTGCGACTTATGTATGGTTAGGGCGCACGCCTCCACTAGGGGGAACTGTAGTCGCTTACAGGACAAAGAACGGGTTTTGAAAGAGATGTTAGTAGTTCGTTTACTGATCGGAACCCAGTTGTGGTCGAGCTCCTGACTCGATGCCACGTGAGCGTGGCATTTAGCTTTCAACAGTTTACCAGTTTTTGACTGATCGAATTGTAGCCACACACGTTTGATACCATCATCTTCATCCTCACCATACTCAATGTGCCGCAATATGCCAATCGCTCCATTCACTAGGCCGTCAGCCACATCTATATTGCAGGTTATCATGTACGGTGTGCCCAACAAGAATCGAATCATATAAGGCAATCCCGCAGTCTCAGTCAGGGGCATTTTGTGGACTTTGTTGCGCATACTATCCTGTTGAGCTTTATCCTTGTGGCCCGAATAAGTGTCAAATGCAACGAATTCGATTGTTTCACTATTACTTTGAATCGTCTCAGAGTTATATGAAGCAACGTCAATGTTTTTCAAAAACAACCTGATTGCTGTAGGATATAAACGTTTGACTTCTTCAGCATCAACGAATCTGGATTCGAGGATTTTCGTTTCATCGTTATTCAACTTCTGACCATCGCCTATCTTCGTGAGGATTGAAGAAAAAGTAACGTCACTTTGTCGTACGACTTGCACCAAAGGGTAGAATTTTAATGCTTGCCACAGAACTTCGTTGTTGAATCGCCCTTTTATCCTTTTATAAATAGCAGTTGCCATTACAGGAGGTAGTTGCCGAAGATCTCCACAGAATACAATGTTGAAACCTCCGAATGGTTTATCAAACTCCATATTAATTTGTTGAAGCCGTGAATTGAGAACAACCAACAGCTCGGCTCCAATCATGCTAACCTCATCTATGAAAATGATGTCAATATTTTGAAATCCATTTCGAAATGAATTCAACGATTCTATAAAAAGCCCATGATCTGTTCGGGACAGTGAGATACCAAACGCCGAATGCACAGTTGTTCCATTGATAGCGGTGGCTGCCTTACCTGTGGATGCACAAGCAATGTACGAGTTATAAGTCGAATTATGCTTTTGGCCGAATCTGTGGTACGTTTCCATCAAAAGTTTCGTCGTGAAAGTCTTTCCACACCCTGCAGGCCCCGTGAAAAATATTTGAAGAGGCTCTGAATTCTCTTCATCGTGTATTCTGTGGTTCGCCTCCAATATGATTTCTCGCTGCTCTTTATTCGTCATTCGCATCGATTGACAGTATTCCTCAGAGGACATTACGTTTTCTCGTTTTCGAATGATTGAAGACAAAGACGACATTTGGACCAATTTTATATCGTCATTGTTAGCCGAAAGTGAGTGCAAGAAGTTATCGGATACTTGCATACTTCTTGCGAAATTCTCTAGTTTTTCCTGAGCCTCTCCTGACTCGTCGGTTTGCGAACACAATTGTTTACCATTGTTTTTGCAATATCTATACCAGATTCAAACTCTTTTCGTCTGGTCAAGATGAAATCTTCGTTATCATCGTAAATACTCAAGAATTTATTTTCATCTAGTATGTCAACTTCCTCGTTGAAGAAAGGATAGTGAAGCGTTACCATTTCTCTTTTGTAGTCGATAACATCACCCATATCGTATTGTCGAGATCTGATAACTCGGGGTAGTTGTCGCAGTAATAGAGAGTTTTTGTTCTTCCCGTAATTTTCTACCCGTGTACGCGAAAAGACTGAAATACTAACTGCGCATGCGCGAATCTTCACGTCAACGTGTAGAACTACGCGTGTACGGGAAAAAGGCCTATCTACACGTGCACGGGAAAATGCATTCGTTGGAATTTCGGCCTACGGGTAGTCATCATAGCCTGACGCAAAGGTAACCACAGTGTGACCAAGGTAACCGCAGTTACCAGCAAAGGTAACCACAGTGTGACCAAGGTAACCGCAGTTACCAGCAAAGGTAACCACAGTGTGGTTGCCAACAACACGTTGGTTGGTCAACAAGTCGAGAGGTTATATTGAAATGCTCTGCTACAAAATTCAGACATTTAAGGTACCTAAGCAATAAATTTATTTATAATTTTTGTATTTATAAATAATTATAAAGCAATTAATTATTTGAATAAGAATAGGTTGAACGAAAAGAATACGAAACAGCATCTGAAACACTTATAGAGACGTTAACGTGACGTTAGCGTTTGGTTTTTCACGTATACGTGTAGAAATACGCGTAAAAATCACGTGAAGAGCTAGCATCTCCAGCTGCTTGCTCTAGACGCTGCTCTACCCGTCAACGGGAGAAAATCTTACGGGAAGAACAAAAACTCTCTAATATCTGGATACGAATTGCGCCAGTGTAACTTCTGCCAAAGTTTCCCGTGGTCGCCGTTCGTATTTCTGTATCATACCCTCTCTCCAGATGTCAGTAGAATCGTCGTTCAATTCTTCCTCGTCAAGTTGTTTTCGTGTTTTCAAGACTTTGTGACGTTCGTGGGGCCAGGTTGTTGGGATGTATATAACGTCTCTGCTAGTTTCTGACATTCCCAGACGAAGCAGATACCAGGCCGCTTCCTGAGAACTCATTTCAACGCTGTTCAACATTTTGATGCTGATATCTTTCAACAACTCTGTATAATCCTTGTCGGGATACTCTTCACGAAGTTTAATCAGTTCACGATGCAACCCAGTGATTCCTCTATTCGTCTTGTTGACATACTCGACAACATAAACGGCACATGAATATTCTTCCAATATGAACTGTATATCCATATTTGAGCCTAGAATCCGAGCGATCCACGGATTGAAACTGTTCATCTTGATTTGTGTTACAGGCCTTTTCAGCATTACTCTCGGTCGAGAAATGCCAGACCGGATGATATTCAGATAGTGTTCTTCGTCTTTTACCTTATTTTTACGAAAGAAATCTTCTATCGATGTGTATTAGTTTTCCTCTGGATTTATATGCAACGAGTTTTCTAGATTCTTATGCAACGAGTCGAATTTCTTTTTCAGAGTTTCTTTACGGCCGTCTTCCTTGGGCATAGGAATGAGTATCCGAGTTTTGAGCATAGGCCAAAATGGAGCTCCGAATCGGCATTTCTTGTTATTTTTCTTGTAGCACGTGAACGTGTGCTTGTGAGTCTGACACGTTGGATATGCCAATTGATTCGAATCTACTGAACACAGTTCGTCAATTAGACGTACCGTTTCAGGCATATCCTCGCCTATAATTTCTTGTGGATCGTTCCCTAACCACAGCAAGATGTGAGCATGAGGACTGCCTCGATGCTGAAACTCAATACGTTTGAAGAAGTCGACCACACGGTATTTACCAAAGGGACTGCAAGTTTTTGATCGTAAAATATACATAATTACGTCAACGAGCTTGTTGAAGTAGAGTACACAAGTAACTGGATCTTCATTAACTAGTGTACAACGTTGTAGGCTGTTCATAGTTTCTAAAGGGTCACCTTCGAATTCTTCACCATTGTTCTTTAGTTTGTACAAAATTTTCAGAAGCTCTGGCCATCGAGGTTCCGAAGCGCTGAGTGTTAGAAACACGGTCGGCTTCCCGAGTTGACGAATCTTGGCAAACAACTCTTCCTTTCTCGGACCAATAATGAGCCGAATTCGGGATTGACCTGAGAAATGCTAGATTGTGTTCCAAACACTGATCAATGAACTGCTTATCTTCAATCATCCTTCTTGTGATCTGAGCTGTGTCTCCAGTAACTTTAAACGTTTGAGATAACTCTTGTGATATTCGTATACGCATTATTTTCATCGCCATGTACAAAATGTGTTCAGGTGTGACACCCCGTCGGTCTCGACGCCGAATCTCGCTCGTTGCCATACTGAAAGGAGTCACTTTCAAACCATCTTTGAAAGTTCGTGGATGGCCCAAATATATCCCAGGAAACGACAACTCTTCTGCATGCTCGTCATAGATGATGCTGTTTGGTATTCTGTTTTCTCCGGGTGCAATAAGTAAATATTTTTCTTCGCTCCACATGAGAGTGTGTTGTTGAGCGAGAAGCAGTTCACTGTCATAATCTTGTTGTCTAGTTATTATTTCGATAGCACCTTTTTCGCGTACATGTTGCCCACTGAAGAATGATCTGTCGACTGTAATTTTATATAATCTGTACAAAGGTGTATTCAATAAAGCCAACCACTGTTTAACTGTGTTTTTCTTAACGTGTCCCGCCAAGTAAGATGACTTATGGATTGATATACGCTTGATGTGGACGTTGATAGCGTAATCATCATCCAGGTGTCGAGGACGTTTTGAAACCATATTATTTATATCTAAGGGGACATTCACAACTTGGCCAATAATGCGTTTACTTCCGTGCACGTATCTGAGACGCCTAATTTGCATAAACGGAAGTCTCGGAGAAATCAAACGTTCGGCTATACAATCGAGAGGCGGTAAACCAGCCGGAAAGTCTGGGTAAACAAAACCGTTACTTCGTGATAACGTAGGTATTTTTTTGTTCTGGTAAATTGACTGTTTACAATTGCTGCACAGCTTGAAATTCGTTATATCTTCATTGGGAAATTCAGCTCGTAATATATCGTAACACTTGGGACCAACTGTACTCAAATCTCTTTTGAACCAAATTCGATCACATGCATCACAAATATGGCCTAGCAGATTTTGTCGGAAGCGGATGTCAAATTCGTGGTCAGCTAAAGTATAATTCGTTTTCAATAGTTTGTTAGGGACGTCATGATTTTCGTCGGATTCGAGAGGTCTTTTCAGAGCCAGTTTTTCGATTTTTCGATAACCATAGTTGCTGGTTATTACAGGCGTAGATGTACCAGTAGAATGACGAGAACAGACACCCGACGACGTCGAGGAGGGCTATTCGGTCCAGGACACAACATCACCGGTGGACGGCAGGAAGTAGACTGATTAATGTAAATGAGGACTCGCGGTTCAGGTTTATAGCACTTATGATTACTCACTACTTCTTCTAGTTGTCATGACGGCAATGGATACTATGTATGGATACGACGTATGAATTTTTTCTAATTTCCCTGGTAATGAAGCAGGCTAGCGACACATAAGATTGTTTACTAACCATTTATAATATCGCATTATTGGATAAACACCTCACACATTAATATGACACTCTGATATAAAAATGCGACATAAATCAAGAGCTTTCCAACGAATGGTGAACGATTTCTGTGCGATTAAAATTGCGGAAGTTCCATTTCCCTACCAACGGCTCGGTTGGACGTGAAAATCATAAGAAAATTTCGTCACCCATCCGCGTCTCCCCATCCCGCGTCACCCATTCCGCGTGACCTTTTTCGGCTAGTTAGTCCATCGTAAAAGCATGTTCCATGCTAAAAAATAAAGATATCTATATATATTCATAAAGATATAGGTATGTGACACATTTAGTTGCAAACTAGTTGTCGACTCGACTCCTGAATTTAATGAACTAGGAGCTGAGACACCCTTCTCTCTCCCTCAACAGCCCTAAAACTCCTCTGGTAGGATCCCTTCCCTACCTGTCTGGCTCATAAATTATTCAAATATTATTTACTTGAAAACTATTTTCCTTTATTTTTAAAAGTATTATTTATCTACACTATGGGAGCACCGCATTATAAATGTCATACGCCAGATGAATTAGTTCAATTTGAGGATCTTTCAGCAAGAGGTACAGTTACCAACTACAGGAACGAGGTGAACATTAGAGGCCTTTGAACTGTTACAACCATGCAGGCTATGTGTGATGCGAAGAGGAATTCGGTAATGAGGGGACTGGATAACTCACGGATCTGTCATTCGATCGGTTCTTCTCTAAGCAATTAGTGTGGTATCTAGACGATTTAATTCTATCTAACTGCAAGTGTTAAACTACCGTAACTGTCAACTCTCCTTAAACGGATTTGCAACTGTGGAGCTTTATTTTCTTGGATAGGAAATTACTTCATGGACTGAGCTTCATTGACCGAAGTTGGCTCGAACCCGCCTGGTTACAAGAACGTATCTAACCCGGCTCTGGATATGCGAAGGATTGTGCTTCTTTTAAGCTTATCATTAGCTTTTGTGGCTTAGGTAATCCATGAACTCATACGATTTATTGAAGGTAATGATGTTCTATAAATTCTACCTACCGATCTAAAATTTGTATTTTGGATATTTTATTTTGAAAAAAATGGATTGAGGGCATATTATATAACGTTGGTCTTATGGAACTTGCTTCCTACTTTACATGAAGAAAAACAATAATAAGAGCACCTAATTTAATTTTAAATCATGACAGTGGGAAGATGAGGTATACAATAGGCAGGAATAGAATCCTTGACCTTCCTCATTGAACGGCTCCAGAAAAATACAGAAAATAGAAGTTTTCTGAAGAACCACTTATTTATTGATCATTCTGTTCGAAGAATGCAAAATAATAATGTGTTTATTCCATTATCACTATGTACATTATTATGTTTTTACAACTCTAATTACTAAATCATGAATATAATGTCTGTAGTTTTTTTTTTTTTTTTTTAACTTTATTTTTGGTACATTACAAGTATCTAGGTATGCACCTAATAATCAAATTCCATAATCATCGAATTCCACTAGTTTTCTTGTTTAACATTAGGAAGGGTGTACATACTTCAACTTCTAGTTTAAGGAGTGACTGTGTTCTTGAGATATACTACAGGTAGTTGGAAGGTGGGTTTTGAAACGAAACGTCGAATGGTTATAGATAGTAGGTTCTGGAAGTCAACCCGACTTTCGACATTAATGAACTTGCTACGCGAGACCTTCGGGAACCTTAAACCCCCATTTTTCCAAAACATGGAATATGAATGGAAAACGTGGAAATAAACTACTCATATTTTTCAAATGGTGGTGCGGGTATGGTATCTACCTGTAATAGCATTTTATTTCGACAAGAAATCCCGAGCCGTGTTTGTGAAGATGGGAAGGATTGAATCCGAGACTTGCATATCGGAAGCATGACGTCACCCGTTCAGATCAAGTTTAAACATTTTATTCCGTTTTGGGCTAGTCGGTCAAGTTCCGCGTGTTATCGTTAACTCCTGACATCTGGCTGTATTTCTCCGGGGATGATGACCCTCGACGAAAACAGCCCGGTTAGTTAAGTGACGGCACCTGTAAAATTGCAGAGGGCAACGAACCTCTGGTCTACCGGTTTCCTTTATTTACTACCTCGATACTCAAGACTCCCTTCCAGAAAGTATCCTCTCAATTTTTTATTTTTTTTATTTTTTTAATAACCCAGGAACCCATTAGTCCCCTCATTTATTTAGCGCAATCATAAGTTCTTGAAAGTTTAATATTGTAGAAAATCCGTTAAATAACTAATTGTGAGAAAGATTTGATTCCTTCGTCAGTACCTGCTTTTCAGGCAACAACATGGTGTCATAAAGTAACGTGTGGGTATTGATTTGTTCTTTAGCAAATTTCAGAAAAATAGCAACAACAAAAAAGTATTCCGATGTATTCTACATCGATATTATTTTTGAGGCATTCTGAAACGTTTCCTGAATTTCATCACTTTTGCAAGTATAAGTATATATATATATATATATATATATATATGAACATATGGGGTCGGTTCTACAACTAATTTTCAACAAAATGTTCCTCATAGATATTTTTGCTTCCTCACTACCGAAGGTAGGGAAGGTTTGCGTTCGTGATTGAAGTCGACAAAATTTCGTCCTCCGAAATCTTTTTGCATTTCAGAGCTTGCTGATCAATTTCGGTTCCGTGTCTGTCTGATCTCTGTCTATTCGTCTGTCTGTCTGTGGTAAATCCTTGTCAAGCCCCAAACTAAACCAAGTTTCAGACCGATCCCGATGAAATTTTCAGGAATTGTGCGGGTTCACTACTAGACGGTTCCCTATAATTTTCAATGCCGTCGAATCAAAAGTAGCCTGTGCGCATTCGCAAACGTGAATCTCTCATAACGTCGATTTCTCATCATTTGTTGGTCCGATTTCGTTCAAACTCAATAGGTGATTGAGTAAATGTTCTCGAAAAATGCCCTATAAATTATATCGCTATTGGTGAAGTAATAACCATTGCGCATGCGCGAAACTAATATCTTTGACCTAGACAAACTCCGAGTTTAATGGAACTATTTTGATGAAATTTTCAGGGATTGTGCGGGATAGCTTCTAGACGGTCTCCCATAACTTTCATTGCCGTCACACGCATACTAGTCTGAGCGCATGCGCAAACATTAATTTATTATAACGTCGATTTCTTAGTACCTATTGGTCCGATTTCGTTCAAACTCGGGGTTTAGATGGGTATATGTTCCAGAAAAATTCCCTGTGAATTGTATTGCGATTGGTGGAATAATAACTACAGCGCCTGCGAAAAACTAAAATTTATCGACACAGATAAAACTCCGAGACTAATGGACCGATTTTCATTAAATTTTCAAGGATTGTTCGGTTTTGCTCCCAGACGTTCCCCTACAAATTTCATTGCCGTTGGATTAATAGTCTGTGCGCATGGGCAAACATTAATTTTTTAATAACGTCGACTTTTCAACTATTTCGACTCTTACTTTGTGCTTCAACTAATTCTATACGTCCATGTTACAATATGTGAGGAAGCTATAACGCCCGCCCAACTTGGCAGACGTTTTTCAAACGATTTGTTTTCGAGTGTTTTCACTTTTTAAATTTGTTTTGTTTCGGTTTTTTTTAAACTTGACATAATAACAAAGGTCATAAATCTCTTTAGGTTCACGGTAAAATCAGAAATAAGCATACCGTATCATACCGCAGCATGATCGTATGAGCGAATTTTCTTAAATTACCTATCGAATTATAATATGTTGAATTGTATAGAAATTTCAGGAATTCGAGTACAAAGGAATTGTTGAAACCTAGTCTTTTGAGAGAGAAAACTATTTGAGGTAAGATCCCCTCAACGTGGGTGGTCACTTTTGCCAAGATGCCAAACTCAATCAAGGCCGGGGCACTTTTCCCGCACCCCACCCCGCGCTATGATATGGTCGCCTCCATAACCTTGATGCTATTTGCCACCACTACTTTTTGCTCGGGTATTGGTATTGCCGCAGATCATTTCTATCATAGTTATTATGACACACACACACACCACCCATACACCACACACACGCCACACACCACACACACACGACATTCACAGTTTTTTTCACGCATTCGGTCCTAGATTGGTCTAAAACGGATTTGTATTTGGCTTTTTTTTTCTCGTGCCTTTTTCCTTTACCCCTCTGGATCAACTCCATTAGGTCGTCCCTCTATTGTTGAAGACTAGCTTCAGAGGGACGTTCCCAATATGAGAAATTTCTATAAACAGGAAAGTTGTTAATTACTCTTTTTTTCGCGTGGCAGGGTGGATCCACCTCGCTGCGCCCAAGTGCAAATTCATGTCAGTTACCCAAAGCCCAGAACAGGATAAACTTCTTCCTACTAGAGAACCAATCGCTTTCAACTTGTCCAAGTCCGGTGCTTCGAAGAGTTTCGAGGCGGCCGCACGCTAAACGTGTTTTCTGGGACTTGCGTGTGGGCGACACGACCTTATTCCCATCGCGGAAAAGGTTAAAGTTTTAACTAATATTTTCAGTCCAAAAACCTCCTCGTGGGAGAGTGAAAGGCCGAATGTACCGGTGACCCTATCTAATACATGGGAAACTAGGAAGAAATTGAACATTTAAAATGACGACGTAAACGAATAATAAAACTCTCATTTACTTGTCTAATAAAAATCGAGTAGCTGATGCTCGGAATAAAATAAAAGTGATTTGTCTCCCCATATTGCCATTCCAATCGTATCACACAAAGAAAGGAACTCTCACTCTTTCGATTGGTCATTCTTAAAATTTCCCACGTTCCTTTATTCTTGGCCGAAGTTATGTTCCTATTTGGTGACGCTGAGTTTCTCCATCAGTCACGTATCGAAAGGTTTAAATCCTCAATAGGAGGGTGCAGTCGTTTCGTATTACATACTCGTAATTTTGTTTTCCCATTCCTTGTCCATGGGAGGAAAAGAAGCATTTCTCCGCAGATGGTATGAGGTATTAATTGCCAATAAACCAGACAATACCATTCTATCAGTACTACAGTGTGGATAGTTAATCATCTGGCTCCAGCTGTGTATGGAAATCTAAGTTACCCCATTGGCTGTACTTTTAAATGACATCAAAAAGAAACCTACACTGGTAACTACTTATTCAATGGTGTCAAATCAAGTGGGTTGTATATGGGAATGAGAATATTGATAACCTCCCGGAGCTGACGAATTTACGTATAATTTTCGTCAGGATTTTCGCCATTGCCGAAGATTTTCGCTTTCTCTATTTTTAAAATTTGATTACATTTTTGTACAATCAAATCGTCCTATCTTTATAAATGTATGGGTTTAACCGGGAGGCACAGAATCGCCCATTGATTGAGAATGGTAAATGTAAAGGTGTATATAATCGACTTAGTCGTATTTATTTTTGCCCTATTAACCACCAAGATTTTTACTCCATAACAACGAAATATCAGGTCTTCGTTCAGGCTGTAATTTTTGCCCAATAAACACCAATTTTTATGACCTTCAGAAAGGCCCTGCCACGTTTTTCGGCAACCTCAATTAAATCTGGGCAGCTAATCCCAGTGAAATCGCTGTGGGTTCTCTGAAATCAGCTAAAAAGTTCATTCCGTAGCCACATCCCGTGAACGACGGCAACAGGTTTTTTTATTACGGATAGGTATAAATTTATAACTTTCGTCGTTAACGAGTACCCGGAACACTCCAAGTATATTTTCTCTTGGGGAAGGAGGTTGGGGGGGGGGGGGTCCAGTGCCGATCGTATTCTCGTGTAGTAAGAAATTTCATTGAAGTCTTTCTTAAAATAGGATAGGTACAAAAGTGTATCGATTATTTAATGTCTGAACTGGTTTTTACCACCTTTTTCCCTTCAAGAATTGGTTAGGATGTAACCTAACTAAGCACATCGGTGGGCGACATGTGACGTTTGAGTCAAATTTGATTGCATTTTTGCAATAATTACTTGGGAAGAAAAGCTTCGAACTACGCCGACGGATGGTCGAATTTTTCGTTCTTCCTTTTCACTGGGTATTAAATAATTTATTTAATATTCCGTTTTTGTAATTTGCTTATCTCGAACCAAAAGAAGATGAGAAATTGACGTTATGAGAAAATCACGCTTGCGCATGCGCACATCCTATTAACGATTTGACGGCATTGAAAATAACAGGGGACCGTCTAGGAGCTAACTCACACAATCCCTGAAAATTTCATCAGAATCGGATCGAAACTAGGTATTGTTTTGGGCGTGATAATGATTTACCACAGACAGACACGGAACCAAAATTGATCCGCAAGCTCTAAAACGCAATAAGCAAGTGGAAATTTTGATTTTGCAGGACTTACATTTTTTAACTTTCATCACGACACAAAGCTTCCCTACCTTCGGTAGTGAGGAAGCAAAATAGTTAGTTGTATGTATGATTAAAAACATTCCAGTTCATACGTTCATCTCTCAAAACATGGGTTTGTCAGTAATGTTTGCCTTTTCAAAATTTTATCATTTTTGTTAATAATCTTTGTTGTTGTTGCGCCTTTTCATTGTTCGTTTGTGTTGTGGTAAAATCAGTTTTTTCGTGCTATACCTACTTTGGTCAAGGTAGTTGGCCCAGTAGTAGCGACTGCTTTGTGCATCACCTGTTCGAAGTCGACAAATGCAGTTTCGGGTGATAAATTGAAGCCGTGCCGTGCATGCATCACACATACTTCGGAAGAAGGTTGTATGGCATTCGGTTTTTTTGTCGCGAAGGAGGCCAAAATCCAGTGGAACGTACGTGTCGCTGATGCGACCGTGGACTGTGAAAACTTGCATAAACAATATGGGGGTGCTCTTAAATGTTCCGTCAACGTACTGTACGGTTGCCTCTACTAGACAGTGCAAGTTTCTCACAGCTGAGAAAGATATAACACCCTCTCAGCATCATTTACCAGCTGAAATCGCTCTTCTTCGAGATTGTCATCGCGACCACTGAAATCACCGTGCAGGACGGTGATAACCGGCAGGTCTCAATTCGTCAACAAGCGCCCGGGTCTGAGAAAGGGTGCACTGGGTCTTACCGCGAATCTCCACGGGCAAACAGGTAGTCGAAGAAGTTGTGTTTGCACGATAAATTTCTGCTTAGACCGATTTTACTCTAACATTGTACAACCATTCAAACAGTTCCATAGACGATCAAACTGTTTGCACAAACACAGAGCTTGCGCAAATAGTTTTAGGGCCCATAAAGATAATGTCACTCAGCATACTCATACATTCGCATCCATAAATTTGAGCTAATCATTCGTACCAAGTTTGAGTATTTGACTACTAAGTAATTACGCGTATTAACGGGATTGGTTAAGTAAACTGTTTAACATTCATGTATTCCAGGAGGAACACATTATAAATTAACCTTTCATATCAAAACCACTATGCGAGAGGTTCATGAATAAATTCCAATATGAATATAATTTATTCGATGAAACAGGAAAATCCAGTTTCTTGACAACTTCACAGGCTTCACAAATCATCATTTACTTGGGTCCTTTCATTGATTTTAATCATCAATCAACCGATATTCCACGCAACAGAGTTTTAGAGAATGATCCATTAAATGTTGATTTTAGTGTAAAAAATTAGGTTGATGAATTCTCGAGAAAAAGTTCCAATCATGCAGCATGATCGTATGAGCGAATTTTCGTAAATTGTCGAATTGTATAACGTTGAATTGTTTTGAAATTCAAGCTTATTGAGTGCAAGGAAATTGTTAGGTAACTATTATTTTTGTGGCTAAGAACGTATTCTAAATGATAATCTCCTATTAAAATAGAGGTTTTGGATTTTGTTTAGCTTTTTGGCAGTTTTTTCGACTTTTTAGCAAATTTTGATGAATTTCACATACATTTTTCATCATGATATAGTACATAAATATTTGAATGTTCTATTTTATAGTTAATAATCCTTATTTGAGCAATATTCTACCAAAAAAATATAAATTCAACGATTTTTAGAAGTTTTTAGCGATTTTAAGTGATTCATGTAGTACATTTTTTTAAATTTGACCTGTTAAATGTGTTCAAAAAGTGCTGGCCAACGAACCCATCCTTTTGTTTGGAAAGCTTGATTTTTCGGCCCAAGAACGGAATTTTATCTCAACCCTAAGGAGAATTATCATCTGGAATGTAAAGATAAATATATATATATATATGAAGAAAATTTTCGAAGATTTTGCAATAGTTCATTTTCTACGAAAATTCGCTAAAAATGTATAATATATAGTCTTCTACATATTATAAGTATAATTTATATATATATATATATATATATATATATATATATATATATATATATATATATATATATATATATAGTGAGTGTGTGTGTGTTTTGGGTTCCCTTTATTGAACCGTGAAAATGATCAGAGGTATGTATGAGAATGTGGAAGGAGGTCCCAAAAACAACACCTAAACTGTTGAAAAAAAGGGGAAAAATAAATAAAATGCAAACGTAAAAGGGAACATAAAATTGCATGGAATCACTGAACTCAAGTGAATTGGTTTAACCTTTCTACTTTATTTTAGTAAAGCCATCGTAATCTAATGTCTAAATTCATTTATATATTATTTTTGTATCTTTTAAATCGAGTAACGGGAGATGATTCTACAGAGAAGGTTGAACTCTTGAAAACGGTGGGTGAAAATTAGTGTAGGAATTATTCATGAGCTTAACCTCCAATTAGGATAACTTGCTCATCTTAAATTTTCGAAGCTCAAGGTTCACACATTTCCCGTATCTTTCCAGATTTATTGGTTCGTGTAGATGACGCGTGATAGCCTGAGGAACGGAGCTCTGGAGGTTTCGGAGCAACGGTACCGGATCTACACCCTACCGTGTGTATATTAAGTTAGGTCGGTATATTCTACATTGGAGTCGGTATTCCGCGAAATGAGGTTAACAATGTTGGAAGATAGGTGCTCCTGGTGGAATGCCAAAGGTTATAGGTATAGCAAGTCCAAAGGAAGGGATAGATCGACCAATCAGGTTTGGTTGAGCCTACGGTTTTTTTAATGTTGAAAAACCTGAACTCTTGTCTCCGGTATATTCGTGATGCGAACCTCCTCTCACTTCGTTTGGCTAATAGCTTCTTCATTATTCATTGAGAAGAAAGAAAACCTGTACTTCTTTTTAATGTACGTTGTGAGCGACTGTAGAATAAAAAACGGTGAAATGCAATTTAAAATAAACGGCTGGATGGGAAAATATTATATATAATTGTTTAATGTTCTGTGATTTTTGTGAGAATTGTTGAGCGTTGACTACACCCAGGTATTGGATGCTAACGTACGACGTATATTTTTTTAATGCCTAATTTGATCTTTGTGGGATTATTAATTTAATCCATTCAATATTATTTTAATATGTTTCCATTTTGTATGAGAGAAAACATACAGCTAACAATTTCAACAAAAGTTTGTAAAGTTTACTGCCTACTGTTGGTAATACCTAACTTTCCTTCACTGCCAGATACAATATCTGACCTGATCTCATGAAGGACTATTTCAAAACTAACTTGAAATTCGAAAATAAACGAGAAACACATGGGTACAGAGTATATAGAACTTACAGGTGTTCGACACAGAATAATAAGACCAGTTCATTGGTTCTACGGGTTTTGGAATCCTTTCCACAGAGCATCGGAAAGATTCATTCTATTATGACTGAATGATGCAACAGTGCAAGAATTAGTTAATATCAATCTTCCCTCCTTCATATAGACCAATTTGATATGTGGGAATAAATATTGGATTCGATAAGCACGAAACTCCTATTCAGTGAATTCGTTAGTGCACGTAATAAGCATTTTCTTGATTTTGATAGTCCTTGGATCTTGAAATGTAGACCAGCAAATTTTGATGCTTGGCAATGTTTTTAATTGGTAATTTAAAAGCTCGTATAATTAGAATCAATAACGGAGAAAATAATAATGAACATAAGAGTTTTATGTAACTTTCCATATTTATAGGCTGAAGCGTATAGATCACCGTCTAGTAGTACAACAAAATCCTTACAGTGATCAATATATATTTAGCGATGGAGACTACGGAAAATTAATATTGATTGTGGTTGGTATTATTTCGTCTGTGGAACCAGATCAGTAATTCTACTATCTCCGCAGATATTCAACAAGTTTTTATTATTGTGTTTTTACGTGAATGAACATAAATTAATCGAAAACAAATGGATATTTTGGAAGTTCATGATTTGTTTTATAATAAAATTCATTATGCACATTAAACACACTGGAAGATACATTATTATATTACTTAATATATGATCTAATTTTCTTTTCAATCCTTTTTGAAAGATTACTTGATTCAGTGGATACTTTATATGATGAGTCGATACTTTTTATAGCATATCCAGAGTTATTTGATCTATTTCTGTTGAATTTTGTGAGTGAATATTGAAGGCATTTCTATGGTATCCTTTTGTTCTGTGGTAGAATTCTACGAATACCAACGTATTAACGCTTCTATATTGCGTCGTATGATGTCACTCAAATCTGTTAGTGCTTACCTAACTACAGTTTTTCCTTTTCATTGCCATTTCCATACTTATAAAAGTATGTAGTTTGTTCTAGTTAGTTTCATCTGTGACGCATAACACGTTGCTATCATTTCTGTTCTGTGGTTGTTACTAATAAGATGCTTATGGAGCGCAGTTTTATTATCTAGCATCTGTATCTTGTGTGTATGTCATTTATCACTTCTTACTAGGCTGTCTAATAGGTGGTTCTATTCTACTACGTATGGGTGTTAGCGTCGTGAGTCAATAATCGATTATTATTGGTATTGAGTCAGCTACCTTCTCAGCTGATTGTGAAGGGGCGCCATTTTCTTACTCAACTCACCGCGAAGATAATACGCGAGAAAAATACGTGAAGAGAGACTCGAAATAACTAGGTTTATTTACAATCAACTGCGAAGGAAAATGGCCGCCGTTGAGCCAGAGACGAATAATCGAACAAGATCGATATAATGTGACGTCACGCGGCTACGACCCATGGGTATGCCCATCAAGGTAGCTGGCCGACGAATATGGCAAATCAATGTTTTCCCTGCATTAATTGAACGACAGACATTTGAAAAAAACCTGTAAAGAAACCAGGACGTTCAGATAAGGCTGGCAGCACCTACTCCTATTAAACTTCAATTAATTAGTCGACAGAAGAAGAGTTGTATTGATGTCCGTGGAATTTGATGAGCCGACCACACATGTCGGATCGACAGCAGGTTTACCTAGGGAGTTTAATTGACGAATGGCGCCTGCATTAATTCAACATTTACTGTCGTACTATGCTCTTCAATTTCCTCCTGATTATTTCTAGACTTCTGTATAGGTTCCGGGGGTGGGTTGTAAATAGTGTCATGCAAGGTAATTGATTATGAAATATCTCAATTGAAAAATGAAACGGTACCCATAACCGTATTCCACGTTTTAGCATCTATATCGATTACAATCCACTTTGATCGATTTCATGATTCTTCTGAAAAGGTGTACCAAAATGCTGTTTTTCTATCACTCACTTTGGTGTAGACCTGCATACTAACCCGGTGGATCCTGGTGCTCGACAGAACTGATCGTACGCTTTTTCTTGTGCGGCGATAGCCATTATGGGCCAACTACTTGTATTTCAATAACATTTCAGTGAATTTTCGAAGAAAATTAGGGAATTACAATGGCTACAAAAATATAATTTTCCAACATTTTCTTCATCGTAATGCTGTTTGAGGCATTCTGAAACGATTCCTGGATTTGAATACTACGTATATATATATAAATATACGTAAATATATGTCTCTATAATTTTGATGATATTTCAGTAGATTTTTTAGGATAGAGATTGAAAATCCGTTCTTTCACCAACAAGTCTAGCATTTCAAACGAAAGAAATTAAAAAGTGTTGAATTTTCAAATCAAAATAATTCAATTTGTTTGCCATTCCAATAGCTCCAGTTTTTACAAAAACTTGCTTTAAAAAAAACTGTTTTCAGAAAAATTTTCTGATAATTATGTTACAAAATGTCCTTTTTATTCATTAACTTTGCTGAAAATCATAAAAACTGCATGAATTGAAATGATTTAAAACTTTATATACCGAAAAAGTATTTAGAGAACGGTTTTTGTCATAATATCGGTTGTTCCTGTATCCACAAAGTACTCAAATTCCAAAACAATGTAACGTGAATAATACTATATAAATCACGAAAATACTCGTTTATGGTCATGCTGGATGACTGGAATTTTAGCTCCATCTACCTAGGTAGACGAAGGGCTCAGTGAGTTCTTCAGTGAGAGTTCATCCCGTCTTACTATTGAGATGAATAACCCTTGTGACGTTTTTTTCCTAATGGTCCATCATCCATCGATATACCCGTACATCAATACGACAGAAAATATGGCCGAGGATGAAGGGGACGCAAAGGGTCTGTTTCTTTCTATGAATGTTTCGCCGGTCAAAACCCCGTCAGAAGAGGAGTCGTTGGAAACAGTGTCCACTGCTCTAGCTTTTGACCTATCAGTTCCACTCTCCGGAAAGACTCCGCCCTTTGAAAAGGCAGTGTTTTTCTGCATTGTCAACATCCAGACTCTCGCCCCCTCGCCTTCATTCCCGTATCTGCCATGCGATCACATATCGTCACGTAGAATCACCGTTTTTTCACCACGATGCGGACACCCTCATAAACTCTCGTGGCTCCTCTTCATATCTGATTCCTTCCTCGCACCTCATGAGGTGCATAACCTTCTGATTCTGTCTCTTCTTCCTCAGTTCCTACTCCTCCCTCTTCTGGTTCCCCATTCATCTCACATCTACTGTTTGTCACGCACTTGCTTCTCTTGGCCTCTTGTCTATTTTTTCATCGATGACAGAATGTATTTTTCCTCACTTTGGTTTATTTGCTAAAATCATCGACTGTAATCACTTCGGGAAAACATGCAAATCTTAACATCCCCCGAAATTCGTTGGTTTCAGTGTTACGGTACTACCAATTTATGCATCGCCGTATAAAATTTCTCTGAAATTGAATTAACCAAAATTGTGAATACAGCAACAAAAGTCACGATAAAACGGATATATCAGGTATGCCGTTTCTGTCGCCATTTAGCGTAATTATGTTAGGAGACCATGACCCCAATTTGCCAATATCTCTTTCAATCGAAAATTTATTAACAATTAAAAACAATTATTATTATTTAATTTGCAGTGATTCCAGTTTGTTGATTTGTATGAGACCTCTCTGCGGAACGATCTGTCTCTTGGTTCCTATAAATTAGGTACCGACCACCTCTGTACAATGTTATGTACTTTTCTTTTTTCCATAATGAAACATGCAGATAATTCTGTATAACTCTTTGTCTTAGAAAATCTTTGTTCTCGAATTGAAAGAAGAAAAAAATTAATCTAGCAGAATAGATATTTTAAATGACATGATCTGCGATATAGAAGATTGTCTTTTCTACCTTTCTCCATGATTCATTTATCAAGACCTACGTCCCGCTCTTTCATTGTTTGAATGCAAGTAATAAAAATGTATCTTTGGAAATTAATAACTGAAGACGAATATAAACACGAACAAGAGCTCCACATCCTTGGTCGGAGAATTGACGGATTGACGGTTAAAATCATGAATAATAGAGTGGGTGCACTTTAATCTTAAATTTCGGTAATTTCAGTCATTCTCTATCATTTTTACCCACGAGCTAAAGACTTTCGAATTCCATCATCGTAGGTTGATTCAGAATGACGTTACTAAACATATCTTCATTTAAATACCTATGTCATTTTCAATTGTAGGGAGATATGAATTGATTTCTTTAGTAAAATTATTAATTTACTTCGATTTACAATAATTTCATTTTGGATAACTATATTCATTTATTTGGTTACATCAATTTTTTCCCCTCGAAATTCCCAAATGATCTATTTTTTGCATTACGTAACCAATTGACTTGGACATAATATATATCTTGTGGCTGGTTTCATTCAGAAACGCTGCAAATTTTACACGAAGGTTCACTATTTTTATATTGAATATCCCCGTCTATGGTACGGTGTTGTTATGGTGGTCAGTGGTCAATGGTCATACTGATAACTCCATAGACGAAGGCAGCTACCAAGAGAAAATTGCTTAAATAAAATACCTACACTTTACATTGCTAGAAACTATATATATATATATATATATATATATATATATATATATATAATTCAATTCAATGAAGTGGCTCTACAACAGCATGTATAATTAACACAAATTTTAGAAAAAACAAAAAGTTACACCACAAACTATTTTTTATATTTCGGCTTTAGTTGCCTTTTTCAAAATATGAAGATCTAGAATAATTTTTTGTGGGAATTTCGACGTTGATATTATGCAAAGATGTTTGCCATGGAGAAGTTGGTTACCTGGTTAACCTAGTTACCTGATCCTCCAGGATTAAACATCAGGCGTTAGCCAAATTAAAGATCGACCACTACCATAGAAGCTGCATGCGAGATCCCACGACGCCGCAGTCACATTTAATGAATGCTTCGGAGTGAAGGTTTTAAAGAAGATGCCACCACAAACCAATGATAGATTGTTACAGCAGTCCGAACGGGCTCATCGCTGGGTACTGGGATCAATGCGGCCTCCCGGACTCAATCTCAACGATTGAAACAACATTAGAAGTTGCGAAGCCATAATATATGGATGGTTTCATGGTTACAGGCTTCCAAGATACTACCTACTCGTCCAATTATTCAGAAAAACCAATCACTCTTCTATTTTTGACAAAGATTTAATTCGAAATATCAAATCATTATTTTTTCTTTTTATCTGTGAAATTTATATCAAATTAAGTTTATTATATAAATAGTTCAGTAGAACAAGAACAATCAAATGCCTACAATTCAAGAGCTGGTATTCAAGTACAAGGTACGTCAACGTAGGCGCGGGCACCCACTAATGAAACTTGAATGATAATGAAACACCTGCCTACACTCTATAGTCCGTCAATACATAACAAATGCTATAATAAACTCGATTTCTTGCGAAGAGAATTCCATGGAAATTATGTTCTCCGATTCGATCTTCTGACTTAATAAGTCGATTTCTACTATGTTTACGAGTGGTTCCATTAACACACTTGTTTACTTCTTTCCTGTCATAGGAGCTGATGAACTTACATCAGTGCAGGTTGGATCATTCCATTCATTATCACTATATAGATACTGGTACATCAATAACAAATAGAATGGGGGGGGGGGGGGGTTCATCGGAAGTGATGTTCATTCGTGATTTTTGATCGAAGTTTGGTAATCTTTACGTTCCTGTAGTTGTGGAAAAAAGGTCTGGATTGTGAACGGACGGCTTTTTTGTTTTGTTCGTATTTGTTTTTTGTATCCTAATTATTGTGTATTTGCGGGGGGGGGGGGGGGGGGGGGGGAGTAAATAAAGTTGATAATGATTGCTTAATAATCACCCAAAGATCGTGAGTCACAAAAAGGGAAGTAGTTTAGTCATTTCGCATGATTTCCGCTCACAACTAAACTGTTACTAGGGAAATGTAACTCAGTTTTATCCCTAAGAAATGGTTCTCCACTCGCTGGAAATGTGGCAATACATGCAAAAATCATATGCTGCTTAAGAAAACCCGTTCTGAAACACCGCAGTTCAGCTATACGCAAAGTTGTCAATGAACTGTCAACAATCCTCGTAGTATGATGACAGCGCAGTTGGGTTAGTAAACTATAGGTAGTTGGAAAAGGGGGTGGATAATAACGTATGGATGATTAAGACTTAAACGTGTTCCTATGTACTTCAGTGCAGCAGTGGATCTCACACCATCAAGCTACTTTGTTTTTACAGGTGGTTGTGAATTTTTTGTTTATATATATATATATATATATATATATATATATATATATATATATATATATATGTATATATAATATATATATGTTAGAAGAGTCTGGAAGATCAAGAAAGTTGTTGGATTCCAGGATCTTGGGAAATACGTGTCCCTATAACTAGGGTTCCTAGTTGTGGGATAACTTCTAAATCCCACGACTGTGAGAGCCGCGAAGTGCAGCGATTGCAACCAGTTTAAAAGCAGTAAACCTTAAACGTTTTGTAAGTCAGTCGCCTTCCACGCGTCACGAGTCATGAGACACGAGGGGTAATTAGCGCGAAGTAGAGACGAACGAAGCACCAGCCGCAGAGGCATAAACCTTCGCCTTGGTGGAAGCCTGTAGGTGATGCCGCTCGCCGTGGGTGGTGGACTCCAGAAGAAAAGCTGCTCCTAACGGGGAAGGTGCCATTACCCGGGCCCTTCCGCGTTTTCTTTCCCCCCTTCTTCCCATTCTTCTGTTGAACCCCTCTTTTGGCCAGGACCTTCGTCCATTGAGCCCAAAATCCTTTTTATGCCCTCACCGATCCTGTCTGGAATATGTCGCATCTCAACACATTGCTCGCCAAAATGACCAAGTTTCACGGCGTGGAGTGTGAAATCAAGGTAGGTTTGGGATAATGATGTGGTTAGCCGTTATTAAAACACATCACCAAGACTACCTTCATTCATTAGTGGCTGGGCATAAATCGCAATCTCTAGCATAAATATTGTCATTGTGTCTGACATTTTGTATTGACTTCTGAGAATGAAAATATAGAACTCGATACATCCAAACTACATCATGATGCTCGGGTATTTTTATAGCCTTCCCTCTTTACCTGTACGTAAATGGATCCGATCAATCAATCGCACTACTGATTTTCATAGAGGTCTTCGTGCTACACAAAATTCGTCATATATATATTTTTTTTAATGACCTAAGAAACATTACAGCGTTTCTTTATTTGAATTGTTTAAACTATTACAAAACTTTACAAAAATACCTTTCTATCCATTGCTTTTAGCGAATTTAAAGAAAAAAAAGAGCTATTTAGGAGGGTTCAAAATTTTAAATGTGGAGGGTAGGGGGCGGGTAACCCCCGCAAATCCTCGTAGATTTTAACATCGATTATATATATAGATAAATAAATAAATAAATATATATATATATATATATATATATATATATATATATATATATATATATATATATGTTATGCTATGAATAAATATATTTATATATAGTTATTTATTCATAGGATGTATGTCCAGACGATAACATCAATATATATATATATATATATATATATATATATATATATATATATATATGTTATGCTATGAATAAATATATTTATATATAGTTATTTATTCATAGGATGTATGTCCAGACGATAACATCCTTAAGATACGGCATACGAATTGTGTTCTTGGCAACATACAGGTGGAGTTCGTTGGCCAGTCCGATCGCTCCATAATTTCAAGTTCAGATTTACAATTTAGTGGCCAAAAAAATCTGTTTTATGACAGTATTGCATTTGGGGTGTAGTTGAAGTATTTTATAGTATCCTGAGTCGATTGTGACTACTCCCAGGTCTCTGAGATTCATAACTAAATGAGAAAAACCTATTTTCTGGTGAAAATTGACTGAAATTTTGAAGTTTTCGAGTTGTGCTTGCGTGTCCCAAAATTCCCTCTGCAGTGTCATCACTCGGTTATCTCAGCAAGATTATTGAGGATATAGTTGAATGTAGGTACCATCATTAATTGTATCCACTACATATATTAGAAAATTCGCTGTGTTAGCAATGCTGCATGACTAAGTACTCTTTTATTTTTCCCCAACGTTTCTCGCAGGGAACTAGGGTTTCTTCAGGGAAATGATGAAATCAAATTAAAAATTGCAAAATCTCTCTTACTTTCTTTTTTTAATTTCCATAAATTGATAATAAATTATAAATTTTATTTTCACACAAAAAGAAACATTATAAATTTCACAATTTTAAATTTAGTCTTATCATCACCCTTAAGAGACATCATATCGTGGGGAGAAACGATGGGAATAAAAATTAAGGATAACAAGGCTTTTTTAAAGTTCTCTTTGGAACGTTGCACTAAAATCCAATATTCATGAATAAGGATCCACTTACGTAATTTTTGCTACTTCTTCTACCTCCGTTCAGTGTGAGACTTCATTTCGTTGGTACCTATAGTTTATTTTATATTTTATAACGTCACATATTTGTAAACATGTTGATATCTTTTAATTGAGCTTTTACTGATATATATTGTTTCATTTAGACTAATCTTCGTTTTTCAAGTCTCTATTATTTATCGAATGCTTGTTGTGAAATGCACCCTCTCTGTTTCATTCCTTTCGTTGGACTGCTTCACATTATTTTCGAACATTCATCTCTTGGTATCACTGCTAATATGGATGATGTAGTATGAATCAAACGAGTATGAATAATAGACCCATTCATGTAGCTTTCAAGGTACACGGCGCTCTCAATGGTCTCCTCATGTTCCCGCCTTCGTGAGTCCTCGCTGCGATCCGGTAAGAGCCACGAATTAGGCCAAGCTACTGCATAATGTTGAGACGACTGTCAGAGAACTGTGGGAATGGAAACAGGGACTGGAAATGGAAGGGCGAACAATGCCAGACATCGAACGCGACTGGAATACTGCTCGACAAGACTTGGCAATGGACCCGGGAATCTATTCGGATAGAGGAAACCAGCGACGCCCAACGGGTGATATCGCCCATTTCTGATAGAGTATTCTTTAATTCGATTTGGAGTCGTGCATTCCGAAGCCGTTCTTTCTGTGGGAAAAGTTCGAAACCCAGACCTTGAATCGAAAGGAACTGTTCGGATGGGAAGGGGCCTACTGACGCCTTCTTCGAGTCCTAATTATAGGGTAAGGTTGGGATAGGCAATCGGAATGACTCCATCTCCTGGAACCTTCGCCAAATGTTGACGTACGATTCGCGATGCATCATCGCGCTGCGCGAAGGGCGAAGCCCCTCGAGGTACTCGTCAAGTCCATACATCAACGTAGCATTCAACCGGAGCATGCTTGGTAACTGGAACAAGCTATCTGGGAATGCTAAACTCGCTAGGGTAAAATATATAGGCAATACGTCAGAGAAACTGGATCAGGTCTGCGAACTGCAGGTTCACAGTTGTCCTGAATATTATTATTTACCTTCCTCATCAATATTGGGGAAGTAGACAAATAGTGAATTTAATATCGAGTTTTTTGATCTTTTGGCTTCTCGTGGTCCCGAAATGGAGAATAAATCGTGGAAGAACAGAGAAGCCGTTATCTGCATTAATAAACAAAAATTCCCGGAAACTGCTCGAATTGGAGCAGGAGGGGGAAGCCATGGTAGACCGCGGGTCTCCAAACCCATTTTTACAACGTGTCATTATAACGTAACACCTTGGGCGGTAATTAGAACTAACGCACGGTCTCAAAGAATGCAGAAAAACCAGTTGCAACTAATAACCGTGAGCCATTGTGAATGGGATGACCGAGTATTTTCGGAACATAGCCCTTCAGAAAGAGCTTAGCAGATGACGGAACTTCGAAGAAACTAGATCTTTTTGAAATGCTAGACGAATCTGGCGAATTCCTGGCGGTCCCTCGTTCTGCAATTGTTAAAAATCGAATAGGACTCCTCGAAATGGAACGTGGATAATTTTGTATTTGCAATGAGTGGGCTTTGAGTTTTGGAACATTTTTGAAACCGTCAACCCAAATCTAACTATGAACAACGTACTACAATAATTGAACTGTGGGTGTTGGTACCTGTACTTTCCTTTACGACGTGATTATACGACGATTATTTGTTGCTGCAGCTCGATTACTTACCTGTAACAAATAAAATATAGGTATTGGTTAAATAATGATGATGGCGTGATGCACTACATTATAAACACGGAGTCACATGCGTAGGTTCGTTCTGCAACGGATAGTGGGCCTGGTTATCTATTCGTGGTATCACGGCCATTATGCAACATTATTGATTTGATGATAAATCTAGATCGAGTAGATCAATTTCGTTCTTCACGATGAATTCAGCACGAGTTTCATGTGTTTTTGTTTTAATCTACCTTTTTGTCAATGTTCAGGATTTCGATGATGTAAGAAAAGCAAATATATGCGTTGCTTATATGCGTATTTAACCTCTTACAGTTTCCGTCAAATTTTCGTGCAATTTTCAGAGGGGATGTGCGAGTTGGGCTGAAGAGGTCCATATCAGTTTCATGGCTCACAAATCAATACTTCTTTCTACGCTTTCGCAAACTTGACATCCACGGGTAGTAGGTAGAATACGATATAATTAAACCGATATCAATTACATCACGATCGTACCTATCATTATTAGCTGCTGAGCAATCGCGAAAATAAAATCCTTGTAACAAGACTTAGAAAGGTTTCATTCGATTATTATTAAGTTTTCTGTGAACCTTCGAGTTAGGGTCAAATTGGTCTATCAATTTCAATTCTCAAACATTAATTATTTTCAATGCACATGCGCGAATGAATAATCCAACTGGCGTCAGTTTCTCATGGCCTATTTGTCCTTGTGCTCGGATTCGGGGCTATGTTTAGAAATGGAAAATGCCGATTCGATTACCCCTTAGAGCATATCGTATCACGTGCTGCTGCGCATGTGTGAACCTCACGTTCCTATAACTAGGAAAACTTCTACAATAATTGTCATCCGATTCGATGAAATTTTCTTAGATTGTATGTTTTAAGCTGTAATTGAATTTCAGTTAAATTCATTGCTCTTAACTCACTTAACTTTCATTCCTCACATCTCTACACATTGCTTATAATTATAACACTTGTAACACAACATCTCTCAACCATCATTTTCGCATTGTCTAATCGACCGATTTTGTCAAACTTGGCATCCTTTAAAATTGTTTAAAGCATCTCACTGATCTATACATTCATATTGTGGAAAGCTATTTACCACTAAAAACGTGGCCGACTCCCTTTTAAATTATTTAAAATAGTTTGGAGAAGTATGCTCTCTCCTGATATCTTTTGTTTAGTATGTTGCCGCGTAAACGTGCCTATGATTATTTTCACTTTTAGGTAGAGAATTCGATGTGTAAATTGGAACGTTAACATAGAAATCGTTATTCCTGGATTAGACGAAGAAGAAGAGCTGGAAGACGAGTTGGGAACAATGCTTCATTATCTCGGGGCAGACTGACACAGTCAGAGGGACTCGGAGTGACGTCTCTATTGACGCCCGATCCAACACACAAGAGCCTCTCGCTCTCTTAACAAGATAGCAATAAATATCTACCCATTTGCAGGTACATAGAATTTGCATAAGGAGTACCGTTCGGCGTTTACCTCGCCCGCTAATGCGAGCTTGCATGTTAATCCGCCCGGAGGTACCCGGCGTACGTGGATTTGGTATCAGTTGGAATCAAACGCAGCAACCTACAAATTATGGAAAGCAAGTTAGTTACGGTTCAGGGGAACAACAGTGGCCTACATACCTACCTTTATGTCCCATCGCAAATGAGAATAAACGTTTCAATTATTGAAAACTTACAAATGGGAAATTGAAAGAGAGATGTCTCCTATTGTGTAAGTTTTATTGTTCATGCAATTCCTTTGAAAAATGTAGATGATGATCATTATTCTATGTTCTTAAATACCACATAAATCATGCCAAATCGCCCGATTCAATGATTCGACAATATTAATGCAGTGAAGAAATCGGTTCCACTAAAAAAATTTCGGATCTTCTTTGTAAAGGTGGAGATCATCATAGTTTAATGCCACTACTGTATAGAATGCAACGCTTCTTTATTTAGGCAGTTTAAATTATTGCGAAACTTTACAGAAAGGCCTTTCTGTCCTTAAATTGGGTTTTTATATTATTTATATTTTTATATAGTTCTCCAGCGTTTCTTCCCAGGTATTGGGGCTTCTCCACGGAGATGATAAAATTGAATTAAAAGTATCAAATTTGAAATTGTGAATTCCCCTTCGTTTTTTTGAATGGAAATCAAATTTAAAATTGTCAGTTTATGAAAATTAAATTCGTTTGATAAAAAATAAACCATTTTAAATTTGATTTTCATAAAATGATAATTTTACATTTGATTTTAACACTAAAAGAAAACAATAGGGAGCAGAATTTTAAACTTGATATTTTGAATTTAATTTTATCATTCCCCTGAAGAAGCCCCATTTTGCGGGGAGAAGTGTTGGAGATCAATAAAAAATCTATCTAAGGGATGAACGGCCTTTTTTGAAGTTTTGTAACTGTATAGAATGACTCTATAACGTACCCGAGAAATTTGCATCTATTAAAGGCAGCAGACCAGAGCTATATTTAAAACAATTGGTTTTAGAACCTCTGCTCTCATTAAAAAAATAATAGGTAAATAATTTGGAAAAATATGCATTCTCCGATTTTTGGCAGACCTACAGAAGGGTTATTTTCTTTTCAACAATTTTGATGATTTATCGCTTCGCTGTCTGCCAAGTGTAGATGAATGGAGGAAAATTGAGCTGGAAATCGGCAAAACAAAGGGAAAGTTGAGAATTGTTAGTACGTGTCATCTTTCTTAGTCTGTACGAGTGGGGAATCGAGGTGAAGGAAATCCCGAGCTCGTTGGAACTCGAGGGAGACATTAAGTAGAGCATAAGAAAAACATTCAACACAAAGAGTCCAGTGGAGACATCAATAAGTAGGCGTCAACTGACGACGGGTTGGGAGTAAAAAATGGAGTAATACGGATCTTCCGAAGGCTTTTTGGTGCAGAAAAACTGAGTTGGTGGGATTTCTCAAAGGATCTAGGAATAACCAAGACGCGAAAAACAGTATGTCTTCACGAGGTATTGAATTCGCATAGTAAATCGTAATCAAACAGAAAATTACATGGAATTTCAGAGCCAAATTCCCTACTCGTTGGTCCAATAGTTACGCCATCCTATTGCCAAAGGCTGTAAACACTATTGCATGAGTCAACCAGCACAAAAAAAGTTTTCGAACCGAAAAATGTTATTACAAAATACACTAAGTCTGATGTTGTATTGAACCTTGAGCTGGCTTTTGAAACCAGTTCCTAGAATTTTACCTGATTTCTTCAGTCGTTTAACAATTAACTTTTTAATGCAGTATTATTATTAGTGAAGTTAGGGTGGCCTCAAATCAGTCCTCATGAAATTCTTTGTTAAAATATAAATTTTGATTTATCCAATTGTTGTAGATGTTATATGAAGTTACGTTCTTGTTGTTCACTGTTTCTTACTGGGAACAATCGGGAATAACAAAAACGTTACATTAAGCTTTTGTACCTCTCTTCAGAAATTTATTGAAATTCATTTTAGGGGCCATGTATAATATTTTTTCATGATAAGTTTTGATTTTTGTGCGTAGATCTTTGTTTACATCGCACTATCTTGGGACTCAGATAGAGCAATAAACCCTTGAAAGGATTGTTATATTCAGACAAATAATGAACTAACGTCTGTTTATTATGTTCAGTAACACGTAAAATAAAGCTGAAAAACATTATCAAGAATTATATTTAGAGAAACTCGTCATTTGCACGTCAAACGATTCGGAATCGTCCTTAAAACTTTTGCTTGAGGGCAACGAACCTACATATTGGTTTGTGAAAAATACGCGTTAGATACTGCTGATCACTACTTTTAAACTAATAATAATGATGAATATGCGGTTCTTATTTACAACTGGTTCCATAAAATTGCTTCCCTCTTCTAACTTAGTAAATATATTTATAAATATTGTGTATTTACGTGATTTTCCTAACTAATTTTCTACCTTTCCTCAACGTGTTTGCTTTTCCCTGCCTTTTACTCGCACAATATTTGCTTTCTGGTTTCATCTATTGTAATTTTGACTACACTTTGCTTGAGGAAACATTTTTTTAAACATATATTAGCTATATCTGGAAAATTTAGCATTATCATTTTTAAACAGTTGGATTTGGATTTTGGAACATCGTGCTACTTTCTGCGCGGGGGGTAGCGGGCGGTGGACGCGTACCTTGAAACTTAAACCAGCATAATTTGGGAAAGGGTTTATAAAATTTGTTTTGTCGTTCAATCATGCTATTTACTATTGAAATTTGTGATTCGCAATGCATTTCATTGATTAGTTCGATCACGAGTTGATCAGTTTTAACAAACATTTAAATAAACCTGAACAAATTATTCCCTTTTCATATTGAAAAGTTGAATTACTGGAAACATTAAGTGAAAAACAATCTGAAATGACGTTTAATTCATTTCATACCCTATGAATATGTTGTTAATCAAATAATGTTCGACAGCTGAGCAAGTTGCTCCTGGTTTACACTCCTGCGCAGAATGTAATGGCATTGCTTATTACCGTGAGAAAAACCACTAGATCGTGTGGTCGCGATGAATCGACCGCCCTACCTGAAACGAGTTGCGTGAATCCGACTCTCACCAGATGACATTCGAATTATCAAACTGCCGGTTTTTACGACTCCTCGTCAATTTTATGAGAATGTTCTTGAGAGGCTGTTCACTGAACTCCCGTGACCTCGGCCCGATCCTTTCCCCGGTGCATTGAGATTCAAAATGCACAAAACTTACCTCGTAATGAAACTACTTTATCCAATTTATCACTGAAGGCTTGTCGTTGAAAAAACTGGTTTCTGGTGACTTGTCAAAAATATAAATAATCTAGTGACTTCAGTACAGCTCCTTTTTTAATTTACGACTTTTTCCGTAAACATTTAGTGGAATATGATTTGAGAGAAATATTCGTAGAATGATTATAAAAATTTGGTGACTTATTGCATGTAATCGTTACCGTTACTTTCTTGAATATAGAGAAAGGTTATTCATGATGATAAGAAATTTCGTTAATATTAACTAGGGATTGATTTGTGAAACATTCATCTCTGACTCATGGAAAACGAGAAGTGCTAATTCATTAGATTCAATGCATCTCCTGAAAGGTCTCCTTGAATTTTTCATGCTGAAAATTAGCGCTCTCTCTTGAGAAACAGAGATTGTTACACAGGCGGTAGATAAAGCTGGTGAGGTTAAGATCATAATCTTCAGTCAGAGCCTTTAGAGCTATGAGCATAGAATCTCGAATTCTAATTCTGTTATTGACTCTTAATTGCTTTAACAAATGAATATTGAATTAAATAATCTATAAATTTTACATATATACTCGGCTCTCCCAAATTTTGCTTGTATTTCTTACGAAAAGAGTAGAATAATGTACGAAGCTATATTCAAAATTCAGTTCGGGGACAGGATTTTGCTGCCGAAGATTAGGCAATCAATTGATAACTTTCCACTAGAGTTGAACGATTTTCAGGGGGTGGGTACTGAGGATGTGATATTTCCTTAATAGCGGATAGGTTGTAAGTGAAAATGAACTGTTTTTATTAACAGAATTTCGAGACGGAATTTCGCAACAGATTTATTGAATGAGGGTTGTGCAATGAATACTTTCGTCGATAATAGCATGTGTAGTAGTATAGTACAGTAAATAGGAAAAGGGGTCTATGTTGTAAAATCATAGAGAACACAAAAAAATAAAATACAAAATGAATTTGTGAATAATTTAGAATACACCTTTTAATGATCCTTCTAGTTATGGTGTGGCTTAAAATTAAACAAAACATTTAAAAACTCACTGCGTAGGTATAAGTTTTTTTTTTTTTTTTTTTTTTCTTCCTCAGAAATATTAGCTATTTCTTTTTTTTAGGATGGTGAAAATCATATATCATATATCATATCGTATCATCATATCATATCGTATCATATAGTCTTCTGTTTTCCTCAATCATTAAAATGACCACGCAGATGAAGCGTTTCATAACACACAAATAAAAACCCTGTAAAGATGATCAAAACTTACGGAATGTCCAAATGGCTGAACTTGGTTTTATCTAACTACAAGCCTTGAGTTTCTATGAATAAGTGATGATACTCGTTGCTCTTACATTATTTTGACTTAAGAGTTGTAAATTGACTTTTTGATCAATTGCTCCTAAATGTTTTCAATTTCTCATAAATTGCCTTATGCGCACATTACCAAATACTGTCCAAAGTCAAAATGTCTACCCTCATTTCGCGTTTTCTGTTTTTGTTTTAATTTTAGTTAGATTTAACCTTAATAGTACCATTAAAAATTAGTAATTTTTAAATTAGAAATTTTCTAATTGTCTGGATTGTGCGGGTTATATGGTCACCTAGTGCAAACGCGGAAGCTTGTAATCCCAGTAACTCTGTCAATTCTATTCTAAGGTAACTTGTTCTCTTGTTATCTAGTCTCTCTAATTGATATCTTTGTAAATATATTAACGCCATATTTTCGGGAACAAACACCCCATTATTTTGAGAATTAATATCAAGTGCCTACTCGTGAAAATCTATCGGATGGTTTTTAGATTCCAGATATGTATGTACACCTCATTTCTACGTATTCTCTGGCATCGGGCCTGCTGTAGTGATGTCGGCCTCGCATTAGTGGTGCCGTATTTCGTGAGTCGACAATTTTTTCCTCTTGCTCCACGGACAGGAATTGTTTTTAAGTGTTTTTAACAAGATTCAAACGTTAAATCATGTGTTTGATAACCAATTTGTCTTAGGATAGTGACATCCAGTAGTTATAGACGCATCCATCTTGCCATCGGGGACAGATTTGCTTTTATAATCACAACCGGTTCTCACTTCGGCGAGAGAATGGAATCCCTTCCGCTCTGAATCTCTTCTTCTGCTTTCTTCGTTGTTCCAATAATGAACTTTAATATTAGATAGGTACCTACCTATTCAACGAAATCCAAGTTGCTTGTGATATAAATATTAAGAATGGTTTTCCTAAACATACCCATACTAAAAAATCTCTCCTTCTTAAATGTTACGTACTATAAGATACTATTGGGCAAGAACACCCTGGACCTATTACAAAATCTCGTCCTCTCGTCCGAAATTTTCATCCTCAAGAATAAAATGCTCATTATTTACTAAAAATGTATTATGAAACGTTCAAGTTCATGATAAGTGATACAGTGACATCCTTTTTTTCTATTCGTGAAGAAGGTTGAATACTTATAGATTCCACAAAACCGAAAACCAAATTCCACTGGCTTTCTGTGTTGCAAGGTCATCGAACCATTTCAACGTCAATTATTACCTATCGAAGGCTGATCATCACTAAATTACTGTCCAATTTCATGAAATTTTCCGGGGTTGTGAGAGTTAGCTCCTTTACGGACCGCAATAAGTTTGACTTCATCGAACCAACAGGTGTGTGCGCATTTAAAAATACAGTTTACGCTCTTTTTTCCCCCTCCCGGGAACGTGTTGTTATTTTCTTCCACATAAGAAATTTATCATATCGTTAGTTATCGTTGCTATAGGAATATTGGTTTCAATGGTTATAATTTTATTATGCTGTGAATACCCTACCTATAAATTGAGAATATCATACAACTTGTGATTCAACATTTAACGTTATTTACCGGAATAAATTCGCCTTTCAGTCATTCAATTACAATTTTATTCATAATTAATTCTTAGTTCATCATTCTACAAAGCTCAAGGAGCCTACTCTATTATTAGATACGAGCATAGGCCACTAGATACAGGTTATTTATAAACTCGGAGATGTGGTCCATACCGCTTTCCAAACTATGGGTATTTTATAAAAATATTTTAGATATGATGTTTTCTTACTTTTGGCATGTAAGTTTCGAAGTCACCAATCTATACTAATGTATGCACCTCATTATTTTGCACCTCATTCGTTTATCAAATTATTCGTGGTTAAGTACTTGTAGGTTGTTGAATCCAGTTTGGCAGTTGTGGAGTAAATTCCATGTTTCTGGTGAGAATTCGAACGCATCAATAAACTGCTAGGAGCACGAGTTAACATAGAAGTCTCGGCGAACGATAAGCGTCCGATTTTAATAATAATATGCTTGTCTTCCAGTAGAGTTGATAATGCGATAGCTTCGTGCATTCTAGTGTAAATACTGAGTTTAGTGAAATTCAATGTGTATAAGATACAAGCTAGTATAGGAACCTAGAATGTGGGTACCTACTTTTTTCAGGTTGTAATGAGTGGTGAAAATGAGCCGACACACCGCTCAAATTACATTCGTTTGCCAAAGTCGAATAGTTATTACAAACCCTGTTTTCCATGCGGTGTGAACCTCCTATAGGACGTTGTTGGTTTAATGCCCCAAAACTAATCAATTCTTGCTCAAAAGAACAGAACGGTATTGGCGTACGGGATTTTAATGGAGACCACGGTTTATGGACTACGCCGCAGGCTCTGTCAAAGGCCTAGTAATTGTCGGTCGATAAACTTGATGTATAATATACGTTTTACTGCTGGTGACTGACGGATGGTTCTCAATGAAGCACAGCATCTCCGGGACTCGACCTGGATTTTCTTCATCTCTGGGTTTTTGCGGTTTTTTTATATTCCATTTTTTCCCCGCATTTCTTGCCATTCTTACAAATGCAATCTATTGATGATTTAAGATAACTCATTATTTTTTAACATGCTCAGGCATTACTAGGGTAATCTAATATTCATATTTATAACTGAGGGATCAAAAGACATTGACGATTTGTTATGGTAGATACCCACTCGTCAACTTAAACCACAGGTACACAACACAATTTTTTGATATCTGCCCTGGAAGTTTTTACTGATTTTAATATTTTTTGGTTTGCTGAATCGAAATCACTCAACCGTTTTGTCCAGTTTCGTCGAGATTCCCTGTAAGGGCAGGCTAGTGGTCGGCAGGGATCAGGGGTTATTTGATAGGAATTGAAGATGTAGAAAAAAAATTATTCATTATAATTGTATTTGAAAATATAGTTAATCAGCGAAAAATTTAATTCATCAACATAAATTGAATAGGTATATGATGATCTTGGCATCAATCGCTGTTGTAATGTATCCTTTTCTTCTTCCCATAAATACTCTTTTTTTTTTGTTCTTTTTTTCTGGGATCTGTTGCATTTGTAATCAGCAGAAACCAGTCGTCATCTTGATATTCCTCCTAGCTCGATACCTTATCTCTGCATCTTTATCGTCATAGTGAAACTTCTCATCTTGTTTCTAGCGGATTTTCTTTAAAAAAAAAAAAATTATTTTCTAAGAGCTACCTATTGTGTTCATTTTGCCCGTTGATGTATGTACGTATGTCCTATTAAAACCGTTTTAAATGCCACATCCCGAAGTCCGATTTTGATGAAACTTGGTATGGATGTAATCTGTAACATGGCGAGGATAAAGATGTATCAGGGACCGCTGACTCATGAGAGGTCATTGATCAGCGGAGTGAACTCCGAAGCTATTTTGTCTCCCATTCGACGGAGGAAGCTGAAATTTGAGAGGGAGGCTGAAGGGAGAATGCTGGAGACGACTTAGAGGTCATTGATCAGCTGATTGAGCTCCAAAACCATCTTGTCTCCTATTCAAAGCAGGAAGCGTCTATTTCACGCAGATCTCTTTACAAGAAAATGCGCTATCATGTGACTCACTTCGTGAGCACTGATCTACTTCATTGCTACTTGCCTATCAAATTTTCTCGGAGGAAGTTAACGAATTGCTTCATTAGACATCCACATGGGACGAAGATCTGGGATGTCACCATCAAGAATGACAAGCCCTAAAAGATGCCATTCTCTTGAAGGGTGAGATGGATAAGAAATTCCCATAGAGCACTCCATTCTCGGTGGGAGAGGAAGCTGCGAGAATGCCCAGCTTGGTCCCTGAAAGGCCTCCTTCAATCTTACAACTTTTATAAATCATCTACTAACACTGGTTAATGATTAGCATCTATATTTCAGGACTGGAAGAACCTCTATTTGAACTGGTGTTGTACTTTAAAAAACCTGGCAATCCTTATATGAAGCAAGAAATCAGGTTTTACCAGAAAAAAGTTACATGATAGAACTTTTTCAGTATGTTTCCCACGTTCAGCGCCCATAAATCTAAAAGAATCAGTCAACATCGCGGTCAGTTTTTTTTAGTGGTGTACCTGTGTATATTATGAGTCATAATCAAGTGGGTAATAAATTTTCAACTTGGAATGTGATCGATCATCCATCAATTACACAATTAATCGCCGCAATAATGGACAAGTCAACCCAACCTTAAGGTGTCGAGTTACTTGCTGGTGTACATGCATGTGACCTCAAAAATTCCACCTCGTTCGACCAGATGCTCGTTATCTTTTCATTATCCACAATTTTATTACCTTCTTCTCAACAAATATTATCTTTCTCTCTCGCCGCCCGCTGGAAAAAACACGCTTTTGTCCTGTTTTTCGAAGTGAAATCCGCATTCCTTTCCCCTCTACTTCGGGTTCCAGCTATGAAGCACCGGGTTATTCACTTGCCTGCAGCTCGTACCTCGGTCACCCACCGTCTTTTCTTCAATCAAACTATTAAAAGGTAGATTTGGCGCGTTTGATGTGGGTTTGATGGTGGCTAATAGAGCCTAGGGTCTAACGGTAAAGATGGCCGCTAATGCGCCCTTGATAAGATAGCAACGTCCTGCGACCGGCCTCCCGCGGTCATTTACTGAACAAGAAGCTCATTCCCAAAATACTTCCTCGGATAAAACTTGCCTTGTCAGGCTTAGTTGTGATGATCGCTGCGGGGCCCTGACTGGTTACAAACACTTGCCGTAATTGCCTTTTCTCTGCCCACTTGCTTGCGTGTTACGTGGATACCAGGAAACCGTTTTCGGCATTTTACATTATAGGTACTTGACTTTGAAGTGTGGAGCCTATTATATCGAGTTCAGTTCGCATTACTCACCGATAATAACTGTATATGAATTAGATTAAACATGTTAACCACAATTTTAGATTGGGTCAACTGTGTTCAGTTTTAATTACAATTGAAAATATTGTTTATTAGATATAACTCTGCGCTTTCGGAACCGTAGCGGACTTTACCTGGACTTCCAAACTTAACACTTTTTAGTAAATCTTACTTAATAAAACGCTTTATAAAGAAGACATCTTCCCAACATTTAGAAGGGTTAAAAGACGGTATCGTGATTTGAAACTTGTCATTATTTATTTTTTGCATTTACGCACCAGAAGTTCTCAGAAAGATTTTGAAAGAGTAGGGAGCTCGCAGCATGACATCTGGTATGATGTGTGATAATTTTAGAGCTTTCCAACGAATGGTGAACAGTATTTTTGGGGTCGAAAATGAGCATGTTGCAATGCCTTACCAGCATCGTACGTGAAAAGCATTAGTAAATGTGACGAGATATATTTATCCATATAACGAGATTTCGTTACCGATTCGCTTAACACAATTTTGTGGTGGTCGCACGAAAGGATCATTTCGTCATTATTAAAAAACACGGCGCTCGGCGCCTCGCCAGGGGGCAAGCCCCCTGGACCCCCGATTACCTCTATTTACATACTTCGAATGAAATTATTGAAACACAGAAAGTGTTTTAAGCTCATGCGTTTCACATAAACCCGCGAAACCCGCATATAAGAATGACTCAGAATGCGGTGTGTCTTATCACTACTTGGTGTGTCAAGTTGTTTCATTCATTTGTCACCAGCGCCATGTTTGAAACCTCCTCGTCATAAGCTTTTATTTGAGCCCTCACACGAAAAATCAATATTTTACAGCCCCCCCCCCCCTTCCCCCGATGGGTTTTTGGGTCCAAAGGCGCCATATTTGAAACCTTCTCGTCATAATCTTTCAGTCATTCATATACCATGAATTATCAGAAATTACCAGCGGTTGCAGTCATGTTCACAATGTCAATGATTGGTAATGATCACCTCTGTGTAAACAATTATTCATATAACCATGCTCATAACTCATGTTGTTGGCCTCGTACTTCGCAGTGGTTAACATAATATGGTTGGATAAATCAAGAGCTTTCGGACGAATGGTTAACGAATTTATTGGGATGAAAAATGAAGAAGTACCATTTTCCTACCAACGACTCTGTTGTAAGCGGAAATCATCAGAAATTGTTGCAACACATTTTTGTTACACAAAAATGTTTCGTTTTCGGTTGGCGGTGCCAAGGCTTAAACACATCATGTGTTAGAATGTATGGCATAATTATTGTAGGCTACGATTCAAGAGGAAGTTATTAATAACATCTTGACTATAGCTTCGATCGTGACGTGGAGCAACGATTGATTTGTGACGAATGCCATTGTGAAATTTGGGTTTTCCGGCTGCATTTCAAGGCTTCATCACCTAGTACGATAACTAGCTAGGCATCTTTCATAGTACGCACCTCTACCCCTAAAGTTTATGGTGGCATTTTAAACATGACATTTTACCTTGAATTCCTATCCGGTTCAACATTCTGAATTTCACAAATCGTCACATACCGTGCTAAGATGTACCTACGCGTTTTCCACTCACAAAAGGCCTCTTCTCCTTCATCGGGAATCGACTAGTACAATTTATGATTGCAAATTAACCATTTTTTTATTCCCGTTAAACGCTGTGATTTCAATCTAAGATGACTTTGGCGTCGTAGGAAATTGTACTATTAGTTTATGACAAGTACAATTTCGGTTTATAAGATAATCTGCTGCTTAAACCCATATGTTGAAGGAATGTGTTGGGAATATGTTACGGAGGAAAGAAAAGAAAGTATTTCCCATCTGTCCCACACGTTTTCGATTAGGTTTGTTTAATAGAAATTTTACCGTTAGGCTCAACAACTGGCAGTAAGAACTTCATTGTATCCGTCTATAAACGTTTTAATTAGACACAAAGTCGCCAATGTAAAATTATAGCTTCCTGGTGCAAGTGCATGTCGTGTTCATGGTGCAGTGGTTCCCTCCAAGCTGACCGACTAACTGTTCATAATTATGTTGCCCTCCCGTTTTCTGGAATGTCCGTTCTTGACAAAAGCAATCAGCAATGCCGACAATCCTGAACGCGTGCGACAATAGGCGTGGAGGAGGCACAGATAGGGAGTCTCATAGTTAATCCTAATAGCTACTTACTTTGGATTTTTACGAGCTTCGAGTTCTTAGTCGATCCACCCCTCTCAACTTTGTAATCTTGGTGTTACGTTTTTCTTCCGTTTCACTTATTACCCCAGTTGGTTCAGATTTTCGCATGACTCGTTTTTTGTATTCGATACGTGGGAAATGTCAATCATGAGTGCCTGTTACTATGTTTGATGTATTTGTAAACATCGCAGGTGTCTTTCGCTCAGTGAATATTAGTTCTAGATGCAATATTTTGTGCTCACTACATCCACAGCGTTTGACCAAGTAACAACGTTACGTTAATTATGACGCTAATTGGTGGAATAGACCGTTACCCTCAGATGACGTAACTTCTGACCAACATTCAGAACCGCCAACCCAACCGCATTTAGGCAGGAGTGGTCCGAGGATTTTCCTATTCGTCGGAGCGTTAAAAATCGCTAACATTTCGAGTTCCGTAATTGCCTAACATGCATATTCACCATGGAATAAGATAGGAAGGTGAGGGGATTTAGTCTCCGTGAAGTTCTCACGTGGTAGACTTAGACAATCTGGAAAATAGTGCGAACTCATCGAATGAAACTAATTTAATAATTGACGTGCTTGCGAGTCAACGCTTCACTGGTCCTCGTTGAATTCTGACAGGTTTTTTCGAGTTAGTGAGCCGTTAGGGACAAGCCTTTTCAATAGTACTGTTGTGTTAAAAAGGGATTTCCTTTATAAAATCTATGATTATGTCTTTATACTGCTTGTGTATGATTTAATTCACAATTAAGGAAAAGTATTATACTCAAACTGAAACAATCTGATCAATATTTGACCTAATATTTCATATAAGTATTTTTTTTTTTTTTTTAAATCTTTTTTTCCCTAGTGAGCAGCGATTTTGTATAATGATCTGCGTACCACACCTAGTAATCGTCAGTCTTCACTCACTTCTTTAATCTTGAAATGTTGTTATTAAACTACACTGATTTCATTTAGTTTCCGTGTAAATATATGGCATTTTCATTGAATATGGCGTCCCTCTCGAATGCTAATGAAATTAGTCAATTATTATTTTCCTCTTCCTCAAAGCCTCGCTATCGCCTCCTCATTACCAAAAGGAAGGAAGCTTTGTATTAGTGCAAGATTGACTGTTCTTATTTCCCTAAAAATCAACGTTTCGACCACACGTGTTTAAGTCTTCCAATTAATATCTCTCCCTCACGTCGTAATCGCCAGCATTTTTTCAAAAATAGGTCGTGGAGGGAATTTAAATTTCTTTGTCATAGGCAAAACCTTTGGATTTGCCAAAACCAGTGGTGGTATCGAGGGGTGCTGTTATTATTGTGAGATTTAGATTCCCACTCAGTAACTTTGTGCTATTTCACGAAATAATTCTGAATATGTGAATTTCCCAATGACCAGAAGATATGCAGCTTGGCCTCTTCGTCTGCCTAATTTATGGTTACTCAGATTCGGAATTCGTGTCAGATTTTGATATTCGTATTAGTTTTTGTTATTTGTGTTCATCTCAAAATTGTATATATATTGTTGTATACATACATGGGTGGATTAGCTTGCTGAATGATCCTTTGGCAACAGTATGGTAGCAACCGCTCATGCAAGTCAACTCGTGCTTTTGACTAATTCATTAGTTGTTCGTATTCCCAGATTATAATTTTGACTTGCCTGATACTTGTTTTCCTGTTCTTACTGAAATAAAATTGATCCGTTGAAGTGAAGCATCAGGATCATCGATGATGTTAGTTATTCTTGTAGTAGCGTGGTAATAGAAAGTTCCAAAACTGTAGTTCGGACCACTTTTACTACATAGAGGAAAGTATTTATTGTTATATTTCTATCACCATTATTTGTCATGTTTGATCTTGATGAGATGAGTGTCTTCATATTAAAAAGGCAGTGACATGGCGCCATCAATCACCAGGTGGCACGGAACTAACTAATCCATTCAATTTACTTGGGAAAGTAAGGCCCGTTACCGTTCCAACAATGAGAGTTTGAGTTCGAGGTTGCCGCCCCACACAGCGCCGGCGGGCTCCAAGTGTGATCGAAAAAACAATCACTTCTAGTCTGATGGGATTCTCTTTTTAATCATTCAAAAATCTCACACAGGTCTTCATTGTTTGTCAACGCACACTTCATCTCGTTCTGGTTTCTGCTTGTAGTTATTATTACTATTTCATTTATTTGTTGCTTACAGAACTCCCCTCAAAAGCGGAGGAAGCACACAATCAAATGAAAAAATAACAATAATAAAAGCGGTGGGGAGGACGTCCACGTTTACCCGAACCCAGCCCTTGGGATCAAGGAATTAGAAGGAGGAGGAAGCAGAGAGGGGATGAAAGAATGTGCCCCTATAAAATGACAACTTGAGTAACTTCGTGGCACTTTTCCCGCACCATCACATAGTCGCGGACATGACCTTGTTATGTTTGCCGCCACCCCTTTAAGCTGTGCATTATGTATTTCCATCGTACAACTATCCACAAAGCCAGTTCATTCTTTATCGTACCTTCTGCATACTTTTTTACATAAATCTCTAAAGAGAAAAATAGAATAAGTGTATTTTGATTTATTATTTTCAAAAATGACCAAGAAAAACGATGTAACTTTTGAATGTGAATGGTTGCCATTTTGATTTTTCAAATACCTTTTCGTTGACCCTTACGGCCGCATTTCTTCACAACCGTAAAGTGGAGTTGTTTACTATTCGGTCACTAAATACTGTTCACTTCTTACCAGAGGACATTCTTGTTACGAATTGGATGATGAATACATTCAATTGAATTGAAGTTTGTTAATATGAGTTAATATTCATTCGTTATTTGCATGTATCTCACTCGGAAGGAATGATTACCCCTACCATCGGTGGACAGTATAAGAAAAACAACAAATCTATTGATGGTTGAAACATCGCGTGTACAATCAGTTTTTCAATTTAAAAACATCCCACTCCAAAAGTTGAATCCTGGAATTTCCCTATTCACGGCTTCATCTCCACAGTCGATCGTATCTTGTTGATCGTAAATATCGCGATGAAGACGTTTTTGCCGGTGGCTCAAAAACATCACGTCCGCCGTTCTTGGAGTGTAATAAATGCAGCAATTGTTAGGGAAGAGGGCGGGTTGTTCTCGAAGAAAAGATGATTAAAGCTCGATTTCGATCTAATACTCTAACCCGGGCCTATAATTCTGTTCTCACCTCGGTCCCGATCTTGCCGAAAAGGCGTTCTGATTGGAGGAAGATTTAATGCCCATAATCTCCTTTTAAAAGTAAATTACCGGTGGTTTCCGCGGTGGCTCTAATGTGAGAATGAGGTCCACCCAGAACACCATTTCCGCTGTCAGATATGAAACTATTGGCAATAACCACCTCCCCCAACGTTTTGACGTGACGAAGAAGCGATTATACATTATAATTGTTTATTGAAGTCGCACTTCCTCTAAACATATTCACTCCAAGGTCGCAAATTATTTCTCGTTCCAATGTTTTTATCTGCATACCTACTTAATGGTGCTGAAGCCCTGGTACTGGGTCATTATCAGTGGACCGTGCAATCGTCCCCTAAAATTGTCGGGCTTTGAAAATTGAGGCTGCGCTCGCGCTCCGTCGCCGACCCCGTTTGTGAGTTGATATCGCCTTTTGAAGTGCAACAGCCTCCCGCACGTTTCCACAGAAATGAAAGTGGCCATCTTCGTTGTTTCATCCAACAAAATTGTCACTCTCAAAAAACATATTACCTATATATTTCCGTTTGCGAAAAACTACTTTCTGAATACATGAAATCAAATTGAATGCTTTTGAATAAATATACGGTTATTCAAATGGATATACAGCAGACGTTTTTCTTTTTCAATAGGTATTCCTTCCAAAGCATTACCAGTAAATTTGGAGGTCAAGGCCTTACAATGAATTTCTTTTGACATTATTAATTTAATCTTAACACTGCTAATTCGATTCAATTAGTTGTTTATACAATCGCTCCTTCAACAAATATTGATTGAAACTAGGCCTACACCTCTAATTTCTCCTAGTTTCTATTGTCTTTAGCATTGTAGGATCAAAAGTTCTCTTTCTTTTGTCCATTCTAAATTCATAGAAATTGAGCGGGTTCGGTTGCCCTGATGCACTCCATTGAATGTAATTGTTTCCGCATGTTAGGTTACTAATACGTATGCCCAAATTTCGAACTCTTGTAACGAACTTCACTTGTCTTCTCATCATAATTGATTTCAAGTCCTAGGGATTGTGCTGAAGGGGGATTTATATGGTCCCACGTTTCATTGTTTTCGGATAAAGGTACGCTTGTGCGCATGCGCAAACGACTATGTGGGATTGGGAGTGTTGGGTGGAATCCATTACGATTCGGCTTGTTAACGCAGTATGCCAAGTCCTAACCTGTTTGAATTTTCACTTACTCGTATTCGTGACCCATCTAGGGTTTCCGAAACAGGTTCCCTGAATATGTGATGTTGTAGATGTCCCCTTTGAGACAGTGTGGTGTTGGATCGTGAGCGGTGAGTCCAAGAAAGGTCACTGTGAGCCTTGTGTGGGTCACCGGTGTAGCGGGTACCGTTGCTGACCCGACCAATCTCATTAGGCGAGTCTATCCTCGCCTACCGGCCTAACCTCCTTCGTAGCCTTTCCCTCTCCCCCGTCCTTATCTCGCCCATTTTCAATGTACACACTCATTCAAAGTAATTTCAAATCAGTTCGCATTATTCTTCGGGGACCCGGTGGAATGCTCGGAAACAGCTTTGACCCCATTTCACTCTGTAGTGCTTCTAGCAGGTCCGAATGCAGTTCCCACATATGTTCCATTGGGATCGTTGACTTTCACTTATAAAAAATGTATTCAAGTAAATTTTATTTTCAGGACGTCACTCTGACGCTGAAGGGACCGATTTGATTTGATCCAGGTGGGTGTGAGACAGCCTATGCATAACAAAAATAAAATGACCGAATACTAATCCATTTCAGCCCATTCTACGACCGAATCCGTGAAAAAACCTTTGCTGTATATGTGTGTTTCTCTGTGTGTGTAAGCGCGCGTATGTGTGCGTATGTGTGACCAATTTGCAACTGCCCAGGTTACAACTCAACGGATTTTCATAAATTTTTTAAAATAATTATTTGAGAATCCGGTTTAGTTTTGGAACAGATTCAAGGAGTTTCAAATTTTATTGTGAAAAGAGGTGAATGGATGGGGTAATGAAATGTACTATTTACACTATTCTCAACCGATTTTCGTGAATTTTTATTTATCCGATTTAACAATTTTGAAGCCTTACATACTACACACTTCATAATTGTTTTGAGAGAGAGAGGGAGAAAGAGAGAGATAGATAGAGAGAGAGAGAGAGAGAGGGAGAGAGAGAGAGAGAGAGAGAGAGAGAGAGAGAGAGAGAGAGAGAGAGAGAGAGAGAGAGAGAGAGAGAGAGAGAGAGAGAGAGAGAGAGAGAGAGAGAGAGAGAGAGAGGGAGAAAGAGAGAGATAGATAGAGAGAGAGAGAGAAATTGCAAGGGGGGGGGGTCATGTTTCTAACCAAAATCATACACATACCAGATATGACATAAGAACGTTCCGATAATGCATGCATTACTTACCAATATGTCACTATGTTTGCTTGTAATAATACTTTATCTCAGTTGTTAAGTACTCTAAATTGCGCGAATACCTTTGAACAAAACTGCATCATAGACTTCATCATTCATTTCAATTTTTCTGACGCCCATCTTATTTGACGAAGGAATCATTAGGTACTTCAAATTTTGTCATTTTTATATCCAAGGGTAACCAATTGCAGTTTTGTTAGCTGCCCCGAGGGGTAGGATTATCTGTTCGGGACAGCTGATAAACCCACACCCTGTTTCTTGATTACGCCTAGGATATCTAGGTCACGGTATTGGTGACGTTGTGTACACGTACATGGTTCGTTAGTAATGAAGCATATGAAATATGTTCTGTTGACTTGTACTCTCTTGATTGTGGTGTTACGCATGAGTCCCCTCATGAAGTGAGCAAAGTTAAAGTGAGCAAACCTTTGGTAGCAGTAAAGAACGTCAACATGGGTGAGGATGATTATATTCTAAATTACTCACGAATATAGTTAACAGAGGAGATACAACGATTGAACCAGCTTATATATAATCCATAGAATACCCTTTTCAAGAAATTGAATTTATTAAGAGATTTGGTACCTATGGAAGTACTAGTGGTTTAGGTATAAATAAAATATACTTGGGCACTGATATAGATACCACAAGGTCCATTTAAAAACATTATTATAAAAGAATAATAAATCGTGTTTAATAATTCGCAGCGTTTTTTTTTTTTTTTTTTTTTTTTTTTTTTCTGGGCCAAGTTTGTGGTTCAAAACGTGAATAAAGTGACGATTTGATGGTTTTTACTTTATTTCTTGGTCGAATCGCAACTAATTTTACAAACTTTATCAAGAACGGCTAATGAAATTATATCAATAAGTTTTCTGCTTTCTTTCCATATTGTTTAGCGGTCGGCATTTCTTCCTGACAATCTCGGATGTTTGAACCACCTAGGCTCCAGAGGGCGTTACTCTCCAAATGACTGATATTAAAGAGTCGAAATTGCGTTGGGCTCCCAGACCGGCTCCCTCAGATTCAACTGGTTTTGCGTCGTTGTTGCGTCGAAGCAGGTAATCATTAAATAGCCACGCGGAGCGGGGTGTGGTGAAGATGGGTAACTTGAACTACCGGCATTTCTCGTCTTTCTCTTTTTTTGCTGGTTATTTCTGGAACGGCCTTCCTCGGTTCCCGATGGAGCTTCGAAAAAGGAATTCGTAATAACTGTGATGAGAGCATTGCGTAAGATCGGTAGCCTGGTTTTTCACCACTGGTCCGGTAGAATTAGGTTTCTTATCGTATTCAGTAGAGTTCGGTAACCGCTCTGTGGATATTTTTACGGTTGGTTTGCGGGCGAACGCATCGAGTGGACAGACCGCTGGTAGACTCGAAATGTCGTGACTATTCTGTTAGCTTTAGTGACCGCAATACTGTTCTGCTTTTGCCCGTTTTGTCCTCTATTTTCGATAACAGTTGTTTTTGCCTTCAGCTACCTTACGCGGTACATTCATTCCCTATTTTTATTCTTCTGATGTAAAAGAGTGTCCTACATCGTCAATGTTTGGAAATTATATCAAAAGTAGAAATGTTTCGGTGTCGATGTAAACAAATGTAACCAGTCTGACAAAATATATCTTCTTGAAATATAATGGTAGGGTAAAACTGCCTTAAATGACCCAGACACGTTCATGGCTGAGGTAATTATTTCCAATCATTAATGTACGATGTTGGAAAAAGAACTGTAATCCAAAATCCATGAAACAAGTTGCACGTCCGCATTGTATACCCATTGAGTCAAATGTACCTTCATTTCATGTACATTTCATTTTTCAGAGAAAGGAGGAGTTTGAAATAATGTTTTCGCGGCAATAAAACCCTAGGAATGCCAGTCTTCGAACACCAAATGACAGCGCTTGACTTTTTTTCACGACTGAAGGTTTCTTTCTGTCCGTTAAATTGCATTCCGAACTCACCACCCAGTAATTTTCATTGCCCTAGCTGTTAATTTCTTTCTGAAAATCCTCCAGTCTAATGCAATCAACGGCTCCAGCTAAAGACCGCGAGAGTTCTGAATAGATGAGAACTCCATTCCACGCCGTACAGTCACAATGAAAAGGTTGGGGAATTGTATGTCCATCCAAGAATTCGAACTGCAGGATTTTCTAGTGTTTAAGAGACGAGCGTGAACTGTAGAAGAAAAAAGGTTCTTCCAAATAAGAAAAAACGCAGTGGTTTGTGAGAACGTTTTTACAAGGTAGGTAATTGGCAACAAAGTTGTTCCCATGATGCAATTTTCTCAGGACCGAGCTGTTTGGACCAGCACATCTCAATTCCTTGTATCGTATGCGGCGTCGTCTAATTAACATTACGATCGCACCGGGGTGTTCTCACAAACGTGCTCCGCTTGTTGGAGTAGATGAACTTTTTTCGTTTCGGTCTGGTACCCACGCCCGATTGAACATCTGAATGCAAAACATTATCAAGAGGATGATTTAGCTCATTGCGTCAATTCTGCTCAAACCTAAATTCTCATCATATACATAGGTTGTCCGTGACATAGTGTGAAGACAAAATCTGTTAGCTATATCGAAAATGGAGCAGAACACCAACTGCTCAGAGCTGGCTCAATCCGTTGCGAAGATGATTTTTCAGTGTTTTTTCCCTTCTTTTTTCATCGAATTTTCATAGAAAATATCGCTTTTGCAATGGCTAAAAAACTTTTATAATAAAAAATTTGGAAAATTTCCTTCAGCGGATACCGTTTTTTGGCATTATGAAATGATTCCAACTGAGCTTCATTCGATTCAAATGATGAACTTAGAGCTTTTATGTAATACTCGTATATCATTCCAGACGATAACTCTGCTTAGGATTGAGATAAAAATTCCGTTCATGCTCCGAAAGTCAAGCTTTCCAAATGAAAGGATAAGTTCTTTGGCCAGCACTTTTTGAGCACATGAAATTGGTCAAATTAACTCAATTGTGCGAGAAAAAAAAATCACTGAAAATGACTGAACTCGGTAAAAATTGTTAAATTCATATTTTTTATCAGAATGTCTATTGTTCAAAAGAAGTTTATCAACTATGAACTAGAACATTAACAATTATGCACACTATTATGCTGCAAAAATGTACTTAATTTCCATCTAAATTTGCCAAAAAATTGATTAAAAAAAAGATGAAAACCCAAAATCTCTTTTGGGTAGCCAAAAATTATTTAAAACGAGTTCGTTTGCTATAAAATTTATGGTTAACGATATCTTTGCACTAAAAGTGGTCAATTTTCAAAACAAGGTAACGTTAATATTATTACGTTACGTGAATATTAGTTACTTTATGAATAAAACTCGTTTATAATGGAGTTGGAGAGATCTGCGAATGTTACCTTCTATTCAATTCAGCGTGAAACAATACATAGAAACTGACCCCGAAACTTGTACGTCCATAGAGTTTTTTCTTTAGAAAATCCAGAATTTTATGGAAGAAACCAATCAATTGAGATATAATTTATGATACCTAATGGTCTGTTCTTGAACTCAATTCAGTGCTGATTCCGAAAATGTGGTCAGCAGTTGGGAAATGTTGATTTAAAGGGAAGAAATGTGGGTTTTATTTAAAACATAAACATGGTTTTCTCAAAGGAAAAACCCTCCAAAAATTCAATATACCGGCAACGGATTGAGCGAGAACATGCAGTTGGAGGCATTCTGCCCCATTTTCGATGTAGTTCTGCCTGATTTTTGTTGTCGACCCTATGACACGGACACTTTGTACAATGTTTATATGATAATATTCGGCGAGGAAAATATTGCATCATACCTACTTTTTTCGAACATTAGTGATCCGGATTATACTGAATGAAAGATAGGTGAAATGCATAGAATATGTATTCCATACTGTATTTACTACTTATTCAATAATGTTCCACACACATTCAGGGTCGTAGGAGCAGTCTTTTTAAGTGGCCACCCAAATGACAAGGGGCCTCACCTTATAAGAACCAAACTTTTCAGGATGGCCGTTAAAAAAAAAAAAAAGATTTCGGGTTTCCATTAATTTTTTTGAAGCAAATATTGCACTCCGTGCTGATAACGTTATATTTCGTCTGGTTGAGTATTTTATCGGTTCAATAGTAGTAAAATGAAGAAAATCTAGACCGGGCCGAACTGCAGAAACGGATTTTGGCGCAACCACTCCTCTGCTTCATGTTTAACATGGGCAGGAGGAGAAGATACATTTAAAGTAACACTAACATTGTTTATTTTGATGTCATTGTTGTTTCAATATTTTTATTTCTAAAGTGGAAAATGAAGAACAAAAGGTAAGGAACTATTTACATTTTATAAAAAGTTCTAGTCATGCAGCATGATCGTATGAGCGAATTTTCGTAAAATATTGCACAATATTATGTTACATTGATTTGAAATCTATGGACTTTGAAGAAAACAAAATGTTAACTACCAATTTTTTGGCACAAACTTCATTCTAAATAATATTCTGTGATTCAAAAAGAGATTTTAAATTTTTGACTTTTTTGGAGTTTTTATCGATTTTTTGGCACATTTTATTGACATTTAAGTACACTTTTCGGCGTAATTTTGCACATACATTTTTTAATGTTCTATTTTATAGTTAGCAAACTTTATTTGAGCAATATTTTGCTAAAAAAGATGAATTTAACAATTTGTAGCAGTTTTTTGCTATTTGTAGTGATTTTTTCAACACTTTTTTTGAAATTTGACTGATTTAATTTGCTCAAAAAATGGTGGCCAACGAACTCATCCTTTCGTTTGAAAAGCTTGATTTTTTGGCGCAAGAACGGAATTTTCATTTCAATTCTGAGGAGAAATATCGTCTGGAAAGACTAATATGTATGCATAAATAAATAAATATAATATGTTTATATACATATGAAAAAATGTTAAACTCAAGGATCCGTTTCAGAGTGTCTCAAAACGGATTTAAATGAAGAAACTTTTCAAAAATTTCTATTATAAAATTTTCCGAACTATTGCAATAGCTTCACTTTTTACGAAAATTCGCTAAAATCATGATGTGGCTGACATGCTTACGATTTATGGGCGATTAGTGGACTATTTTACTGTCAATGATCGATCTATATCACTGTGATATTGGTCTGGTTGTTGATGTTACAGAATCGGAAAGAAGCAAATCATTTCGATTTCCCTTTCTGAACAGAACTTGAACTTTAAATATCCTTTCCCAACAAAAACCGTTGGAAAATTCTGGAAACGCTAACCTAAGGTAGGTACTTAGTTTTTGAAATAATTAATACATTTTTCGTACCTACTTTTTGCTCTTCTTCATTTGAACTAATCGTGATTATCAAACGTCATTCGAAATCATCCAATATCTTTCATTGTATATCGTATTGCTTCTTGGTTATCTGAACGCGTATTATGCCTGAACCAAAATAACTCCTTTTTTGAGCACAAGTACATCCTTAATGAATTCATTACTCCATGTTTCCTTGAAAACTAAATTGATTGCGACAACATTTTAATTCCCGTACCTGTGATTTGATAGTACATTCTACTACTAATGCGATGCAGTTGTGTATGGCGTTTTTCTTCATTTAGTTTGGAAGCGCAGTCGTTATATGTTAACGGGTGCTACAGATTCAGTTAGACCGTTTCTTTCGAAAAGAAAGAATGAGCTCGTTACATATGGATTCACTAATGCCCAACGGGGTTATTACCCTCGATGGGCACGGCGGAGTGTACAGGTCACGTAAGAACTGAATGATAAGAATTTCTGTTGAGCGCGTTGCTACCGTGCGTCCAGCCTTCTGCGATGAGTCCTGATGATAGCTCTGATGGAGTTCGGTAAATCAACTGCCTACAGCTGCGTTGCCCTGGCGGCTCCTCGCAGAACTACGACGGATAGGCAATACACGCACGACAGTCAGGTCTTGCGGTTCTGTATAACTCCGGTTCCGTCCTACACCTCGAACACCTCTTTTTTTCGTATAATACCTCGCAATCCGCAATTCGGAGGGAAAATGGAGTACTTCTGCCCGAAATGATCTGACACCAAATATGATAAACAAAAGTTATTATTTGATTATTTGACTGGTGAACTAAACCGAAAAACATGTCCATGATTCATCTGTTAGCAGCGCTAATTAGTTCTTCTTCTCTAATTACTTCCTGATAGTTCGGGAAAGGGGGGGGAGTCAGGAGAATTTACGTATAACATAATGTTGTTCAGATACCTGAGTCGTTTAGATTTCAAGAAAAACCTTTGAAAACACAAGCAGGTATTAAATTTTAGTGAAAAAAAAGGAGGATGATAGTTATATAGCACGTAAGTACTGTTAAAAATTGATAGCAAAGTAATAGGAAATCAATGAAGAGCAGATAGTATTCACCCATTTCTAAGGATAAAACTTGATCTTTTCATCCACTTATGCCCAAAGTTGAAATTAAAGCTATTTGGGAGTACCGGATTAGAGCAAAATAGTATTTGTGCAATGGTGTGGAACCACTTAGATCAGCAGCCAAACCCGAAACGCTCATTTCATCCTTATTCCAATTATGACGCAACAGTAAACTTTGAAATTAAGCTCTGATTTCTTGAGGATCAGGTCAGTTTGATCAGCTAATTGTGATGGTAGGCTGATATCATTCATATTTAACCTATGATGCCTACTAACTTAAAACTATTCCACATCTTGCTCCTTAACCTCCCATTTTTTGGTCTCATTTTGGACTGTGTACGAAACAATATAAAATCGTTGCAAACAATTACGCAAGGTATGCTATAATAGTTATCGCTAATAATAATCGCTATATCTTTTATTGAATAGCCCATTAGCACTGATCACAGGTCTTTCTATTCATAGGTTTATAAAATAAAAATGTAGTGACACAACACACGTAGGTCCACAAATACAAGTTAAACTAGCAACTCCAATTGGATCGAGCCGTATTAGCTCAAGTTCAACAGTTCTGCATGCAAAATTCTCTCAGGCGTGTTTTCCATCATCATTCATGTCAACACCCCATCCCTCTCGGAGTACAAATTTTTGTTCGCAAAGTGCTCCGGATGGTTTCGTACGTTTCATTGAAATGAATTCAATCTAAATCTAACGGGAAAACTGCCCTTTTATTTCGAACAATTTGTGCAGCTTATGTTTTTTAATACTTGGTTGGCAGTTCGATCACTTCGATTGAACGCGACACCGACATTTCAGGCACTCCTACATCAGTGGAATGGTAGTCAAGTAAATTTTTCATCGACATTTCGTTTGTCTAGTTAAGTTTCTGCATAAAGCTTTGGGCGGCGGAGGGCATTCGGCGAACGGATATATTTTTTTCTTTTTTTCTCAATCTACATACCTTGATACATAACCAAAACATAATGTGAATATTATAGTGCTAAATTCAAGTTTTTTCCTTCTTTGGTCAATTAAAAAGGTTCATTATTGAAAATTATATGCCTACAAGTATTTGAAAATAAAGCAGCACCCAAATCATTCCTTTCAGAATGATGGATTTCTCGGCCGATTTCATGAGTGAAATTAATCTCGCACCAGAAAGAAAACGTTACTTTCGGTAAGGACGATTTCCCCCGTAGGATTACTTTTGTAAATTAAAAATTATTACTTAAAATTTCGTATTTTCGTTTTCAGATTTCCTATTTTTAACTGCCATGTGAAGGATTAATTTCCTCCTTCTCTCATTCCGCATAAATATCATCCTTTAATTTATGTTCCTCATTCATCATACCTAATAATTAATAGTTGTTTGTTTGCATTTCTTTACAAATGAAGAGGTCATAATTGATCCTCGTTAGTAATCATTTTGAAGCTAGATAGGTATGTAATTATATACCAGTTGCACTGAATTATACCAGCATCAGTCAAACTTACTCGAGGTACTAAGTATATACCTGTGAGATTTTTTTGAATTCCCATATTACCCTCCGATTCCCATTTTACACTCCACTCCTCCCCATCAAACACGAATACTAGAGTATTATGGGGAGTTTTCGTTTTTCGGAAATATTTTAATAATCTCCAGTAGACACTCCTTATTTTTAATTAACTCATATGACATTACAAAGATACCTAACAGTAATGATTTTTTTATTGTCAATGATAAATATGATCCCAAAGAATCGATTAAAACCCCCCGCAACGCTGTACGTTGAATAGTTCGCTTTCCCTAAGGGCTTGAACATCGAAAAGAAAAACCTTCGAATTTCTCAGCGCGAGAAGATAGAGAAATCACGCTCTGGTCGCGGATCTATTGAATAGACGATCAAGCTCGAAAATTTGGAGGATAGGTGGAAGAGATTGATTTGGGCATTCCTAGCAATTTCAACATAACCCTATCATTAGCTGCTATTGAGCATTCGCGAATATGTTCCCTTTTTTTAACGAATTTCAACTGTTTTCATCATATTTTGATGAAATTTTCAGAGAATGTGCGGGTTAGGCTGTAAATTCATTACTCCATTTTCCGCGCGCGCAAACGTAAATTCCTTCAAGCATAATTTTTTTACGCTCTAGTCATCCAATCCCGCTCAAATTTGGTGTATAGTTGGGGGCAATGGTTTAATTATTCTATGTTAATTTCAACATGATTGCATCATTATTAGCCCCTGCGCTTGCGCAAAAGTGTACTCAGAGAACAAGGTCTAGTGTTCATCAGATTTCGATTACATTTTCTGGGATTTTGTGGGTTAGGACCCTACCAATTTCATTTTTCTCAAATCGTTACTCCATTCTGACTATGCGCTAACTTAAATTACTTCAAGAATCGTTTTTCCGTTTTTTAAACATCTTTACTGTGAAGCGTAAAATTGCGGGGTATTGGAACTGTAAAAGTGTGAACTCTTCTCCGAGGCACGATGTCCCATGTTCTGATCATATATTGCATACGGGGTTTAATAATTATGAACCAATGATCTGCGTAGAAGGGTTATTTATCTAAGACAGAAATAATACACCATTGTGTAATAATTTTTAGCGTTTCGTATTACATTTCGCTTGCAATCTATCATTTGACGAGTGCATAAAATATAACCCGAATTTCAATACCGAAATAATATCGAGAAGTTTCAGCTTCCGTACTTTATACCCGGAATTGGATACTCTGGTATGCTACTTCTGTTCATCGCAGTCTCAATTTCATATGTGAACTATTACTAATGTCATCATCTGTAATTGTACGATGAGAGAGGGATAGAGACGATTAGGGTTCACTGGCACGCGTTATCATCTCGCTTACGTTTTATTGCGAGGTGTAAAATGAAAGTGATGAATAACTTCGTCCTATATTCCATAAGCCCTCATGCTTTTCACGACTACCTGCATGAGATAAGAGTCAAACATCAGCCTTTCACTGAGTACACCGCCTTCCTCCTCCGCTTCCTCACGCCATCCAAGTGAATTATAAACCTATTACTATTATCAATGTCTGCAGTACTATAAAAGTTTGTAATTTCAGCTTTCCCACTAACATATGTCGGAAAGTGTGTTTTCATGAATGTGATTGACCAATTGATTGATTTCGTTGCCCAAAATAAACTTTCTACTTGTTTTCTGCATTTGATAGCTATTATTAACCATTTTCGGTTCTGTCTGTCTGTCTGCCGTGTAGCGGGCCTAGCTTAACCTACTTCTTTGCTGTCCGAATTCAACGTAATTTCGAGTATTATGCGGGTTTACCCCCATACGGTCTTCCATGGTGTGGTCGGACCATAAAAAGCATGTGTGCCGCAGAGTGGGCAAAATAACCGATCTAGTTGTTCCAAGTAAAGATAGAGAATCGCGGTTTTTCGCATCACTGGTTGTCGATTTTTTGTTAAGACGATATCTCAGCTCATTCATCGCCCAGAGTAGTTCGTTGGTGATATTGATAAACTTTTAACGAAACTTCATTACTTATATCTTATTATCTCCCAAAGCGATTTCGACGAATCAGATCAACATGGGCGATCTCAGTGCGGGTAAATAACATATTTCGAGGAATGGAGAAAAATAAAAATTAATACATGTGATGATTATACGAAATTCAGGATTTTTTAAAGTACCTAATACACATAAATTCACTAGAGAATGAAAATGGGACGACCAACATTGGTCAAACTTATGGAAGCACATATAGAACCCTTAGATTGTCTAGTTTTCAAATATCACTTGAAGTTGCTACGATCATCTTCACATTTTGAGTTTTGTTAATAAACGGGATACTTAATTTAGGATATTTTTATACCAAATTTACTCATATGTAAGGAAATAATTAGAAAAATTAGTTCATTTCCAACATAATGTGATATTTTTGTTATAATTATAACTGTCCTATTCACTTTTTTGTGTGTGATTTTCTCTCTCTCTCTCTTTTTTTTCTAAAGCATTTTTCATGATTTCCAGATTGAAAACTTTGAAACACCTTAACGTCCTTATTTTTTTAAAGTTTCCGACGTTTGAGATATTTAATCGACGCAAGTATAAATATTATGTTTTTTGTAGTCAGATTCGGCTAGGTTCTATGAAACATTCAAGAAATGTTCGGGTTAAATGGGAGTTTCTATGTACTTGTTTTCTTGTCGCCTGTCCATTAGTTTCCTGCATTTTTGCGCAAAATACGAATTTCAAGAAACACCTATTTCTCACCGTCTAGTTACCCTCACATTCTGTTAATTGAAAAGTAAATGAAGGGAAATGGCCAGATAATAGTATATAATTTCAGTAAAATTGAATCACAAATGGCTACAGCGCGTGCGCATACGTAAAGTTGGTTGCCAGAGGGAGAAGGCAGAGGTTTGGATGCAGTTTTTAAGCGTTCATTAAATGGTTCACTCAAATTTGAATTTACTATGCATATTAAGGGAGTTATGGGACTATGACCCGGAAAATTTGTGTATTTAAACATATTGTTCTTAGGAACTTTCTGTTGGAAATTAGTTGTACAAACCTTATCTTGGACACCTGTACATCGTTAATTAAACTTCAAATCCACGTTAGGTTGTTTGCACACCCCTTGAAACAACGTATAAGTAGACTTCCGAATTGTCAATTTGGAAAATTTTGTTTGCTGTGAATAATGAAAGGTTTTTTATTATTATACTATATATTTTTTAAATTGATATACTATTGTGGCAATCTTAATGAAAACTAGTTTGCCTCTAGTGGGTGAGTTTCCTCAATGCGTTTTGTAGATATTGGAAGAAACGTGCGTATACATGAATAAACTGAAAGCTATATCTCTCGATCTAATGGCCGAACATTGGAGGATCGCTGGAGAATAATCTCAAGGATTTTTATAAATTATATCGTGATCGAATGAGCTGCTGTGACTGATCATGCTCTAACGTAACATTGGTGTCAAAAATATAGCTCCAAAACATTTTGGCAATTGATTTAAAATTTTTCAGGGATATACGGATTTATTAAAATGGTAATCTACTATGAATACTCTAGTAAAAAGGCAAAGAATTATCTATATTTGACAAATAAAAATAATATTAGTATAATTAAATATATTATTTGTTGAGTATTAGAGAAAAAATGGTTCCCTAGATTAAACTTGTTACTTTCTAGAATGTGTCCATTGCCATGAAACCATTAATACTGCTGTAAGGCTGGCAATATGGCGAATAATGTGCAATTTATATTACTTTCAATAATCGCTTCTAATCGTGTCACCAACTAATTCTGTATGGTCATGTGCAATGAGTGAGGAAGCTAAAATGCCAGCTCAACGTGCGGCAAATTTGTTATTTGCTGGATTAATTTCATTATAAAAACAAATAAATCATGTTGTATTCTGGAATATAAGAAATGCGTTAAATCATTGCACCCTGCCCCTTCCGCGGTTGGACGTTGTTCCGAAATATACAAACTTTTCTTTTGATACTGCTATTCCTATCCTATGTTTTCCTTTTATCTTGATGCTACCAAGATTACAAAAGCTCTCTTATCGTATTTGGCTTCTTTTTTTTTTTTTTCACTGGCTTACTGAATTTTTTTAAACAAATATCTTCTTCCCTTTTCTGTCAGCCTCCTTATCCTTTTGAATGCCTTTAGATCCTTACAACTTTCCGCAATTGCCACCCGGTTTTCACATAATATCTTGAGATTATTCAACTTGGGTATGTTAGTTTGGATGGTATTCTGTAAATTTCATGACATTATATCATGAGTAGAAAAATGAATTTCAGGCTAAACGAACAGGATCTCTTTACCATACCGGTCGGTGGAAAAGTAACATGAAACCCACACTTATGCATCTTCATTTACAACGTTTTGTTTCATGTGACGCTTGTGTCAATTGATGTCATTCAATCTCCTAGCATCTCTTAGATTTTGTTTTTGGCGCCTGAACGAATAATTTGGTTAGGTCGAGAGTAGTTTAAGAAATCCCATGTTTTCTGTCAAGTCCATTAATTATAATTTCTGAATTGAACTAACTGAAAGGCGGAAGACATGGTTTATATCACATAAATCCGGAGTCTTGAGATGTTTGCTTTTAATTATTACTTCAAATCTTTACCTATACCATACTTGCAATTTCAATTAATGGTGAACTTACTCGCGGTGCGGAATACCGAAGGATGGACGACCACAGCTGACCTGCATCCACGCCGGCCGATCGATACCTCTAACTTCCGTTGCCGGCTCCTGTTGATGCCATCCTGGACGTAGTAGTTCCAGCAGGTTCGACGGGCCAACGAAGATGCAGGACACCTGGAGATCATCTTCATATACCGGTGGAACCGCGTCCACTTATTACGATGTCAACACGATTAGTCACCCACGTTTTGTCGTTTTTATCGAATATTTTACGAAAAATAACCCCGGCATATGAACTGCGTTCGTTAGCACTTTCGAGAACCAGGTTCATTGAGACTTTATACTCAGAACTGTGTGCCTTGTCTTTTGTTAAAGGTTTACTTACGTTTTCAGGAAGGTAGTTTGATGGTTATAAGACGAGACGTACTCCCAGGAGTCGACTGGCGAGGATACAGTAGAGTAACACTCTGGACGCTTTGAGTTTCGGTTAGGGGGTTTTGCTTCGCTCCCCCACCTTCGCGTCCACCGGCCCCACCATCCAAGTCACCGCAGACCCGACGTTTGCTGCCGGCCGCGCGATTCCGTTGGTTCACTCAAGGCTTGGTAATTTCTCAGGGGTTGTTTGGAATGGAATTGTGAAAAATCATTATTTGATCCTCTTCCTAGTCGATTCCCTATTTTTTTAGCATTTGCAGTACTTAGCTGTTTTCATGATCTTAGTTGATCTTGACTAAACGAGCTTAGATTAGTTTCGTGCCGGCTTATTTTTCCGAGTAATCCATAGTCTTTCCACCTTGATCTAATTTTAATTTCGTCACTCAGATATAAGATTTACAATCTTATTGCAGTGAGTTATAACTCATTTTGTTCGAAACTTACTCAGTTCAGCGCTGATTCAGCTTGATAATGTTATGGAAACCCAATGCAAAGTGCTCAACGATCTTGCACCGTTATGTGAATAATCCTGATTCAGTATCACGATTAAAAAGTAGTGTCGTATTAGACGCCGTGCCAATTAGACACTTTTCCTCGTGATTAAAGAGCTCCCAGCGTTAGACCAGTTTGGGGGGGGGGGGGTGTCCTAATGTCCAACTAGTTTGGAGAACGGTGACCACTCAGTCAATGCTAGATCTTCAAATAAGCAATCTACTAAGTATCCGCCTGGTCTCAAAAATCTTGTTTGAGCAAACATTATACTATCCCGGTTGCCTGACAAATATGTATCCTTCCAGTTTTTCTCCTAAAATGTCGTACATCTGACTCAGCTGATGATGCGATGAGCGCAGTCAGAAGACATGCAAATAGCTGTAATCTTATTGCAATGATGCATGACCAAAAATCGTGTTTTTACTTTATTTAACAAATCAAGAACTACACTAAGAGGGTTGAATTAAAATTAAAAATATAACGATGATGCTAAAAGCAGCAGATGAATCTTAAAATCCTAAAATATATCGTTCATGCTAAATTTTAAATTACATTGAGCTTCGATGCATGAACCTCAGAAAAATTATGCTCTTGGATATGTTTAAGGGAATTGAATTTTCTGATTCATATTTCAATGTTTTTCCTTGATGTGAAGAAAAGGAGTAAGTATATTTTTTTCCGCTAGAACTACTTTCTTTTGCCATCATCGCAAGGTACACAGATACTATTTGGAATATTTCATTTATCCGACGAACGGCGTTATGCTTTTCCTGTCATGACGCAAATTTCACGATGATCCCTATCCCTAAAACATATCCATACTAATTTTACATGGCGATTTGTGTTTAATGTACACTTTTGATGTTGAAAGTCTACCTTAAAAATCATAAATTGTTAAACACTGCTGTACTATTTTTCCGACTGGGATTTTCTTGGCCGTTCGCTACATCAATTTTTGAGGGAATCAAAAACTAATCTTACTTTTTCAAAGTCGTTTTTTTTTTTTTTTTTTTTTTTTTTTTTTTTTTTTTTTAGCCCAGAACATTATTATCTTCCCACACCGAAAATCTAGCGTTCTCTAAATCTCCATCAGCTGCACAGAGCTTACAGACTCGAATTTCTTTCACGCTTATCCGTTAAGGTGAGGATTTATTCCAAAAGATACATAAATGACGTGGTAATGGTGATAAAAATAGAAATAAACATAAAAAATAGGAAAAGAACTTACTAATAATTGAAATGGAAAACATTGCAATGAATGATGATATAAAAGCAATATAACGAAATAAATTATTAGAATCCTCATGCAATGGAGCACAGCTCTGCGGTGCATTTGGGAGTCTTGAAATTTACCTCAATTATTAAAAATTTAAGTCACATTATATTTTGAGTATTGTTGAAAAAAGTAATAGAACTAACTAACATACATACTGACCTCAAGACAATGAATGAACAATACAATTTCATATCTACTATCGGGTATAAGTAGTGAAGACACTACAGTAAAATCGCCAAAGAGGAAAAGAAATCAGTCACGATTCTGCTGTTCAAAAATTAAATTATAGTCAATATTGATAGTAGCTGTTTGGGGAATTTCTATCACATCTATCCAGATCGTGGAACAACAGCCGAGCGATGACATGTTTTAGCTTCCGAGTCTACCTAAAGGTAGCGGAAGCATTGTTTTCACTTTCGGGATAAACAAAACTTTTGGTCTCCAAAATCAAAATTTCCACTCGCATTTTACGTTTTAGACCATTCTGAGCAACTGGTTTCGTGTCTATGTGGGTGTGTGTTAGTGTGTGCGCGTGTGTTTTGTGTCCGCAAATCCTTCTAACAAATTTATTTTCTACAGTTTTCATCCGATTTGGATGAAATTTTCAGGGGATGTGCGGGCTAGAGGGTAGACTGTCCCCTATCAGTTTCATCGTTCTTGACTCACTACCACACTCTGCGCAAGCGCAAACGTAAATTGTACCATGCATAATTTTCTCACGCTCTAGTCGTCCGATCTCGTTCAAATTTAGATGATAGTTGGGGGATGACAATTTGATCATCTTTATATCAAATTCAACATGATTATGTCATTAATAGCTTCTGCGCATGCGCCAATGTTAAATCCTTGTAACAAGCTTATTTTTTACAGTTTTCATCCGATCTGGATGAAATTTTCAGGGAATATGCGGGCTAGGAGGTAGACGGTCCCCTGTCGTTCAATGTTGCCAAATCAATACTTCACTCTGCACATGCGCAAACGTAAATCCCATTATACTCTATTTTTTCACGCCCTAGTCGTCCGATCTCGCTCAAATTTGGATGGTAGTTGGGGGATGTCGATTTGACCATCCCATATCAATTTAACATAACTGTATCATTAATAGCTACTGCGCATGCGCCTATGTGAAATTCTTGTAACGATCTTAATTTCCACTGTTTTCATCCGCTTCGATGAAATTGTCAGAATGCGGGGGTTAGGTTTTAGGTGGTTCCCTATCAGTTTCATTATTGCCAGATCAATACTTCATTCTGCGCATGCGCAAACGTAAATTCCATCATGTTCCATCTTTTTATTCGTGTTCCATTATTTCGAATTCGTTTAAATTTGGATGATAGTTGGAAGAAGATGATAGGTGAACGAGGAAGCTGTATGTGCCACACCAAACTTTTTCAACGTATTGCAAGTCAGCATTTTAGTACTGCGCGAATTGGATGGAGCGCTCCTCAACACAATTGGGAGATTGGAATAACACTGCGTATCAAATCAAATAACGGATCTAATACTGTTGTTTTACATAGGTAACTACACTACTGTGAAACTTAAGGGCTCACTGTTTAAAAACTTAGTATCGGATTCGTGGTGGCTGAATCCTAAAATTTCTGTCTACTAAGACTAATTCTCACTTTTCAGTAAATTGTAACGGACTTAGATGCCCCCAGAGGTGAAATGGGCGCCTAAATCTGCACTCATAGAGAGAGAGAGAGAGAGAGAGAGAGGGTGTGTGACAGTACCATAAGAGATACAGCTCGTACTAATAGCGTATGTGCTATGTTCGGAGAAGATAATTTTCCGGTTCCCGGATCCTCATCTATCGCCAACCATAGCAATTCGAAAACGTGAGAATGAACCCCTGGCCCCGAAGCGACAGACACGCAGCGCATTCTCTTGGATCTCCGGGAACTGTCTCAAAATAGACATAGTGTTGTATTTTACCAATAAATTAAACCTTGAATTGTCAGATGTACATGGTTTTGGAGTTATTTTTTGTTGATGATTAATGTCTAAAGAGCATCAATATGTGCTCAGCGGAGCCAGCTACAGTTCTGAGTGCTCCTTGGAACTTCCCTTAGACATCAGTTTCCTGGATTGACCAAATAACGTAGCTGCCTAAATCGGCCTGTGGCTTCTCCGTACCATCACTTGGCTCATTGTTCGCCATAGTAAACGGCACAAATGCAAGATAATGAAGAAACCCATCAATGAGCAAGCCTGCTGCAATATGATTGTGGAAGCACTAGTGTTTGTCAGAAGGGTAATGAGATTGTTCATTAGGTAGATGGTCAATCTAATGAATTAAATATTTGACTGTGGTATGCAAAGATTTGTGAGTGTTTAATTTAACGGAGTTATACTTCTTTACCGAAGAAATCACTTCAACATTGTAACCTTCACAATAATTGGTATCGTTGATAACTGTGATATATAGTGACGCTTAAATAAATCTTGTCAACTCTTTTCCGAATTATTCACCAATAAGAAGTATTAAACCTGCAATACCTAAATCAACATCACCTAAAATCCACCATTATACTTTCAAGCATTCATCGCGATTTTCATTGTTTTCCAAAGTTGAATCATGCACTGACCTGACTTTTCTTCAATATAGTTGCTGATCCCCTGAAAAACATTGGCCATCCCGTTCGGCATCATCTTCCTAAAAATGAACCGAAACGTTATTTTCCGTGATTGTTCCCAAAACGATCCTGCGCGGATACCAAACGTTTTCCAGGCTTCTCCGATCCCGCAGGTTTCATCACAGATAAAGAGCAGAAGGGCCCAAAGGTAGATCTCACGAACTTCACCATTGTCTATCTCCTTCCCATAGCTCAAGAATAGCTCCGCCTTCCCTTCCTTGGTCTAACCCGATATAACGGGGCGATTTCTATTTATTGCGACACAGCCCTTGTTATAGATATATTATAAGATAAGCTTTCCGAACCGTATCGAAGTGGCACGCGCGCTTTGGGATATTCTTCTTCTGCCCCGGACATCTGCGGCCGCTTCTTAACCCTCAGCGGACCATATGGAGTGACCTCACGATCTCTCAACCGTTCCCAACCACAGAAATGTAAACCTGATGCTTCGCCTTTTTAGTCCATGGGTTATGAAAATTTAATAACAATACAGGTCATTTCAGGCCATTCGAATGAAAATTTAACTACTTTTCAATACTCCTCCGCCCTTCACCATACCCAACTGTGCAGGATGCCAAAACTATCCAATCTCGTACTAGGAACTTTCCCGGGTATGGAAGTTTCCCACCACTCGCGAAGAGCATTTATTTGCAATTTGATTGACGTTTTACTTACATGCCCTTCTTTTTTGTAATCTTCCTTTTTTCGTACGGACAATTACATTTACATTCCCAAATGACTCAATATTATTTAAACTTTATGTACTAGCGATTACCTCTTGGCGTTGCCCAGATCGAACTTACGACAGTCAGAAACCATTTATAATGAAATTTTAAATGAAGATACTGATGGTGGCTGAAGTTATGTTTTCGATGCTGTTGTCGGTTCCGCGCGTCAACACGAACGCGAAGTTTGCCCCATTCTTCGTAGTTTGTCTCGTTACCAGTGGTTTTTCTGGTCATTCAGAAACCTGCAGTTCGTTTATGCTTACGTACCGTCAACAAAGTATGTACCAATTTACCTATTTACAACAGGTATATAAGTAAGTTTCAATTTCAATACTCTTCAAACGTTGATTCACTCGTCTACGTGATAGTGACCACGTTACTTGGTGGTTTCGTTTGATTTCAATCTAGTGTTAGAAAAAGATCGGTACCGTTTCAACACGATTGAGAAGTAGAGGAGGAAACTGGCTTTTTCGGCTGGAAGTTGTGGTGAAAAATGAAGAAAGTAACCTTAAACCGCCTACAGAACTCTGATCAATAGCGAAAAACTCTTTTGAAATCGGTCCAGCCTTTCTCGGCTCATGGAGTGACCAAATGAAATAGGGGTTAATTTTTTATAATATTGATTGTTTTCATATTGTATTGGGTTTTCTCGTAATATTATAATTAAATATGTTTCTGAATTGCCGCTTTCAGTTTATTGTTTTCAATAGCAAACGTTTATAACTTTAAATATCAACCAAGGAAAGAAATTAACCCCCTTCGTCCCTCAAATTTGTAGATTTTATTTTCTAAATGCATAGAGTCCATAATTGTGCAATTTATTGCAGAATAGGTACCATTCGTAGGTACCTATTAGATAGATGTTCTGCGTAGTTCATTTATCGGAGCAAAATTATAGAATTATAGAAAGTGAACATCTTACTATGCTTAATTAGTCTAGCTGGAGATAAAGAGGTTATCACAACTTTAATTTCTCGATAAACGTATTCCATCGAAATTATGTACAATTTTATTCTGATTTGCAGTCTTTGCCCGCGAGCGGACGTTGAATCCAAATGGTTGAGTCCCTAAAAAGCATATCTCAAGTACCCTTCCTAATTATAGACTACCGAGCATTCATGTATCTGTATGCTATTTTTTAAATTACATGATAATTTTGTTCAATATTGTCGTTATCATGTAATTTCAATCTATAGTTCTCGAATTTCACTTCAAACCTTCATAATATCCGTGTTCAATAAGCCGATATTAATATGTTGAACGCGTACCGAGAACTCTGTGTACAGGACAAATTGTCTATCATTTATACTCCACCGATTTTCACCCAATAACGGGCCATTGCCTTCCGACAGGTAATCGCCCTAACGGACCGATTTGAGAGGCGAGAGATTTGAAGGTGGTCCAGACGACTTAGCGGAGATTACCTTGCCATAATGGAGCTCGTAGTATATGCGTGATCACGCTAACTCGGCGCGCGCCGCACATCACCCTCATTTTGATATTTGCGGTTCAGCGGTTTAGCGGCTACTCGGTATAGTTAACCCTTTATTCCAAAAATCAAACAGCATTCACCTTTCGAAACTATTTCAATTGCGATTCAATTCATTAAGTTTCATTCCTGATTGACGTCCTCATTGCTACGTCCCTCAACGTGTACTACGAAATTCGAAAATGGGTTGAATTGCCCCAAAATGTCACCATGATCACCAAACGAATGTGACTAATTTATAATCCGCTCGTACGAATCCACGAACGGGTTACTGTCTCTTCGGAACGCTATCTTGCTTCATGAATATTCCCAGTTTTTGGTAGAGAAGCATCATTCATTTCAAAGCTGCAGAATTGCGCTTCTTTATTTTTTTATTTTATTTTACCAATTATTTTTAACATAGATATTATTAAGTTATAATTTATTAGATTCAAAGACATAAATTAGTTCCTGGGCAATCTCTTAGTCAAAATTCGAGTTTTTTTTCCCGAGTTTTCCGGTGATGAAATCTACAAGCCCATTTGAAAGCTGCAGCCCCTTCAAAGCTTTGCAAGGTTCCCCGGAAACACAAGCTGCTGGCGCGTGGGTCCCCAATAGCCAATCTTGCCATCCCCGAATAATGCTTTGTTGTCTCTTCCAAATGTTCGATAGCCTTTCTGCCAGGACTTTTATGAAGTCATTTGCTTGGGGAGCTCAAATAGTATCTACCGAGCATACAAGTGGGGTAAATTACTATTGGCGTTCTTCAAATGCATATTTTATCTTCTCTTTTTGTTCAGCAGAAGTTACGTGTGTAGTCGTTGCGCCAGTGGCATGACAGGGGGCGTCGGAGTCTATGACACGGGTGTCAAATAACGTAACCCTCTGTGGCTCCCATACTCCTCCGCACGCTCAATCGCCTGGCAAAGCTGATAATAGGAAAGTGGCATCATTAATTAAGGGTTCCCTAACGCGTTTCCCCCATGCGGTAGGTAGCAGCTATTCAAAAAACATCCCTCACTTCGTTATGACACCTTGAATTTAGGCCTCCAGTTACCCCTAGTGCGTGCTCAAGTAGGAAGGTTGATCCTCAGCCATCACAAAAGAAGATAGGACTCCCTGTGGTTTGCTCTTGCATCTGATTTTATCTATCCGCTTGCATATCTCAACTCACTAGATGACTGGTTGAAATGATGTCGTTTGAAATAGAGTACAGTTAGCCATCCTGAAGATTTACATTTGGATCTGTCTACTACGGAGCGATGTATTCTCCCTCTTCATTTTATCTTTTTTCAGTCATTGTATCTCTCCTTGTTGCCAATATGTTAGATAGATAGTTGGTTACATTTAGTGAGTCCCAAGCTCTTATTGCTCTCACATGCTCATTGATCGTCCTTTAGACATATCATCATATGACAACCTTACTGAGCGTACGGTCAATTTCGGCCAAGCCCATTATTTTTCTGTGAGTTCCCGGTCACTTATGATTGCAGGGAGAAGGTCTGACCATATCGTATCCCTGAGACTGGAATAATTTTTGCCTCCGCCTTCGACAACCCTCTGAATAAATTGCCACTTCGTCTGAACTGTTTGTGTAAAAGCTGTATAGGTTGATTGTTGATGTGTTTCACTTGCCATGGCAGACATCTTCACACAGTCAGTCCATTTTCGCATTTCCTCTCCCACGTATACCTTATTTCCAACTCTGGATTAGTCATCTTCTCACATGGTCTCTGGTCATTTGTGTCATCCCTATATCCCTTTTTCCTTTACTCATTACAAAGAGAAAATAAGTATTTTTTTGTCCACTAGAAATGTCCAAACGGTTGCACCGATATCCGTGCGGGTAGAAGCAAATTGACGGGGAAGTTCCAGCGCTGGTTTTAGGCTATACTACAATCCTCTAGACTTATCCTTCATCAAGAACTCGGGTTTTCCTAATGACGTCGCCCAGGTAATCAACTTTGTAATTTAGGAAAAAACTGGATATGCGTCGAACTTTTCACGTCAAATGTTGGTAGACTGGGTTCACGTGTAAAGAACGTTTGACAGTAAATTCAGCGATACCAAAACGATTTTATTGGGTAAATTGATATTAAAACGCTTTATTAACTTCAGAAATTTCGGTCAGAAAGATTATTTGAGTAAAAAAACGGGAACGCCCGGTTGAAAAATTGATTATGTAGGTACATGTTAAAACTGGATTGCTGAAATTTGATTTGGAACTTTTTCGGAATTGCTGGGTAAAAATGGCAAGGTACAAATCCACTTTACATAGCACAAAAGATGCTTCGTAATTACCGTAAATTGCCCGTAGCGGAGCACGGGTACAAACTAGTTATTAAATAAACCTCTTCCCTAATGATAGCAAGCAAAATCAAGAGCGCATATCCAAGTTGTGCTAACCAAAATATAATCCGTATTTGAACTTTTTCCTCCCTTGAATAATATTTTAAATCGAAAGCAACCTGAAGACTGTGCCGTTAATTCTTACACTCTGTTAAATCAAAGTTCTACATATTAAGGCTAAATATGTTATTTTTCATATCCCTGCTACCGTCAGAACCTTGTGGTGTATGGGTAGGCTTTGCCGACACCCTATAATGTAGACTCTTTATTCTACTCCTTGACTTTACCGTCAGCCCAAATTTGATTCATTTGAATCTTATGAATTTATTCCAAATTTGAGATCTCGTTTGATCATTCCAATCTCCCGTACCTATATTGAGAAAAAGGTCCATACAGAAGTTATATAATAGGTATCTTCCATATACATTTAGTTGTCAACTTTATTCATTTGTTTGCCTGGTCATGTGCTTTTATTATTCTAGAACAGACTAGTACTTTAAGGGCTCTGAGGCCAAATATTACCTATTTAAACTATTTAATTTTCTTCTTACCATTTATTAATCTATATAAACGGCATACATTGGTAATTTTAAAAGTGAGATATAATGTCCTTCATAAAAGAAAAGTTTTTACCAATATCTTTGTCGTCTCACTTATAGTGTTTGGGCATTATTGTGTGTCAAGAAGCAACCCACAAGGTAAGCTTATTAGAGCGCGCGCATATTAGAATTTTTTTATTCACAGCATATATATATATATATATATTTTTTTTTTTTCTCTCAATAATATTTTATGCTTGTAAAAATTATTTTTATCATAGATTGTCTTTTGTGGCACTGTCTAGGTCTGGTGGGGGATTCATTTTAATTATTAATCGAAGCTAGAGCTTTTCACTCTGCTCAATTGATAGTTTTTCTTTTTAAATTTGTTGATATATGTTTTGCTTTGTTCATTCCTTCTGCATACAAAATCGCTGTTAGTGAGCTCACCGGATATGAGTGCGTTGTATTCGGCGATGTTCACATTATATAGCAAGATTCCCTGCTACTACGTGATTTCCCTCGAGAGATGGATGTCCCGCTCAATACACGGGACATAATCACAGACACCTGTCCTGGGTGGTTCTGGATGACTATTATCACATCGTACAGTTGTAAGGGGGAGATGGTAACGGAAGCTGCGAGGGTGGCCCTGTACGTGGTCCCGCTCTGAGCAAGTTTTTTGCAGACATGATCAACTGTAGCTGTCACCCTTTGCTATGCATTCTGGTGCATTTTTTTCCAATTTTTTTTACATGTAAATATGTGCTATTTTTATCTTACAGATTCCAAGATGTGGAAGATAATAAATTCCGCGTAATGTCGACGTATTATTTAAATAGGATTACTACATTGTACTCTACTTCTTAATTCATTAAAAGTTTAGATTTATGTAGTAATACGAGTACAATAAGACTACTCATCAATTCATATTTGATCAATGAAATGACAATAATTTTGTATTTTTACAGGTAATAAACTGCAGCTTCTGCACTTTTTTTGGGTGAGTGTCTACATGTGTTCTAAGATATATAATTAGATATATAATATGTATCAACAGCAGGAGAACAAATGGAAATAGGTTTTCCTGAACAAAATTCAGTTAGTGTTTCAAACAATATTCTTCAGTTAACAATATTTCATGTCCACTTGATTTGGTTTAAATTTTGTGGAACGAACATGAAAATGTCATATGTATCAATGAGCATTGCTTTGTGACTTAACGTACCAATCTATTTTTCGTGAGCAATGTTCCGTTTCCTGCTAGAGCTAAAACACGGGAAATATCAAAAATCAAATTCTTGAGTTTGCTCAAAACCGGCTAGAAAAATATTGGTTTGACATCAAGGGGAGATATCACCGTTATTTTCATCTATGTCCTAATTTTCAGTTATACGTTGAATCGGGAGGGAGGGGGGGGGGGTTCATAGTAGTTTTAATATCATCAAGTTGGTAGGAAACCCGAAAAACTCTTAAATATAAAATTACTCGAGTAGAGAGAAAAAATAATCACTAGGAGGAATTTTTTGTTGCAAATTAGTTGTAGAATCGACACTTGAAGTTTGTGAAACCTTGAGTATGTTCATCCTATACTGTCGTTTTGGGAAAACGAGAATGCTATGTGCCCCACCCAATTCGGCAGACGTTCTATTTTTCTTGTTGGCTTTACAGGTGTTTTCCATCCAATCTCAAGGTAGTGAGTGATCTTCCCTGATAATTCGTTAGTTCTGCTGTTACAGCTACATTTTTTCTGATCGGCCTTCCACTTCAGAGATTGTTTTCATTGTTTTTGTCGCCTTTTCCTGTCCATAAGACCCGTGAAATTACACGGATCTGTGAAATCGGTCAAATTACTTCCGTTCGAATGGTCTTGTGAGGATCCAACAATAACTAATTTTAATTTTCTTAACGTGTCAAACACGGATTATCTCTGTTTATGGCTTAGGCAAATTAATTAAAAAAAAAAAAAATACTAAAAATAATTCATTATAATAAAATTTTATGTTATCATAAAATTCATTACAAGTTTTTTAGTATCCAAATTATGTTTGAGTATCGATCAGTCTACAGATTTGTGGATTGTTTCATGGGATGTCCTCGTTCATATAAATTTCATCCTTATTCCCAAATTTTGAATAAATGAAAGTTCCAGTCTTGGAGCATGATCATACGAGCGAATTTTCGTAAAATATAGCTATGTTATTGCGTTACATTGTTTTGAAATTTGATTACTTCGAGTGTAAAGAATTTCTAGAAGAACCGATTTTAAGGAGAAAAGAAAATCGTTTTGGATAATATTCTGCGATTCAAAAAAAAATATATATATATATATATATATATATATATCAGGATTTCCAACTTTTTTTTTTGGCAGTTTTTATCGATTTTCCAGCAAAATTTTTTACATTTTTCTGCATAATTTTGTGCATGAATTTTGAAATGTTCGTCATAAACTCATCGTTCGGTCATCGTTAATAAACTTATTCTGATTAAAATTCTGCTAATAACAATTTTTAGCCGTTTTCAGCGATTTTTAGTGATTTTTTTAGCTCATTTTTTAAAATTTAACTAATTTAATGTACCTACTTAAAACGTACCCAAAGAACTTATCCTTTCTTTTGGAAGGCTTGATTTTTTGGAGTATGAACGGAATTTTTATCTTAATCCTTAGGAGGGTAGTTATCGTCTGGAATGTCACACACATACATATACAGGGTGATTCCCTCGCAGATGCGAAAAAAATTTTTGGTGAAACTACATCAAAAATGGAGTAAAATGCCGCCAACAGCATATTTTTATCTCAATCCGTACTCGAGATATGATTTTTTAAAGGTTTTTTCAGGAATACCGTGTTTTTTCATTTTAAACTCGGATTTCTCCACTTTGCCTCATTTAATTTTAACTTTCAACCTCATTTTCGGTATCAGCATTAAATTTCCTATAAGAATAGTGTACTTGTGTTCTTAAAAAGTACCATCCGAAGACCCTCACATCAGCTCAAACATTGACGATTTTGAAAAAATAATATTTCTGAAAATCTTTAAAACTTTACTACTCTTTTAAAAAGAATCCTGGAAACTGGCAAATCTCATGAAAACTGCTTCATCTAATATGCTTTCCAACGGTATTATCAATTTTACTTTTATTTTGTTATTTAGGGGAGAAAATAATGTTTTAATGTTAAAAAATGTGGGTTTTTCAATGAAATTGTTGGTTTTCTTGAAAGATGACCCTCCATGAACCAACGAGTATGGGGTCGGGTTCTATGTATTTTTTCTCGCTGGATCGAATGGAAACTCTTGCAGATCTCTCAACTACGTTATAATCGAGTTTTACACTTTAATTAACTAGTTTTACCCCATAACACACATACACTTAATCGTAACAAACAAACTAAAGATTTGCGATTTTAAGTGTAAAACACGGTTATAACGGAGTTGGAGAGATCTACAAAATGTTACTATTCGATACAGCGAGAAAAAATACATAGAACCCGACCCCATACTCGTAGGTTCATGGAGGGTCATCTTTCAAGAAAACCAACAATTTCATTGAAAAACCCACATTTTTTAACATTAAAACAATTTTCTCCACTAAATAACAAAATAAAAGTAAAATTGATTATACCGTTGAGAAGCATATTAGATGAAGCAGTTTTCATGAAATTGGCCGGTTTCCAGAATTCGTTTTGGAAGAGTAGTAAAGTTTTAAAGATTTTCAGAAATATTATTTTTTCAAAATCGTTGATGTTTGAGCTGATGTGAGGGCCTTTGGATGGTACTTTTTAGAACTCAAGTGCACTGTTCTTATAGTAAATTTAATGCTGATTCCGAAAATGTGGTCAAAAGTTAAAATTGAATGAAGTAAAGTGGAGAAATTTGAGTTTAAAAGGAAAAAACACGGTTTTCCTGAAAAAACCTTTAAAAAATCATATCTCGAGAAAGGATTGAGATAAAAATATGCAGTTGGCGGCATTTTACTCCATTTTTGATGTAGTTTCACCCAAAATTTTTTTTGCATCTGCGAGGGAATCACCCTGTATATGTATATATACAAAAATCCGAAAAAAAAAAAAAAAAAAAAAAAAACGTTGCAGAATGTCTCAAAAAGGATTTCCTTGAAGAAATTTTTCAAACATTTTCATTTACAAGTTTTTTTGAGCCATTGTAATGGCAACATAGCTTCATTTTCTAGAAAATTCGCTAATAAGAGTAATGAAAGAATAGCCACGTCAACGTGAACTATGTTTCACTCATTTGTATCGTTATTTTGCTCCGTTAAAATTGAATTAATTATTGTAATCAATTGATTTTTTATTTTATTTAAGAAATACAATATATGTTTATAAGAATACGGGTGATAATCTTATGCTTGTTCACGTATATTCACGAATCGGAAATGAAGTTGACTAGCAGGAACCATGATACTGGTCATCTCAAATTCATAAATTTGCTCAAATTTGTAGCCCTTAGGTACTAGATAGACACAATCCTGACTTTTCTAGAGAGATATAGCTTATTTCAAGGGTTTTACCTTACCACTTTTTGTTAATGGCCGATGTTTTCCAGAAGGAGTTCAATATTTCGACATTCCTATATATGATTTTGTTCCTGAATATCACATCGTCCTGGTTTTCTCAACTGTAGACATTTTCAGTCGGTTTTGATAAGGTTCTGCCCACAGGGCTAGGCTTAAGCGTGCTTTTATCACCCATAGTTTGATATAATCATCTTCATGTGTCTTATGTCCATGTATTCTGTCTGTTAGATAAGACTCCATCACATAGGTAGACTCCTTCCCTTTTTTTTATTCATTTCTATCTAGTAACTTCGCTGGAATCCTTATAGCCAGATTTTGTCACATGCCTGAGAGGCGACCATGAATAGTGCTGCGGAGATAATCTTCTATTTGGAACATTTCTCTGTTACGCTGGTGGTCTGTTGTACCTGCATAAGCGTAGACTGTTGAATTCTGTTCTCATCTCTTCTCATTCTTTGGTTCGAGGAACTCAAATAAGGTTATCTACGAGAAAGGGGATACAAGAAGTTTTTATATTACGCACTTTCATGTACCTTTGGATACATTAAATCCAGAGATAAAATGAAAAGTGTAGGACGTGGAAGAAAAACTAGTTGAGGGCAAAAAAAACCTCACGTTCGACCCCCCTCCCCCCTCTCCCTCAGCATCTCACCAGTCCGTGTAAAAAATCTGGATGCCATGAGAAAGAAACAAATTACAATAGGCTATAGGGATAAAGTTATTTTTTTAAAAATGTAATGTTCACGCTGTGAGCGGATTAAATCGTGTGAGAGGGTAAGGAGACGTAGAGCTAAAAGTTCCCAGGACACCGACAGAGGCAGATGCCGGCCAATGCTCGCTGGGGATCCCGAATTCGGGCGGGACAGAGACATTCTTTCATTTATGTTTAGGCGAGCTCCGTCGCATGGTTTACTTCACGCTTGGACAAATGTAATTGAAGGCGAGAAAACGATGGTGAGAAAAAAATCGTAGTCCCTGTAAGAGTATTGAAAACTTTAAGGAGTTATGAAAACGAAACTCCGCCATTTTAAGAAGGATAGGTATATTTTTGGACTGAGAGTCCAGTCTGAGATTCGCGACACGGACACCGCGATACCGAAAACGACGACGTTCCGCCGAAACTAAGGTCGCAAAGAAATTGTAATTTCATGGAAATCATTGATGTCTATAGCTGCGTTGTACATTTCGGCATAAATTTGTTACTAATACTTTGGTTTGATGCTGTAGGAGTGTGTGGTACAATGGTGAGTGATCTTTCCTGATCACTTGTGTTTCCTGTTCACCCTAGAAAGTTGAAATTCGATAGGGGACTCTATGGGACATTACGAGACGAATGATATGACAGGTTACCATCCTGATCAGCTGAGTGAGCTAAATTATCTCCTGTTCACTTGCGGAAGTAGAAATTTGATAGGGACATCCGAGACATTAAGAGATAAATAAAATGACTGGTCCCATCTTGATCAGATGAGTTAGCACATCTACTCTAGCACATTCACCACCCGAAACCTATTCATCAGTCAATGTTTTTCCATGTTCGTCCATTTAAATTGGCGAGTTTTTCCCACAGTAAACCGTCTCACTGTTCCTACCATCGACATCTCTCGCGAACGATTTGCAATTAACTGAAGAGACGGTGCTTCGAGGAAGCAATTTTTGAATTTTAAACCTAGTGACAATGTCATATAAGAAGGTCATTGATCGCCCTCATGACATGAAGAAACATGATAGCCCCAGGTGCCTCTTACCATATGAATACATGAATGTATATATAAAACCCTTGGTATAACTGTTATTTTCTTCCAACTTTTATCATTTTCTAGGTAAAGAGCATTAAGATAATGGGCGGTCATTGCCGTTTACGTGCAACGGTTTCCATTCGATTGTGACTTCTTCCGCACCATTTAACAATGAATCCTGGGATGAATATAAAGCGAAACATTAAATGTCAAAAATCATTGAAAAAATACAAATATCGTGTCTGACTGAATACATTGCTTTAATAAGCAACACGCATATTTAGCTAACCAGCAAATCATTTCCTGCCTGAAGAATAGACTCGATGATTTACAAGAAGTTCACAATTCGTAGGCGAAATGGAAAACGGGAAACTTTCTTTGGCACCCACAAAATACATTTTGTTCCTCAAACTGGACGAAACGTCACCGCATTTTCATGATGTAAGCCGTTACACGCACCACGAGATTGGAAAAAATAGAGTTGAATAACCCTTGCATGTTAGAGCTGAAGCTGTGGTGTGAGAGAGTCCGAACTCTGAGAAAACTCATACTTTCTGCACGATACACGCACATAATTTAATTGAAATATTCCCAATTAAATCCAGCATTTCCACAGAAAAACTTCTGCCTTCATTTTATTCTTCAGTAAAAAAGACGCTACCACGAGATGAATTGATAAATTTGTATAATTTATAACGGGGATCTTGAAAATAGCCTTTGACGCAACCTTTGAAAAGATCGTGGGAAATTCAACTTCACTGTGAATCCATCCTGAGGGTCGTAAATTCCGACGAGTGAGTTTCATTTATTCATTTCTTTTTTCCTTTCTATTTTGATGCAGGAGAAACCAAGGTTGAAGTTGGGGGTTCGCATGTTTTCAATTTGGCTCTGAGCGAGCGTTTCTTGGACCAAATTGCCAGCATAAGAGTTCAACGATCGGTAGAGCAATGAAAATATAATGGTTTGCCTGAAGGAAATGAGAGGAGAAATAGTGTGGATCACGGAAAGCAGAATAACATTCCACATTATATGCCAGTTGGAAATAGTTATTTCTCATTTTTGACTACGTGAGTCCCTGTACAGCATTGGAATTTAAAATTCCCACGACCCGCACCGACCAAGTATAGATTGAAATGAAAAATCCATAATTTTCAACGTGTTAGCTTCATTTTGGGGCTCTAAGATAATCCTTACGATAGATGGAACTAGTACAGAGTCATACATTTTTAGTGGGTATAGCAACTTATTTGAGAACATTTTTCATGTTACAATAAGTGAAAAAAGCTGCACACCAACTTGAATAACGTATTCATTTATAGATTTATGATGGACTAGCTGGATGAGAGCGTTGCTGGAAAGGGAAGATACGTCGAGCGCGCTATCACGATCCAAACACATGACTCATGAAATCGGCGTGGAGGAAAAGCGCAGGGGTGCTGAAGGGAATATTTTAGTTTTCAAAATTCTTTAATCCTAGGGGGTAGCTAACGCACCAAAATCTAAATATTTCGCCCTTTGATTGGTAGTTGCAGATGCTGAAACTGTGACCAAGGCCTCTCAGGGTGTGATAAACTATAATATTACGATTTAGTGTACCCTCTGATCAGCTAAGTGAGATCAGTAGCTAATTTCGCTCATATGAAGCTTTTGCTGTTGATATTCGGAGTTAAAATGCTGAGCTCTATAGCTAATTTGATCGCTATTCAACTCAAGATGCTGAACGTTTGGACGGGCTCCCTCTGGTTGTGGTACCTATTAAGAACCACAAACGGTGCGCCACTGTAATCAACTGACTCTACTTTGTAAGTAATTGGTGACGATGCATCAACAATATGTCACAGCGAAGCGGAAATATCTTTTTACTGGCTTAGAGCTACCATGTTCTTGTTTTGGGATGTCCTGCTCATTGTTTGGAGGGGGGAGAATTCCATCATGCAGCATGATCGTATAAGCGAATTTTCGTAAATTATCTAACTGTATAATGTTGAATTGTTTGAAATTCGAGCTTTTAAAGTGCAAGGAAATCGTTAACTATTAATTTCATGGCCAAAACTTAATCTAAAAAATAATCTGCTATTCAGAAAAAGGTTTTGTATTTTCAGCTTTTTGTTGCAGTTTTTGTCGACTTGTTAGCAAATGTTAATGGTCTCCAATGGGCATCCTGGTCTTTCCGATCTGCATGCCATCATCCTGCGCAGTTTTTGGATATTGGCGCGTTTTGCAATATATTCGCGCATTTCGAAGTGCATAAAATGTTTTAGCACCCACCTCGTTCCCTCCAACCACAGATGACGGATTTTCCGCTACAACGTGTCAATCCTGGAAAGCCGTTCTCTTTCACAGGAGTGGATTATGCTGTCCATTTTTACTCACTCTTGGACGGACGCGTAAGGAACGCGTATATAAAGAATACATTTGCTTGTTTATATATTTCAAAACGAAGGCTATACACCTAGAATTGGAATCAGAGCTGACAACTGAGGCTTTTCTCGTAGCTCTCAAGCGTTTAGCGGCTCGCAGAGGTGCAGTGACTAAACTATACAGCGACTGTGGAACCAACTTTGTCGGTGCGAAACGACATTTGGAGACTTGGGCTACACTCATTGGCTCTCAAGGTTATGGTGATGCTGTGGAGCGTTTTTCACATAGTCGTGACATTGATTGGCAGCTTAACGCACCAACAAGTTCCCTTTTTAGTGGCCTCTGAGAGGCGAATGTAAAGTTCGCCAAACCTCTTCTGGCTGGGGCGATTGGTAAGCAGTTGCTGACTTATGAGGAATTCTTCACAGTCCTTGATCAAGTGGAAGCCACCCTCGATTCCCGGCCTTTGGTACCACTCAGTCAAGACCCAAATGATCTACAAACGCTGACGGCTCGTCATTTTCTGTTTGCTGAAGCTCCTGTTGCGCTCCTGGGGCCCAGTGTTATATGTGATAAGCCAATCAAAGAAAGATGAACCCTTCTTCTTTAGCTCGTCCAAGCATTTTGGCATCAGTGGTTAAGAAGCTATGTAAATACTTTGCAGCAACGGAATAAGTGGACCCAACCTTCACCACCCCTTCAAGAAGGTATAATGGTGCTTATAAAAGAGCCAGGCCACACTTCACCACTGAGTTCGAAGCTGGGTAGAGTAATCCGCACTATTCCAGGTCAAGACAACCAGATACGGGCCGCTAATGTGAGAACTGCGCAAGGCATCATAGGGCGATCAACTGTAACCTTATGCCCACTCCCTATCGACTGAAACTTATTTATAATTTTGTTTATGGTGTTGTGAACATCCTTCTTACTTTATTCCTGTTCCGTTGGGCCCTCCTTAACCTTCGTGGAAGTCTTTGCCTTGGCCCCGGCTGAAGTGAAGATCGTTCAATCCCCTCCTGGGGGTCCCATCTCACACCCTGCCTGCACTAATATCCTGAAGAATAGGAAAATTAATCATCTATCTAGACAGTCCACTTATCAACTTATACGCATTCCAGATCATGGCGAAATGTCGTACATCCTGGCATTCTTGTATTAACAAATAGCTTTGCATGTAGCTTTTCTGCTTTCTTTTCGCAACGGTTTTGACAACGTAAGGTTTCTGCCTAAATAGAGATTTTTCAGAAACGTTTTGAACCGTGTCAGTCGAAAGAAAACTGACGGAGTTAAATTCTCCTTGGAACGGCTCCTCTGCTAGCGGAAATCATTAGAAAATGACCTAATGCTCAATTGGTGTCGCGAATTTCAGATTGACCCCCAGCCTAGTAAGAAATCCTTGTCAATACCGAAAATCCAATGTCACTTTCCAAATACTAACTAAAAATTAATCTCTTTTTAAATCGTAGAATATTATTTTGAACGAGTTTTTTGCCATGAAATTGGTAGTTTACAATAAATTTCTTTGCCCTTAATTTTCAAAACAACGTGACATGAATACAGTACGATAATATACGAAAATTCGCTCATACGATCATGCTGCATGACTGGAACATTTTTTTTTCTATTTTTTATTGATAAAATATATGGAAAAATATGCAATGGTGTTAGAATTTTTTGTCGGCTCCTAATTAGGAAAAGTTAGCTGGGAACCATGTATAGAGATGAAGACATAATCTTCAATTTAGGGTTTTAATCGACTTCTATGCAAAAAATAGGTTTTATGTTTTCCCTGAATAAGAACAACGTTTTCCGTTACTGTAACCAAGTCAATAAAAGTCTAAAATATTCGCGAAGGCTTCCTTAGCGGATCGCGACCATGTCACGGACCGCGGGGACCACCGGCGAGACAAACAGCTATGAAGGAGAGATGACAATGCAAGATGGTTTTGGTATGATCGGGTTATGAGACGACCGATTGAATGAAACTCTGAATGAAAGTGACTCGTACCAAGAGCAGAGAAGCTTCTTAGTCTTCCGTAACGGTCACACGGACACCGGTGACTTGACCATAGCGAGCTTAACTGTAAACACTTGTCTTTCTACAGAGGAAGAAGGCGGGTGCGGAGAGGACATCGTGGAAGTGAATGTATAAAATATAGGACTTTACCCGTGTCCCCCGCAATTTAGTAGGGCGCTCTTGTTAGAGGTTCAGCTCGCTTGGAGTGGTTGTTGGTTGATGTTGGAAGTCCTACAGGACTGGAATTTCTAAACAACACAGCATCCTTCGACCAACAAAACTGGTGACCCATTTCTTTGATCTGGTGGGGGGAAAAAAACAGTTTTATAGTTTTATGTATTCGACCTTGTATCAATAGATTTGCTTGGGAATACCATGCTGATTTTCAGACAAGATAGAGGTCTCTTTGTTACAGGTTTTTCATGTGGGCTGGTGGCTTCAATACTCGAGTGTCAAAGACTTTTTTTTTTCTTTTTTTTTTTTTAAGAATTTAAGCCGCGTCTCAACCGGAAGGGTAATTAGCGGCAATCAAGAAGGGGTGTCAAAAGGACACTGCAACGGGCACGATTCTAAGGGGAGCCTTGCTGACCGTCCGTCACTAAACGGACTGCCATCACGGACTCCACTGGCAGATCGGAGGGGGAGAAATAATAATAATAACCCGCAAAACAAGTATAATCAGATTTGTGTTTTGACAGGAAATTTAGAGAGTTATGACAGTTTTAGTGACATAAACTCGAAAACGCGAAAAAATCTTGACAGCGAAGAAAGCGGTCTTTAGAGTGAATTAAAAAATATATGTTATAGGACAAAAAAAGTCACAAATTAGTAGTAGAATCGAACCCCTAGCCGGTGGTGCGCCCGAAACTGCAACTTCCTGTATAATGACTTCACGAAGGATTTGGTTTCAAAAATGTCTGAAAGGGTTTTTTTTTCCCAAGATATTTTGGTATCGATTGTGCGCTAACCCCTTCCAATCCGATCGCAGCGACTCTGGAAGCCTCATGCAAGTAACTCAAGACAAATCGTGCAAAGTCAGAAAGTTTTAGTGCTGCTTCATCAATGTTGACTGCATAATTGAGTGGATGTTTCTGTCATCAGGAGAAGATCCATAACGTCTCGGGAACGTCATTGCTATAAATTATTATTGGAATAAGGGAAATACTACATACTATTTCACTCGTTAATGTACTACAACATTATTATTTATCGTCGATAAAGAATATCCATGAAAAATCTATGGGCCATTTAATGATGATGATGGTGATTATAATGATTTGAGAGTTTTTTCTTCTTTCTTTTTTAGAAAGGTAGTTATAAGGTAGTGAAGAAAGTAATAAGAGAGTACCGTTACTGCAATACTATTAACCCCCCTTTTTATAATCCACTCTCAAGGATCCTTTAAGACCCCTTCAAAGAAAATTAGAAATATAGGTAGAGTCCAGAGAGAAAAAATGAACCCCTCCGAGAATGAGAACATTAAACTGAATAAACTCATGGGGGATGCGAGAAATAATGAATAATCGATGATTAGTTCAGAGTATCGTTAACATTCATCCAAGTGCTCGTTAACGTTGGAAAGCAGTTAATTGCCTTGTAATAACTTAACCACTAACTAGTAATGAGCAAGAAATATACTGCTAACTACTAAAAAATAGCTTGAAACTCAATTTCCGCTAATCACACTGCAATAAGCAAAATACCGATAAACATGAAAATAGAAACATTTATGAGAAGTAGTAAAACAGCATAGCAAAAAATAAAATCAATATTCTTTGAGTTTAAAAAGCGACATTGTCCCTCATTTACCAAATGATGTTGAGGAAAATTATTGATTGATACTTTTATCTATTTTCTGAATCTAGAAACAAACGGAAATGTAAATTTGTTGAATCTTCAAGTTTGTAGAATATGGAGTTTTCGATTTTTCTTTTAAATTCATTTTGGAAAGTTGTATATTTTTCATAAAAATACAATGATAATGAATAATATCATGAAGAGATATATTGAGAAAGTCAAGTACATTTTTGTTTAGTAGATTGCGTAACTTCCTCTTTTGTGTGTTACAGCAAGTGCAACGACGAAAATCAGTTGAGAATTGAAATGGCATGCACAAGATTTTTTTCACATTGTGTATTGACACTCGTATATCTCAGTGCACACTGGATGGGTTGCCCCACTAACATATTGATGAGTTTTTTCCTCCCTTGGATAAAACACTGCAAATTATTACACTATGGTTTATTATTTCTGTATTAGATGGCCCTTCAATTCAGATCACCTGTCTGTTATCATCAAACGAAGTCTGTTATACCTTATCTAAATATGACTGCATAGGCGTAGACGCCTACCGAGGAGAAGTTAATTAAATTAAATAAAACAACTACACTATACGTGTTCTTCTGTATTTATCCCGACCTGACCTACCTATTGAAAATTGAGTACGTTACATAAAACACCTACTTATGCTTCAAAAGTATTTTGTGAAGTGAAAATTCCATTGGGATAATATCAGCTGACACCATCCTCCTAGCTGATGAGGCGATTTTTATTGTTTCGCCAGTTTCGATTCACTCTCGTGTTGATTTCTTCGTTTTTTTTTTAGCATGAATATGCTTTAGCCGTGACCTAACTACCGAAAAATGTCCCACGAGAGTGCAACGAAAGTAGCGCCAATAATTGTGATGATTTCCGCAACCGAGTCGTTGCTAGGGATATGATACTTCGTCGTTTTCATCCCACAAAATTCGTTGACCATTCGTTCGAAAGCTCTCGATTTATCCAACCATATTATATTAACTACTGCGAAGTGCGTGGCCAACAAGCTGAGTTATGAGCATGGTTATATGAATAATTGTTTACACACAGGTGATCATTCTCAATTATTGATATTGTGAACATGATTGCAACCGCTTGTTAATTTCTGATGATTTCATTGAGCTGGTGTTTCGATTATGTGATTCATAGCAGGTGATCCGAATATTGCGAGAACGGTTAGATTTGTGAAGCGGTGGTTAAATTATTTTAATAGGTAATTTCTATACTTTACACTATAGGAAGCTGTAATTTCGTATGTAGCCTCTTTAGCCTCTTTCTATAATAAAGTGAATGTTTACTCGCGAGTTTCTATTAGGAGATCATCATCTCACAAGAGCTCAATCGTCGTGATCATTTCTATAATAAAGTGAATGTTTACTCGCGAGTTTCTATTAGGAGATCATCATCTCACAAGAGCTCAATGGTCGTGATCATTTCTATAATAAAGTGAGAGCGAGGACCTAAAACATGATTCCATGTTTTTGGATTGATGGCAGAATGATAAACAGAGTTCAGAGGCCGAGGTGGGGTCGGGTTCAGAGAATCGACGAGGAGTGAGTCGTGTACGGCTAAAGCATATTCATGTTTTTTAATTTTAGCCGTCAGGCTCAAAGGAACTGTGGCTTTTTTTTTTTTTTTCCCCCTGACTAAGTTATAGCCTTCACAGGAGGCAAACAGGGTGGTTTCATTGAATTCGAATATATATATATATATATAGAATTTGTTATATATAATATATTATATATATATATATATATATATATTTATATTTATATAGTATATTTATAATTAATTATAAATTATAATAATAAAATTATTATGATAAATTATAAGTATAATAAATTTATATAATATTTATATTTACATATATTTATTATTTATTATATATATTTATACGGCAAACGGAATTAAATTACGATTATTTTTACTAATTCATCATTAAATTATTGTTTATTTATTTTATAATATATTTTTTCTTTTATATTTTTTAATTTTATTTATTTAATTTTTAATTTTTTTTATTTGTTTATTTATTTTTATTTTTATTTTTTTAATATTATTATTTTTATTTATTTATTTTTCAAATATTATTATATATATATATATTTTTTTTTTTCAATTCAATAAATTACCTTTTTTTTTTTTTTTTTTGAATTTTATTCTGAAATTTCATTACCTAGTTTTTTATTTTTAACATTTCATTTATTTGTATATATTTTTCTATTTGTTTATTTATGTTTTTTATTTATTTATTTAATTCTGTTCATTTTTAAATCTAATTATATATGTATGTGTGTACATATTTATGTATATGTGGTTATATTATGTGTGTGTATATATGGTTTATTACGAGTATGTGTGTATAAATGTAGATGTGTATTTATGCGTGCGTGGTTTTATTAGAAGTAATAATATTATACTATTTAAGCTCAATTTAGGAGTTGTTAATTTTTGAATTGATTTGCCACAATAAGTTCACCCGACAAAGATACTACAACTACTAAACTTACAACAACTGTTTACCTACTGACCACTACCTACTGACGACTACCTACTCACTAATACCCTGCACCCCTCTTCTTCCTCCACACTATACCCCCCTAAGACAACAACCAAGTGTCCACCTACCACTGAAACGAGTCAGATGACGCCAGGAAGATGCTGCAACCTGTCCTCACACTTTCTACTCGTGATCACGGCAAGTCGCCGAAATATTGAGGTTCCTACATATTTTCCCTTTTACCAGAAGTTTTTGTGCCTACATCTTTCTACTTTCTCTCATATCCAAATTTATATATATATATATATATATATATATATATATATATATATATATATATATATATATGAGACCCAGAAAGTTTCCTGTTGCCTTCCAGAACCAACAATACCCCATATTTGATTTTTGACCCAAGTTCCATGAACATTGGTCCAGTAGTTTCGGAGAAAAGCTCTGGACGGCGTACGGTGCGTAAAGTACAATAGGGATGGAAAATCAAGGGACGTAGAGCTGAAGTCGTGTGTGTACGTTTATGAGTTCGTAGAATCAACTAAGGTCAAGAAGAAGACATTTGGACGCGACGATTTGGTTCATTTATCAAAACGTTATTCGTTTTATTACCTGCATTTCCAACTCTAAAAAATACTTTTTTTAAATTTGACCAATTTAATGTGCTCAAAAAGTGCTGGCCAACAAACTTGTCCTCTCATATAGAAAGCTCGATTTTTTGGCGCAAGAATGAAATTTTTATCTCAGTCTTAAGGAGAGTTATCGTCTGGAATCTATTTTAAATTTTTTGAAGCCATTGCAACAGCTTCATTTTCTACAAAAATTTGGTGAAACCGCTATTTCATTTTAAAAGCTTGTCGTATTCTGAAGGATTTGAAAAAATTTCGTAATCGGTCTAAACGTAGATTCTTTTACCATCAATCTTTTTTCATGATCCATTTTTCATGGAACTGCGCACAAAGGGATCACTCAATTTTTTGTTCAAAATTTTCAAGATCGTAACGATTATTTTCCCATGAAAATTTTGAGAAAAATTAAATTTAAAAAAAAATGTATATTTCACCCTTAAGGGTTACAGTTAGCGGCAATGTTCCTTATCCGTCTTCTCATTCCACTTTTAATTTTTCCCTTCCAAATATTTACTATGCGAACAGTTCTGAGTTATGTTGTGGTTACGTTGTTCCTAAAAATTTGCTCTGTCAAAATCGTTGAAATGTGTTGGTTCACAGTTGTTTGCGACTGTGATTTTTAGCAGAAGTGTTGCTTAAGGTGGCGGGAATCAGGGAGAAGAAAGTGATTTTTCGTTCTGACACCGCTGCTACATTGCCAGAGCATTTTCATCGAAATTTGTGGAGAAAAGAATTATCTTGCGGTATTTTTTAGGGGTTTTCCCATGTTGCTAGGGAGGTTACGTAGTTAACCTTTTAAATTACCCGAAATGAAAACACGCGCAGATATTCAGCAGAAAATTTTGATGAAACATCAAGACGAATTCGATGTGCAAGATGTGGTCCAGAATTCAACAGTCTTGATGGGCATCTAGCAAGAGCTCCTACGTAGGCGAGAGTTAAGTCACTTCATGTCATAAATGCTCCAAATGATGATCTTCCCAGTAGATAGTGGAAAGTTTGTTGACGACTTGGCAGGAGAGATAAGCTTACAGGCTGCAGGACGGTTCCTTCATAACGAGTACTCATATTCATCTCAGGTCTCCTCCTACAAAACCAGGTGATTAAGCAACCAAAAGATGTATGAATTTTGCTTGTACGACGTTTAAAATTGTGGAATGATGGCCAGTTTGATAATTTGATAAATGAAGGCTTGTCACTTCACAAAAAGATTAAAAGTAAACATCGAGTGGTAAGTAACCAAGCGAAATTATCATTCCACCATCTAATGGCAAGAGGAAAAGTAAGAGAAGCTGTTCGAAGGATGACAGCCAGTAACGATTCGTCAGTTTTGAGTCCACCCAAGGAACTAGATGGCCAAGGTAAAACAGTGTTAGACGAATTGAAAGAGAAACCCCCTGACTGAACAATACCAGAACCTGAATTGTTGCAGCTCCCAAATGGAACAGTATTCCCTCCACTAATAGAGGTGAAAAAAACTTTCAGCGTTGTGGAAAAAGTAGCAAGAAAGCTGCATGGTAGTGGAGGTCCTGAGGGCTCTGAGGCTGACCAAAGGACTGCTTTTCTGCTGCGCCATGGAACATCAAGTCACCGACTAGGTGAGGCAGTTGCTTCTTTGTCCACAATATTGAGCTTTGTAGATGTACCATAGGAATCGATAAAAGCTTTGATGGCAAACAGCCTGATAGCTTTAGACAAAAGTCCAGGAGTTGACCCTATCGGAATCGGTGATTGAATAGAAGAATTGTGGGCAAATGCATGGCTGAGGTGACTGGAGAAAAGGCTACAGCAAGCTGTAAAGGAGGAAGTTAGTGAAAAAACGTTGTATATTTCCTCCAAAAATAAAGAGTTACAATGTTAAATCTATTTCGATGGTTAGGCCTATTGTTCGTTACTGATGATGGTTACAGATAATTCTTCAGCCCATGGAAGATTTGACCAACTGAAATCTTGGACGCCTGCTAGACTTCTGCCCACAGTTTCCTTGTCTGATCATGGATACATTATTTTCAACGTTGGATTTTTCCAGCAACGTACTGAAACGTATCGTATTCCTAAAAGTACAGACTGGGCTCTTTATCGGGAAATCATAAAGCATGAGCTTGAAGGACTCGATAGAGAAATTAGAACACCCGAGGAGCTTGACTCCATCGCCATACAAATGCAAGCCACAATCAACAAAGCATATGAAGCTAGTTGCGAGCTCATCACCAAAAAGAGCAATCGTAATGCTCCTTGGTGGAGTCGTGAGCTTGAGAGATTACGTACCCTTGCGAGGAGAATGGTGAATGGGGCATATACAGAAGATACCACACCAAGTACACCAAGGCATGAGAAGAGCCAGGAGGTCATCCTGGAGGAACTTTTGTGAGGAGTTGGTGGATGTCTCTGCAGTGGCCAAACTCTAAAAGGTCCTCTCAAAGGATAGACAACACCAACCTGGTTTACTCCAGAAGGCGGATGGAAGTTATACAAACTATATCAAAGAAACCCTGGAATTACTCATGGGAGTACACTTTCCAGGGTCCACTAACGTAATAGTTGCCCCAATTTCCGGATAATGAAGAGGTTGACTGCCTTCCCAGTCAAAGTATCCTGAAAAGTGCCAAAAAGATGTTTACTTCCAACAAGGTTAAATGGGAAATTGAATCATTTCAACCTTATAAGTCACCTGGGGGCGATGGTATTCTCCCTGCTCTGCTTCAACCGGGCATAGAGCTGCTTTGCCCTATAATTTTATAGACTTATATAGCAAGCTATTCCCTAGCATACATCCCAAAGGTGTGGAGGAAGGTGAGGGTAGAGTTTATACTAAAGGCGGAAAAATCTCCTCGACCCAGCCTAAATCTCAGAGACCCATCAGCCTCACCTCTTTCCTCCTAAAGATCATGGAGAAAATCGTTGTCCACATGATCGGAGATGATCATCTTTCTGTCAACCCAATTGTAAAGGCCCAGCACGCCTACCAAAAGGGTGAATCAACTGAGACAGCTTTAATCAAAACTGTCTCTTTGATTGAAAGGGCAATAGAGGGCAAAGAGATAGCCCTGTGCTGTTTCCTGGACATAGGTGGAGCCTTTCATAACACCAACTATGTCACACTGTAAAGAGCCACAAGGAAGAAAGGCATCAGTGACCCTACGTTGTGACTATGTTGGTTAGCAGAATTATCACAACTCAGGGGGATGAGAGCGTCACTGTCCTGGCAAGAAATTCAGAGGATGCGTAGTGATGGGGTATTTTCTGATCAGCTATTCTTTCCTGTTCACTGTAGGAAGTTGAAATTTGATAGGTAGACTCTCTGCAACATTAAGAGACGAGTGAAGGGATGGGGTCTTTTCTGATCAGCTGTCATTCTACCATATATGTTGATAGAATACAAAAAGGGCAGATGCAGCGGAAAGTTCTTCAACTTACCTCTGGCACGAGGACATTACAATCCAGTGCTCTGTTTAAGCGTTGAGATAAAATACAGGCCTATGAAATGCAAATAACCTCATCTACGAGAAATCCATCCCAAAACGACCTCAACCAGGGTTCACCGATCTTCCAAACAACACTGCCAACATTTTAAGTTGGTGACTTATCCTTCCCGGTTAGGGATAAAACCAAGGGAAATAATTCAATTTCTCCATTCGAAGCACAAATTGGACATGGCACAACACTCGAAATTAATACAGACACAGAACAAGCACGAGCTTTGCTGGAGTGGTACCATCAGGACGAAGACAGCTTCAGGGTCAGAGGGATTTCGTTCTCCAATGGGGTCAAATACTTGGAAGTGATGCTTGACCATAAACTTAATTTGAACAAGCTGAAGAATATGTTTAAACTTGATTTGAAGAATATGTCCTTAATAAAGGAACCCGAGCACTGTAGGCCTGCTACAGAATGCTTGGGAAAACATGGGGTCTGACACCCAAAGTGACACTGTGGTCCTACACAGCTATTGTCAGACCCATTGTCACCTACGCTTCAGCTGTATGGTGGCGTAAAACATGCCAGGCAACCAAAATACTCCAGCTGATGAAACTGCAGAAACAAGCGTGTCTTGGTATCACTGGAACAATGAGAACCACCCCCACTGTAGCTCTAGAGGTTCTATTAGGCCGCACCCCTCTACACATCTATGTCCAGAGGACAGTCTTCCTGGGGGCAAATACGATGCTGCAGGCAGGAAAACTCAAGCTTCTCCACATGAAGGTAGTCATTTGGAGATATTATCCCAAGTACATACTGATCCATTGACTACGTCAGTTCCTGACACAATGTCGGAAAAGATAAACTTCGACTTACCCTTTAGGGTGTTCTTTAGTGATCGTGAATGTTGGAGGAGGCATGCCTCAATTTGAGACAGGCTCACTCCTGTGGTACACAGATGGATCCGTGATGAATGGTAGGGCAGGCATGGGAATTAAAGGCTCAAATTTCAGCCTATTCAAACCACTGGGCACTGCTACCACCATCTATCAGGCTGAGACCCATATCATAGAAATATGTGCACAAAATATCGCCAGGAAACGACTCAAAGGTGCAAAAAATTTTATTATATCTGATAGCCAGGCTGCTCTAAAGGCTTTATCTGCCTTTACAATTACATCTAAGCTGACCTGGGACTGTCTGAAGTCTCTCAAGACCGCCGCCCATGGGAACAAACTCACTTTGCTCTGGGTACCTGGTCATGAGGGGATAGTTGGGAACGAGGAAGCCGACCGCCTGGTCGGAGTCTTACCCTGTTGGCCCGGAACCCCTCTTGGGGATCACCAAGAGCTTTATTACTCTACAGGTGAACAAATGGGAAGACAGCAAAAGAGCTGAATATTGGCAAAACACTCCTAAGCAGAGTCAAGCCAAGTGCCTAATAACCATCTCAAGAAAAAGAGCTGCAGCTCTCCTGTCACTGAGGCGTATTGACCTTTGCATTAATGTCAGTCTCCCCACTGGCCATTGTCCGCTGAGATACCATCTCAACAAGATGGGCAAAGACAGGACAACAGATTGTCGCCTGTGCAGCGAAGAGGTCGAAACAGCGGAGCATATCTTCTGTGATTGCCCTGCTGTTGAATCTTCAAGATTCTGACACTTCGGGAAGGGTACCCTCTCCCTGCCCGAAAATCTCCTCCACTTCGTGAGAGAAGAGGCAATAAAACGGGTTCTTGAATGATAACAGGGACTTTTTGGCTACAATAGACCAATAGTGGTCTCTGTAACCAGAGGCTCGTACCCGTCCTTAAAATAAAAAAAATTTTTTTTTAATTTTTCTTGCGAGTATGATGAAATTCTTACGAGTGCAAAATTCTTTATTAAAGTTGGATGGAACATCCTAGTGCGCTGAAATCGGTCGTTAACCCTTCAATACAATCTGTCGTTGAGAAAAATCTACCATTTGTTAGAACGGAATAATATTTTCTCCTGGTCATTCTGAAATTTGAGTGCCGTCATGTTCAATACTGACACTTAAATTCTGTGCCGTTCATAATGTATTTCTCAACCATGAACATGGCATAACACATGAATCAAATACCAAGTGAAACTAGTTGAAAATACTCTTTACTGATACCCATAACTCCTGAATGACTTCTACGCCTGAAAGGCCCTAAGTATATGCACCTCCTGGATGCATTACCATCAAACGTTAAGTTATGCTGCGTAATGAGACGGTGCAATATAATAGGTGAGAACTGATTTCCATCTTTCCTCGAGTGTGGCGAGTTTTATGCAGTGCATGCGGGGTCTTGTCCGTCTAATATGCGGGCGGGCCTCTTTGCTTCCTACCACGTTGGAGGCAGGTGACGCAGAACCTAATGACTTTGCTTTACTCTTTCTTCTTCTTTTTCATCCTTGAAGTCACCTTCCGTCGTTCGGGGTTTAACCACACCTACCACCCTCTTATACTGAATATACCAAGTTCACAGAAACCCGGAGGAACTGTTCTGTTTTAATTGGTGCTGTACAGTTATTGAGACAAACAAGAAAATGTTTATGTATATTACCCAGTACTGTACATGTAAACCTAATCAATTATTCCCCAAAACTGTGAAGCCTTTGCCAAATCTGCAGCTTGTGAAAATCATTTTAAATACGTTAGCCGCCGCCCGTCGTCGGCTTTTGTCGTCGTCGGAGTCCTACTTCGGTATATAGTACGAGATTTACTGAAACGATTGGCAGAATCTCTTGGAGAAGTGGTCTCAATCTTTTCTACAATAATTGGTTGTTTGCAAAAACATAATTTTTAACATTCGTGCAGTATCCTTTCGTTTGAGATAAAGGCTCTTCAGGTGCCCTAAGTCCAGTACTATAGTTGCCTTGGTCAAAGGGGTAAGGGCAAGGAAGAGGTGCTGAAGAGCATCTATACAAATTGGAAACGAATATGTTATTACGCTCTCCTAACTACCGTCTAACAATACATTGTTCAACATTGTACAACATTGAATCCACTACTTCACTATCAATTATTAATAATGATAGTGAAGAAACAATAATTATTCACATAAAACTAAAATTAAAACTAAAGTTTTGGAAACATAAGTAATAAGACTGATGTTGATAGCCACCGAAGCAGAAATAAATGGATTCGAAGTGGATACAAACCTACGGCGAGACTTCTTTAGAAACTCACGGCGTTTTCTAGAGAGACTTGGTACCTACATGAGTTAGGTTGTTATTGATGAGACGCTTTACTGGACTGCTGAAATAATATTCTAGTCTCGAACTGTATCTGACTACGTATCAAAATCAATGATACTGTAGATTGCGGAACTAACTTGAATCATAATCTTCAGTTAATTCTTACTTTATCAACTAGGAATGGAATCAAATGGATAATGTATTACCATATCCATTCTCACTAGTAGGTTTTAATCTGCTTTTATTATAAAACTCTCATTTATTGCATAATTAATCGAAACCGTTTGCGTAGAAGTTCGCAACTTAAGTGAGACATTTTTATTCCTCCATGGCAATGTCGTTCAGGAATGAGAATTGTCTCCGCTATTATGACAACAATTCAGATTTTAGTACCACAGGTCGATTAAGGAAGAAATCATCCTGAGGGGTTCTCCAGCTGACCAGAGCGCCTCCCTACCTTGATGAAAATTTGGATGCCTAATAGTTAATTAAGTAAGAACGAAACATCAAAAAAATTTCGACATCTCACCAAGCTCGTAACCTGGGCATCTCAGGGATATATAGAGGGGAAAATTGGCTGCTTGAGATATGAAGATGTTTCTGATAAATCTAGAGCTCCCCAACGTCTGGCAAACAATTTTCGTACGATGAAAAATGACAGCAATACAGCCCCCGTCATAGGCACATTGCGGAACGGGGCACTTCACGAAGTTGGAAAATAAATTATGGTTACAGTTTGGTGTTCTGGATGCTCGCAAGCTCGCATCTCAAAAATAAGAAAATATCCCAAATCAATCCTTTTAGTAAAATACAGATTAATTGGACAAATAGATCAGAATGATGCTTATAGTTCTATCAATGAGAAAATACGAGGACTTCGCTATCTGCCTAGACACTTCGTGAAGTGCCTCGTTTCGCAATGTATCTTTGAGAACCCCTTAGCAATTATCAGTAAATTTCGTTTCATGCGAAATCTGTCGGTTTTAAAGTAACGCTTTCAGGGTTGTGTGCCTAAGCAAAGACATAAAAAGGTTGACGGAGAAAAAATATGAAAAAACCCTTGCGCCTATAGACCGCAGAGTGATGAGCCGCTGATGATAGTCAGAATCAATAACAGGAGGGTGTTGAAAAGTCCATTCGATATTGCGAATGCTAAGAATTAAAATCCTCTCCCCATTCGCCCGATATGTTCAGAAATTTTTCTCAAAAGACTTAACGATGTTACAGTAGCTACGTATTAAGATTGATTTCATTTGTAGTGAATAATAGGATGATCCACCGAAATTTCGGTAAATAATATGAATTGATGTCGAGGGGCAAAAAATATGAAAAAAAACCCTTGCGCCTATGGACTGCAGAGTGATGAGCCACTGATGGTAGAATCAATGACAGGAGAGTGTTGAAAAGTCCATTCGATATTGCGAATGCTGAGTATTAAAATCCTCTCCCCATTCGCCCGATATGTTCAGAAATTTTCCACAAACGACTTAGCGATGTTACAGTAGCTACGTACTGAGATTAGTTTCATTTGTAGTGAATAATAGGACGATCCAGCGAAATTTCGGTAAATAATATGTATTGAGGTACCTACTTTACATGCCAAAACTAAGACCCTTTATAAGTAAATTTGTATAATAAGTTATTGGAAATCATGCAACACATATTATTATACAGGCATTCACTTAATTAGTTCTAATAATAGTTTTATATCTTCAAATTGTAGCTTGCTTTTCCTTAGCTAACAGAAAACCTTCTTCGTAGAAGGCAAATTTGCCGAACTGGCGAGCGAAGCCATTTTCAACTTTATAGTATTTTCGTTAAATATAAACACTGCTTTCATGGTACCAAAGACTTGAAAAATATCATACTCAGCTTCGACAAATAGACATTCAATTGGGAGAGTCCTTATATGTATTACAGATTCTTCAACTTCTGTTGTTGTTTTTTCAATGCCTCGACTGAAATGAAAAGATCACCAACTTATTGATATAGTTGAACATCAGTGAAGAGAAGTAACTTAAACTTGCAGAACTTTGGAATTAGCTATTCAAAGGAAGCTAAGGCCAACAATCATGAAAGATATCGTGACGTCCGCTCTTTTAGCTCGTCGCGACCTCTATGGCTCTGTGTTATAGCTTGTATTCACGGATCAACTGTTTAAACTTTTAAACTATTTGTTGGCTTTAGGTTCTCCGTGAATAACATTTGTGTTGAAATGACAAGTACATGTACTGACAGGTATGAACAGTTTCTTCAAATTAATGTTATTGTTAATTTATTTTTTTTAGTTTTCTAGTTCAATCAATGAATCCAAGCGTAGGTACCTTTGCCGAACGAAACAGTTGTCATCGTGAGAAGAACAAGCAAGCGGAGGAAATGGCCACAAGTGAAAAAAACACTATAGCTTGTACTATGAAAACCCTATCAATGAATGGGAATCATTGGATTGAGCTCGCAAGGGAGATTTCCGCATCGGCATGAAACGTGGTGGAAATATACCGTTATAGTAATAAAATTTCAACCTGGCCTTTCCGTGCCAAGAACCTTTTTTTTGTGCGCCAACGAAGCAAACGAAAGTACCTATGCTGCGAATAAGGACACGCGAGGTAATCAAAGTCGTCAGTCAATCACCCTGGCCGCCAAGTTGAGCGGAAATAGGGGAAAAGAGTGAAGATTTACCGAGTTTAGCTTAGAACCTAACAAGGTGCGCATGTCCTCCCCCTCCCATCATCCTACTTGATGGAATATGTGAATAAGCTCAACTCTATATTCATTATAACACCACTATAACTCTATACTATTTGTAATGAACGTTTGTAATCGACAAAGTAACACAACTTTTGATAAACCCTTCCCGAAATTTGGTGATTTACGTTTCAAAATGCGTGAAAGAGCTCACTGATTGGTGCGAAAAAAGTTGACTATTTTTAATTGGAAGAAGATCCCATCCTATAAAGTTACACATCACTCATCAGCACTCTTTTTCTAAGTTCGGTGCACTGGTGACGTCAAAAGCATCCCTTTAGCCTCACAAATATTCGACACAAGTCTGTTTTCCATATATTCGTATAGAAAATTTTATGCTGAGTTTCACGTATTTTTTGCAATAAATGCTTAAGAAACACATTTTTAACATATTTTGTTATCTGAAGCCCTGAGATAGTTCTTGAAAAAAAAAAAAATTTTTTTAATTCAACAAAACACTTGAAGAAAATTTAATTTTCCGTCGAATGGGACCTTTGTCCGCTCCTTAGATGCGTAACTAAGTGAAGATTGGGAGTTAATTTTCAGTAAATCCTATTTTCACCTGAACAAATTATTTAAAAAATTTATAAATATCTATTATTATAGGACGCTGATCAAGAAGATACTGCACACATTAAGGGCATTAGAATGAATCTTAACTATTTTTTCTGCCAAAACTTCTTTTGTCGAAAATTCATTAAAAAATGGTACGAAAAAAACGGAAGTTAGTAAAAAAATGTTGTCTATTTCCACGAAATATGAAGAGTTACAATGTTGAATCGATTTCGACGGTTAGGCCATCATCAGTAACAAACAATATCTGAACTGTTCAGTTATTTTTTGTTACTGATGATGGCCTGACCGTCGAAATCGATTTTACATTGTTACCTACTCTTTATTTTTCGTGGAAATAGACAACTTTTTTTCAATAACTTCCGTTTTGAAATGGGTTTCCACAACTTCGTCGCGAGTGATTTAGTCTTAGTTCGTATGGTACCAAAACTGTGATGGGCCACGAGGGGCTATAAAATTGATCTTGCGCTTTATTTAGATCATGGTGAATGCAATCCATCCAGAATTAGGTTCGACCAGTGGCGACTCTCCGATTAACACACAGATTCATGTAACCAGGTTTGCAGAATCATCAATTTTGACGGACAAATTAACTGTATCAATATTCAAATTGTATTTATTATTTCAATGAGCAAATACTTCATAGTGATAAATTAAATTATATGAAGTATTTTGAGGGGAGAGGGGGGCTCTGTTAAGCCCTGTTTGGTATCCCTTGGATTGTAATACCACGAATTATGTTATTTGATGTCACCCCGTTCAGGGTTAAACCTGAGCCTATGCAAAGAATGAGCTCTTTTGCAAGTGCAGCTGCACTACTGAATTCATTCATTACTGCAGATAATTATTATATCTGAACTAGTTCATCATCAGTAATAATGCATAGTTGTAATATTTTCTAACTGGTATATAACCGCTAAGGAACTAGCCTAATTAAATACCGTAACATTACATCATAAATTATCAAGAAAATATGGAAGGTTGAATTTCATTTTGACCTAGTACAAATTGAATGAAGAAGGTTAAGGTGATACCATTTCATCTGTAATCATTAATTGATTAAATGTGGTGATCCCATTGTTGACGCACTAACGTGCTACAGCTTCGAACTTATGTTATTCTCGAAAGAAGAAATACAAGCGAAGAAGTGGAGACTGAGGCTACTTTTCTGGGTGTCTCTGCTAATGTGGATACTTCGGAAATGAACGGGTGCCGATAATGACAGATAATGAACCCTCATGTAGCGGACGAGGGCTCCTAAAACGTCGCTTAGAGGTTAGGGAAGATCTTTCAAAGGCTGCCGCCATTTCGAGATTCTAACAGCACATGCCACAGCCCTGTCATTGCATAGGTACTATGAGTAGTCACTGGTGACGTTTACCCGTTTTCTTCTATTTCCACCTCCTGAATGCAGTTGGTACTTTTGGATGTGATATTAATTCACTGTCGTGTTTCGACTTCTAAATTGAATACAAGTTATAGCTGTTAGTGGAAATTGTGTTACCCTCGACCTTTCCTTGGGGAACTAAACGACACATATATTTCGCCCTGCATTATCCAACAATACTCTGGCTTATGTTTCCCCATTCTGTTTGTCTCAAGACTTTTGCCACTTCCTTGAGTATTATTATAAATCTGTCATATTCAATAATTATACCTTATGTAGCATTCCTGTTAAAAAAAAAAAATTACTAAAATATGGGATACGCACTCAAAATTGGGTAGTAAATAGTTACCCCACTAAATCCCATTTTTCGTTTTTGTATTGGTGTAACCAGAACGCAACAATTTTAAATTTTACACCATAAAATCATGGGCGAACATCAAAATAAAAAAGTAAAGTCGAAGTAGAAGAAGTTATTACTAATAGACAGGTCTTTGGACCTAATGGACTAACATCCAAGGAATTAGGTATGCGCTACATACAGGACTGTGAAAACTTCTATGATATTTCTTTGTGCTTGAAATCCATCTTTACAAGTGAATCCTATGGTCGCAAGTAGTTACTACAGGTGAAACGGCAGGTTTAAAAGGAAATAAATTAGCCTCAGAGGCCCCATCTGCTATTCGGTGATTCTCCGGACCTCTTTTTTTTTTTTTTTTTTTTTTTTTTTTTTTTTTTTTTTTTTTTTTGAGGTGTCCAGAACGATCTCCATTAAATTTCAGTAACGTGAGTCCATGAGGAAAGAAATTAGTCTCGGAGGTTCTGAAACTGATCTGAATAACACGAAAACTGAGAATATTACAGCAATATGAAATAACCAAGTGACTCAGAAACAGTAGCGCATAGACCACTGAGAAGTTTCAACGACCCTCTCTTTGCGCGCAAATTGAAAAGAACCAAAACTTTTTGATATGTTGGGTAGTAGGCTTCAAGGAGTATGTCATAGGGTTTGTTTTGAGAGTGAGAAATAGGCCAGCTCTCGTATTTATTAGCGCTTTCGCCGTAACGGCCTCGTCAGAGCTGAAAAAGTGAGTAGGTACACCTGAAGTACATGTTTGTATTGTTATGATAATTTATATAGTTTTAATGCAGGATCAAGTTTAATTAAATGTAGTTGTTAGTATTACCTTGTTGTATAGGGGGTCGGTGGTTAGGTACATTTCCTTGGGGTAGATAATTTTAGTAGATAGTTTCTAATAATGCTGTCTGTAAAGAAGTTATAACATTTAAGTAAGTATATAGTAGGTTCTTTAGAAGTTGAGTATTTTATTACTTCTATATTTACAAATTTAATTATTATATTTATAATTACCTTAATGTAAGTATTTTTATTGTAATCAGTAGGGGGATCCATCCTCTTGTTTTTGTTGTTCTACACTGGTGTAGGTACCAAGTGAGAGATTGAAAGTTTTAGTTAAGATGATGTGAGTTTTTAATATTATATTGTAAGAATATGTATAGATTACATTACATGTGAGAAGGTTAATCTATTCATATTCCTATCACAATATCCTCTCACTAGGTACCTACACCAGTGTAGAACAACAAAAACAAGAGGAGGGGTCCCGCTACTGATCACAATAAAAATACTTACATTAAGATAATTATAAATATAGTACTTAAATTTATAAATATACAAGTAATAAAATACTTAACTTCTAAAGAATCTACTTTATACTTACTTAAATATAAATAACTTCTTTACAGACTACAGTATTGGAAACTATCTACTAAAATTATGTACCCCATGGAAATGTTCCTACTCACCGACCCCCTATCCAATAAGGTAATACTAAAGAATACATAAAATTAAACTTAATCCTACACTAAAACTGTGTAAATTACCATAACAATACAATCCTGTACTTATTGTGTACCATAAACCTTTATACTTAATATACTTATAAAGTACATCAACCTTTTCAGCTCTGACGAGGCCGTTACGGCGAAAGCGCTAATAAACAAATACGAGAAGCTAGCCTATCTCTGACCCTCAAACAAACCCTAGAACTTTTTGATCAAACCCCAGATACACATATCGAAAAGCGATAAACTCGAGGAATTTTATAACGAATTTTTATGAAGGAAATTTAGGATTCATTAGAATAGCTCAATTTTCTTAGAAAATTTGCTAAAACTCCTGACCTTGGTAGACTCGGAAGTAATTGACCTTCTGTTGTTGGAATAATAATTTAATTAAGAGTAGTTCCTAAGTATTTACTAATCAATAATTTAATAAATTAATATAATTGAAGTAGGCGATTACCTACCTACGCTTCACAAGCCCAATGGGATACGAAAGTTATAATAAACTCGATTTCGGGAAGTCAGAATGCCATTGGAGTTATATTATCTGCTGATACAATTGTCATAGTTTTCAAGACGATTTTTGAAATGTTTTACGGGTTACGATTCACTCCTGTGCTGATGTCTTCTTTTCTTGTCGATGCTTTAGCCCTTAAGGAAGCCAAACGAATAAACGCATAGCGACTGGGGTGGTTTCGTTCAATTCTTTGGGCGGATACCTATAAATAAACTCAAAAAATCATTACCTACTGTTACGTAGAAAGATTTCAAGATCTTGACTCTCCAATATTTCAGCCCTTAGGTTCTACCTTTTAGTGTTGATCAAACGCGATGCCGATGTTACCGGCACATCCTCGGCCGATAAATGATTTTTAGCGAATTTTCTTAGAAAATAAAGCTATTGCAATGGCTCCAAAAATTTAAAAATAAAAATTTTCTTCATCGAAATCTGTTTTGAGGCGTTCTGAAATGATTCCTGGATTTTAACGCTTTTTTATATGTATATATATATATATGTCATTCCAGACGATAACTCTCGATAGAATTGAGATAAAAACTTCCAAAAAATCAAGCATTTCAAAAGAAAGGATGAGTTCGTTGGACAACACTTTTTGAGCACATTAAATTGGTCAAATGTCAAAAAATGTACTATAAAAATCAATTTATTATTGATTTTTATTACTAAAAATTGTTCAATTTATATTTTTTGGTAGAATATTACTCAAATAAAGTTTATCGACTATGAATTTGGTAATTTAAAAATTAAAGCTCAAACCTATATGCTCAAAATTGTAATTAAATTTCATTAAAATGAGCTACAAAATCGATTAACATGTAAACAATTCTAGAAATCCAATATCTTTGTTCAAATAATAGAATGTTATTCAGTAATAACAAGTTTTAAAGTAAAAACAAATTTTTCAGCAATGAAATTGATAGTTAACAATTTTTTTGCCATAAAATCAATAATTAACAACTTCTTCGCACTCCAAAATCTCAAATTTCAAAACTATTCAACAGGATATAATACGATAATTAACGAAAATTCGCTCATACGATCATGCTGCATGACTGGAACTTTTTTTTTTTTATTATTATTATTCTACGCATCTTGCAACGTAAACCAACAAATTTTGAGGGGAGTTGAATTTTTTCTTTCTTGGTCGATTACAAAGGTTCATTATTGAAAATAATGAACCAAAAATACTAATTATTCCCCTCAGGTACTCATTCAATCGGGAAACTATTGGTCTAAAATGAAAATGTTATCATTTTCTCGAAATGACTGCATTTTTCAAATTATTTGAAATGCATATTTCAAATTACTTTTGCTTTGCCAATTAGGGGAGAAAATTATGTTTTAACATTTTAAAAATGCGCTCCAAATACTTCGGTTTAGGTTTTTTCGGGTGTTAGATATTTTAGGAGCCGAATGAAGTAACGGGCTCCATCTTGATTCTCTTTGCTTCACTCTAGGACTTTGGAATTAATTCGATAGGGAAATTAAGAGATTATTGAAGTGGAGGATTCCATCCTGATTAGCTGAGAAAGCAGAGTTCTCCCCTGATCTCCCTTAGAAATTGAAATTTGACAGGGAGCCACTCTGGAACAACATCTGTACGTAGAATGAAATGACGGAATCCATCCTGATCAGCTGAGTAAGTTTAATTACCTCCTTTTCACCCTGGGGTGTTGAAATTAGTTTGGGAGAATCGACTACCGACATCAAAGAAGTTCCACAGCATACAGAATCGTAAATAATCACGTTACCCTTAATCGCACATTAACAAATAACATTTACTACAGTAGCCATGTCTTTCAACACACAGGCAATGCCTATAATTAATTTAACCAAAATGTGTTTTGATATTTTGGCTTTTGGTGTTCTCAATGTGTATTCTAGCGTAGAAACAAATTGTACTAATGTTTTGCACTCAACGGAAGACCTGGATGGAAAATTTTATAAAATGTGGACACAAAAATTAGTGCCCAAAGCCTTTATTTATCGCCTTTATTCAAAGTTTTTCCGTGAGGTGGAGAAATTTCTAATATGCTTGAATTCATTTCGGCTCATCAGTTAGTGTTAAAGTTTTCCGCCTCACTCAAACTGTAATCAATTTCGGCCATGACTTGCCAAAAATACTTTGGTGACCTAATAAATTATTGCACTTAATGCTATGATTTTTTTAAAACAATTTAATTGAGCAAAAAACTTCAAACAACAATTTGCGTACATTTACTAATGCATTAAATTCCTATTGAAATTAAATGCAAAGGTTCGTAACATGCGCAATCTATATGGATCGAGAAAAAAATCCATAGAATGAACACGTTTTAAGCTTCGAAGAAGAAACTTCGAACAGGATATTGCTTCAGGCAGATGACGTACAATTATCTCAGGCCAGACGAACCTACGTTTAGCCCACAACGCAATCAAAACTCCTGTAATGTGAAAACTAATGACTCAGTTTAGATTCTCCATGAAGGGCATCTCATAACCAATTTAGTGCCTTCAAGGAGAAAAACGCATTGCTGACGTGACGAGTGTAAGTACGAGTAGGTATAACTGCTACAAGGGGACAAATTATGTGCTATCTGTGCTCTGATTGCAGCCGCCAACTTCAGTCACATCACTTGAAGTTGGAAAATAGCATTTACTCAATTAATTCAGCGTTTTTAATTCTACGTTCCACCTCCTCACAGTCTTCGAGGTTGGTTTCCTCTGTAAGCCATTTCTGCGTGACAATCAAGATTCAAGAACCTGCAAAACTGTTGAGCTCATTTTCTTTTAAGTGGATTACTGTTGGTTGTAAAAGACATTTTATCAATTTAATATAAACAAGAGGGCAAGGAAACGTTAATGAAAATGAAAAAGGGTATAAGGTGCGGGGTGTGAAGGATGATAATTATAATAGGGGTAAACAAACGAGGGATTATAATTTTGATTCATAATGCTTAAATTCAAAAATTAAGCGATGCTTCTTAATTTTTATCTGTTCCTCTTCCTTATTTGTGGCCTCCAATTTTCTTTTGACGGACGCTATGATGTCGTTGTACTACAACCGTCTCAGTAGATGACGTCGTTTTTACAGGCAGCTTAACTCTTCATTTCTTCGTGCAGACAGGTGCTAAGTATCGCGTCTTTTTCTGCCAACATCAGGTTATTGCCAATATCAGGTTTTTTTTTTAGCGTTAGGCATATTGTACTTTTGCACAAAACCCAGTTCAAATTCAACAGCAACTAAGTTTTCAGTAAAGCAATCGGTCATGTTGAACAGTAGCAGTCATGGATCCCTAGGAACCGAAAAATCCGGTTGCAAAGCCGCTTACCCGTGCGTTGCACGGACCCACAAGTACATGTCGGAAAGATCCAATAATTTTATTTGTTCCCCGATGTCCCAGAAAGGCTCCTCATCAAATTTCAAATTGCTAGGGTGAATATAAGAGAATTTAGCTTTGTTAGCTGATCTGGTTGGAACCCGTAATTGCATCCGTATCTTAATGTCCTAGTGAGGCCCCTTATCAAACTTCACATTCCTAGGGCGGAAAGGAGTGAATTTAGCTCACTCAGCTGATCAGGAATGAGCCCATCATTTTATTCGTTTCTCGATATACCGGAGAGGCACCCTATGAAATTTCAAATTCCTAGGATGAATTGGAGAGAATTTAGATAAGTCAGCTGATCTGGTTGGACGTTTTTTAAAAATTTTCATTTACACAAGCCTTCCCTGTGTCATCGCAATCATTTTGAAAAAAAAAAAAAAAAAACTGTTCAAATCCGTCCATGAGTTTGAGTGTGAAGGTGGTGATATATATGCGATAAAATCTCAAAATCGCAAATCACCTTTTTCAAGAAAAGGACAATTATTCTTCCTTAACTTCTACATATTCCACATTAAATGAGCGAGATAAAATAAACAACCATCTGTCTCTCTAGGAACACTGATTTGGGGTCGCCATTTTCGTTCCTAGATACCGTGACAAGATTTCATTCCATTCCTACGTATCGTTTTCGAGAAGCTGGTTCTTGATAAAATCATGTTCCATGCTAAACATCTACATTACATGTAAATTTAGAGAATGACCTAAGGCTTATAGCCACAGTTACACTGTTTAGCCTTTGGCGTTATTTCTTTAATTTACTAGTTAGATCAATGTGTTGAAAAGCAACTGTTCCAACTGTTGCCCAACATAATGGTTGGCTTGGAGAATTGTGCTGGTCAGGAACATGTCCCATCAGTCTGACAACAGCTGTGAGTCATTTAGAACCTTGCAGCTGAGGTCGGCGAACGAATGATCAATGCTCGACCTCCTTGACTTTAAAGAGGGTGAGACTGCATACCTGTGTGACACTATGAACTAAACTGGTTTTTCATGTTTACTCGTCGACCCAGTTCAATTATGATAAATAAAATTAATATCATGTAAAATGAAATGCTATCAGTCCACCTCATCTTCTATGTCAAAACTTCCTCCGCCTTTTTCTAATTGCAACTTGTTATGTAGACCGCAAGGTACGGAATGAACGGTCCACTGTCGGCGTCTAGTATTCAAACTGGAACTACAACATTATGAAAGATTGGGTATTTGCATTCCATTAATACAATCGAACTAATACGGACTGTTTATCATTCTTCAGTCTTCTTCTTTTGAATTTTCTTCCAAAATTTCATATTCCTTCTTTCACTGTACGTTGCTCAAACTGCATAATAAACGCAAAACCTTCACTAGATCTTAGAGTCTGTCAGTTTTCATATTTTCTATTTGCAATTTACTGGTTGTTCTAACTGTTATATATACACAGTAAAAATTGCTTTAGAAATTTCTTCTTTGTTCAAGGATTTTTTGTGTGTTTCGCGAGTTACTGAAGCCACCTCAGAACACAGATAAAATCTGTTGTCTATGTTCTGTCGAAGCCACCGACTGTTATCGTTAACCGGCGATATCTCTTCTGTATCATTAGCTGAAACATTTATAGTAGGAAATATGGTTTCTCTTTATTTCGAACGTGGAAAGTTGTTGAGTTTTCCCCCATCAGATGTTAGAGAGAGTGATAGGGGGGGGGGGGGGGGTCAGAGAGAGAAGGGTGTGAACAATAACTGACTACTTCTCTTTGAAGTTCATAGATCAGGCTTTGAGAAATGATGTGTTGGGAAGAAAGAAGCCAACTAAGAAAATGACGTCTGTCAGAATCCAATCTTGAGAGACCGAAGGCCAGGTCTGAAATCTTGATAGCCTAGGGGAAAGAGGTGAAATATCCTCAAAAGCGGTCGCTCAACGGAAAAATAATTACTTCGTTTATTACTTCAAACCCTGCAATAAAGAATTTTGATGGTGGTGTTGCATAGTCGATTGATGTCAGTACCTGACTGGTAATGCATTTTAGAATTATAAATATCTGCAAATTCTGGATATGCATTTTAAAATTACAAAAATCAACAAGTTCTGGAAATTAATAGTTTGTTGGTCATGCAATTTTGAATTTCGAATCGAATTGATAATAATATGGATTCCACCAGACGGCGTTCTAGAATGTATGATTAATTAGAGGAGAATTCTCCTTGACCGTTTAGTACCTAGATCTTTTAAATTTCGTTTTTCCAATAATATTTCAGACATCAAATCATGCACCTACCTTAATGAAATGAAAAAGTTCGTAATTTAGTCCTTAGAATTAAAAAGATCGAAAAGATTCAGGTATAAAAGGTTATTTCTGTATTAGATAACTCAGCTACGCAGATCACTTGTCTATAGCGAATTGATAAATTTTAGATTTTAAAATAAAAAATAAAATAAAAAATACAAGATTTAGCTTCATTTTCGGCGATAATTCGCTCAAATGGAGGGAGATAATTAAAATACAGATATGGGTGACTGATCTTTGTGTGCCGTTTAGTTTGAGGTAGTATGATTTATGTACCCCATGGGGGGGGGGGGGGGGTGAGAAAATTGTGGAAGTCCACATTTTCGAACAAAATCATGCAAAACAGTAGAAAAAACAACTAGATATTCAACAGATATAACAGCTTGAAAAGATATTTTTCCAAGCTGAGCGCATATATTTTGAAGATGTAACGTTCTAAAACTGGTTCTCGAAAGCGCAACGAGCGAAATTTGCGTGCATAAAAACTTGATCATTCCTCATCTTTTTACACTCCATCCCCTTTTCACTTGTCACCCCTCCCTCCTCTTGAATGTTTTACATATGGCTAAGTCACTGATTATCAATGGTTTAGCAACACACGTTATGTGAAGAAAAAAAACCGCTTCTCCACGTTTTCTGAACAATAGATGTATTTCAAGTGAGATCAAAATTTAGTCATCTATGTGTGTTGAATAACTAGGATACTTACATCGAAAAACAAGTTTATTAAAGCTGTTATAAATATTATAAAACAGTTTTTCCCTAAGGGGGCGCGAGGGTTGTTTGCCTACCAAATATTTTCAACTCCGATCTCGAGCACTATGAGATGCACGAAAAAATCAATTCATTGTAAAATTTAGGGTATCGCTTCTCCGTAACTCCGTCGTGACGAAATTGACCGCACTGTTCCCGATCTTTGTAGCGGATAGGCAGAGTTTCTCAAGTTCACACCCACCTTCCCTGTTTTGTCATTGTTTACAATAATGAGGCCCATACCATTGACTTTCGTAGTCATGCCGGGACCTCTTTAAGATGGGTCGGTGTAATGTCGCACTCGTGACTCCCTATATTTAACGAATGGCTGACCTTTCCCTTGTAAGATGTCCTCCTTTCTGGCTCATGTGGTGAGTTGCGTGGTCATAGCATTCCTACTTCCAGTGAAGGCTATCGAAAGCTTTCATCCTTCTGATGAGAATTTAATTTAATCGAATAGCGAATAAATTCATCGTGAAAAACATGATTTTTATCGTGTTGGAGACATTTATTCATTGCATTACTTTATAGTGTGTTGAGCTCATTTTAAGAATCATTATGAATAATTTGCCCTCATTATATTACAAATCCTAGCAGACCCTTTAGGCCAGTTATTCAGCTCCAGAAATTCAGAATGATTGAAGATTAAATGAAATAAACATTACGTTTCCAAAGTTCGAAATCTACAATTCACGGTGATAGCAAACGTGTTATTAGTACATTTCAGTTCCGCTCACCATAGTTAGAGCTATAACAGATTTAATGGTAGATTCTTTGTCTCTCAGGTCGAACTTTATGGCGGACTGTAGGACTTCAAATGCGGTGAGTTGTCCTGTATTTCGGTAATGACGGTGTCTATTTTTCTGTCTTTATTTTGGCACGTGTGGAAATTATATGAATTTCGTGTTAGCAACAGAACCGTAACTTCGTCGGATGAAATTTGGTGAATCCTCTCTCGTACATCATGAGGCGAGTGGAATTACGTGCTCCATCCTGATCAGCTGGGTGAGCTAAAGTATCTCCCGTCCACCCTAGGAACATGTAATTTGATTGATTATTACAATCAGAAGTTATAACCAAAGAAGCATATGAACTACGAATAAATGTATGAATCATCTCAGTTTACTTATGGTTTCGCAAGCATTCAGCGTCAAAACATGGGAATGCTCTCCCCATCAAGGCTTCAGGCTGGTCTGCGAGACATTCTGGTTGCAAATCATAGGCAATAAATTTCATCATTCAGTTATCTTCTTGGTTGTAATTTATAAGTTACTATTCAAAGAATCGAATGAGGCCCCGGATCGTTGAACCTTCATTCATTCGCTTTCACTGCCCTCCAAAAAAAAGCCCCCCCTTGCTCCCTTTTGCTGAAAGAAGAACGCCAACATGAATGTGAACAAAAAGAAGAGTTGAAATAATGCAAAAGTCCCCTTCTTAATATAAAATACGACGTTGAATTATAGCCCTATATACATTGAATTAGAGCCCTTTGATTGAATCAACGGGCATAAGATTATCCTGGCATGTTTGCTATGCGTGGAATTCTTGCATTGAATGAGATGTCGGTATTAATTTATGAAGCTTTCAGAGGAAAATTACTAGGTTTCCAAAAGGGGTGTTCCTGTTAGAAATAAGAGGATAAGTGGGACCTTGTTTACTTCACATTTCAGTTTTGTAAAAACCGAGCAAAAACGTGGTAACTTTTAAGGGCGTTTGTGCCTTTAACAAAAGGATCGTGAAAGAAGGTTCTTTGTTCTCTTAATTTTGCAGCTAAGCTGCCAACTTATTAGTTTTTCTTTCGGCCGCTTCATTTCGTGATCCCTGGAGCCTATCATCTACTGCATAAGTGATGGGTTGAGCTCGACAGTGTGGAGTTCATAGTGGCAAAAGGAAATTCCTGACTAATCGTTTCCTTCTGAAACAAGCCTTTCCTCTACATTATCGTCAACATAGCCATTGTACAAACCTCCAAAAAAATCAGCAAAAAATTATTCCGGAAGATTTATCTATGTTCTTATATGATAATAGATAATAGTAACTAGGATTCGTTGAATGATTTTAATAACGAATTTCGTATCTCTCTCGAATTCATAGAATATTTTTGTGGGATAGCTATTGTCTGTCTTGTGTTATTTTCAAGAAACACATGAATAAGTTAACTTCTTAATTACTGTCGTGTTCATTAAACGACTGACTAAGGTGATTTTATTCGCATTTGACAGTTTAAAGATTTGTTGCATCCTTTTGTTCACCTGTTAGTACACCTACATTCTTCATATGAAATAACCTTGGCTCACCAACAAAATGTACCAGAACAACAACAAGAAATGATGCAAAAAGCTCTCCAATAACTGTGAACAATATGTTTGGCGAAAGGTTCTACCACAGGTCGCGTCAAAAACCAATCTGTATTGATGGGCTGTGAGTGTCTGTGCAGCGGCCCTTCTGCCCTTAAGAAAGCAATACAGCATCATGGATGTTTAGATCTATGGTCGATATTTAGATATAATTTCCTTTTCATTTTCATTAGGCTGCATACCTCATAGACGCAAATGCCTGAGTATGATTGAACCTACGCTATGTAAGTTGTATAAGTAATGCGCATGGACGCGCCTTCTTCTTTCTTTCTTTCCTTTTTGTTGCGGTTTTATATTTGAATTCTTTTTAATTTCCATTACTTACACTATTTTTTATTACGATAGATGTGCAAAAGTGAAAGGTCTTTTGGCTTAATGCATCGAAAGGTTGTAAAAATGTTAACAACATTCAGACTCAATGTCGGACGAATCGACACGGGAATCAGGGGTTTCAAGTAAATGCCGGGGGTTTTCATTAAGGATAAAAAAGTATTTTAGTATGAAGGTAACGAAAATGATTTCTTTGCTTACCTAAAAAAGCTTTCGTTTTTCGGAAGATTCCGGTAGATGTGATTAAATTCACCTTTTATCTCCCGTTCCAAAAATGAATTAATGAAATGAGGAAATGCTTTGATGGATTTATCAATACATTTTTTATCAATATTATTATTATTGTTGTTTCAAATCGTATTAGGTTCACCCTACTACATCAACAGAAAAACGGATAACGAATTATGGACAGTTAACACGAATGCCAAAATTCTTTCTAGGTCGAGGAGTGATGCGTTGGTCGTAACCCTGATGGGTTAGCGTCACAGCGAATACGCATCCCGGGGATTACATTCTAGACGATCCGTTTTTTCCTGTTTGCTACTATAACTTTCTATTGAGAAACTTCTTAGTACATAAACGTAATGTCCAAACCGATTTCTGAAGTCAGATTTGATGAAGGGCTTAACACATGAGGCCATTGCTGTGGTAAAGTCACGGTCAGTGCAGCGTCCGAAAGAAACTGCGGACTCCAACAAGAAGGCGGCAACCTGTTAATTAAATGCAAAGCGGATTATTCACGAAACATTGTGTAGCATACGTGAGATCATATAAACACTCAACTTGTCCATCTTCCAACTTCGAATGAAAAATCTCATGATAACCTACTATTAAGTCCTAATCGCGTTGCATTTTGTATAATTAGGTGTGAGACGTGAAGATTGCCGACTAATCTGTGTTCCTGGTTATCATTCCATGTATCGTGGTTACTTATCATTCTCATACTTATACATATTTTGAATATATATGCTCATTTATGGATTGCTCAAAAAAGTAAGAATATTTATGCTACATCCCATAAGTTAGCTAAAATGGCGGACGAAGGGCTTGAAATAGCCATATGAGAGCTAGAATTTTAGATGGGGGGAACAAAGGTTTGTTACAAGGGAAGATAGGGAGGGCCCGATACAGCGGAAAGTGGCGCTTCATCTATTTATCTCAGAGCTTATCATATGGTTACATAAGTCGAGAAACATTGAGTTCAAAATTGTCTATAGAGCTTATAAAAACGTCCATCCGATGATCAACAGTGAGTTGTTGGGGAAGTAAACTCTAAGATATTATTGCTTTAATAATGGACATGTTCCTACCTTGAAATCCGATGAAGTATCCACTTTGTCGCCGATCTGACTTTTATGGCCTTTCTTCCAATGAGCAGATAATAATCTAGTGAGAGCCATAATAATCTTAAAACCTATTACTGCACAACATTGAAGTTGAACATATTTTCTATAACCCTTTACAATAGCTATAATCACGACAGGAAGCGCGGTGTACAGGGTGATCTGGCAGCTCAAGTAAAATCCACTTGGCCGATGAACTTTCATGAACGAGAAATGAAACCTCTTAATTTTATGAGTGTACTAGCCGATTACCCGTGCGTTGCAGGGACCGACCTGTACGGCTAATTCGGTGCGTAGACTGCTGAAATAACCATATCCAGACTGTGTTCGTAAGTACGGAGGCTTCATGCCAAATTACAGCATAAAAGTAGCAAAATCAGGCTCGAACTGATCAAGAAAGAGCCCATCATTTCAATTCCCTTAATGACCCAGAGAGTCTCCATGTCAAATTTCAACTTCCCAGGGTGAACAGAAGAGAATTTAGCTCACTCAGATGATCATGAAAGAGCCCATCATTTCAGTCATCTCTTAATGACCCAAAGATTCTTTCTATCAAATTTCAACTTCCTAAGGTGAACAGGAGAGAATTCTTCTCCTCAGCTGATTAGGAAAGAGCCCATTATTTCAATCGTCTCTAAATGTCTCAAAGAGTCGCCCAATCGAATTTCAACTTCCTAAGGTGAATAGGCGAGAATTTAGCACACTCAGCTGTTTAGGGAAGACCCCATCATTTCAATCGTCTCTTGATGTCCCAAAGAGTCGCCCTATTAAATTTCAACTTCCTAGAATGAACAGGAGACAATTTTACACATGCTTCACTTAGAACACCCGTATAGCAACCCGTCAAGGCTTCTTCACTTGTCACGAATTTTCGCCACTAACAAACTGCCTTTTAGGAACCATAATAACAAAAGATCGGGAACCATACAAATCGGTTGCGATGAGTAGCTCCGTTTATGAAGTAGAAGGATGTTTTGGAGGTTCAAACCTAGCCTGAGCTGTGCGCCGGAACTTGCTGATCATTTTACGTCCTCTCCCATCAGAATCGGTCCAGCTGTTTAGCCGTCCATTGGGAACACATACATACATAGATAGGTAGATAGAAACAAACTGAGTTTTATGTATAAGGATTCCGGAGGTATAATTCATCTTGAGCTGCCGGATAGGATAACGGTGAAGGGGCCGACGGTCCAGGGGTCCAGTGGACGGGAGCCTCATTGTGAGTCTGATTGAAGAGATGTAGCCGATCTCTACAAAGCAGAGAGGGGTAGAGTGGGAAAACATTGATAACTTGCCTCGGCTAACAGCGGGCATGCAAATCAGATGGGTTTGCCGCACACGTACCTACACATCCAGAAGGCTAGGAAACTTGTATGCTGGTCAAGAGACATTAATAGAGAATTGAATGTTCAATTCAGCCTAATTTTGGTTTATTATTTTGTCGTCGCACCAGTGTTGTAAGCATGTGTAAAAAGTCGAAAAATAAAAAATTAGATTTTTTTGTAATGAGGCCACTAATATATCACCTTGAGTACAATTCAATTAAAATTAAATAAGTTCCTTGCCCCAACAAGTTGCGGTTGGATGGGGTAAATTTCGAGGTCTGTCAAAGTTTATTTTGTCCTAAGGTATAAACGTAGTGCAGGCTACCGTTTCAGTTCGAGTGTAACCATTTGCTAAGAACCAAGAAACGGGTCGAACCTTCATTTTCTACGAATCTAAGCGAAGGTATATAGCTCAATTAAGATTATAGAATATTTTTAATATCATGGAATTAATCCAATATTGTGGACTAGTAGATTAGAGACCAACGATATTTCCGAAATTGTGACTCTTTCTTCAAATTCAAAATAAATTTCTCAAAGAGAAAAAAAAGACTAGGATGATACCAACCCGTTCTTGACCTAATCTCATTGGAATTTCTTGCGACTAGTTGCGACTTTTTCCCAACGATTAAAAAAAAAAGTGTTATAGCCCGAGTTTCCACATACAAGGAACTCTACGTGAGGTGGAACTAATGTTTGTATTTCGTAATAGCTGCAAATATTGTTTCTTTCTCCAATAAATGGATATTAGTTCTGATTTTCTCTGATTAAATAGTAATTTCATTGAAACCACCAGGAAACCTTACTGACAAATGAATTATGTGCGTCTTGTTTTGGAATCTATAATATAATGCTCATTTTAAAATAAACTCCTAACCCACGCCCTGAAATAATTCTAGGAAGATAATTTTATATACCCACAGAAATATTATTTTTTCCAAATTTAGACCTAAAAACTAGTTTTTTTGTTATTTGAACGTTAAAGGGCTAGTTTGCAACCCCAACAGGTGAGTATATTTGAAATCACATTGTTTCGGAACATTACGTTGCAACGCTACCTTTCCGGCCACGGAATACAGACACGTCGTCGATTTTGTATCACTATAACTAGCTATTAATGTGTTAAGTAGTTGCTCCCTGATAACTTCACGGTATTTGTCGCTTGTTGTGAAACATGTGTCGTGGGTCTGAAACTCACTAATATGGGAAAAATTAAGACAGAACAAGATATGAAAATTGAAATTGAGTAGGTATATTCCTTGCGGTTCTCCCTCCAAAAACCCACAAAAAATTAAATTATTTAAACAATCTTCTGCCCAAGAATCTCCAAACTTAAACGCTTTAAAGCTTTAAAAAAATGGTATCTGGTGATTGGAAGTTAATACTAAAGCGAGCTATTATATGAAAGTCAACCTACTGCCTGCCCAACTCCTAGCAAGCTTCAATTTCTCACAATCACAACCCATTATTAAAAGGGCACAGATATTTCATAGAAATAAATCTACAACAAATTGATACACCATACTTATATCTAGACTGCATTCGAAACGAGAGAAACAATTTACATTTTAGGAGTCTCGGATGTGCCCATTCACTGGTAAATGTTATGACAAGATTTGACTAAAAAGTCTTTTTTTTTTTTTTTTTAAATATCCAACTGATAGCATTGAATTTGTTTTTTTGTTTTTTCTTGTTTACCTCAAAAAGAAAACAAAAAGTAGATATTTTTCTATTTTGAATTTGATATTATGAATTTAATTTTCGTCTCCTTGATGAACCCCCGGTCCCTGGGGGGGAAAGTTGGAGGTTAATATTAAACCAATTCAAGTCCAGAAAGGCCTTTTTCGTAAAGTTTTGTTATAGTTTGAACTATCCAAATAAAAAAACGAGGTGAATGTTATGTTCAGTAGAACGCTGGATTAGGCTTTTTGTACAGTAAACATCATGAATTTCTCATTGCTCAATCTGTGAACATATATGTATTAAAAGCTTAATATGTGACTTAATGCGTCGTTTGTTACAAATGTTTAATTTGTCCTCCGTTTGAGGCACAAATCTGCTCGAAAGAATTCATTCCAGACGTCTGCAGTATGCCCCCAGCTGTAGCATTAAGTTATTTGTGTTTTGTTTAAAATCATCGCATTTTCAGCAAGAACTGAATACACTTCACTATGCTTCTTGTAGCGCTAGAGAATTCTAGTGGGCACAAAAAACTCCCACATCAACTCTACCGATTCATGTCTCATTCCGACGCATCAGCCCGTTGTAATCGTTTGAACCGCCTTACATATTGAACGTGAATTGGTGTTGGGAAACCAAGAACCTATTTAAAATCTAAAATAGGATCGGATTACTCCAAGCGTTGGATGGAATGGGGCTCAATAACATATAAACTGTAGATGTGATCAAAAGCAATTACATTAGGATAATTCAATTAGGTGTTGTGCAAGAAGGACGTGTTAGTGGAAGCAACTATCTCCCGCTGGCTTGCTTCCTATAAGCGAGCTGGACGCTTGAGGAATACTAATTGATCACTACGGTTAGTCAGCTCTTACATGGAGGGGTGTCGAGAAGAGCACATTCCTCCTGGGCCGTTTACGTGAGGTCATGGGATGAAATTGCATACCTCCTGCGGAATTGATCTTTACTATGCTAACACGATCGGACGTCAATTACCAGCCTGTAATCGCTACCAAAATAACGATAATAATTTATTTTCCGCCTTCATGAAGCGGTGAAGAGGAGTGGGGGGGAATTGATTTTCAACTCACGTTTTCTTTAACCATTTATTGGAATCGCGCATACTTGGATGAAAGTATATACTAGAAAATGGTTGCCATCCTGTAGGTACACAAAATCACAAACATCCCTTCCACGGTTCTTCATTTCTCGTTAACTTTCATTTTGAACAGAAAATTTCGGTGTTTTCAAGGTGATATTCTACCAAAAGTTTTTTGAAGGAGGACAAGGAGGTTTTTTTTATATAATATTGTAAAATGTCGGGTGTAAATATCGTTTCTTAAAAAAATAACTCATGAGAAAGTTCTCGATGAAGGAGGAACCAACACGCCGCAAAGTGGTCGGAAATGGCTCAAAAACTGCAAAAACCCTTAAAAGACAGGAAATATCTGCATACTATGTTGTTCTTTATCTATGTTGACGGGTAGAATCGTTTCATACTACTTCGAAAATCTTGCGAACAACCATTTCCACAGTAAGAGCTATTGTTTGTTTGTGAAAAACAAAGCAACAAGAGCAATTGTATTGATTGTGAAAAAAACTTTTCACCATATGTTTTGACTACATTTCAGTAATTGCGCTTCTCATCCTTTACGAGAAAGTTGGGCGCAATACTAGAAAATTGAGATTACAACGCTTGGAAAATGTTTTACTCGTACCTGATTACTTTTTCACAGGTTCAAGATTTTCTGCCGTCAAATTAACATTGCGAGGTTTAATCCTCTCCCTACATTTGTCTCCTACGATCACGGATTAGGTCGACTAAATATTGGTTCGACGTTTAAATAAAGATTGTCCATCGTGCGAATATCATCTGATAAGTACTCAATGAAGTCTGACTGAGAGAGGTAATATTTTACTAAACGCACCAGCATGCTAAGCTAAATAAGAAATGTTTGTTTTATATTTTTAAATCCAAGCAGATAAAATCCTAGAAAGGCAGACACAAACCGCACTATTCTACGATGTTTCATTGCTTTTTTCATTGATTTAGCAACAAACTACTTCATCGCACCCCTACCAGCCGATTTCGACGTCCCATTTTGCCGAAACTTTAATAAATCGCAAAAGCAAACCGCTCCTCGTAGGAAAGTGCGGATGTTGCCAACATTCTCTGGGTAAAATCTACGTTCATTTAAAAGTAATAGTAATTACACATTTTTCTGACCACTGGGTTACCCTCATTTTCAGAGTGTTAAATGGAGATGAACAGCGTTTCCGCAAATTACCCCTTCTAGAACTAGCTTCCGTGTTTGAATATTTAGATGCAAACAGAATTTTCTGTAACAAGAAAACCGTTTTTTCCCAAGTTTTTCATGATCTACGAAACAGTACCATGGTACTTTTGATGTCACTCTATATCAATACTAGTAATAATGTTGAGCCAATAAACACAGGATTAATAAAATCACAATTGAAATCCAATACTGAGCAGCATGTCCTACCTTCCAAGGGTACAGAATAATATTAATATTAGTAGTTTACTATCTCTGTAAGGCTTTGCAACATTCTGTTTGACATCTCTAAACAACAACAGAATATGAGGTTTCTCCATATGTTTCCAGCCGTGTCATGTATCCTTTTCGGAACGAACTAGGAATAAATTATTAAGTTCGTAATCAACTAGTTTCTATTATAATATTGATATTTTGTAGTTGATTGAAACGTGAGTTGTAAATATACCGCTCTGTTGTTAGGGTGAAAAACTCTCTATTGAAGGGACTATACATACATATTTATACTATAAATATTTGTTTATAAAATCCAATTAATCAATCAAAGTTTTGGTGTTAACGAATCCTCACCATTCACGATAACATAGAAACTGATTTAGAGATAAACAACATACGTTATAGGATTTCATCAGCTCCGTCAAGAGCACTTTCTGAAAGTGACGTTCCTCGGAATGAAATGGAGCAGTCCTCGTGTCATTTCACTTGTCGTGTCACAATGAAATGTCGCTTCCCGCCTCCTCTTCCCTTCACAAGATTCGTCCTTGGGTCGTCTTCGTCTCCCACGGCCCGATTGGAGTTTCCCTCGTGGGCCGCATATTTCCCGGCTCTCCAAGATTTCAGTCCGAAACCATTCTCACTTCTGTTGAGCCATTTCCTCGGATTTTCGTCCACATGACGTAGACATGGACATTTTCGTTGTCGTAGTTAACACAATATTCAAGCACCAAAACTGTAACGATCTGCTTGACGTCGTGTTTTCTTGTAGTCACTGTTCAGCTTCCAAATTATTATTATTACTTGGAGATTCAGAGAGAAATTGGTTTCAGAGTTTACTCAATGATGAGTTTCTATCATGAGACCTAGTGGGCTAGCTAAGGAAGGTATTTATATCGCTAAAAGGAAGTATAATTGCAAGGAAAAGGATGTCTTACTTATCGCAGGATCCGAGATAACCCTTATCAAGTTATAGTAACTCATCATTGAGTAAACTCTGAAACAAATTTCTCTCTGAACAATAATAATTTTAAATAGAGGTTCTTTGGCTGGGTAACAATAACAAGTTACATTTCCACCATGATCAGCTGATTAGGCTGTGAGCCTGATGATGAAATGTATGATGCAAATGTATGCGTTTTCTATTAGGTTGTTCTCATTCTAGCGTCCACAACGGTCTTTCCTGCTAGTGTTAGGTATTCAACTGCTAATATAATATGATTACTTACAGCAATTCGCTCATAAGATCATGCTGCATGACTGGAGCTGTTTAGTATTCTTTTATCCCAGATGCAATCAAAGGAAACAATTTTGACAAAGCACCAAAATGTTTATAAATTCAACTGACATGTTTATATACTCTTTAATCACTCATTACAGAAAACCACTAAGAGCTAAAACGGGGTTACGAAAAAGTAGTACCTACTTAATTTTGAGTGTAAGCGCTGAATTTTTGGTTATCGGGTTTTTCGCCAAACTCCATCTCCCGCTGTTATTTCAGAAAAAAAATTATAATAGTTTGCGTTTAAAGGATTCCTATAAACGGTTCAATTCAATGAACGGAGAGTATCTCTTTTTCCGCCTACAGTAGTTAAACTTTTTTCGCCCCCCGAATGGGCTATGAATTATTGACACTTTTGCAAAACCCCGTAGAATGTGGGTATTTAATAGCACTTGTGACTGTACTGTCCCGTAAATTGAATTTATGTCCTCTTGGATGTTTCCGAAACATCACCCATTTATGACTTGGAATAATGTGGAATCCACCAGGGTTTTCTTCCTGCTCTGAGGAAAAAATGTTTCCACCGTCTTTAAGTCTATTGATGCTTGGAAATATACCCTCTGTGGAATGCCTGTGGAAATACCTCTTGAGTCGTAAACGTAGAGTTAGTACAGTTAGTTGAGCGTTTAATCCACGATTAACCTGAATTTCGTCAAACGAAAAGTACTACTGGTAGGGTTTGACACAGATAATAGTACTATACGTATTATACTAGTACCACTCAAGGGTTTGACACAGGTAATAGTACTATACGTATTATACTAGTACCACTCAAGTAGTACTGTGTATAAAATAGTACTACAAGTATTATTATAGTAGAACAATACAAAAATAAAACCCACTTTTGTGCTTTTTCTGATTGTTGGAGAAGTCGATCGTTAGAACCTGGTGGCATCTTTTTCAAAACCTTCACACGCCAAAACATTGATCAGATGATGCATCATGAGATCTTGCATTGTGGTATTGTGTGGTTTAACCCCTAAACAATCTCCTACCGATTCCGACCCCTTCGGATGGATAATAGCATGTGAATTTCCCGAATCGTTGATTTCTCAAGATCTGTCGTCTGTTAGATTTTGTAGAAATTCGGGGGTTCTTAGATCCACGTCTAAAGATGTATAAAATGCTACTACTGAAATTAATAGCCTTAACCAAGGCTGTTATACATGATACCGCATTTGATTGTACCTTTGTAAGTACTATTCCTTTATATTAGCTTATTACGTGATTTGTTTTCGGAAATATTTGTATTTTGGAATTGATAAAACACTGCATCTCCACCGGTTGAGGTAACGACTGCTGCATGTCGAATCGAGGTATTGACCGAATCGTGTCAAACGAAAGATACTTGTCACCAAGTACAAACACGGCTCCATTTCACTCCCCGACTGGGTTAAGTGGTTTGTACCATTTTTTCTCGCAAGTTCTTGTTTCATTTTGAGATTTGAAAGCGTGTAAACTACGGGTTTACGCTGTGACTGAGAGCGCCTGGTCACGGAGCGTGTCACATTGGAGATGGACTCATAAACCTCCCTTTCATTCCACACTGTCTCATCTCTGGCTATACGACGGTGTACTTTATTTTCTCAAGGTCTCTGAGCTGGCAATTTTCCACTTTTTAAAACTTAGAATGCCTTTTAATAATAGCAGAAATAACGTTAAGATTCTATTCCAGAAAATAGTTGCGTCGGCTCATTGTAATACGCCAAATTCCTAACAGATTTCCACGGTTTGACACGTTGTCTAATTAGGACTGCCACGCCGCAGCGAGGAGCAACTAGCGCTAGCTCTTGAATTATTGCTGTTATTATTTTTTAGCACTCACTTTGAGAATCATTTACCAGTTGGACGTTAGAATAAAGTGTAGAGTTTGTTGATCTGTTTGCTCGCAAGCTCGCATCTCAAAAGAAAAACTAAATTAGTCATTTTAATCAAATATAGATTAGTTGTACAGATAGATCAGAATAATAATTTTGTTTAGTTTTGTAGTGTGGATGTTAGTGAAGTAGTGTAGGTAAATAGTTCTCAAATTTGCTACAAATGCGTTAGTTGTGCGTCGCTACGTGCTGTGGCAGGACACCCCTCAATGCAATTCTAGTTGTGTTCAGTTACCTGACAGACTATATTCTTATTAGATTAACTACTGTACAATACCTATTTAGTATTCATCGGTTCCAACAATACCTGTTGGGATTATCGATTCCAATAAGATTTTCTAACACTGTTATCTTGCCATCCTTGAAGCATCAGGGAGGCATACTCTTCTTCGATTTAGAACCTTGATGATGGAAAAGAAATATTCAGAAACTAACTAAAATTGTCTTTTATTCCACAACTGATTCCCGAAATACACATCAGAGTGTATTTATGTACTCGTACTTTCACGGTCGGGAAAGAAAGCATGTTAAAGAGAAGTATATATTAAAGGGAAGAAAAATGATTACATTCAATAATTACTTCATGCTTTTCATTCACTACTTCTTGAGCAACTTTCTTAGTTTATTTGAATATTTGCTATAGCATGATTTTTTCTACATATTCTGTTAACTAGTAAAACAGCTGCCTATATATTCGTGAAACGCGCCACAGAAGGTGCTCACTAGCTAATTCGAAGGACTGCGATGTCGGCCGGTGGCTCTCACTATTTTCCATTCGTATTTTATTACTTAACTACAAGAGTAAGAACTTGATAAATGTTGAATCATTAATATGAAAAGAACTAAATGAAGTAAATCACTCATTAGCTGGTCATAGATTAACGTAGGTTGATTGTTCGCAGAATGTGCACTCTAAATATTACGTGATTGTCCCATTAATTAAATGAATGTAGGACCCTACCTCTTGTTAGCTCTGGGCTATTTCCCACCTTTGATCTGCTGCAATCTTATTGAATTAGCCGTTTAAATTTTCCAACCCGTTGGTTACCTGAATGATTCCTTCGCGTGGATCCTCAAAAGTCATGAGACAGGATGTGATTCTTCCGCAGGTGTGGGAATTTCCCTCTCGTGCGATCTGTGAGAAATCTTACGGCGCTGGCCCGTTTCTTCGGACTGTTACTTCTTTTTTTCTTTCGTAACTATCGTCAACACAAACGTGCTCTTAAGGTTGATGAGCATCTAACAAGTTGGATTAATTCCTTAGCTAATGATTTTTCACATTTGCAAATGAATAAAGTAGGAGCCTGATGTGCAGGGTGTCCTACCCGAAAACTGGGACAAACTATAAGGCTCGACCCGTATACTGACGTATATAGGCCCGTTGAAATTGACTCATATAAGTATCCGAACGAGCATACGAACGTATGAGCACTGTGCAGGACATCTACAAACCCGATGGCCAGGAAGTCTTCATATTAAACCGATGGTCCGTCCATATAGGCCCGTTGAAATTGACTCATATAAATATCTGAACGAGCATACGAACATACAAGCACTGTGCAGGACATCTACAAACCCGATGGCCAGGAAGTCTTCATATTAAACCGATGGTTCAGTGCGAAATGGGAGAGCAGTTAAGACTATGGGATCTTGCCTTAGTTAATTCTGCTTAAATGATTGCGATTTTCGAAGCACTATCCCATGTTGAGCGTCAATCATAGCTTCCTCCAAAGGTGGTGATTTTCCGCGATTCTATCAGTCTGCTATCGAGATTTCGAAAAAATATGCATTCGCGAACTCGCTCGACCATGCTAGAGGCTAGAGTTATAATTAAATTAAGGTGTACTAGGGGGCCACCCCCTGCAGGCTTTGCCTGCCAACACCCGCAATTTTGGCCTGACAGGGCGACAATCAGCATTCAATAATACAGTTTAATATTAATCCAATTGATGCTCCCCATCCCATTGGCGAGATTTATTCTGACAGAGCGCCCATTGTGGCCTGACTGGCCGGAGGTGGCGGCGGGAGCGCAGGCAGACAGGAACCGCCCGCACCTTGGAAATAGGCGGGCGGAGAAGGTCGCGAAAATCCTTCTCTTCAAACCTTTTGTTTTTTTATCTAAGCACTTTTTTTTTACACCCTTCCGCAATTTAAAAGAACAAGTTTTCTACGCATAAATCCTTTGGTTGAAACTCAACCAAATAAAAGGGTATGTTTCACTGAGTGTTCTTAGACCAAAACGAACAATGTATCTAGAGCCTGAGATATCGAAGGAGAAAACTATAAAAAATTGATTTATCTGATTTCCAATGCTTGATGACAAATCTATGCAAAAATACCTCTCATAAAATAGAAAAAACGAAGGAAATTGGCCGGATAGAACGGCATAGCTAACTGCCATAAGAATTCGTAAATTGTTTAAATGTATAAAATAATCTGCGCATCAAGGGCACAAAAATTGTTGTCTTCTGTTGGATAGGGAGCATCGAGGAAAACCTGGCAACGAGAGCTCCGACCGTTTAGCAATCGACGCCATTGCTGAATAAGTTTCTTATTTAGCGATTTATATTTTCCGAAGTCCATGCAATCGATATTTTCACACACCCTGGCATGAAATCAGGCTCCAGGCGAGCAGCTGGAGAGCACAACACGATGCATATGAAAGTGGTCGTTATTATACAAGAATCTCCCCAAAAGCGCCCATTAAATTTCCCTGGTTCCATACTGTATCTGGTCATCAGCCAAAAAGGTTATTCAGCTCTATTACAAGGCTCCGAACCGGATACAGCAATACGAACAAATTCCTTTTTCAAAAAGGCATAGCCTCATCACTATACTGCCCCCACTGCGCTTCACTGGAAGCAACCCTGGAGCATATATTTCTGGAATGCCCCCACTAAGACGACCCACAGAGCCGCATTTCCAAACGAAATATGGGCTGACGCCGAGTATCCCTGCAATTTAAACTCTACCGTATTTGGAACGAACTTAACAAACGTAGCATGTGAAGTGTTTTTATCAAACATTCAAGTTATACTTTAATATATAATCACTTAGATATGTAATACGCAATAGTCTACATTGTCTATATATATATATATATATATATATATATATATATATATATATATATATATATATATATATATTAGTTATTAGAGAATATTATTTAGAAAGAGTTGTTCTCTGTAAAATGTATGGTTAACAATTTCTTTGCTCTCAAAGTTCTCAAATATCCAAACAATGTAACATAGGTATACGATGATTTGCGACGAACTTTTTTCTTTTCTAAAACGAATTCTCATTCCTATTGCTATTGTTTTGAAATTTTAGAAACTAAAATATGTTTGTTAATTCCTGTCATTCCAGACGATATCTCTCCTTGGAATTGAGATAAATTGAATCCTTTCTTTCGGCTTCAAATCCAGCTTCCAGAAGAAAGAATGGTCAGCACTTTTTGGGCACAAAATAGTGCTCAAATCTTATAAAATGTGCTTGTAAAATCACTAAAATGGTTCTTAAAGTAGGATGTTAACTTAGATAGCTTTGTTTTGTACGAAACTTCGTTAAAATTTACCTGCCAACTATGAACCTAGACATTGTTGATAAATTTGGTCACAGTGTACTTTCAAAAGTGAGAGTAATTGAAGAGCAATCTAAAAAGTATGTCAACAGCACATGATGAAGGCGCAATCGGAGTTCAGTCCTTATTTTAATTATTACGACGTATCAGACGCCAACCCATTCAGGGAGATGACGTTCAAAAATCCAGTCATCTTAGGGCGTCTTTTTAGTGAATTTTCGTCGAAAATGTTTTCCCCCTCTTTTACCGTTTGAACATTTTTGTCCTTAACTCCAAACCTGTCTGAATGTCAACGATCACGCACTTCTTTAATATCCTCCTCTATCGGTTCATATAGCCTTGACTGAAAAAAAAAAGGGTTCAAAAAAGTAAGGCATAATACATAGATGTTCACCATGTTTTCCACATGATTTACAAAGTTTTGTAAGGACTGGATCAGCTATTGAAATTCATTGGAGCAGATGAGTCTCATAACTCCAGCTTGAAGAACAATGTCCGTTAAAATCTAGGTTGCTCCTTGTGAGGCCCCGAAGTCAATACCTACGGAATACACTCGAATGAAGAAGATAGTTATGATTCTGTTCGATTCATGACATTACGATCCGCTGTGTGCTCATACAACCGAAGAAATCATTCAACCCGCGCATACTGCAATGACTTCACCAGTCTGCAGTGACGGGCTCCATCGAAACTATTCAGGTGGTCAAATTGGCCGAATGCCCTCCCACATGAACAACAGTACCCATATCCCACATGACCTGTGCTATGAAAGAAAGGTGGAAAGAGGAAATGGGAGATATTGAAAGGCGAACCGTTATGCGCACTGTGGACCGCAACTCAAAGGGAAAAGAAACGTTTATGGCCGTAGCCTGGCACAGTGAACCCTTGACTACTTTTTTCACGCATTAAAAACGGTGATTCTGAATATTATTGGGCCATTCTTGACTTGTCGTCTCAGAATGGGTAGTGGACATCGCATTGTTTCAGTAAATCAGCGGTGTTCGTTGATTTCAACCACCAATTTACAATTGTGGATTATCGTGATAAGTAAAAATGATGAAAGTTGAACGATCGAGTATGGCTTCACGGTTATTAGATGAATATTTCGGAAATTTTCATTTCTGTAACTTACATGCGAAACTTTGGGGGAGGTAACGCATATGTACCACAAACTCGAAATTCCTATAATTTGTTTTCATCAAAATGTAATCCAATCGTCAAAATCAATATAGTGGTTAGATGAGAACATTGTGTGTATCCATGAAAAATATACCTAGGTTTTATTTATGTTTCATTTTGATTTATTTTTTCAACATTCCATAACTTATGTAGTTTAATTCCATAACTCTCTCCTTTTTTCTTGTTTGGAGATTTTCCTTGTTAGTTCATCAAAAATGCGCCCAAAACCGATGCCAGCTATTTGGTGTTTCGGCGAGATCATGTGGTTCGGTACGCTCAAGTCTTCTTGTGATATCACTTGCTTCAAGGAGACGGACGCTTCCTCGTTGACGTGATATCTTAGCCGATGGAGGTGACTCACTGCTTGTTGCTTTATAGCCTCCTCTTACTGTTTCGACCTGAAGTTCATGATGGAGACGTTCATTTCGAAAGTACCAATGAAACAATGAAAACATTTATTTAGCACTTTTAAATTCTGACCCTTCTAAAACACGTATATTTCTATTGTAATGTAACATTGAAATACACATTTAAAGACCAATTCTCCTTTTGTACGTCGTCGGTGTGAAATCAGTTGGAAATTTATTCACCCACAGTTTATACTATCCGTGAACAAAGAGGAGCTACATCAGCTTTGTACAAAAAACAGTTGTGATTGTACATTGCTCTGTATACAAATAAAGAAAACCGTACTTGCCATACTCTATTGTTTGATAATTTCGGGGAGCCACTCTAACCAGCTGAATGAGCTCTGAAGCTTTTTTCGTTCATATTCAACTTGGGGGGGCTGTAACTTGGAACAGGGCCCTTCTGAATGCGTATAATCACATTGTGAACCACAATATTCAGCAGAGCGAGCTATGTAGCTAATTTTGTTCCTATTCCTCCAAGATGCTGAACCTTTGACCTGGGCCTGTCTGGGTGTGATATCCTATGATTACAAATCTGGGTACAACTCTAATCAGCTTAGTGACCTCTGTAGCTTATTTCTATCATATTCAACTTAAAGGGCTGAAATTCGGTACCAGGCTTTAGGTATGAAAGGTGTGAAAGACAATAATTTCAACACGTGGAACCCTGGGGGCCACTTTAGTGCTGAATGAGCTCATTTGGTTCCTATCCAAATAAAGACGATGAAATTCCTAACGATTCTCTTAGCGCGGTGAATCATAATTGGTTCGTATGATACTCATACTCATCATTACTCAGTTCATACTTCACGCAATCAAACTCCAGAAACGACAACTTTAATTCATATACATAATGCGATTTTTTACTACATGGTGCAATGCTCGATCACCAGTGGGTGGAGAATAACATGATTTGAATATCACGGGCTTATATAGTCCAAATCGATTACAGAAGATGATCGGTGGAGGATTGAAAATTTCGTGAAGGTCGAGCATGCGAGGGAGTATGAAAAGCAAGGACGTGGACCGCTAGTTGCCGCCTTAGGATGAATATTTCATGAAGGGCGCATCTCCGATCTATCTCTCCCGCCCAGCCGCGCCTTGCCAGGGGTAGGTGTTAGTCTGAGATGTTGAAACCCACAATGGTTCGATGAATATTTAGTAATGTATCCCAACAAATGTGCACGAAGACCCGCCTACTTATAACGGAGAGTAATCGGATACCTCGGGAGGAAAACGTGGGTAATAAGGGAGGACTGTGGCTGTCATTCCTTTGCCCGCCATTTCACACATTAAAGTATTTCTCAATAGGAATTGTTTGTTTAGTAGATATTTGTGACTATTGAATCTATTGTAAGCTTCATAAAATTAAAAACAAGATTTGACAATACTAAACTCCAAGATTATTAATCTCATCAAAATCTATTTCAATTCACCCTGAAACAAAATCCGTGAAAAAGGTAGATGTATGTTTGTGTGTGAGACCCTGTGTTCCTCACTTCCCACTCCTGTGAGACCCACCTTCCTCAACTTCCTTCATCACTGGATAATGGATAGTTTTATCTAGTGGATGAAAGAAGGAAAAAAAAGTGTGTAAGTGCCACCGTGTTACTTGAGTTGGGCATCTCGGCAGTTGTGCTTCGTCGTATCACCACCCATCCTTCGAGGCCACTTGCATTCATCCCTTCTCGTCCTTCATCAACTTCCTAGATCCCTTGGGTCAGCGTTTTGTTTGTTTGTACTTATTTAATGGGGTGCCTTCTCCACCTTTGAGAAGAGTTTATTAAATAAAAAAAACCTTGTGCAGGGTGGCCCCCAATTGGTAAAGCCAGGGAAAACCTTGAATTTTCAGGGAATTCTTTGCGTTGGGAGAAGTAAGGGAAATGTCAGGGAATTTTACAAAACCACCCAATGTCAGGGAATTTTTTAAATGAAAACTTCGTCTAATAATTCGCAGCGTTCTTAGGTGTATTCTAACTCCCAAACAATCGAACTTCAACAGTATACTTTATCATACTACATATTATTTCATAGGTGGGTTACACGAATGTCAAAAATAATTAATATCAAGAGTGGTGGTTAAGCTGTTCAAAGAGTAACACGCAGGTACATTGTGACATCGAGTCTTTAGCTCTCGGTTACCACAACACCTAGTAGTAAACCATGTGTGGGAAAAATCAACTGAGTATTGAATTAGGGAGCATACCAAGCAGAGTAGTGGATTGTTCCATTGAGAGTCCCAACAACTAGTTTGTATAACATAACTTAGGACTTGTCAGGAAGGTTAAGGAGGGGGAAATTGGCCCATTGAAATGTGGAGTCATGTTTAATAAATTCAAAGCTTTCCAACGAACTATTTTTTAGGGTTAGGAGATGAGGAAGTTATATTCTCTCTAGTAACGACTAGTTGTAGGTGAAAAAAAGCGTGACATTTTTTTGCTGTTGGTCGAAAATTTGGAATTTAACCCCCAGAGCTAAGAAATATCCATGTAAAAAAAGTCAACTCAAATTATTGAAATTTTAATTTAATTTCGAACTTCAACAAATCACTTCAGAACAAATTAAGAGACCATAAAACAACAAATAAAAACTCATGTAGCATGATTGACCAGCGAATTTTCTTAAATCATCGTATTACATTTAGGTTAAATTGTTTTGAAATTTGTGTACTCTGAGGGCAATGAATTTAAAATATAAATTGAAAATCTTTTTCTAAGTAATGGTCTGCTATTCAAAAAATGATTTCAGTTGTCTGGTTTTTTCTGCAGTTTTTATTGACTTTTTTGCGCATATATTATTGAAATTCAAAGGCTTATTTGTACAATTATGTGCATACATTTTTGAATGTTCTAATTTATAGTTGATGAACTTTATTTGTGTAATATTCCGCTAATCAATATAAATTTAACAATTTTTAACCGTTCTTGCCATATTTGGTGCTTTTTAAGCTCTTTTTCTGAAATTTGGCCAATTTAAAGTGCTTAAAATGTGGTTTCTAACGAACTAATCCTTTCCTACGAAATACTTGATGTTTGGCGAAAGAACGAATTTCTTATATTTATCCTAAAGAGAGATATCGTTTGGAATGACGTACACACACACGTACAATCAAATTTTTTTAAAGTTCCAGTCATGCGGCATGATCGTATGAGCGAATTTTTATGAATTATCGTATTGTATTTATGTTGAAATTCTTTTGAAATTCGAGCACTTTGAGCACTCTAATCAAAATCGATAAAATGCTGGAGTAGGCTTTTTTCTTTTTTACATTATACGATTTTCGTTTTAGAAGCAATAAATTAAAGATGACGCGTTATAAATTAACAGTATTCAGTCATGCAGCATGGCTAATTGAGCGAATTTTCAAAGAAAAGTTTGAATAAAACTGAGGGAACAGCCATGTGACGAGATCGCAAAGAAATTTTAGGACACTCAGCAGAACTTGAAAATTTTGTCAATATTATTGGCATTTTCCACCTTAAAATCTATTTTTCTCACTTATTTGTGAATCTTGGAGATCTGGGAGTGGTCGCAATCGAATTAGCACTGAAAAATACTGTGACTGAATACTGAAAAAAACATGCCCTATTGTCAAAAAACTGATTTTTTAGTATTTTTTGAGAAGCTGTAAATTGAAAATTTGAATTTGATTTTTTGGCGCAAGAACGGAATTTTTATCTCTATTCTAAGGAGAGGTATCGTCTGGAATGACGAACACACACACACACACACACACACACACGTATATATATATATATATATATATATATATATATATATATATATATATATATATATATAAAGTGTTAAAATCCAAGAATCGTTTCAGATTGCCACAAAACGGATTTCAATAAAGAAAATTTTCAAAAATTTTGATTTTGGAATTTTCTGAGCCATTTTAATAGTTTCATTTTCTTCGAAAATTAGCTAAAATGAATAAGATTATTCTTAAGATTTACCATTTAAGGGTTGACAGAGTTATGTCGAGTTTCTACGATCAACGACCATGTGTAGTTTTTGACGCAAGTTTCATAACCATCGGTCCATCAGTAATTTGAGGGAAAAATTTCTAGACGGCGAACGGGCATCGTCTTTGCTCTCGATTTTTACCTTGAAACATAAACCTATTAAGATTCAAGTTAGAAAATTTGTTTTCTTTGTCGATAACAAAAGCCTGTTACTGAAAATAATAAACCGAAAAGCTATAAATACAACTCGAAAAATTACAACAAGCACATATGGCCATGCTGCACGAATTGAACTTTTTTATTTTCCAATATGGTACATCCGGTGCAGTGAAGCTTACAATACTTTCATTGTTTTTCTTTCCCGTCAAAGCTCTTCCTCAACTCCATTGACCCATTTCACTATGAGTTTTCTACCCACCTTGCTTCCATAAAATGTTCTTGCAGCGCCCCAGATTCGGACGTTGAAGGTGCCAGAGGTGTCTTACAATGCGGCTGGCACCCGCGAAACGGTGCCTCTACAGGTTTAAGAGCTCTCCTTACAAGGGTCTCCAAGCGGTGGAAAAGTTGGTATCTTCTTGCGTGCCCGTGCCGTCGTTCCTTCGGTCTCCGGTCGACCGGAAGTCCGACCCGGCAAACTGTCACCTCCTGAATTCCTTTAGCGCTTAGATCCTTTCTCGGAAGCCAACTTTTTGAGCTCAGACAATTTGCTGTAATTCGGTAGGAATCATGTTTTCTTGGGTTCCCGTTGTTTTTCAGCCTTGCTCCGTCTTGAATTGATTTTCAGGTGGTATTCACCTCCATCCAGGAGCATTTACTTTTGAAAACGAAGATTGTGAGAAGTTACTCGCGTTGTAAAATCAATACAAAAAAAAAAAAAAAACTCCGGTGGGCAGGGGAGTCGTTAGAATAAAATAGTGAGGGGGGAAGTATCACGAAATTCCCAACTACACCAAAAGTTTTCCCAACTCCAAAAAAGGGAAATAAAAAAAAGAAAATTTATAGAATCATAAATGATACCTACAAGCCTATAAATACCTACCTATTACATTATATGTATCTCTTCTGTAAAATAACCATTTTCATGTGATTTTTCATTCGAAAATTTGATAACATCATTTATTTTAAGACCGCAATTTAGTTTTAGATCAAGACAATAATCGTAATAGTCGTTATTCGAAACATGGAGAATGTGTAAGTGCTCTGGATGTTAAAAAGAGAAAAAAACCATTATTACAACTTTACACAATTAGTGTTTAAAAGGATGAGTTTTTATTGAATGTGGATGCCTATGCTTTCAATTTAGCCCATACCTATACCACAACTTCCACATCTTTTGTGTCAAGATTCCCAACAAGATCGTTTCCGCATTGTATTTGGAGCAATGGACAAGGACATTCATCAGTCACTGTAGTCTTTAAGCTATTTTTCATGTGTTTCAAACTACTGAATGTCCTCCATTGAACTACAGGGTGGATTCGGATGAGCGTGAAGAATATTTTTTGGTGAAACTACGAGTATTTAGACCGAAAATGGAGTAAAATGCTGTCAAGCTCAATTGTCTATAAGTAATGCGTTTTCGAGATAGATCATAATTTGGAAACGCTGAGGAAAGTTGGAGAATTTGAACGATAAATGCTAGTTTCGTGCACAGAATTAAGATAACTCAAGCCTTTTATAAATACTACCTGGTGCTTATGCTTAGTTGGAAAAGTCGGGATTTGATTAGCATTAGATTTGATAGCTATCTTTGAATTAAGGGTATTAATGCCACCTCTCAAATTGCCCAACTTCTCCGAAGTCAGAGAAAACTGAGAGGGGAGCCCCCCCCCCCCCCCCATCCCCTATGGCGACGTCCCTGCTGGTGGGCAGTATAGTATCCTCACTCTGACGCTCGCATGTTCATCGTATTTTTATGGTTCAACCCTCAGTGGGTTGACATTTTATCTGGACCAAACAACGTCCAGTCCTTGTTGGTGTACCTGAGAGCTACTGAGCTCTGCTGCTAACTGTGATATCTGGTCTGCGATATATTTATGTGTATCTAGTCAGAGTCAGGGTCATGTGTCTCACTTTGCTGATTATATCAAGCAACATATATTTATTTATAAATCTTTTCATCAATCTAGTCTTTTTTCACAATTTTATTTCTGGGTTTCTTTTATCCGCTGTAGGGGCTAAACAATAGTCATCGGTGTATCCCTCGTGGAGTACATGATTTCACTCCGTTTAGTTACGGTAGGCAACATGGCACGTAACTTGCTACTTGCATTGTTCCTTTGGACACCTTGTTGAGTGCCGCTAATGTCCCTCCTGGTTGAGGTTATATCTATATCATATATCAATGCCCCAAAGTCAATTAATTTTCATGTGAGCGTTTTGGAATTAATCCACGTGTTCATAACATTGTTTCCAACTAATTGTATAACCCTAACTCCCTTGGGTGATAATCGTTTTACCCCCCCTTACCAAGACGTCGCATGTGGTAACACCTTGATCATTAACAATTACTACCCTCTTTTTTTTAAACCCTCTCGTACTCTTGTTGCGGGCTGTACCCTTCATAAAATTTAGCTATCGTACATGAAATTTCTGGGCCGGGTTTTCTTACTTCCACGAATTGCTCATTCGAGCTCAAGCATACATCAACAGACTATTCGTAGGTTGTTGACTCTTGACTCATAATTCTGAAAAGTGGTTTGATGGGAACTATTATAGGGACTTGTGTCGGAACTACCCTGTTCGCTGTAAGTGGTCGATCTCGTGGCTTGAAGAACGGAAGCACCTCACCAGACTCTGCCCCCAGGGATTCTTATCCTCATCTGCTTCGCAATTACGATGTATTAAACTCCACAAGCGTACTAGAAGTCCGCAGCTCCAGAAGTGCGCTGTCACTCCGGTTTCCCCCTTTTTATTTTACTCGAGTTCTATTGTCTGCAAACCTTGATAATTTTCATTACATCATAAGTGTTTGTAGAACATGTTTGATGTTCGCAGACTGCTAGTCCTTAAGTTTACCCTATCTTTCCGTTCTTCGCCTATTCTGTGGTTAATGGGGATCCATTCAGATGTATCTACCTACTAAACTTCATACTACTGTTCTTAATTATTATTGTTTATATTTTATTTATTGTACTGTTTTGTATTATTGTTGTTTTGTATTATTCTTAATTATTTATTGTACTGTTGTTTTGGGAACCAAGGAGAGTAGGACGCATATAAAATCAAAATAAAAATTGAGTTGAGAATTCTCGTTTAAACTGAACTCTGTGTTGTATTTTCTTTGCATTATTTACCTACAATTTCTCTATAGGTATAAGCAGTTGGTTGTTTACATCAGCTATGAAACAACAACTCTCCTGGAAGATTAGGAATATAAATCTCGACTTTTCACACCCCTTCTGCAATATTCCAGGTATCAGAAGAAACCAATCTTTTGCTCAATTAAAGTCGTAGTAAGGTATTCAGCGGATGAATGAGGTTTCTGTAGATCTATGAAATATAAGGAACCTTAAAAAAAATGGTTATGAAATCCGCTTGATTGCAGCACATATATTCGATTGGTTAATAACAAATTTTCAAGTAGAAAAACATAGGTAAATAAATTGTAAAACAAGAACCACATCATGAAAAAAAAATCGATGCAACCATAGATAGCTTTTTTTTCGAATCCCAAATTCTACAGGTTTCCCCTAAACTCCATAACAAGGTGCGCGTAGCTATCATTACTATATATATACATACATATAGATATATATATATTTTTTTTTCTTTTTATTCGTCTGCCAGGAAACCCACGGACTCGTTGGACCAAATTAATATTAACGTATTTTATTTTTGTATATTCATTTGTTTCAGTTCATTCAATTGTTTTTTTGCGTCCTCATTAAATTTATTCAAAGGTTTACGCAGATGATAGAAACTTATTGGAACATTAATCAGGTTGTCAACTGTTGTCGCACAAAAGGCGGGTTATATATGTATAGTGAAGGGTGGATCGTTAAATTCCTTTCTGGCTGTAGAACACAAAGTTCCGCTGAAACTTTTGAATATTCACTCCACGGGTCTCAAGATCTCTCCTTGATATCACCTTCTCCCACCCCCAACAACCTGCTCACGCATACCGTTAGAAGATGACCGGTGTCCTCTGGCCTAACTTATGTCTGTATCACTGATGTCGTCCCAGAGTTGATATGATGCTGGTCCAAACTCAGTTGGTTATTGTGAATTTAAATATCTTACCCTTAGGCATGGTCCCCCCTCCCCTTCCATCCTACCACTACTCTCCATTCCCCTATACATTGTTCTTTCTCGCAATATCCCCAGGGGGTTCTGACACTCTCACATCTCATTTCGTAGTTACCGCCTGTCTCTGCGCCTACAATCTTCTACGCTTCGGATCGTTAACCGCTTATATCTTGCTTGATCATAACCAAGTACTTCCTTTATTGTATTCTACAATATTTATAAATCATGTCTCTGACATGTTATGTTGCTTAGTTTTGATTAATTGGTTTAGTTTGAAATGTATACCTATCAATTTAGTAGCCTAAAACTGGTATAAGTGGTTTTAGGCTTAGGCGCCAACATTTGGTCTTTCGTCATTTATTGATTGAAGTTTTGATCGCGATCCTCTTCTAGAGGACAAACCATTTGGGGGGGGGGGGGGGGGGAACAAGACATAATTACAAGAGAAATGAGGATAAGATTAGAGATATTGAAGAACAGCAACTGTTGTCCGATAACTCGGGAGGAGATACTCCAGCACCACCGCCAGGAAGCCTAACTTCATCTCCATTTGGTATACTGCGCGGGGGCTCACATATCAAAAAAAATTCGCTGGCGCTTAAACCTCAACCTGCATATGATTACAAAATGTGTAGGTTGCAAAAATAAATATGAAAAATTGAAAGGAAAATTAAAGAATATCACATAAAACGGAAAACTGCGGATAAGAAGAGGCAAATCCAACGAGCTCTCCCAGCTTAACCTCTCCGGTCAGTTGTCGTCTTTTATTCTCACATCTCATTTAAATGAAGATTTAATAAGTGATAAGCGGAAACAAACCAAACAAGAATACTACGTCCCGTAAAGTTCCTAAATGATCTATTAGGATCAGTAACACTAATTGGAATTCAACGAGAAATGCTCTCGCAAGATGTGTGTGAAGATAAAATGAAAATGATAGCAAAGATTAAATGGCTTTTGAAAACACATTTGGAGAAAATTTTAAACAAACAAAACGCCAGAGAACGATGAAAAAAATTATCTTGTTGTATAATGTTTAATTGTTTTGAAATTTGAGCTTTTATAGTGCATATAAATTGTTAACTCTATTAACTTTATTCCAAAAGACTTATTCTACATAATAATCTGCTATTCAAAAAAGGATTTCGGATATATATCTTTTTTGCCCTTTGAATACATTTTTTTAAGCAAATTTTAATTAAATATGAGTACATTTTCAGCATAACTTTGTAAATAAATTTTTGAATGCCCTATTTTAGCAATAAACGTTATTTGAGCAATATTCTGCAAAAAAAAAACTGAACTATTTCTATCCATTTTTTGACGATTTTTAGCGATTTTTGAGCTCGTTTTTGAAATTTTGCCTATTGAATGTGCTCAAAAAGTGCTGGCCAACAAACTCGTCCTTTCATTTGGAAAGCTTGATTTTTTGGCGCAAGAACGGCATTTTTATCTCAATTGTAAGGAGAGGTATCTGGAATGACGAACACACACACACACATATATATATATATATATATTATATATATATAATTATGCGTTGAACTCTAGGATTAGTTTAAGAATGCCTCAAAACGGATGTCAGTGTAGAAAATGTTCGAAAATTTTAATTTTAACATTTTTGGAGCCATTGCAATAGCTCTATTTCCTACGAAAATCCGCCAAAAGAAAATAAAATCAGAGCTTTAGCTTCGCGTATGACGCAAAGGGCATGCCAACATAACATGCTGTACGATTTCCATTAGAGCCGTTTCACGACCAGCGACGAAGAATGTCCACTAAAATAGAACTGTCGGGTTGGAGAAATATTGGAGACTGCAATATTTAAAAATTATTCATGTCTTGTCCAACATTTAATGTTGCTTAGTTTTGGTCAATTGGTTTGATACGAAGTATAAAGTCTTATTCTACAGGTGCAACGTGGAAGATTCATTTCTAAAATGTTATCTATTAGCCTAAAACTGGTATAGGTGATTTTAGGCGCCAACATCCTTATCGTGAAGTCAAGTGCCATAGTCATGAGCATTTCTGCGGAATAAGATGAGAAATGTATGAGATCCGATTTCTACCAGGATTGTTTGTTTTCGCATGTGCCCAAGCTAAGTATCATTGATGTTATTCGCAGATACAGCTCATTCCCATCATTTACAAAAAAAAAGATATTTAATCCAAATTTAGTCTATTGGAATCTTCAAAGGTGCAATAAACTCGACTCCGATAAATCACCTGGAAGCCGAAACAAATATGATTCTCCGTTTCTGTGCAATATTGGCAAGGTTTGTGCGGATAAAGGTGATTAATTTCAATTTGGCTATAAATTCCTTCGCTATTGGATAAATAGTGGAAAGTTGATTTTCTGAAATATCGAGTTTTCATGATGTATCATTCTTCCGATTTCTTTCGAATTCGGGGGGGGGGGGGGGGGGGGGGGTCTTAGGTTTAAGTTTTGAGATGGCATCCGAGTGATTTCATGCCGATTGGTAGTATTAGCAATTACACAAGTGCGAATCTGAAATACGTTGTTACGGACGAAATTTCGAGACCGATAGACCCATTTTCACGGATCGTGCCGGTTGTTCATTTGTTGGCCTGCTATATACATACCTTGGATGGTTTGGGCATGCACAAATACGAATTGTAGCCTTTTTTGCATATTAGCATATTTACTCATGCTTTACTGTACTTTTGGTGCAATAAGTGAGGGAAAAATAGTTCTCTTTTTTAAAATTTATTGCTAAGGTTTATTATTGAAAATTATATTCCTAAAGAAATTCGGACTCAATGATTTATCTACATCAAATTCAAGTTCAGAAAATTATTTTATATGTTTATAACTGTTTAATAGATCCAGAATCCAATTCGTCTAATAACGTAACAACTGGATTGATTGGTCGAAAAAATTCTGCTACGCTTTGAAGACTGATGGACGTATGAGCGTAACTGATATTAATCACTCCCTCAGGGATATAGCGGTACCTTCAGAGCTTGCTCGTTGTTTTGTACCGTCGTCATCCGTCAAGTTGGTTAGCTCATGAGAAGGACAGCTTGTACCGGTGCTTCCATCAACACGAACAGCTTAATCAATTCAACCAGAAAGTGTGCTTCAAACTGACAACTTCTATTAAAAAAATGTCAGAACGAACAGCTGGCAGTAGAAAATAACTGAGCATAAATCTTTTGATTCACTTAGTAAGTATGTGGTAGTTTGACCAAGATGATTTTCCTACCACCTAGTGCGGTTCTACTATATTTACAACACATTTATCGTTTTGTCTCTTGTGGGTTTTTAATAGATCGGGGACCGTTGCAGGGGTGCATTAACTTACCAAATTAATGTGCTCAAAAAGTGTTGACCAACGAATTCATCCTTTCGTGTGGAAAGCTTGATTTTTTGGCGCAAGAACAGAATTTTTATCTCAATCATATATATATATATATATATATATATATATATATATATATATATATATATATATATATATATATATATATTTATATTTATATATATATATATATCTCTCTTTTTTTTATCTGTTATAAATCACGTAGAACGAGTTTTTTTATATTTTTATTCGCCCTAATATTTGAATTAATTTAAATTTGAAAATCAATTTTTGAATTTTAAAACCATTGCAGTAGCTAAATTTTCACGAAATTCGCTAAAATTATTGTGAGGTCGTATTCTGGTTTTTTTCTGATGAATCTTAATTTGTAGAAAATATCATCTGTGGCAGTGTAGTGTTGCTGCAATTCCCATTTTTACCTCGTAGGTTTGAGGGGATCTACATACCTAAGCAGGACCCATAAACAAGTAACCTGGCTGATTCTATACTACACCCACTACCTCACGAACCAGTCAAATGCTTTGTGTAGGTAGGAAACGAGAAGAATCAAGGTCATTCTGTGCAGAAGCCTCACGATCCAACTTCTAGATTTTAATTAATAAAGTGTAAAACCAAAGACCCCGTTAAAAGCCACGCACGACTGGACGACTTCACCCACTTACTATTGGTGATATTCAATGTTATCTTCCAATGTAAGTAGAAGTCGGGTATAAGTTAACCACCAGCTTCCCCGATCTGATCAGGTGTTTTTGAAACTCTCTGAGCTCATTTAAAATTACCATTCCGCGTAATTAACGGAGGCCCAGTGGCCACCGGTCGCTCGTGGTTTGGCTTGGAATGCAAAAACGATTAATCAGAAGTTGTGTAATTCCCTGCGTTGGGAAAGGTACTCTGCTAAACACGTTTGGAGTATTTTTTTTTTTTCATTGCTACCAAGTGGTAATTTTTATTTTTTATTACTGAACGTGAGTCAAATATGTATTAATTGAGGCAGTATTTATTGTCAGTTTTAAAATTGCTGAAGATGAGAGAGAATGCGGTGCAAGTCAACAACAGGAGCATACACTCAGAAAATTAAATCGCTCTGGACATAGGCAAAACGGCGGAATAGGAAAGAATCGCATCTTGCTCGACTCGCACATTTGGCGAGTGGAATCATCGCCACCGAGAAACTGATTTATTTGAAAAATGTTGGAAGACCAAAGCGTTTGGCCTCCAGAACAGTGAAGCCAATCTTCCATATGTTTTAATATTCGTATTGAAAATTGAGTTATTTAATAGAATTCAATAAAACCCTTGTTCACCATTTAGCAAATTTTCGTTGAAAATGAAGCTATTGCAATGGTTCCAAAATTGTAAAATCCAAATTTTCGAAATTTTTCTTCATTAAAATACGTTTTGATACATTCTGAAATGAATCCTAGAGTTTAATGTTTTTTCATTAGTATATTATATATATATATACTGAGTGCTGGTTATGTCTAGGTAGTGTATATAATTTTAGGTTGAGTTTGACCAAACTAGACTTGAGTTCTGGCCCAAGCCATACCTATGTAATTCGAAGCTTGCTAGAGTGTTGAATGTTTTCACATTTAAAACTAATATTATATTCTTTCACTTGGTGAAAGACCCTCCACCACATTCAAACCAATTGTACCACATGATTAGGATCCAGCCCCTGGGTAGAAACGTTGTGGATGATTATGATTAAATTATGCGCGCGCGCGTGTGTGTGTGTATGTGTGTCCTTCAGACGACAGCTCTCCGTAGGATTGATATAAAAATTCCATTCTTGCGCCAAAAAGTCAAGCTTTCCAAACGAAAGGACGAGTTCGTTGGCTAACATTTTTTGAGCACATTAAATTGGTCGAATTTCAAAAAAGTACTAAAAAAAATTCTCTAAAAAATAGTAAAAAACGGCTAAAAATCATTACATTTATATTTTTAGCAGAATATTACTCAAATCAAGTTTATTAACTATAAAATAGATCATTGCAAAATTTAGGTACAATACTATGCAGGAAAATGAACTTAAATTTCATTAAAAATGTGCTGAAAAATCGATTTTGTTGTTGTGTGTGTGTGTCCTTCAGACGATAGCTCTCCTTAGGATTGATATAAAAATTCCATTCTTGCGCCAAAAAGTCAAGCTTTCCAAACGGAAGGACGAGTTCGTTGGCTAGCATTTTTTTAAGCACATTAAATTGATCAAATTTCAAAAAAGTGCTGAAAAAAAAATTATGAAAAAGTGCAAAAAATCCAAAATATCTTTTTGAATAGCAAATTATTATTTAGAACGCGACTCAAAGTCCTCAATTTTCAAAACAATGTAACATAATATAGTTCGAAATTTAGGAAAATTCGCTCATACGATCACGCTGCATGACTGGAACTTAGTAATGTTGTTATAACGTAACTTATATTACCCCTAGAAAGTACATTTGTAATTGGTGGGCATGAAAAAAGAATTTGAAAATGCGAGGACCCACGTATTAGGACTACGCATTTATGTGTAACTACAAACACTGTCGATTATTACATTCGAAAAGTCCAAACATCTTTAGGATACACCAGGCTCTGTTTTTTAACGTAGAATACGTTTTCTGAAATAGAGGTCAATAACTTATTCTATGCTTATCACTCTTTATGCGCAAGGCTTTTTGACATTTCCATGTCTTTACTATGGCCCCCATTGGTGGGAAATTGTCACAACTTGTGTCACACAAAGCGTAACGGAAAAGTAGAAAAGCTGAATATTATGTTTACTTTAGATCCCATGGTGGTCAATAATAACGAAATTAAATTAATCCCAGTTTTATTTTTAATTTTTTTATAATCTTTCTAGGTAACGAAAGGACGAGAGCGAACATAGCGATAAGTGCACAAACTAGATTATTTATAACGAAAAAATGAAAATATATCCTACGTCTACTCGCTGATAAATCAGCAACACCAGGGAAAATGACGATGGGTGTTGCGCAAAACATGGAAATGTCTCATGGTATTGCGGATTTATCGGCGATTTTTCCTCAAGTCTCCGGAAGTTTAGATGTTATCCAGGCCTGCAGTGGCTTACTAGATCAAAATTTGAAGAACGTGAGGAATACCTAATCAGTTATGAGCCGGACTGGCACTTATTCACAAAATCGGTACAAAACATATGTTTCAATCTAGGGGGAAAAATTATAATTATTTTCTGGTTTATTACTTTTAGTGATGAGACTTTGAAATCGACAATAGGGGGCCTCTCTTATTTATTGTTGTTTTAAAATTTGAAATACCTGTGTTGAAACCATGCCACTTGTAGTGACCCTTTAGTCACCTTGTTCTATGCCGCTAATGACCCTTGTGGTTGAGGTGCCGCTTAAACCATTACATTTTTTTTTTTTTTTTTTTTTTTTTTTTTTAATTATAAAAAACCTACGTAGAATTGAATGAAAACTCCATTTTTACCCCAAGCTGTAAAATTTATAAAAGTCATTACTATATCTTAACCTTTGAAATGAAAGATAATTGTTTTGCTTTGTTTTCGATAGAATCCGCTGCTATGAATCGATTTAGATCATCATGAGCACTGTACAAACAACCGTTTCTGCAATCGAGAGCTTTTGTTGAAATAAAAAAAGATCGTCAATATGATGGTGAATCTCAAAGCGTCTTTCAAACGCAGGAGTTTGGTGGATCCTCTGAAGCTTTTCGGTTAAACTATCCACACTGGCGTCGACAACTTAATACGTTGGCTAAAAGAACAAGTGGTTGTCGATGACATTATCTCAAGTTTATGCGCAGGAAAGTGGTCTGCACAGAATGGCTATTCAACCCAGATATTAGAAAAACCTGTGAGGTTGATGAAGTATAGTATAATTAATAATTAAAACGTTTCTAATCTCGAGTATTATCTGTAACAGCCCTAGGGCCGATCTCTCTGCGTGAGCCGGGAGGATTGAAATAAGGTTACCTGGAGCCCGAAGGGATAATCAGAAGTATGGGGCTACCCACACTTGAATAGTAGAGCGATGCAGTAATGAATCAACTGGTCAGTCCGTGAATATCATAACAAGCAGTTCAATGTTATGAACCTCCGAGCAATCTCAGTAACTCTTCACAGACAGAGCAATCTCCCGTGGACATCACGGGAGCAGGGAGCACCCAAGCAAAACCGAAGGGATCACTCTCATCCTATAAACCCCCTGTCTTATTCTTAGGATTTTATCCTGAGGGTAGAATTCCCATTGTATCTCACCTACTACTTTTTTTTTTTTTAATTCCGAGGAATAACGATGTATGATTTGTGATTTGAAAGGAGTATGATAGTTGGCAGTGCAGGTCTTCCAGGGAGGGGGGAAAACCCTGATGCAACGACAACCAGACAAAAATAAAAATCAACAGTTGCCACAAGAGAAAAATCGAATACGTGTACGTATGAATGAATAAACGAATAGGTAAATGAATGGTTAATTGAAAAAGGATGAAATTCGTCTGAGAAAATGTAAAACTAAAAATGTATGCTTTGTTGTCTCTGTCTTGGCTTCAATTTCCGACTATATTATTTTATTGCGAGAGCCCACCTCCGGATGATGGGACCAATTAGTGTCATCACACATTTATGGGAGCCCTGGGGCCTTCCGATCTGAGAACTCCTGCGAAATTATCTCACAATAAATAATTGTCATGCGTGTATGTATGATGTGAGTCGCTGAGTGTTACGCTTTCACTTGATTGATATGCGGTTTTTCCCCTAAAAAAATAATCAGCGTTTATGGTTTTAAGCCATTCAAAACAGGTCATTCCCTAACAACGTTTCACATGGTAATGCCTCTTGAGTTAGGATGAAACGCTATTTTTAACGTATTATGTTTACTCGTATATGAAAAGATCAAAACTGTAAATGAATTATGGTTGCTAACATGTATACATAATGTTGTTAGCATTTTATCTAGAGCATTTTACACGTTTTACTCATATCAATATTTTATTCATTGTCTTGAGCGTTTGTCCATAACGAATTCACTACCAATCGGAGAATAACCAATTTTGAGGAATAATTTTCCCCAAAAATGAAGTTTCTGGTGACAGTTCTTTCAATTCATCTAAACTCATCTCCAAGGAAACACCCTGATCAGTTACATAAGCTGTTCCGCTAATTGCATTTCCGCACAACCTATAATACTGCTTATCTTGGAGTCTCTTTGGCTCCGCTGCTGCTGAGAGCCAATGACAAGGTACGAGACCATCCCATCTAGCTACTAACTAGGAATATCAAAAACTGTGAAAGGTAATTTCATTCAAATGTAAGCGCTTCGCGATATAAATAGCTCAGGTGTTATGTCGGGTTGTGAGGTACTTTAATCTGGATTGCATCGAATTGATGTGCATGCATGTTACTCGATAAATAACTATGGAAGGCACTCTCGCCAAGGTTTTGAGTTATGGATGGATAACTCGGAGCTTCAGAATCAAAAATGGAGCCCTGGTATCGCTGACGTCTTCCAAATTTATGGCCTGAATCTAAATTTTATAGTTAAACCGCCTTACCTGATCATTACAAGAGTTTGAAAGAGATCACACTACCGGTTGGCAGATGAATGACAAGCACCATGTCCGAGACCTGAAGCCAAGGGGCCTGAGACCTGAAGTGTACCAGAGATAAGCACAATTTCAGAGATAAGCAATTTCAAATTCGCTGGCCAATACTTTGTGAATACGAATACAATTTTTTTTTTTTTTTTTTTTTTTTTTTTTTTTTTGTCATTGATTTCTGTTGAAACAAGTAAGGATAAATTCGTTTCCATACTCTGCGATTACGAAGATTCACTGCCTATGAATACGGATCCCCATACGGAAGCGAGAAATTCGCAGATAAATTTACAGGCTGCTGTAAATTTCGCCAATCTTCTCGTTATAAGTTGCGATTCCAATTTTAAATACCACGAACGGCTTCTCAGTTTGAGCGATGGAAGTCGAACATCCCACCTTTTTTGCGTGTTAAAACCGCCTGGTTGGTTAGTTAATAATCCCGTAATGAATCGCTATTATATTTTTACACTTTTACAATTTTTGAATTTTTACGCTTTTTACGTAACTTTCAGTTATTTGATATTGCGACTCTCCCATATTTTGTGCCCTCGGTAACCTAATGAATGATGAGACAGTTTGTAAACATAATTGGAAGGTTTCTCATTTTATACTTTTTGAACTTTTCTAATGGTCAAATCATTATTTGTATTTGCCGGAATTCGTTCGATGGAGATAATGTGTTGCTTGAACAGTTAGAATGCCGGTTGTTGCGGTGCCTAATGCTCCGTAGAACAATAGCTACGTTTGGGAAGATGGTAAATTGAGAATAAAGGGCATTACATATAATTGTACCAGTACAAACTATTCATCAGAATGTGTATATTTGTTTACAACTTTGAATTCTCTAGATTATCCTCGCTAATCGGCCATTATTCCATCTGTTTCAGGTTAGTTGGTGGCTGCTCTGGTTTCTTTAACGAAGTCGTGAGTACTTGTACTGATGTGGACTGGGGCTGCCATTATCCAGCCTGTGTTGAATGAATCTCGCATGATACTGCATGACTAATCTTTCGAAGCTCATCCACGGGTAGTGCGGTCATAACATGACCGGAACAACGTCCATTGATTTTCCTTAGCCGAAATCCTTTTCCTGGCGTCAGATTCCCCTTGAAAAGGCTGCTCCTTTTATGTGCAGAAGTGGATGAGAGTGGAAAGTTGCCTGCTCACTGGCAGAGCACAAAAGGAGCTTCAGTGGCGGCCGCTAGAGAGATGACAATAGCACGAGCTGCCAAATCCGAGCGTGCGCCGTTCTAAATGGTTCGCTCATCAACCTCTTCGACTAGGGGTACCTCCCTAATGGCTAACGGACCAACATTCCCCCATGTCCTGAGAATCACATCGGTCACAAGTGCAGGTCCCGTCGGCAGTGCATTACCGGGAGGCGATATAAAGGGATTCTCCCAAAGGTGGAACAGAAGGGGCCTTTTCCCAACGAGTCTTCTGCCCAAGAACTAATTCTCATTACCTCACATTATCTCATCATTCATCGCCCTCTAGTCGACCGTCGTTCACATCAAACCAAGAAGTTCCTCCACTCCACAGGAATTATGCGTCACGCTTCTTTTCCGATGGATCCGCTCATTTCGGGGTCTCTCTCATCGCCCCACTCCACCGAATTGCCATCACGTTTCAGCGGCACAACTTTAAATTTTTGATTATTTGCATAAATCACATTTTTATTTTGGGTTTTCGTTCACTTGCCTATTAATTGATTTAGAACGACCAAAACGTTTAATACTTTTAGAATTGATGAATGCTGCTTGCTAACCGTTAAAAAAGCAGTTTGATCTTTTAAAGAACTAATTATTCCGCGAAATAAATTACGCAACTGATTGTTATTTAAATCTAACGATACTCACAAAAAAAGAAGCATGCCTTGAAGAAAGATACTTTTGCTTGATTATTTTCAATAATAAACCTTTGCGATCGGCCTCGAAAAAAGTTTTTTAACCCTCCCTTCCGCCAATATTTAGTAGTGCTTGGTGATTTATTTTTCGTGACTCAATAGAATTCCTATGTCGATTCTAAATCAATAAATATATTAATGGCCGGGACCTACCAGAAAATTAACTGCATGATAAGGAGCAGGAGGTTTCATGATTTTGATTTAATATGAGATTGACTGCCCTAACACTGAAAACCATGGAGTCAGACGGCTAACAAGATGTTTTGTGTTGGGATAGAATTTAGACATTTGAAAAAAGTCAGGACGGGAATAAGAGACAATCTAGATGAATCTAGATGAATAGTTTCACGGGATCTAACAATTTTTCTAAATGTTTTTGTAAATTTGAAAATTTAAAAAAGTAGCATGGACAGAAAAAGCTTCATTTCACTCAAACATCTCTTCTGGAGTATGGTTCGGCCGAATCTGACAGTTTTCTGGATGATTTTGGTTGATATGACAGACCAAATTTACAGTTGTGGCAAGAGGCAAGCATGGAACTAGTTGGCTCCGACCACATACCAGATTAATTGTTTGCCGGTTTCTGACAATTTTTTTAGTGCTTTTTGTGAATCTGGCAAATTTGAAAATTTCAAAAAATGTTGTAAAATTAACAGACAGAATCACGAACAGGTTTCATTTCTTTTAGACAGCTCCCCTGGAGTATGATTCAATCGAACCAGACTTTTACCCAACTTTTCGTAGAAACGGGGGTATTACAGCCGTCGGCACGGCGGGCGGCACTTGAGGGTGGGGATACATTTTCTTTCTGTTTCAGAGGGTGTAGAACACGTACACAATAGTCTTTCATTTTGAAATTTCTTTATATATATATATATATATATATATTTATTTATTTATTTATTTATTTATTTATGGACAAAATTTTGTGCTCAGTACTCCTCCGAAACCGCTGGTCCGATTCGCACCAAATTTTGTTATGCATATTACCAAATCGGAACTTGTGCCTCGCTAACCTTAGTGAGGATCAGATGACCACGAGCTGTGATATCAATCATAGTGATGACGAAATCTTGCTCAAATCTCTCCTATTCACCATAGGACGACGAAAATTGATAGGGAGCCTCTCTAGGTTAACAAGAGACGAATGACCTTACAGGTGCCATCCTGATCAGCTCATGAGCTAAAATCTCTCCTGTTCACCGTAGGACGTTGAAAATTAGTAGGGAGCCTCTCTGGGATGACAAGAGACGAATGACCTTACAGGCTTCATCCTGATCAGCTGAGTGTGCTAAAAGTTATGTCGTTTGTCTGATTACAAGGAAATTTGATAGGGAGCCTCTCTAAGACATCAAGGGACGAATGAAATGACGAGCTACACTTTCAGCACCAGCTGACCGATTCACGTATTGCTAAAAAGCGGCACACAAATAGGAAAGCATTTTGTAAACAAATTTCATTCATACAAGAGGGCTTCATTCCACTACAGAGGATTTCTCCTCACCCCCACTTCATAACTCTGTGAGTCTGGGCCTTAACGTATGGTATGAAAAGCTGAAGCAGCATACTTTGGGAATAATTTCTGGCACATCTAATCTCGACTTCTTCAGTTCCTTCTATACTCACCTCTCTGACTGACGGTTTAACTACTGGGTAGAAGCAAATCACGATACCTATACTCCTATAATCAACGGTTTCAGTACCGGGGTATAATACTCCCATCAACCATCAATCTGCTGAGTTAGCTAAATTCTCTCCTGCTCAACCTAGGACGTTGAAGTTGGATATTATGGAGACTCTCTGGGACACTAAAAGACTATTGAATAATTGGGTCTTTTCTGTTCAGCTGACTGAGCTAATTTAATTGAGACATTTTCAACTTGAGACACAAAACTCATATTTAACAGGGGAAAAATAAGACATATCCATTTTGGGTAGTTTCGACTGCAATGTTACGAAGAAAACAGCTAGCTCCATTTTGACAGTCTATCGTCCGAATCGTGGCATGGATATGTCTTTTAGCTTGGGGGTTTTGAAAAAATTGTGTGACTTTTTTTTCAGCTCGAAAAAGTGTAATGCGATACCAGTAAACAAATTCAGTCACTATACTGCAACAATGAAGCAGCACTCTTCGGTAGCGTTATAATCGCCTTATATCTTCATTGAACGGGAAATTATTGAGACCGGTAAACAATGTGTTCACTATTATCGTTAGGTTTTGAAGTATGTTGGTTTTCCTATGTACGTTTCCTGAAATCAATAGCTTTTTTAATTGAGACATTTTGACATTGAAAATGTCTTAGTCGACGGGTCAACCGGAAATTTTGTTACGCAAAGAAAAAATCGTCAAGCAACCTATAAACAAGTTGGGTGTTGTTATAATTGTGTATGCTAGCAATGAAATTACTGAGCAACCTATAAACAAGTTAGGTGTTGTTATGATTGGGTATACTAGCATTGGAATCACTGAGACATTTTCACTGCTCATTGCTCTTCTCTCATAAGAGAGAAAGTACGAGCGGCCTGCCGCGTTTTTTAACTTTTGGCACAAAACACACATTTCACTGAAGGAAAAATGAGACATATCCATGTACCGATGTATCTGCATGTAGTGTAGATTCTTTATCCGTATTTTACGAAGAGATTGACTACTTGGTGTTATGTACGATTGAGACGCGAGCTTTTTCTTCGTCGATTACAAAGTACTGTTATTGAAGAGAATGGTGCGTGGGTAACGCTAATTTTCGTTCCGTTTCAGTCTGTCAGCGGCCGAAGCAATAAAATTTTTGTGAGATTAAGCTTAATAATTATCCTCTAATTAAATTAGAGTTGAGCTAATAATCCACTGGACTCCTGTACGTTCATGAGCGATATAGTATCTTTATATTTCTTGAATATATGTTTAAGGAAATTATTCTGACGTTTATAAGTCATTACAGTCTATCGGAATAGGGTGAACGTCTGAATTGAGCCGCTCGTGGTTTCACGGCAGTTAACGTCTATCATGAGGGTGCTTGAAAACTTAGTTATCTCACGCGAAATCTCCGTAGCTGGGCTAAGTTGACGGAAGACATGGGCCGGTGGAACGAGGGGGCGATCCGGGCGTGGGAGGACCGGAACGTCGCGTCGTGCCGCCTCCTGTGTCCCTGACCAGGTCACGGTCGCGGAGAAAGACGAGTCCCACCGCTTAACGGGACAACCCAGCCATCTCCAATCAGTATCGAATTCGATAAATTCACCCACATTCTGCAACAAGGTTTCCCGCTTTATTTTCAACATCGTGTTATGGGTTTTTTATCCGGCATAACATATAACAGGATATCCCAGAACATCAACAGATATTTTCACAGAATTCTTTCTTCTGGGTTTACCTACCAATCGGTTTCGTTTTTGTTCGATTCATATTCTATGAAATTCGATTTTCGCTCATTTTGGGATTGATTATGGAATTGAGCTTGAAATACTTTTATCAAAATGGTCTTATCTAACTGTCGCGAATAGAAACGCACGCAGACGCTTGGGCTGTCCTCTATGAGCGCTACCCTCGTATTAAATGTATAAATTTAAATAAAAATTGAATTTATCATCATCCGCCAGAAATTACTTATTGAAAGAAACTACTTATCGCGGAAGATTGGTTGGTGTCAAACTTCTTTGGATGAAATCTACTTCCATTTCAATATATTAAATGTTCATTTTTGACACACATCCTCTCGTTCCTATGTACAAGTCGATCCTGATCGCATTTACCATTCAACTATTTTAGCATTTTTCTAACAATTTTTATTATGTTGGCTGATACATTTTAAGTTAATTAATTGAGAGGATGAACAGTTTATAGTTGGTCTGGCCCCCAAACTATATGGAGGCAGCTGTTGGTTTGATGTGAGGCTTTGTCTGCGATCAGATTATCATAAATTCGGAAACAGTCTAATGCCTAAATTCATTTTCAGGTAATCTTCCTCTTCCATCTAGTGTTCATACATTTTGGGAATATGAAATCGGTTGATTTCCAATAAATTTGGAATCCACCCGCTCTTAATGCTCTTGACTTAGCCGGAAAGGATGACTCATTCATTGCTGCTCTGATAAAGACCATCTCGAATAGAAAGAAAAAAAAAATAGATTCGAAAACACTCAATATACCACTGTAAAACAAAATAAACGGACCAGATCCTGTAGTCCAAGGACTGTACGATGCCTTGGCTTTCTCCTGCTCAAATGTCTGAGCGTCGAGGAGCTAATGTTGAGAATGAATGTGTAGAATGGAGCGCTATGAACTCCCATCAGTAGTTATGCCACACCCACACCTCATCGTTGCTGGGAAAGAACTGAATATGGAGACTCGCTATTCGACCGATAGGAGTAGACTAATGGAATGCAGAAAGCAGACAGGTGCGGGCATAACTAACAGAATAGCCTCGCTGGCTGTTAGTGGCCGGAACGCTAGCCGCAGGGCCGACCGCAGCGGAGTCCTCGCGATGCGTTAAAGCGCGCTTCAGTAACGCGTAACGGACTGAAAATGAAAACAAATGAAGTTTGGTGGGTGGTAGAGGGCGTTAACAGCAGCGGATTTCCGTGATGCAAGTTAACGGAGTGCACATTACGTGCCCCATCACGTTTGTCGTCAGCTAGGTGACTCGAAACGACATTTTTTAGTGATTACCACGAAAACTAACTGCTGTGATGAACAACTACAGCCTACAGCTAACCTAGTGATGATTCTATTCCTATGATCCCATAACAATATGGTATCCTGATTTTGGTATGGTCTTAGTATGGTATCCTCATTTTATACCTCGACTTTGGATTCAACACCCTCCTTCTCCACATGCCTGAAAATTTTCAGCTTGATTTTTAAAAATCATGATTATCTCAATTTCCAGTATTTCACCTCGAATTTTAATTAGTAAATGTCGAGATTTCAAGTCCATTGTCGGCGAATTTGTGATTTTCGAGCCTAATATCGTAAATGCTGGGCCAGTAGTTAGTAAGAAAAGCTTGTCTCATTCGATCTAAATCTAAATGCCTATCTTCAAACGTAACTACATTCCGATCACGAAAACACGATTATTCACTACATTATTATTTATTAATTTTGTTTGATCATTTGAAAATACATCATAACTGAGAGGAAATTATGGTTATTGTATGATACGCAATCATACCAATTGTTTTAAAAACGTATCTAGTAGTAGGTAGATGCGAATGCTCAATATTATGTAGGTTAATGTTATTACCTACATAATTTGGTATCCTTGCATGTAGCATTTTACACCCCGAGCGTTCGGGTATAGTAGTTTAATAAATTAGTGAACGAGAGAGGAACACAAATGCGCGACACCTTTCGTATTGTACAAAACTTTTTATTTAACGAAACTTTCATTAATTCATCAATTAATCTCTAATTCAAAAGAACAAGTAAGTGTTGACCAGGGTTGCCATCTCACGGTCATCCATTACCGTACCAGTCCCTTCCAAATTACCGTACATTCTCGTACATCAATCCTTAAACTTACCATACCTTCACCGGACACGAATTCATACAAAATTTTGATGTTCATCAAATGAATTTAGTAAAAATGGCAAAACAGTTCATCTTCTAATCAGCTGGCGAAAACGAAATTACTTCATTAAAACTTCAATCTAAACTTGAAAAGTTACTAGAAAAATCAATTCATCTTCAATTGATTTCTCAAGCTAGGGTGTCACTGGCTGTCTAGGCTTTGATTGTAAATCGGTGAAATTGGAAGCATACACAGATATCATCGTCGCGTACTGTGTACTGTATATAAAAAATTTATCACTACTTTGAAATGAAAACACACATTCACTGGTCACTATACGAAGTAACAATTTTATTGGAAAAAGTAAACAATTTATATAACCATGAAATTAGACGTAATAATTATCAATTGACTCTAGTGGAAACCACTAAAACCATCATCATTGTTCGCATGTCTTTGGTCGAAATAATCTTCAAATGAATCCAGCAATTAGCAGCGTGTAGCTTACTCATTTTGTTTTTATGATTGGCTTTGCTAAAAATTCTCTTGCATTGTGCATTTGAGTGAGGGAAGGCAAATACGTTCAATACAAATTTTGACTGGAGTAGCAATATTTCTTTTTTAACCTAGATAGTAAGTACCGAGCTACGAAAGGGTTTTCCTTCTCCTAAACCTGTTGTCATCTCATGAACCTATGCCAAAATGATAGGAAAATATATTTATAATAATTTATTTAACTAGGTTTTCCATTTTACCGTATTTTCCCGTACGGTGATGAGATTGCTACCGTACACCGAAAGTGCCCCAAAATTACCTTATGTTTACGGTAATTACAGTACAGTTGGCAACACTGGTGTTGAGTAACTAATGGATACCACAAAACAGCAACTCCATAAATTAATAAATTCTTCACGGATGGTTCCATATACAGTGAACCACCATGTTGATAGCGTGCTCCCAAGCGGGCTTCTTGTGAAGCTTCTGCTAAACCAATTCACATTCAGGAACCGAACACCGAGTATTGGATTATAATTTTGAAATAATAGAGTGGAATCAATAAATTTATTGATAGAAAAAAATGTAGCACAAATCATCGATTGAAAATGCAGTAACATAGAAGTGAGCGATAGCTCAGCGGACTATTGAAGAAAGAGTCTTTTAAATATTCAAATCCACAGCTCCTGAAGAGTCATCGCTTAGCCGAGCTAACAATGGGTCATCGACTTCGCAGAATATATATCACCTCGACTGCTATTGATGTATGGTCGCTAATCCCCATCACCGATTGATGAATTGGCAAAACGCATTGACGAAGATAAGGGTATAAGGACCACCGCCAGTGACGGAATCCTAAAGAAATGGGGTAGCAAAATAACTGTACAGTGTACATTTAAGGCTCCAATTCCATAATCGACAAGTGGCTATTGCCGCCTGGATAAGACTGATTGATGAAAAGAATCACTCTTGAAGGTTATCCAATGCCAGTTTTATTGTGAATTATTCAATGTACAACGGCAAGGTGATTGTGAGTTAATTGGAAAGTACATTAACTAATAATCACTCTACCGTGTAAATTATTTTATCTGCTCGTTATCAAAATCAGTTTTGGATCCGAATTATTGTCAATTAATTCCTCGATGATTTTGGTCATTTTCTCATCTCCAAGCAACTTCCACGCGCTTCGCTGAATAAATCCTCAACAAAATTTTTCTGAAAGTGTGTGTGTATGTTTGTGCATTTTTCATGTGGTGGCTAATAACATCGAGGTCATGGCTGCGCCCGTGTCATGGGTGTGCCGTGAGTGTGGTGCGGAAAAAGTGCCAGGGAGTTACCCGTCATGTCAGCAGGAGTCCCTCATGGTATCACTACCCGCGACTTTTGGTGCTCTTACCTCAATATTGGTGGTGATTTTATCGAAGCGTATCCTTCCATCCCTCTCTCACTCCTCTGTCTTCCTCAACTTCCTTGATCCCTAGGGCCGGTGTCTGGTAAACCTGGGCGTCCTCCCCACTTGTATTTTTTCTTTTCTTATTTATCGTCTTGTCGTATAACGGCAGTTCCATACCTCGTTTCAAATTCCCGCTCTTTTGAACCCATGAAGTGCGATACCAGAAAATCGAATAAAGACGTACTTCATCAATTGCTCTTCAATTCATGACATAGTTTTATCATCTCAGCTTTATTTATGAGGCGGACTAGAGAAAGAGCGTGGTGGCTGCATTGATAGCTCCATTCCAATTCATTATTCATAGAATAACTTGGTAGTTGATGAGTTGTTATGCTCAATATTACATTATCATTACATTCTTGCTATAACTTTGCAGCTAGGTATCAATTTCCATTCAGCGATGCACCTATTCTCTGACACTTTTTCTAGCATGGTATATATGAGGCACCGGAAATTCATCAATATTGTAACATGATTATTCTATTTATCGCTCCCAGCCATTATGAGATGATCATTTTCTGTTCCTTTTATTTCTTTGCTACTTTTCTGAAGTTAGTCGAAGAAATAGATGTAGTACCTTCGAATCGTATTTCAGTCTCCACATTTATGTCAGCAGCACCCTTACTTAAAGGAAATTATTCATTTTCAGTTAACGAACGGCATAGCCCATGAATGGCCTCATTTAATGTCTTCTTTCCCAACTTCAGCGAACCGTCGCTTTTATCATAGACTCAGGCTCACAGAGTTATACCCATAGAAATCCTTCCGTTTCAGATTTGATTTCAAAAGGGGATTCGTTGGCCAGTTATTTTAAGAACAGCGCGGGGCAAGCCCCCATACTTGGGGTCCTCCTCCTCTTGTAGCTTTATTGTAAGCTACGATCTCTCACCTTACCCACAAAGTCTCATATCACTTGCTAATTTATGTTAAATCCCTTTAGTGGAAACACCCGTTAGTCCTTTGGGGGTTCCTCCATGAAATCCTGTGGTTCGGAACGCCGTCATCACTACTTTATTCAGTTAACTATAATCCTCAATATTTACTGCATATATTTTATCCAGTTTAGTATTTAACGACCACCCAAAGCTTCCAAAGCACAATCAATGAATGCTGCATGAATAATAAATATTTATTTATTTTATGTAAACTCAAAAAGGTTTATTGCAATACTTGAATAACAGTTGGTGCACTTTTGACTCATTGTCATGCTGATGCTGCCACTTTGATATGGCATGCTTACGACCATTCATACCACCTTATAATAGTTTTGATTTGAAAAATTTGAAATCAAAGAATAAGAAACCAGAGTAGGTATAGTGCGATTAAAAACTTCTCTGAATATATAGTGCGGTTGAAACATTCAATCTACTAAACCTATTAATCAACTCTATCGAGCGGAACTAAGATCATTGATTGGTAGTCGTTTTTCGTTCTACTTCCTTTCATTTGATAACCGTATGGACCCGGTTAAGCGGTATAACGTCCTTAGATTTTATAGCTTGGATGAATGGAATGAGCTAGTACATATTCGATACGAGACGAGGTGGTCGTGGGCTAAAGGAAGAGTATCGTGGTTCGCAGACTTATTTACAATACGTGCAAGCCCAATAAAAAAGATGTATAATACAATAGCATAATTATAACAAATCTAGAGTTATGTAAGCAACCGCACGAAGGTTGGAAAATAGACAATAATTAAATGAAAGGAATAAAGACAAATTAATGTGAAGGCTGAGATAATAATTAAATTCTAATGAGGCTACTGATCTACTATGTTTAAAATCATTTTCCGAGTTAATGCAGTTGAGTGGTGAAAAATGTCAAGGTCCGGGCACAAGTCATAAGCGTGGTTCACAATTCGAGGCATTCTGCACGAAGGTCTATGATATTGATAATTAGTCGGGAAAAATTGCATCCAGAAGAGGTACCTAGAGCGCATTCCAGATTGAGGGAGTGCAAAGTTGACCAATGCAAGCAGCGGCGGTGAGTCAACCACTCTCAAGACTAGCTTCTGCAAGAACGCTATGTCCGCCAAATGGCGACGAGTTGTGGGGCTCTCTCTGTGTACCACATTCATTGTTCAAGGTGTCGAAGTCCACCAAATTCTGCGGGATACCAAGTTTATTTGAGATAAAGCGCAGCGATCTACGATGTACTCTCTCAATAGGGTCGATGAGGCACTTATAAATATGGATTCCAAACAATCGAGGCATACTCCAAGATTGGGATTACAACATATAGTTAAATTCCCCAGTATTTCTCTTGATAAAAGCCATAACTCTTATAGCTCTTGATGAATTGGTAGACTTGTGATCGGAAAATGTCAGTTGTGGGTCAATCAGCACTCCCATAGCACGCAGGGTAGTTACACGCCTAAGGCTATCAGCTCCGATTGTGTAATCATCGATATATGGGTGCTGAGTACGGTGGAACGTCATCACTCTCATGCTTCCACTAGATACACCTTCGAAACCATCCAAACTTACAAATTAATAATGTGGCTTAGTCGTCGAGGTATAGACTTTCACAGCCATCCTAGCTGTGACGGCTCTCAGAAAACTACACCTTATGGGGATCTCATGAAACTGAAACAAAGTGCTTTCAAAGGTCCGATCTGTTTCTCGATGACTTTATGGGTTCATTACCGTTCGTTACTACTGTTGGTTAACTGCCTCTCCGTGCCGCTCCACCTTCAGAAACATTAGCAAGGCTGGAAGGCCGCTCGTCAAACGAGGTGCTTGCTATTCCTGACCTTTTCCTCCTGTAGATGTTAAATGAGCGTTCTGTTGACTCTCTCATTGTGTATTGTACCGCTGCGGACCTTCTTCGCATTGATAAATAACAGTGTTTTTATGCAAATTAGTATATTATAACATTAATATTTTATTTAATTATAGTTTTGTGGGTTATTAGCTGAAATTCACCAAAGCTATTCCAATTTCTTTACTGCGAACGATTTTAAGGTAACTGCATGAATACCAGTCCTTTGAAAATAATTACGAGTAAGCCTTGAAACATGAAACAAATAGCCTATGGCAATGACCATAACCGTACTAAGAAGTTTCTCAACGTCGGGCCTAAGTACATCTCTAAGTACATGGAGAGTGAGTAAAAGTTTTTCACTATAGTTTTCACTTTTTCGTTAGGGCGTTCTCTACTCACTGGGGCGAGACAGTGTCAGTGCAATGGGGTCTTATACGATATCATCAGGTCTAGTTCTAGTCCTCCATTAGGAAGACAGCTGATGATGGCCACGACTTCCCGGCCAAAAATCCAACTTGCACTGGTTGTTCACCTTACTACTTCACTTACCCTTCAGATCTGGGTGGTACCTCTCAGTGTCATGATTATATTTCACTTGTCCCAGAGAAGTTCCATTTCAATTGTCAATAATGCTGGGTCAATTCGGAAAAAGTTAGTATAGCATTGCATAATCCAACAAATTTTTGGATTGGGGTCGTTCGGTTTTTGAATCAATCGTTATTTATATAATGAAGGTGTTGTAACCCTGTTTATGTTGCAAAGGAAAAAAATTTCCATGCGTCATTATTGTAATTTCTTAAATAAATGGATGACTGAAAATGGCGGCAAGCTAGAAACTTGCAGTCATAGTATTCACTAATGCTTGGTTTGTGACGCACCGCATGACGGATTAAAACCATGTCGTGCCATTCGGAAAATTTGGCGAAACGTGGTGACAATAATTAGTGAATGATGAAAATTTGTATTCATACTGGATCACATAAGTCGCAAACGATCCCATGAAAATCAAGTTGGTAAATAGTTAAAAAATGTAAAAATGTGTCGGGTCTCCTTTTCGGGTCGGTTTTTTAACCCACTTACATAAATCTCCACGTTCATGGGAGTCAGAAGCAGAACGGAGTTAATTTTAGAAACCATTTATTTTCTCGTAGGCTTACGTGAAAAATAACGTTACGATCGGAATGATACGCTCGGCGCGATCTTCCCTCGGCTAGGGTTTTTTTCTTTTTTTTTAATCCCGCTGCCTCGAGTGTAGGTATATGCATTTCCGTTTCCAACTGACCCTGCGGTTTTGCGGTAGTAGCAGCGGGAGAACGTGGGCACCTAACGGGCGAGGGCCACTCCACGAGGGCCACGCTGGGCCACACGCCCCGTCCGCACTTTCGAAGTTTTATCTGCTCTCATCTCATAGGGCTGAGAATATGTGAAGCAGTTATCGCTTGCCACCATCGGGTACCCGAGCGGTCGTTCTTTTATGATCCGAATAGCGTCGTGAGCGCAAGCAGACCTCACGTCTCACCTGGAATAACGCGGCGAGATATCCTTTCCGGCGTTCTGCACGCTTTGCAGACCATATTTTATCAGCTTCTGTTATAATGAGTACGTACATCATTTCGATTCATTCACTCTGATGAATCCCGATTCCTTGCCTATATAGAGTCCCTTCCTTTCAACCTCTCGGACCTTCTGTGTTGAGATTAGTGATTGTGCAATTTGTTTGTTGAAAACTATTTCGAAGCTTCACATAAGTGAGTTCTATTTCCAATGCACTTTCAAGTCATTTGGGCATTCGCAGTGGCCATTTGGTCGGATCTCGTTGGTAGCTCCTGCAGCTCAGTTCGCAGTAGGTTTGTTCGCCCTGCCCTTTTCTTGCCGCTTGCGAAAGATATATGTAAGTCAGTCACAAGTGTTATCATACTGTAAGTAAAGTCATCCTACCACAAATTCGTTTGGATGTCACCATTCGATAAATCCTTTTGAAGTTTTTCGTGTCTTCCATATGACTTGAAAATGGCTGGAAGGACCCAGCGAACAAATCACCATTGATAGTGGACAGCCAGAGATAGGCTCAAACATCCACTGCAAAAGATCAAGTGACTTGAACATGTATTTTAAGTGGATTTTTGTGCAGCGCTTTCTAATCTAGCGTCTTTCCAGCCATATCACTTTGCAAGTCGTCAGAATCAACCATAGAATATTTGCGTGGTGGGAGGAAACAGAGGCGCGCTAGCGCGCAGATATACATATTGCTGAACTCGCTAAAAGTAGTACGTAATATCTGCTGCTCGTATGGCGAATCAGTTGGTCCCATGCAAGTGCCATAAACATTTTTCTTGGTTTTCTAATAGGGGTTTGTTTTTCCTCCCGCTCATTGTAATTCAAACTAAGATTATTCACGATGGGGAACTAATCATCAACGACTTTCAACGTTAATGACAACGTATCTTAGAACGCGACAGAACGAAGATATACTTGGTATCTTAGCGAAACCCTTTTTGGGATACCAAAGTATAACTACTATACAGCTACTACGAAACTGACCAGTCGAGATCTTTCCTGTACAATTTCATGAAAATGGAGAAACCAGCTGTGAAGAATTGAGATTTCTAGCAGGAAATTTAGCCTTCAAAGTCAAAGTGAAATGATTATTGAATAGATCTCTAACGGAGCATCAAGACTACAGGCGTATATTTGAATTTCATAAAATTCAGATTAGTCGGCAGGCATTTCGCTGATCATTACTAGCAGAGGACTATAGTTAGAATTTTATGCCGTTCACAGTTACACATATAGTGTCATTCGAATGATGCGGTGATGAATTATAGTTATTCAAGCTGCATGTTTCGGATTTGCCCTTTAATGTATGTAGTTATTCAAAATTACACTGATGAGGGAACCTCACCACAACTCCCTCCCTTCCCTATCAAAATAGTAAAGGGAATGACAAATCTTATAATTGTTCCATTTTTCACCTTATGATTGTCTGCTATACTGCTGTACAAATATATGACAAAGCCTATGTAGTAATAACGTGAAATATTGCAATACACAAAAGCAGTACGACCATACCCAGCTGTACGATATGACTTCCTGGAAATGAGCTGGAACCTTCAGAGAAATGATCTTTCATAAATTATGTAGCTCTGACTCGAAGCAGGACTTCTTATGTAATTAGCAGGTACGACTGCAGTAAGAAGGTTTATGGTTAAAGAGGAAGAGAGGAAAATTTCATGTTTTTGAGCACACTTCTTAGTTCTATTCTGTGTCTATATTTTCTCCCCTCTTAGAGTTTAGTGAACCATTCCGATCGTGAATAGGTACCTACCTACTTTTGTTCACAGAACAGGGGTAATGAAGACCTCGGGTTTCTTAGGATTTAGCGGATTTCCCATTTAGTTCGCCCCTATCACGCATCCGCCACGGCTACCTAATACTTACGCTTGAAAAAAGGACTTCCCTTGCATTCAAGTAAGAGCAGTTTAATTATGGAGGCTGCAAGAAATGACAAAATTGAACAGTTCCTAGCTTCCATTTCTATTATTATAGGTGTTGATTTTTACGATGCACGTTTCAAATGAGTTTTCATTCCGATTTCTTTCACTCAAACTTTTGGTGAAATTGAATTGTTTTCCGGTGAAAATACCGCTGTAGGTATATCCCTGTGTTTACTTACTTCCGCCAAATATAAATCGAGCGTACGGATGGCAAACTCGGTTTACAGTTTCACAGACGGAGGCGCTCTATAAAACTTGTTGATTATTGTTAACGAAATTCCATACTGATAATAATGATATATTAATGATATAATGATATATTAGCTGACTTCCTGGGTCGTTTTCCGCTTTTGTGTTATAAAATTCTTCACTTATCAATCAGAGATCCAATCATGTGTTTGAATTTATTTTAAACTAACTTCTTGACTATTCCGTCTGAACTTGGTTTTCGTTGATTAATTTTTGCTACCTATAAATAGCGGAACCATTCATTGTTTTCACTTTTGGGAGACAAAAAAAATTCTTCTCAAACTCAAAATTTTTACACACATTTTACGTTTAATACCATTGTGTAGAACTTTGGATTCGGATCCGACTGTGTCAGTGTGTTCCTGAATCCTTCAAACAAGTGTAATTTCTACGGTTTTCATCCGATTTTGATGATATTTTGAGGGAACGTGCGGGTTAGGCTGTAAAGGGTTCCGAATCAGTAATATTGCCCACAAGTTTTCAATCTGCGCTTGCGCTTACGTGAAATCCGTCAAGTGCCATTTTCTCACCTTCTAATTTTCCCATCTCGCTCAAATTAGGGGGTCAGTAGAGGAAAGACCCATATTATCCCATATCAATTTCAAGACCACCATAACATTATTAGCTGCTACTTGGGCGCGAATGTGAAATCCTTGAAACTATCATTGCCGCTACAGCTTTCATTTGATTTTGAGACGAGACTAATAAAAATATCATGATTTATTACTGTTACCCCTTCCATTCACCTCCTTCCATATTGAAATCCTGATGTACGATCCAAAACTAGACAGAATTCACAGTTGAACAAAAATAGATTCCCGAAAACCGGACAAGTCATCGCTCTTTACGAAGCCTTGCCTATAAGACAGCTTCAGAGGGACGTCCTAAAAATCGCCGTCGCCTTTCTCCTATAACTGCAGCGACAGTTAGACTCAAGCTTCACACATATTTGGTTCCATTCCGTTCGGTCTGTATTCGTTTTCTATTCGGTGCTACAGAACAAATGACGGAATAGTGTTCCGAGCAGGTTGTAAATGATCCGAATTAAAATTGAACATCGGCAGGAATAGGTTTCCTTGAGGTCTCAATTCTGCTCCAGAGTCAACAATTTAGGTTACCGCTTTCACATATATGAAGTTCTTCAGTCTCGGTTTCGACTTTCAATTATTAATTAATTAAAATATATTTATACATTTTTCAACTATATAATTCAAAATGGGTGTTAGGTCCGCTTTCATCTAGGTTTTGATCGGAGTACAAGCCGTGGTTCGACTATTGAACGGAGATCGTCTGCAATATTGCATTTCACCATCGAAGTTCGAAACTAATCTCTGATCAACCGGTTATAGGTGTAAAATCAGATCAATCTTTGTTGCTCCTTCACGCTTACCGCATCTAATCATCAAATTTTTTCAGCAAATTCATCAAATTTATCTAGTGATTATGTCAAGAGCTCTCCCCCGGTTTTTTTTAACACAGAATGTGTTTTAGCCATGGACTAACTAGCCGAAAATGGAACGCGGGATGTAACGAAATGTGTGACGGTGATGATTTTCACGTACAACCGAGCCGTTGGTAGGGAAATGGAACTTCCGCAATTTTAATCGCACAGAAATCGTTCACCATTCGTTGGAAAGCTCCTGATTTATCCAACCATATTATGTTAACTACTGCGAAGTGCGTGGCCATCAACCTGAGTTATGAGCATGGTTATTTGAATCAATTGTTTACACACAGATGATCATTCTCAATAATTGATATTGTCAACATGATTGCAACCGCTTGTAAATTTTCTTATGATTTTCACGTACAACCGAGCCGTTGGTAGGGAAATGGAACTTCCGCAATTTTAATCGCACAGAAATCGTTCACCATTCGTTGGAAAGCTCCTGATTTATCCAACCATATTATGTTAACTACTGCGAAGTGCGTGGCCATCAACCTGAGTTATGAGCATGGTTATTTGAATCAATTGTTTACACACAGATGATCATTCTCAATAATTGATATTGTCAACATGATTGCAACCGCTTGTAAATTTTCTTATGATTTTCACGTACAACCGAGCCGTTGGTAGGGAAATGGAACTTCCGCAATTTTAATCGCACAGAAATCGTTCACCATTCGTTGGAAAGCTCCTGATTTATCCAACCATATTATGTTAACTACTGTGAAGTGCGTGGCCATCAACCTGAGTTATGAGCATGAATAGTAAATGAATAGTAAACAATGACGCTTGTTTGGTTGTCACTTGGTTGCGCGACAACGCAAACACATTCTGTGTTTCAATAATTTCGTCCGAAGTATGTAAATATATATATATATATATTTTTTCCCCTCTCCCAATTATTTTTGACGAAAAGTGGGTGATGAAAATTTCGAGCTTGAACGTGATTTTACTATTCCCCATTCAAGACTTTTCTAAGGGAGGGCGGAAGACTTCAATGTTCTTGATGAAATAGATTTCATCACAAGATACTCGCTCTTCTCTTCATCTGCTCTTGGTCTTCGAGCACGTTAGGCACCAGCTAGAATACCCTAACGACAGGTAAGCGGAAGAAAATAATCAACTCTGAACAACAGATAGCTGGTTTCAGTAATTAGGCATACAGTGGAAATCAGTTGTAACGATTAACCGTCTTTAAAGGCGGAATCCTGCTGTGTTAAGGTTTTTTATCGCTTATAACGTCCGAATCGTGAATAAAGGAACGTTTTCGTAATTTAAAAAAAATGGATTTCCAACATCGTTTATAACGACGTACTGAGAATCAACCTCGTTTCATACCTGACCAACTTATCGTCTAGATTTCTACCAAGAACTTATTGTTCTTGGTAGAAATCTAGACGATAAGTTACTAAACGAGTAGTACTACTCTTATTTTTATGGGGCTGTCTCATGAAAGGGTTTTCTCAAAACTATTTTTCACGTGCGTCATCAGTTTCAATGAATTGATACGACTCTTCTATGAATTTCCGTTGTCACTTTCAGTCACTATTATTGAATAAAACCGACTCGCACATGCACTTGTTGTTTCCAAGAATTTTAAAATTCTCGTGAACTAGAAAAATAGATAAATAAATTTTATCTTTGGTTTCCGCTTCAGTTTTCTACGTTTCTTATGAACAGTGAGTTCTTGCTATGTAACAGATGTCTTAGAGAATGCCCCTGTACTTTGATTTACCGATGTATACATATTTATGAACATAATGTGTAGACAATCAAAATATATCTGTTTCTATACATATTTCTCAAAAGTTCAATTAATCTCTTCAAAACCAACCAGGTCTCAGAGCTGAGTTGCATACATGTAACCTACTGTACTGAAAACAGGTTTCTAACCAATTCCTAGCCTAGACCATATTGACAACCATCTACCATTTTTTTATGGTCCCTTGGCGGACGTTAAAACACTTTCCACTGCAGTTTGTTTCATTCGCCCGGAAATCGCAGCGCATCTCCGGGGAATCAGTTGCTGTATAGCCTGCGTTTTTTATTCCCCCCACCCCCACTCAAGTTTCGTTATTCAGAGAATTTTCGTAAAAAATGAAGCTATTGCAGTGACTCAAGAAAATTATAGAATAAGAATGCTCTAAAACTTTCTTCGTGGAAAATCGTTTTGAGGCTTTCGATTTGAAATGGATAAAAATGATAAAGTTATGTTTTTTTAGCAGAATACTGAGTACTCAAAGTAAGTTGATCGATTATGAATGAGAATTTTGAAAATTGTATCCATAAATAATATGCTGACAACTAAACTTGAATTTAATTATTGTGCTAAAAAATCGATTACTGCAAAAAATGTTTTAATAAAAAATCTTTGTTTGAATCTCAGATTATTATCTGGAACAACTTTTTTGTTGAAAATAAAAAATACTTAAATTTAAAAAATAGATAGTACCTAAACCAATAATAAAATGTCAAAACAATTTAATAGAAAAATGATGTAGCATAATTTACGAAACTTCATACGATCATGCTGTGTTAATTGTCCTCTTTTTTCCTATCTTTCTTTTTTCTTCTTTTTTGTGAAAGCGGGCCTAAGAAGAAGCGTGTAAAGCAATTCTTATTTCATTTTTAATTATATTTTTATCTTGATTCCATAAATATTACGTTGATTGCAGCGAACACTCTTCGTCTGAGGAAAATAGGGTGCAAACAATGATTTTTTGTATTTCTTCTTCGATTTTGTTATCCTTCTAAAGTGGACAATATTACAGCACTAACATATCTTCTATACGATGACCATTGGACTGGCAGATTTCGAACAGAACTGGATGAAAAGTGTTTGTGAGGTTTTTGTTTCTGTGACCGAACAGAACCGAATAAGTGTGAATCAAGCCTTAAAGGAACTATACTGACACCTATCCTGGTAAACGTTTTTTATGGGTCCAAATGTCGTTTTTCTAATGTCTAAAGAAGTTCATTACTCAATTATGTACCCTACTAACCCCGTCCTCTGAAGAAAGTAAAAAGAAATTACGGCCCTCAAGACCATTACCTTCGGCAACACCTGGTGACACGGAATTCGGCGGCCGACCAAACCAGATGTCGATCGGTCGACAGCAATATTAGCGACGCACCTATAGGTGGGTGACACTGCGAGGAGGTGAGAGACCGTCGTGAGTTGGCCATTTGGAGGCACACGCGCACGCCTCATCTTTTGTGCAGCTCCCAAGCCGAGCCGTTAAGCGTCCTCCGCCTTCATCTTCAGTCCTTAGTCCTCGCCAACCTTAGGCCGCTTTTTCGACCCACATTTTGCCACCTGTTAAAAGTCGCACGTTCAACCTGACACAAATTACACGGGCTTTAATGGAAAACTGTTACTGGTCATTCCGTCTGATGCCACATTCCTCAGCCTCCCACGTATGGCCTATTCAGATAGTGAAAACCATAGGAGAATTGGGTTGAAGGCGATGGAATATCAGAAGGTCAACGTTTTAACACACAACCAGCTAATGTACCTTCCCTCTGATCTATAGTAATATATTTGCACTAATCCAATGAATTTGAACGTCATTATAATAATACCTGAAACATTACTGATACGATTCGATACAATGAGCAATTGATAATGATTTATGTAAACTGAATATTCTTACCTCAGATGTGAAGACAATTGCTGACAAAGTAAACCTTTTGAAAACTGATTTCTCACATTCCTAGTTTCGAATGAACGGCACGGCGGAGTTGTGAGTCAAGGCACATCATTAACGTGCTACTGCTTGAGCTGTTATATGTATATATATATATATATATATATATATATATATATATATATATATTAAAACTCAACGACAAACTATCTGATAATAAATTAATGTAACCTTCTACGAGGTCCTCCTGTGCATAGTCAGGAATTGATTTTCAAACTTGAAAAAAATATAATTGAAGCAATTTTTTTCAAGACGGAACACAGCCATTCCTAATAGGTTCAAACCTATCTACAGCATCCCTTTAAAGTAACAATTCGTGGTGCCTAATTCACAAGGATAGGTCTGGAGACTAGTTCGTGGAGCTCCCTTCACAATGTTTCTCCCTTCAAGGTATGTGCGACGACGTCTCTTCTACATCATAATACGTACAAAACTACCGATAAAACAAAGGTCAAGTTGCTCCGGGGGCCGTTTTGGTGGGTGAGTCTAGGCCAGTCTGCTCCAGTGTGCCAACGGTGAAGTAGGTACTTGTCATAAACATTTACAAAAACACAACGAAATTTGCAGACCACGAACAGAAGACATGTGGTGTATTGTTTTCTTTCAGAAATAACTTATTTGGGAGAACCAGTTGTATTTACTCAGCCGGCAAGAGCTTCTACATCAATGTCGAACCCAATACCTGTAATTTACATGTCCAAGTATAATATTAAAAATTGTATTTTTGAATTTGTTCTAGATTCACTATGTCTTATCCACAGTAAACTCATATCCCGCACTCTCGCATTCCATCTTTCTGTAATTATTGTGGTATCAACTTTTTTTTTCTATAATTATTGTGGTATCAACTTTTTTTTTTCTTAAGCATGGAACATGCATTAGCCATGACTCATGTAACTGCCCAAAATAGTTACTTTTCGACCCTAAAGTAGCGGTCATAAGATTTTCCAGTAGGTACCTCCGTTCCTAATGAAACAGGTATAATTACATAGTGTGGTAATCTGGTTACGAAGATGTTTCTATAGAAAAGGTTGATTGTTTCTATAATATAATAATATAAGACAAGAAATCTTCCATTGAAGGTAATAAAGTTTTATCATTTTCTGCAATAAAATTATGTGAAAACCCGAGCACTATTTTACATAATCATTGTTTTAAAGTTGTTGTAAAACCATTGGTTTTTTTTTTTTTTTTTTTTTTTTTTTTTTTTTTTTTTCTTAAGGCACAATGTGATTTTGAGTTTGACAGAGCGGGGATTTCCCTTTTCATTCAAAATCTGTAATCAATATTCCTGGTCTATAATTGATGGTATGGTTCCATGATTGGCTTGTGATTGCCCACGATGGCGATGGTACAATCTGGGAACAGAGGAATCGGGGTCACGAGTGGCATGAGATGGAGGTGGAGGGCACTTGCTAAGGGCGAGGAGTCGTGTGGGAGGCGTATGCGCTGATACCCGAGCTTTGTCAGGTGTTTGAGATTTCGAAAAATCGATAACGGACCCCGACGACAGAGAGGGATGGGGCCTGTTAGCATTGTCTCAAAACACGTTCAAAAGAGTACGAAACGGTGTGAATAGAACGAATAGGGCGATAGTTTAGGGCAACTTTAAATGGTATAGGTGAGGAAGAGAGGAGACTCGCGTCACGGAGACATCGTCACGATAATGGTTCGACTAGGAGGTCCCACAGACCTGGTAGAAGGGTCACGCCAGCCCTACTTACAAACTTAGGTTTTTTACTTACCTTAACATAGTGCCTTCAACTTAATTCAAAGTTATTATTATTTTATTTGTCCTCAATATATGCATACATTATAGATTGAGCAGTTTGTCGGATTTTTTCATTTTCGACTTAAGAATCGGATTCGACTGCAAATTTTCAGCTCAAAAGAATGGTTTGAACAAACAACATATAGAAAAGAAAAACAATAATTTTGGGTCACCAGTTTCCGTCCAGGGGGTACGTCATTGAACTTTATTTTCATAAGTGTTTTGGCCGCTTCCAATGACAATCACAATCTAAAGTATCATAAGGGACCAACAAGAGCTAGCCGGAGCGATCCCTGACCGTTTTATCAAAATTGGTCGTTTGGTTTTGGAGTTTCATCTGTAACAACCATTTTCAGGTAGGTGCATGTACCTAAGTACCCCCAAAATGTGAAAGAAATTGGACGGATGAAAGATCCTGAAGAATCGATTTTTCAATAAATTTGCGGTTGCGCGTGCGCTCTCGCAACTATTCTTCTGTCGAAAATGGAATTGATAGGGTAGGGGATTGTCCAGGGGTCAACTCGCAAAATGCCTGAATATTTCACCAAATTAGTCCATTAGCCTCGGAGTTTCACATGTGTAGCAACCAATTTTATTTTTTCACGTTCGCAATAGTTTAAACTCAGCATTCGCAAAAAACGTCATTGGTACCATCCTGAAACTTATGCTCAACTAACCCCAGAGTTGGAACGAAACCGGATAGATAGATCGTACGAAATCTGTGTTATAAGAAATTAACGTTTACCACGGCAACGCAATTAATAGGGGACCATCTATACGAGCTGAACTGCACACTTCCTTAAACTATCATCAAAATCAGACTGCAACTTAGTAGATATAGGTTTGAGAGAGACAAGGAATTGGCCCAGTCATACGGATAACCGCGGAGCGTGGAATTTTGATTTTGGGGGACCGAAATGTTGTCTACTTCTTACATTGACATGATTATTTGGATAAATAAGTATTGTATACATTTCAAAGCTGGTTTCGCCAAATTTAATATAACACTATAAAAATAATTGTCCAGTGGCTTTAAGGAGTATGCTGCTGAATCCATCCAGAACGCAAGTCCAAGATACGACGAAGTGTGAATTGACCTGCCCCCAAGTAGACAGAGGGAGGATAATGCCTCTTCTGGTTATGTTATCGAAGGCGTTTCTTCGTAGTGAGGAAGCAAAATCATTTTATAGCAAGGGATTTGAAAATTAATAAATCACAAACCTACCTTCTCATTTTTGTATTCTGTCGTTACATGCCATTTAATGTAATGTCGGTTTTCACTTCAATTAACCTGTTTTGTGGCATTGCACTGATAAAGTCGAAACTATGGCATACATTGTTCTGGGATGTCATCGATGAGTTCTGGAATTAAATTCCTCGAATTCCTTCCCCAGAAAACGTTGTTCACCTAAACTTCTACTTCGCTGAAGAAAGAAAATCTATAATGCTGGATACTACTTTTGTGTCTTTTTAAGTTATCTTACACTACCTATGAATTCTTGGCGTACTGAAATTTTTCCCTTTTAAAATGTTAACCGGCTGAACGGTTTTTCTGAAGCCAATAAATAAATGAAAAAAAATTAGCTTTGAATTTGGACATCCGGTTGTAGCATTTTGTTTCTTATTCATTTTCGAAAGATTACAATAGAGCTTTTTACAGAAATCAGTATAACTCTCTGAGTACAGCTATTTATTCTTCAGGATAGAATCTTCGTCGTGAAAATAGCATCATCATGTTTCTAGAATAAGATAGTCGCTCCATGAACGTCAGACTGCTTGTTTGAATAGGCATCTCTTTGTTTGAAAGCCTGGTACGTTAATGGGTACTTTCAAATGCAGAACTGAAGTGCTCTCTCTCTTTCCCCTTATGAACATAGTAAACAACCAATCAACGTTCTTTCGTCCACTCCAGGGGATAGTGACCTTGAGGAGCGGCCTTGACTTCTCTCCCCGGCTAATTAATGCTGCTTCCTAACGTCGGGTGATCTGAGATACGGCTTCAGCTTCAAGATTTATCCGCGTATTTCCAGCCCGAAGAACTGAAAGGATAAATTTAACGAACGTGTTCCCCCAGTTACCACAACAGCCCTTCAGTTGATATATTCAGGCGCTTCGTAACTGGGAGCAAGCGATGCGAGGATGCCACACTTTAAATTAAAATGCGTTATAACAAAGGTAGTAAATAACCTTTCATCTGGAACTTCTTCTCAAGCTATACCTTCTCCTCATACTAAATATGAGGATGTAACCAGCACAACAAGTAAACATACTTGCGATCCTCGTATAATAGAAGCCCAAATGAATCCACGCGAGTGGGCCCGATAGCGTATGAAAAGTGTACGTCCATACATGAATAGTATCCTACTAAGTGCACATACTAGTTTTTCTAAGCAAACTTTCTTTATTTCCATTAAGACTCTATAACCCGAACTGTACTCAAATTGGAATCCTTGGAAACCCCAGGTTCATAAACTAAATTCCATTTGTTTCCTATTTGGAATAAATGAACCGCTGTTATCGACCAAAATTTACAAAATTACTGGACCATAGGTTACCAGATTTGGCTTACTGTTCTCGCTCCATGGGGCACGTTTGAGACCAGCCCCAAATTGAAATTTAATTGTAATAATATTACTACTTCCGAGTCAGTCTATACGTAGCTGAAGCATTGTTTTCACTTGTGAGAGATGACTTTTTTTTTTTTTTTTTTTTTTTTTTTTTTTTTTTTGTCTCAAATCAAAATTTCCACTTGCATTTTTCGTTTTAGTCCATTCTGAACGAGTTTCGTTCCGTGTCTGTCTGCCTATCTGTCGTATTAACGTTTCTTTATTTGGAAAGCTCGAGGTACAACATGCATGACTTTGCAAAAAAAAGGCCTTTCTGTTTGACTAGCGAACTTGATAAAACATACGGAAAAACATTGTTCCTTACGTAAACGTAAACAATTTTAAATTTGATATTCATAAACTGATAACTTTGAACTCTTTTTTTAATCAAAAACTTGGTTGATTCTTTTTCCATACTCCGTATGAAATTACAAAATCACTGAATGTGTTTTTGCGTTTTTAATTTTAATTGTATCTCATTTTATGATAATAATATGTAAGAAATAACTTGGAGTCTACTAATCCTACGCATAGCAACTGTTGTTAATTACTATAAGCAAAGGTTAGCCACAAAGTTTATCGGTATCGAATGTCGTTGTTTCGTTCCATAATTTCGTTTCAGTTTTTAACCGGTTGGTGAACGTAAAAACACATTCTGTGTTAAAAGAGAACAATAAGTGGATATTTTACAATTTTGAATTTGATATTTCAAATTCCAGCTCCTGGAGAGAAACGTTGGAGATTAATTTTAAAAACCGATTTAAAGACAGAAAGATCTTGTTTGTAAAGTCTTATCTCTCGTGGGTCCGCAAATCCTTGTAACAAGCCCATCCAATTTTGATGGAATCTCAGGGAATGTGCGAATTACAGTGTAGATGGTTCCCTGTCAGTTTCATTGTTTCCAGATAAACATTTCACTCAGTGCATGCGCAAACGTAAATTCCATCAAGCATAGTTTTATCACGCCCTAGTCATCTGAAAACTGCATTTCCCTCAACCATAGGAACTAGCTATGGAATCAAAATATAATTTAAAACATTTCAATAGTCTATACATTCATGTTACGGATACAATGAAGATTTTGTTTGAACAAAAATGATAGTAAAACAAACTGCTATGTCCGTTGTTACAGCTTATTTTTTTCAGCCGAGGACCTCGGGGTAACTTTACCAGGTTACAGTAGGTACGAGTATTTGAGGTTGAGTAGTACGAGTAATTCAAAATTAAGATGACCAAAATGGATTGTGTAATTAATAAAATAGATAATACAATATAAAAAAACAAATATTATTATCCATTAATTTTTGCGTAATCTAAATATTATAATACGTTCCGAAGTTCATGTTCTGCAACTTCGTCATACTGTACCGTTTAAAGGATTAGTTCATCAGCTTAAAAGGCTCAAAGGGACTCGAAGCTCAATATTAATAACTCGTGACTTTTCATGGTTTTCTTAAGTTATTCGAGATTGATCTGGCGACAAGCTCCTAACTTCAAGCCCCGGTAAAAGACGATTTGCATACAATTTGTCCTGGCTCCAACCTCGGAGTATCACAAACGGGCTAACGGGTCCAGGCGGACACCATGCGCCTCGGGTCGGACGCTATTCAAGCTTTGAGCCGTATTGTACGCCAATCTTGAAAACGGCTTTAGAAGTCGTAAATCCGGCAACGGCTCTTCCGAAGCAGGCCTTGTCTCACCAATCACGAAAGGCCGGGCCCAACATCGACAGGAAAGCTACGCGCAAGAGATGTAAAGAATTGGTCTATCAGCGGAGGTGCTCAATAACCTTCATCATTTGGGCAAGCGTGATCACTATAGGCTGAACAACTTTTGGCTGAATCTGCTGGTCAGTTTAATGGTTTCCATGACGGATAATGAAGAAAACCACCTGTTGTGATGATTCACGTTAGCTTCACGCTCACCTTGTTTCCTAAATGAAACATGAATAATGGTGTGATACTTTGATAGCTCCCGGAACCTCTTATATTGCGTTTTCTGGTGAGGATTTATGTCTATTCAATTTATTTTTAAGCTTTTTAATCTCAAGATTTCCATTACTTTTATAAAAGTAATTTTACTGTTGTTTCTTACTGTTATGGTGAGACTCGTCTCCATTCGGGTATTTTTGTTCCTGTACATATTACAAATAATAATGAAAAGTATCCATCTGCCAAAAGATAGTATAACTTTTTGGCCCCAAGATTTTGCAATGAGCTTCCACCACCCTTTAGAACAATTCAATCTTTTTCCATATTTAAATTTGAGCTTAATATTTATCTGCCCAAGCCGTACTTGGAACATGAAGTTGTGCCCATTTTGAATGTATTAGAATAATTTTTAATTCACTTTTTCTCTAATTGTAGTATTCTCGTGTATTTTTTTAGCTAATTTTCTTGAGAAATGAAGCTATTACAATGGCTCGGAAAATTTTTAAATAAAAATGTATGAAAAATGTCTTCTTTGAAATATGTTCTGAGGCATTGTGAAATTATTCCTGAAGTTTGCACTGGAAAAGTACGGAAAGTATGTATGCAATATATATATATATATATATATATATTTTTTTTTTTTTAATTACAAACCGGAAAGGCACTAGTTTGAAAACAATAAGACCTAAAAAACCCCAAATAACAATCATAAAATAGTTGAATATCGAAGAGAAATTACCTAACTACGAAATTACTTATTACAAACATCAAAATGCAGTTGGATCCACGAAGTTATAGGGGTATTTGTATCTCTTTTGGCCCTGGAATGTGAACACTTTGCTCAAGAAAATATAAAAGCTTCAAGTTTATGGTAATTGATTCCGTGGCATTCTTATAAAAATCAATTTTTAGAATTTCGTTCTCCAACAGTAGTTTAAAAAAACGAAAAATCATTGTGGAAGTGTAATTTTGTTATTTCTCCGTAAATAAACTATGGTTCCGATGCGGCTTAGGGAAAACTGAACCCCCTAGGTCCCTGAAAATTATTGGTTGTGACTTTTTGCTTATAAATTAAATGTTTAAGGGAGATAAGATAAGCTTCTCAAAAAACGTTGGAGGAACTCGATTGTTCTTCATATGCATTCAAAGCTCGTTTTTGATCAAATAATTATCAATTCCAACCTTAGAATTAGGTTTGTTTTTATTTGTGAAACCAGCAATTTGCTGCTTTCTCCCTAATAGGATCAAAAGGGTACTCAATAGGGAATGCTGTATTTTTATTCATTTCTGGAGGGATTGCCAGACTATACTCTTGTCTGAGATAAATCAGCAGACAGTGAAAGTTTAAGGTCAGTAGGAAAGGAAAACAAGAACAGACGCCAAGGAAAGAAAAGGTAGGGGCAGACAGTAGGTAAGGAGTAATAAAAAGTAACTAAGACGACACAACAAAAGACGAGTAGACTAAGAGAAGAGTTGAGGATGACGGACTACGTGATTTGAGCCAGTCGGCTCTGGTGACAATTAGTTGGGCCGTTAGGGAACATTTCATCACGAGGTGCACGTCCGTTAGTGCATCGTGTGTTTGAGTGGGCCTCATGTGACACCTCAGTTTCTGTGTGCGCCGTGTGTGACACATTCCGACTCGCGAACTGTCAAACAAGGGCCGCCAGGACTTTCCATTCCCAGGACGAGGACTCCCGTCAGTCGCATTTTTTGTAGGGGAAGGGGGGTGTGCGGTCCGATATTCGGGGATCGGACGACCGATATCGCTCGAGATGGCCACTTTTGCCATCTTCGCCGTCGCGTCAATAAGCTGGGTGAATTGAGAGGACCAGAGAAACGATTCACTTTCAAGTCCAAAGCCTCCTGAGGTCAGACTGAGACATAAAAATTCAGCCAACCTCGCGGCGTACGAGATTAAGTTGCCAAACATTCTACTTTAAAGTCCTCTACACAAGAGCCAACTAACAACTGTTTTCGCGACCCCTTTTCCTCACTCCTTGAGTTTAAGTTTAAAATTTACATCTCGGTAATAAAAAGCCTTCAGTTAGCAACTTCCTTCTATTTTCATTGCAACAAGGTACTTTTATGAGCAACTGAAATGTTTTTCGATAAAAAATTTGAAGTCTAGCCCTTACAATTGCGATATTCCTCAGACAGGTCGATCCCCGCACTTGTACGCTCGTGGGCAATGTTAAATAACATTGTTCAACTTGGAAATCAAAAGTAAGAAGTAAAGCTTGTCTCTCATTTTTGAAATTGACAAATATGTAATACATACACCTATGTAAACTCAAAATTTTGACTGCAGTCATCCCTTCTGAAATCATTCACACCCTAGTTTTCTGGTGTGTAATGAAATCATCCGATGAACGATGATCGATAATGCTAAACGTGGACTTCATCCAAGCGAAATAACAGAAAAAAAATCCCTTGAGCCCTGATGATGACTTCAAAATTCTTGAAAGCTTTGCATGAGGGGTATTCTAGCAAACCACTGACCTAAGTAACTAAAACTGTGTGTCCATCATCATCACCTTCTTCAGCATTATTTTATCCTGAAGTACCTAAGAATAAGTATGTACCTATTATTACATAAGCTCCGCCCCTTGACCCCGCCAGGGGGGCTTCGCCCCCCTGGACCCCTCCGGATGTTATTACTTTGAGCCTGACTGCTAAAATGAAATCATGTTTTAGCTCCTCGCTCTCACTTTATTATAGAAATGATCACGACGATTGAGCTCTTGTGAGATGATGATCTCCTAATAGAAACTCGCGAGTAAACATTCACTTTATTATAGAAATGATCACGACGATTGAGCTCTTGTGAGATGATGATCTCCTAATAGAAACTCGCGAGTAAACATTCACTTTATTATAGAAAGAGGCTAAAGAGGCTACATACGAAATTACAGCTTCCTATAGTGTAAAGTATTGAAATTACCTATTAAAATGATTTAACCGCCGCTTCACAAATCAAACCGTTCTCGCAATATTCGGATCACCTGCTATGAATCACATAATCGAAACACCAGCTCAATGAAATCATCAGAAATTAACAAGCGGTTGCAATCATGTTCACAATATCAATAATTGAGAATGATCACCTGTGTGTAAACAATTATTCATATAACCATGCTCATAACTCAGCTTGTTGGCCACGCACTTCGCAGTAGTTAATATAGTATGGTTGGATAAATCGAGAGCTTTCGAACGAATGGTCAACGAATTTTGTAGGATGAAAAACGACGAAGTATCATATCCCTAGCAACGACTCGGTTGTAAGCGGAAATCATCACAATTATTGGCGCTACTTTCATCTCACTTTATAGTCTCACTTTTCGGCAGGGGATCCATCGCTAAAACATGATTCCATGTTAATATAAGCAATTGTTTATTTAGAAAGCAAGGAAATAATGTTTCTTTGGCAAGATTACGATAATACGCTCGGTTGTGGGGCCCCTGGGAGACCCGCCGGCCAGTTCATGCATTTGCTCACCACCGTCAAAATGGAAAGGGGAATCGGCGGGGGGGAGGGGGTTAAAATTCTACATTTTAAGTTTTTGAGGAAATTTTGGTTTCATCTGAAGCAGATACATCTAATAAATCATAAAACTGAAATAAGAAGAACGTGAAATATGCTTCTCAAAGCTTTTAATCTGCTGATCAGGCTGGTTCTATCCCCGACTTTTTTTTTTCGTGCCAGTCAAAGGGCACTCATCAAAGGTGGAAGCAATAAATATTCCTGAATGAATCCGACTGGTAAAAATTGGTAGAGTACTTCAGGTTGTCTTGGCGGTAACGTAGGTTTCTCATCTCCTAGATTAACCATTGATCTATTATAGTCCTACTACCTATTCATTTGGTCCTCATTGAATTATAAGTTAATTGATCAAATAATGAATTAATGAAGCCTCATATCCATAGTCTCATATTTAATTTGTATTGTTGCTCATTCACATGTATTTATTTTCATTTGCATCGTTTATAATGTTCAATCGTATATATGTTAAGCGATTAATTAATGCTAAGTGATTAATTATTAATTCATAGCGAAACCTCCGGCCGTAAGTACTGTGTATTGGTCTAATTTCCAATTATTGTAGTGAAGCTTTCATTCTAGATTTCTTCAAAACAAACAATTTATCTATCAATGGGCACTTCGAATTTCAGCATTGTGTTGGACTGTAGAGGTTCAAACATTATGTAGGAATGAAATTACAGTCAATCTTGAACAAATTTTGTGGAGTCGGAAAATTGAGTGTCAACATTTTAGTTGAGGAGATTTTGTAGTAAATCCAAAGTTTTTCGAAGAGGTGAACGATTTTTTGGGGCGGAAACTAGCAACAATTGGTTGTAAGTGAAAACATTTAAAAAACTGTCGCACAGGCGCACTACTTGATGATGCAGTACAAGCAATTTATTGTTGTTTAAGACCCGGTGTTAATTCGGATTGAATGGCTTTAACATGTTCCATGTTTTTAAAACCGATGCAGGCTCCCATCTGTTCTGATGCCGCCATTTCAGTATTTGCCTCGGGACCCCAAGATGCTCCGTTAGCTCTACTGCCCGTTTATTATTAAAACAAACTTATCGTTAAGGAGGAGAGTTCCAGCTCTCCCTCCGCTCATGAATGTTCCTTAGGCCGCCGCGTTCCCAGATACGATTCATCCTTTACGTCAAAGAACCTCGCGTGTGAGCTGCACATCTACGGAGGTGGATCTCTGTAACCTCCCTGACCCTTGGTGTGTGGTTCACTACTCCTCCTTCTCTCCTTTTTTTTATCCAATGTAATTTTCGAAAAAATGTTATTACTATACATCGGATTCCTATTTAAGAAACTAAGCAGCCTGAATGATGTAGTGTTACCGCTGGCTATGCCTACCCTTCTGTGGGGTTTTGTGTCCTAGATACTCCTCTCCCATCCGTTCGGGTATTGATGACTGGGCTCTGCGAAAGTATTTCTTCGCGCCCCAGCGCTGCTATACGGAAATTTAATTTTGCGCCCCAAGTCAATGAAGTTGGTACTGGGAAGCTATAATGAGTAGAACTTGAATTCGTTTATAAAAGGTTTATCACCCTCCATCAATTGAAAAAACGTATACCTAAATGCTATTGTCATCGAGATTGAATCCATATTCACCTATTGATTTAGTAATTTCATCAATTGATTTGTAATTTTGCTTCCGAGTCTATCTTTAGGTAAAGGAAGCATTGTTTCACTCTCCGGAGATGGAAACTTTTTTCTCTCCAAAATCAAAGTTTTCACTTGCATTCGCAGACTATTCTGAACGACGTTAGTTTCGTGTGGTCTATCAGAAATCGGTCGTTTGTCCGGAAATCCCTGTACCAGGCTTCATTTACACAGTTTCCATTCTGTTTTGATGTCATTTTCAGGGGATATGTGGTTTCAGCTGTTGATAGCTCCTTACTTTTTTCATTATGTGCAGACGTAAATCCCATCAAGCATTATTTTTTCAAGCCCTCCTTCTCCGATCTCGCTTAAATTTGGAGGACAGTTGGGGAAAGACAATTTTATCATCTCATATAAATTTCAACGCGATTCAAGCTCGATTTCTAAAGTTTTCATCCGATTTTGATAAAAGGTTCAGGGATGGTCGGTCCCCGCTTTCATTGTTCATAAACCAATACTTGACTCTGCGTATGCGCAAACGTAACCATCAACCGTCATTTCTTCATGGCCTATTCGTCCGATCTTGCTCAAATTCGGAGGGTAGTTGGAAAATGAAAATTTTATAACCCAAATGAGTTACATCACCATCATTTGGGGGGGGGGGGGGGGAATAAGAGGAAGGAATCGTTTAATGGGGTTTTAAGGGGATTTTCCCAGTCAATAAAGAACATAAATATGTTGTAAATTGCATTTAGAAAAAGCATAATATTGCTTGAAGGTCGTCTATAGATTATAAACGTTAGCTGAAAGCATGTTTATTTATCGTCTGTCTGACTAAACGTTTCAACTTATCGGTATAATGTATATATTTTTTTGTATACAGGACTTTTTTCGTACTAACACCCCCCCTCCCCTCCTCTCTTACCGTACATATTTTTGTTTCACTCTAGATTATTTTCCCTCCTTGGGAATTCGTAGGGGTATTGTTCTGCGCCTAAGAGTTTCTTACGTTAGTCATTTGGCAACGCCTAAGTATTCCAAGTGTTCAATCATTTTTTACACGTTCCAGTACAAAGAAACAAACATCTAGACGAGTATGAGATTCAAGGTGGATAACCGCAATAATAAGCAGTTGAGATGATCCACAGCTTCACTCGTAACTGTCGGTTAAGAGGAGCTCGAAAGTAGTTACTTACTCATAGTTGGGCAAAAAGGATAAGACGGGAAAATGGGAGCGAGGGTGGGAGGCGGGTAGACGGTGTCGGGCGCATGACTTACTACTCACCTGAAATGAGTGAAGCCGGGAAGCATTAGCAGGTTGTTATAGCCACCCCGCTGCGCCGAGAGCAGATGATTCTGCTCAAGTCACGACAGGGTTCAAGGTCACCCAAGGTGAAACTTAGGCCCACGCACTATGAAAGATTCAATATAGTTTTCTTTTTATCAATCTCATACTTTGAAAGTACAACTTCTAACAGTATAGTTATTGTTCCCTCACTTAGGCCCACATTTACCAAAAACTTATTTAACGGAGTTTAATCAAACTTCTTCAAGAATAATCTTGAGGATTGAACCTTCGCGATGATCACCAACCCTAAAGTCGTTAAAACCCAGTTTGGAATAACGGAGTTCCCTTAACTGGGTTTGGGCAAACTGTCTAATTATTATTTGTACGATTTGAAGCACCGGAACAATAAATCCGCCACAACAACACAACCCTCACCTGTTGATCAGTCCCGCTTCCCTTTTAATTACCAAATAATAAGTAAAATGATTTCAGACTTTTGCACGAATTTGGTAAGTTTTGAATCATTTCCAAACAGTATCTTAGGAACTCTGTAAGGGCATACAATTCATCATCCTATATTAATGTTCCACCATCATTATCATCACCTAATAGACATAATGAATTTTCCTTTTATCCTTGCGCTTGGCTGCTAAACGGTGTTAGCGTGTGATTGATAAGGCTATATCTACTTAAATTTAGAACTGGCTGCATTGTGCTACTATAGAATGAGGTTTTTTTCTCATTAGGTTGAGGGATAAAATAGCAGGAATCGCGTTATGAGGAGCGGACATGATGACTATTTGCCTTCTTTCTAACAGAGATATCCTAATCCTAATCAAAATATACCGTAGTACCACAATAATATTATGTAAGTACCTTGCTGTTTGTCGACTAGTTTTCGAACAAATATGATTTTATCTAAATCTGAATTCTTTTGTATGAGAATAAATAGCAACCAATCACAAAAACTATTACGGCTTAAACTCGAGCTGCCTCAGTAAGAGTTTAAACTCTGAAAGGACTCTGGTGATGAGCTGTAATCTCCGTTGATTTCTGATCTTTTCGAGTTTAAACTCATCTAAGTTTTTGATGGGTTTTCCTAACACGGGTTTTAGGATGGAATACGTGCAGGAGCTTGAACGAAATATTTTTCTTCCGAAATCGAAATTTCTACTTGCTTTTTTACGTTGCACCTTTCTGAACGCTTATTATCTACATAGTCCCAGGTAAAACTATACTAAATAACAGTCCGACTTTTATAACATTTTCGGGTATTTGTACTCAAGACACTCGCCTCCCGAATTTATCACAGTGAGACTAAAAATAAGAACTTGGTGGCACTTGGAAACGTGAATTTCCTGAAACACCTATCTCACAATCTAATCAACCGAAATCTTTCAAAATTAGACGGTAGTCGATGGTCTGAAACTGTTTAGTAATTATATTAATATCATAGCCATCGTAACTGAGTACATCGACCCAGACGTATACGTAAAATTTGTTTTCAGAAGCCAAAAACCGAAATTGAGCGGGTTAGCTAGGTTCTTTTATCTATCTAGGTACCTCATAAGATTCGGTGATTGATGTGTAATTAAAATTACCAAGTCTCAATAAGCATATCATAGTGCTACCAACTAATATTGCCTTACTATATCTTCATGTTAAAATAAGGAAGGAACGTACATCCCACCTGATTTGGCAGATTAATAAGAGTTATACTTTCTCAAACTATCGGGTTCGATACCCTTGAGTGGTGGGAGGAAGGTCCTGTAACTTTTCAATATGTAGACAACAATGGACTAATTAACCTGTTTTTTTTTTTTTTTTTTTTTTTTTTTTTTTTTTTTTCTTCAGGCAAGGCTATAGTTGTTTAACTAATCAAGAGTACTTTGTTGCAGGCTAGCGGCCAAATTTTATGGCGACAAAATAAAAACGAATTTCAATTTTTTTCACTGCCACAATAAAGACCACTAAACTCATAGATTGAATTTATATTCAATACTTGAATAATAAATAACTGGTGCGAGGCTTCACACTACTTTCCTTACTTGTATTCATTTTACATGGATGCTATCATGATGGGGTTGTTATTCGATTGTTTGATTTTCAAGTATAGGACTCCAGTAGTCCAGAAGTTTCTTCAGGTAGCTGTCAGTAATTGTCACCGATTGTATGACTTCCTGTATTTACTTTCCGAGCGAGTAGGAAAGTGATAACTGCCTTCTGACCACTCCTGGTTTTAGCGGAATATTAAACATGAATGGAGTAAATTCAAAATTGAAAACTCTTGCTCGCCTGATGTGTTGAAGTTCGAATAATTTGAAGAGCCTGCTCAATTACTGTTTTGTCGTGCAAAAACTCGTTGAGTTATGCTTCGTTTTGAATGTTTGCTGCGGGAAAAATTGGATAAGCCCATAACAACAGTTACTGATGTTCCTATCAGGCCCAAATCTGGAGTGTCTCATCAGAGGAACTAAAAATTGAGATAAAAGGCGATCCAGGTTGGATTTATAATATTCGAGGTACCTACTTCGAACTGAAAATTTGACATGAGCACCTAGCATATGGTTACGGGTTTTCGGCCGTCAGCCCTAATTCTTCTTAGATTGCAACACAAAAAGATGATATAACAACCATCTAAATGGGAAGGGTGCCGAACTGTAGTGGGGTTTTTAAAACACACAAAATTAGTTACCTTCCATTACACATCAACATATTTATACACCATGCACCGTTTGTCAAATGCCGCCCTTTAATAAATCACATCGTCTTTATATGTTAGACTTCTTGATGCTAGTTCGGTCGTGGGCCGCGGATAGGGAGAACCCAAGGCAGTTCAACAAGGAAACTCGAGCTGGCACGGCCGAGTCCGGCTATGGAGGAGGATTAATATGATTTATAATGAGGGAGATGATGTATATTTTTGTCAAGAAAGGTCAACGTACGTCCACGACCGATGCGGGTGGTTTTATACCGACTGCAGGAGGGCAGCAAGAGATCTGATATAAGCGCTCTCTTGTCTCTAACTTGCACGCAAGACCGCTGAGGCCGAGGCGTGCATAGTATTCTTCCACGTGTAAGCATAGCAAGTTTCAACTATTTTTTGATTTTATTTCGTTTTCATACCTAAGAAATAACCATAATAATTGTACTCGCACTGACATTTGTTTTGGCAGACTGACAATGTATCAATCTGAATCACGCCAATGCCGTTGTTTAGGAACTAAATCACTCGCGACGAAGTTGTGGAAAGCCATTTCAAAAGGGAAGTTAATGAAAAAAACGTTGTCTATTTCCACGAAAAATGAAGAGTTACAATGTTAAATCAATTTTGACGATTAGGCCATCATCAATTACATACAAGAAGAACACACATTAGAAAGGACACAGCTTATATATAGTCACAGTTGAAGGAAGATTGAATCCCATTGATCGAGAGAAAGGAAAGGGGGCTGGAGGTACAACCAATAAGTGCAAGCTAAGTGAAGGAGGATCATAGCTAATGAAGTGAAAGAAGGGGAAGAATTACTCAATATGGTTTCAACCATGTGAAGAGATAATTTCAAGCTTTATAGAAGGATTAGAAGGAGCTTTATAGGATTTCAGTGGTGAAATATATTGAGGTATGTTCTCATTTAAACATTTACCACTATTTTCCTTCTTTACTTTTGATATTTTCGAATTTTTCAAGTACATTCAACATACCTCCCTTTGGATAAAAATGAAGAAATTCTACAAACTTTTTATCTGTCAAATCAAAATTGTAATTATGATTGGATTCCTGAAGATGTTTTGCAAATGTAGACCTACCCTTATTTTCCCTGAAATCCTCCCGATGCTCTTTTATTCTTTCCCTGAATTTCCTCCCAGTTTGACCGCAACATTCGTAGCCGCAAGAACATTTCAATATATAAACTCCACTTTTATCCTGAACGTTAATTTTGTCTTTAATGGAACCTAGTAATGCTCTAAGCCTATTTATAGTTTAAAAACCCACTTTTCCACCCCTCGATGATAGAATTTTGCCGATTTTATCAGAAAATTTCCCAATTAAGGTATACTTATCCATTGTTTTTCTTCTAAAGTTACATCTTCCCTAACCAGATTGGAAACTTTATCTCTACTCTTTTTCCTAAGAACCTTATCCCATATGGTATCAACGAGATCTCCTCCGTACCCATCACTAGCCGCTATTCTTTTGATAATAGATGTTTCTTTCGTTAAATTTCGTTCACTCATAGGAATAGATAGTGCTTGGCTGATCATACTATGGAAAGCTGCATGCTTATGGACTAAAGGACCGTTATTTAGTTTCGAGAAATTAACTAAATATGTTGATTGAGTTGAATGAATCCCCTCTAGACGATTGTTGAAAGTTTACGGTGCGGCTGATGTGTATGGAAGACTAGGAGCGTGAAATCTCTCATGTACTTAAATCAAGAGGAAATTTGAAGTGAAAGTATCAGATTAATAATTTTAGGGTGCTAAACCCAAATCTAAGTTCGTCCTACTAACATTTGTTTTTATGATCTGCTAATTATGCTTTATTAATATTTTTATACGCCATATGAGTAGTTTTCGCTCAGTTACTTGAAAAACTGGTTACCAGATATGGTCAAGCAAATAATAAGATTCTCTATCGCTTCTCGATCAGTGCTGAATGTCTGTATGCTTCGTCCAAGTGGATACAATATATATATAATTGGCAATTCAATAACAGTTCCTTGTTTACAATATTTCAATTTGTGTCAATGAGAAACCTGTATCCTGTGTTACCCCTCGTCTATTAGACCGCTTGTTTCCTCACTTCGTCTACAGGCATGCGCACTTCTACCTACTCAAGCCCGTTGTTTGCTTTCTTGTATATGATATATACTCCTACTATGACATAGCAGCTCTTGGCAAACCAGAAGTAATATATGTACGGTTGTTCGTTCACATTGTGATGTATTGAAACGTATGGAAATTACTGAATGATTCAGCATTCATCTTTAATAGGCAAGATCGACTTATGAGTAGGTATATTTTTACGTGAATGTCTGAGATCTTTGGTTCTTCATCAGTCGGTCAGAAAGAAATGATGATTTCATTTGTGACGTTTCTCGACTCTACCAGAGAGTACGGCTACTTCGAGTGTGAAGTTGAACGTTTCTTCACGCGTCTTTAAAATGTGGTAATTGGGGAAATATCAACATTATAACGGATTTGGTGGCATGGACCCCGCCACTTCGTTCAAATTCGTCGTTTATTCCAATTACAATTTGGTCGGCGCAAGGTGCAAGGGCGACTGAGGCTGGTGCAGGTGTTTATTGCTCGGAGTTTGAAAAGTTTTAGCTAGTCAGCAAAATCACCACAAGTTTCGATGGCGGGATTGGAGGAATTTTGATGAAACGATAAGATCTTGGCCCCCAGGGAGGATCATTTAGGCGTTGTCGCCCTGTTTGACCCTTAGAAGCTATCATGGCCGCCGTACCCAATACCCAAACCATATCTGTTACAGTAGCAAAATGCCAAACTAAAATAGTTTTGATTCCTAGCACGTTGTGATAGTGGGAAACCAGCATGCTGATGCTTCAGAGAAACGAGAAGCAACCATGGACCAGTTAAACTTACCACTCACATATCGCGCGTCTAGAAGAATTATCAAGAACTCTCTCATGAAGAAGGAAAAGAATTTGCTGAGTCAGAGGATTGAAGGACGACAATGGGCCATTCTCACCAAACTACATCCTTTTTTCTATGCCAAGACACGTTTCCGTGGCCTGCTTTCGACTCGTCACCAATCATAAATACATACCTAAAAATGATTACCCACGAAAGCATCAATATCGAATTAATTCGGCTGAGAATCTGTAATGCTACCTCTGCAACAGGAGAACAATATGACAGCATCATAATTAGACATCTGTCCGTCAGTACCCGACAAAGGAGGAGCAATTAACGATAACGAAAGCCGATGAAATTACCAGGCTGATTTATATTGGGTAGTTCGCGAGTTCATGGTAGATCCACCAAAAACCGCGGTAACATATTAAAGAATGCTGCAAATTTTTGTATTGGATAGCCCTTCTACATACGCAGAATACTTGTCTATGAATATTAAACAGAATCTACTATAATTGTATTATCTAAATATAACTGCATAGGCGTAGACGCCGATCGAGGTGAAATTGATTTAATTAAATAAAACACCTACACTTTACTAGTCCTTCTGTATTCAACTACTTTTTTATTTTTATTTAAATTTTTTCTCGAGATCTTGATTTTAATATTGCAGCCCTTAAATTCTACCCTTTAGTGTTTATCGAAATTGATGCTGAGCGTCTAGGACCATCTAGACTTCATGAGTAATATTTTTTTCAATTTTCATACACTTCGGTCCTGTAGCCGGAAAAAGCTCCGGACGGCTGGCGAACAGGCGGCTTTTTTAAGATTAGTTTTTATATTAACGTAGAATACGTTTTTACGGAGACCTTGTTGCCGAAAACAAGGACATATCCTTGTGTATCCGTTGACTTGTGATTTCCTAAGCTAATTCCTTTTCTATTCAACCTAAGGAGGTGAAATTTGAAATGGAGGTAAAATTTGTCCTCATTCTGCTTATCACTTTTTTCAACGCATCTTGTAACGCAAACCAATAAACGTGAAGAGGGGTTATTATTGAAAATAATTGGGTCATTATTGAAAATAATGAACCAAAAAAATACGTTGTTGGGTGATCTCTTCATGATATTGCTTTTGAATTTCTACTATCTGCGGACGTATCATATCATGGCATTATCCTTTTCCATGTCGGATTCATGCCGGTCTAGTGCTATCTTAAGTTCTGATGGAACTAAACCCCGCTATTGTGAGATCTGTTGAGGTGGCATTCTGTTTTAATTACTTTTTCACGGAAAAATGATATGATATTAAATATATATATCCTTATATAATATATTCTTTCTAAAATACAAGATCCAAATAATATGACCCTCCCGGTTAGCTATGATCATCGAAATAAGAAAAACTTTTCTCAATCGCCGAAACAAGTAATATTGGTAGATCTTTATTTGTATGAAATCATAGTGTGTACTTATTTAGTTTTAATCAATCGATTCTGGGGATGTGATCGTTATTGGTCTTGAATAGTTCAAGTCTCCGAATCTCTGCATTAATTGTAATTTATTTGTTGATGGAGTAATGGTACCATCAATCACGTTCTTAGCATTTACTCAGAATTTGCTTGTCAACATGATATCTATTGTTAAAATTAGGTTTTTATATTTCATTTCCTATTTCTATTTTCCTCGATGTAGGTATATCCATGAGTACTTATTAAACTAATTACAACGGCGACCGTATTACTGATCGGTTGATTTACTAAAACATTTGAAGACTGGCCCCATAATGCATTCAAAATTTCCGCGTTTCGGTGAGCTTAAGTCATTTATTCACCTCAATGAGTTGTAAACATTAGTGATATCTTGAATATTAAAAACAGGCATCACCTTAGTTTCCAGATAGGCATTATGCATAATTAGAGAACAATTGTAGAATCGCCATACGAAGACTCGTAGATGACTCCACATTCCATGATATTATGAGAAGATGCAATTCTGCCCACCCACATTGGCAGACGGTTTCATGTTGTGTTTTGTTTTCTTCGCCTTGACTTTTCTTTCTTTGTTGCCTCGTTGTTTTGTTTTTTCTTCTACCGTGTACCTGTTACTGCTACCGGATTATTACCAGTCTCCGAATGACACATAATAGCCTATGCGGAAAATCAAAGATGGATACAAGGGAAATATGCATTGCGGCCACACGTGGGACTCAATCTGACTTTATAGAAATTGCGACGAAGGGGGGGATGGGTGGGGGTCTACGTGACCCACACCTCGCCCCGTTAGCTCAACTCGGCAATATCAGTCGGATTGCGAATCGCAACCGCGCGCCCGGAGTCTAGAAGAGGTCTCCCGCAATTTTAATTTCCTCTGGCCCGGCGAAGAGGTCATCAGATAAGTCTTGCTGAGCAGGGCGAGCGGGAGCTATGTGGCTCATGTTGAAAATCCCACAAAACAGTTATTAAGGAGGCTTCCTCCTGCTATGAGATTTCAGGGAGATCTGTCTTAATGAGTGTTCAGATTAACGTTGCAAGTAATTCGAATCCTGGTAGACCTCATGGGAAACTGTTTTTCGGGCGAACTGAACCTTTCCCTAATAACACATGTAACTACAACTAACGTTACTGTGGGCTTCCTCATGATAGCCCGTGGCGGCACACCCACCCAATTTTCTTCCGCCTAAAACCATCAAAATGTTCCCACATTCAATTTTTTGATAGATTGTTTAAGTATTTATTTTTTCAATATTACTGCAAGGGCTTATACTGCAAGTCCATCTTAACAGATTATTTTTTCATTTCAATACTATTTTTAGCGAATTTTTGTAGAAAATGAATCTATTGCAATGGTTCCAAAATTTTTTAAATCAAAATTTTCACTAATTTTCTTTATGGAAATCCTTTTTGTGGTATTCTGAAAATGTGATTTTCGTGGTTTAGAATGACTAATATAAATACATATTTTTCATTATGTAGTTGAATAATCATAATTATTTTTGATTACCTATTACATTTTAGCAAATTTTATCGTAGATAATGAAGCTATTGCAATGTCTTCGATAATTTTAAATAGAAAAATTTCCTAATTTCCGTCATGAAAAACCTTTTTCTGGCATTCTGGAACGATTCCTTGATCTCGCTTTTTCATTTTGCCTCTGAGTCAAAATAGTAGGGGAAGCATAGTTTTCACTTTCGAGAGAAAAAAATTTTTTGGTCTCCTAAATTAAAATTTCCACTCGCATTTTACGTTTTAGACCATTCTGAACAACTTGGGTTCCGTGTCGGTCTGTTTGTCTGTGTGTGTGTTTGTCTGCAAATCCTTGTAATAGGCTTATTTTTCACTGTTTTCTTTTTATCCACTATTTACTTCAAGGAATAAGTGGGCTAGAAGGTAGACGGTCCCCTGTCAGTTTCATTGTTGCCAAATCAATACTTCACTCTGCGCATGCGCAAACGTGAATTCCATTATGCTCTATTTTTTCACGCCCTAGTCGTCCGATCTCCCTCAAATTCGAATGATAGTTGGGGAATGACGATATGGCGAATGACCAATATCAATTTCAACATGATTGTATCATTGATAGCTACTGCGCATGTGCCTATAAGAAATTCTTGTAACGACCTTAATCTCCACTGTTTTCATCTGATTTTGATGAAATGTTCTGAGAATGCGCGAGTTAGGTTGTAGATGGTCCCCTGTCAGTTTCATCGTTGCCAAATCAATACTTAATTCTGCGCATGCGCAAACGTAAATTCCATTATGCTCCATTTTTTCACACTCTAGGCGTTCGATTTCGCTTAAATTTGGATGATAGGTGGAAAAAGATGACTTGATTACCTCATATCAATTTCAAAACGATTGTATCTTTAATAGCTACTGCGCATGCGTCAATGTGAAATACTTGTGATGACCTTAATTCCCACAGTTTTCGTCCGATTTTGATGATATTGTCAGCGGATACGCGGTTTAGGTTGTAGGTGGTTCCTACCAATTTCATTGTTTTCAACTCATCAGTTCATTCTGTGCTTGCACAAACGTAAATTACATTGAGTATCAATTTTTCGTTTCCTAATTGACCAATTATGGTATTTCACGCTACTTCTTGATTTACTCTTTTCCGCTATGGAATTTTTCAAGATCATTTAAAACTTTTCAATATCTATTCATTTATGATAGGTAAACGAGAAAGCTATTTGTTTCTCCCAACTTGGCAGTCGTTTTTTTTCATTTCAATACTATTTTTAGCGAATTTTGTAAAAAAAAAAAAAAAAAATGAAGCTATTGCAATGTTTAAATTGCAATTTGCAAATTTTAAATAGAAAATTTCACTAATTTTCGTCATTAAAACCCTTTTTGTGGCATTCTGGAACAATTCCTAGATCTTAACGCTTTTTCATTATTTCCCTATGTATATATTTATATTATAGGGTGCGATCTACTTTTGGAGTTCTACAACCGAATTCCAACAAAAAGAACTACTTAGAGATTTTGTTTTTTTAACTTTGTTTTCAATTAACTTCACATTTATTTGCAGAAGTTTACTTTGAAAAAGTCGTTAAAATGTACTAAAGAATTAATTAAATTGTTGAATCCTAGGAATGTTTCAGAATGCCCCATAATGGATTTCAATGTTATTATACAAATTGTATACCATTATGATAGCATGATTTCCTTCGAATAATTGTTTGTGTAACAAACTTTACAGATTCAATAGGGGTCTTCGCAACGTGATAGATTTGTGGTCATCATGAAATTTTCCATTCAATCCCCATCGTGGCCAGAACATCCAGTGGCAGGGACAACGTCCGTCGAATTTTTCTCTTTCTCTTGTGAAGCCGCTGATGCCGCCTCCTAATAGCGCAGACACGGAACAATAAACTTGAGGTTACATTCGTTTCCTAATGCGGTTTTTTGCCGTTCCGCGAACCTCGCGGTGGGCGCAAACGGTAGGAAAGCCGCGAATTAAATGAAGAGGCGGTTGAGATTTCCGCGGGCAAATGACGTCACGAGATGCGATTGTAATGCGTTCAATTTGTTAGGAGCTCCCGTTAGTAGTGTGAATGATGATGGACTGGCGGCAAGTAGAGTTGTGGTGGGTAGAAGGTTAAACCCCCTCGACTATTTTCGTAATGACACGAGTAGAGCTGTAATCACAGACACTGAAGCTGGTCAGTTTCAGGCCTCATGATCAGGTCGTTTTTCGTAGTTGGTAAGTACAACCTGCACTTTTTTGAGTTGGTTGGGATATCATCAACAGTTTTGTGGCACATTGGAAGTTGTGGAGGTCGAATTCAACGGAATTCCCTGCAAACCTTTTTCAAAACGTGATAGAAGTTTGAAAGCTACCTGATCACTAGGTACTAACTACACTCATGGGACAGGAAAGGTTAGAAGACAACCTCCCTTTGTTGTCCTTTCTCTTAGACACCATTTCAGAATCCACTACCATAATACGATTATTCATGTTTTTTTATTTTATCTCGTTAGTAAAAGTATTTTTAAACAGTACTTGAAAATCTGACGCAAAATAGATTATACACGAGATCAATGGGATGAGTCTGACTTTCCGGAAGGTCATACCTACCTCTTAGTACGGTCACCTCCTCTCTAATTCAATTTGGCTTTGACTCGAACTGCCGTCTCGTTTCGAACAAGTTGTACCAAGTGGTAATTCAAGGAATTTGTTGGTGGGCGTGATGGGGGGGTTACCCCCCCCCCCCCCACGCAGTGAAGCATCTTGGAGAATATCCCTCAAGAACTTCGAGCTTGAATCGAAGAATCAAAATTTCAGGTTTTTCCTTTTGTTCTCTAGCTCTTTAGCAGGTTTTCATATTGACCAGGGTATGTCTTTTACAGAGGAGGTAAACCAGTAAATTGCGTCAAAAAAATTTTTTCAACTCATAAGGTATACAAAAAAAAATGTATACGTTCAACCCTTCTTTTGCTAGGGAAGTGTAGCTCCGTTAGTTTTCATCCTAAGAAAAGATTATCACCACTCGTAAGAAAGCACTCTTTGGCTTGTGATCAACTATCAGATGTAGCTACAGAATTTCCTTTCTTCCATAATGGATATATTCCTTCATTCATCCCCCATTCGTTGTTGAGAGTGTCGTTGAATCAATTATTTGATCATAAGTATTGTTTTAAATTATGACGAGAAGACGTCAACGGGATTAAGAGGCGTTATTCTCTTTCATTGGACTCTGATTTATTATTTTCAATAAAACCCTTTTTAACAACCCCCCCCCCCCCCCTCCCATCACTCTTAATTTTGTTGGTCTACGTTTCAAGATACATTCAAAAAATAATAATAGTGTATAATAATGATAACCATAATCATCCGGCCGTACGCCCACCTACTTAGCATTTCTCCGAATCCACTGGACCGAACATTACGAAATTTGGCTCAAAAATGATACATCGGCCGGGGATGAGCCAGTAACCCCGGTATGAATCTCGAAAACTTTCAAGTTGAGAGTAATGTGTTTTTTTTGGTTATCATTGATAGGTAATGCCCCAAAGAATCGAATGAAACCACCCGGAACGCTGTACGTTAATCCGTTCGCTCTGTCTAAGGGCAAGCGTGAGAAAAGATATCTTTAAATTACTGAAAGAATCGCTAAATTTCATTAAAGACCGCTAGAAAGTGCTAGTGGTTTTAAAACTGTAATATACCGAAACTCGCCCAATAGTTTAAAACCGCTGTATCAGCTGATGAATTCCAATGAACTGACATAGTAAAATCAAGTTTATTATAACTATCCCCTAAGCATGGACTCGTGAAGCGTTTATAAGTGAATGAAAGGCCTCGAATAATGTTTTGGCGTGGAACACGCTTTTACCGAGACCTAAAAGTGAAAATTAAATATTGTCCCGAAAAAACAAGTCTATAGTAGCGGCTGATCTAATTTCTTTGCTATTTAACCTATGAAACTGAAATTCGAAATGGAGAACCCTTGGCATGTCTACAAGCGAATCATAAAGTCTAGAGCCCCCCAGGTCAGCTGAGTTTGATCTGGACCTAATCTGCTATTCGACCTGTGAAGCTGAAATTTGAAATGGAGGCAGAACATCTAGAAACGAATTGGAAAGTCTGAGCCCACTAGATCAGCTTAGTGGGCTCCGGAGTTAATTTATTTACTGTTTAACCAAAGAAGCTAAAATTTGAAACGGAGAACCTCTGGAACGTCCAGAAACAAATCATTGAGTATAGAGCTGCCCAGATCATCTGAGTGAGATCCGGACCCAAGTTCTTTCGTATTCAACCTATGAAGCTATAATTTGAAATGGAGCGTGTTCCACATTCCAAGCGTGTTCCAATGTTTAGCTGGGGCTCAAGGTAATGGGTAATGGAGTCTCCTCAGTGGGTTCAAGGGTAGAGTCTCTTGCGGGACGCGAGACGCCGAGTTTGGTTACCGTTATACAAACCGATGGGAATACAAAAATTGGTGGTAATTTTCGGATGCAGAACGTCATGGACAAGGAACGAAATGCACTTGCCATGGCTTGCCTTGCTATGAAGCTGGAATTTTAGCACAATCAATCGTTCTCATTCTTTTCACCATCTGTTTTTGTGATAGGAATAAATTGATGTGAAACCTATTTTGTTCACTTTTATTCAGCAATTCCATATCCTATTACATCGATGGCACCTGTGTCTCTTAATGGGTAGAGGAAATGCTAATTTTAATAATGAATGTATAAAAAGACAGAATTATTCCATTAGCCAAAGCTATTTAAATTTTTTAAATGTATGTTGATATGTTAAGAATTTTTTCTTGATCAGCTGAATTCTCTCCTGTACTCCCAAGGAATTTGAAATTTTATATTTAATTGTGTGACTTTCTGGGACATCATGAGACGATTGAAATTATGGGTTCCATCCTTACAACTATCTAGTTGTAGATCTAGCCGAATTTTCTTATTCTCTATGAAAAGAGGTTCCCTATATTTTCTCGAAATTCGGTAGGGAACCTCTTTGGACATTTGGAGACGCACGAAATGGCGGTCCATCCTGATCAGCATATTGAGCTCTTCTGTTCACCCTAGGAATTCGAAATTGTATAGGGAGCTTCTCTGGAACACCAAGACACGAAAAAAATTAGGGCTGTTTCCTGATCAGCTGAGTGAGCTAAATTTTCTCTGGTTCCCACTTGGAAATTTAAATTTGCGGTGGAGCCTTCTCCAGGGCAACAAGAGTTGAATCGAATGACGGACTCCGTCCTGATTAACTGAGTTAGTTAAATTCTCTCCTTTTCATCATAGGAATGTAAAATTTGATAGGGTGTTTCTCTGTGTCATTAAGAGACGAATGAAATGCGGGCTCCATCGTGATCAGCTGAGCAAACTCATGATTGAACGATCGAGTTTATTGGAAACAAATTTTTTTGAATAATATTTTAGCGATTTTGAGTACATTTTGTTACCAATAAATTCATTACCTGTATAACCTCCTCCTTGGAAAGCGGTAATTTCCCTTCCCAAAACGTCATTCCGAATAATAAATTGAATGTTCGAGTTAGGCAATGTTTAGTCTTCTGAGACTCTAAGTTAGTTGAACAACTTTTTATCGCTCCTGTCTCGTGGTTCATATTTTGACCGCAACTAACTGTGTACTGTTACATGATACTGGGTCGTCGAATAGTTTATTGTGTTTTCAGGTGGTTTAACTGTAATAATGCTTTAATGTCGTTAGGTTTTCTCTGGAATTTCGGTAACTTTATTTGTGTAATGGAAGTTCGTATGGGCATGCTGCAAGAGAGCTGTGCTGATCTGCAACTGGGAATTATGATATTTTTTTTTTTTTTTCCGTTTTTAGCTAGGCTATTGCTTTGAGCTTCATCTCTTCTCAATTTTTCTGTTTCTTACTGCCTGACACTATATTAATGTGCTTTTCAGAGTAATTAGGATTATGTGATAACTTATGTATGTGGTTATGAAGTTTACTTATTAAGATCAGCCTACGAACAGTCTGCTATCCGTTTTTACAAGTAACCGGATTAGTGATTGAAGGAAGAATTGGGTGCATCAATTATCAGTTTTGAGTTCTTGAAAAATTATCGAAACTGAGAACGTATTACAGGGAATATACGATATCGTATATTTTGAATATGTCTAAGATTAAGCAGACTCGTGACTTAGTCTAGTTCACGTTCACACATAAATGCTTCTTTTTATCAAAAATTTATGTTTTTTCTCCATTCTTCTAACTTTTTGCTGGACCTGCCTATACCTGTTGCACTCATTTAATTTTCAAGTAAGAACAGGTACCCTTTCTATTCATATAAACTGTTTCAAGACAATGCGTTTGTTCGACACTTTTCTAGATATTGATTTAATAACAGAACCACATCCACCTAGGTAGGTAAAAAAAGGTTGGTTTGATAAATTGACAAAATTAGTGACGATTGGACAGTAACAAGACTCAACCTTTTCGCTCTTAACTCACGTCAAATCTAATGGACAAGGTTTTGCTTTAATCCAAATCACGACCCTTATCCGGTATTTTCCTCATTACCTGTAGCATAAGCTTACTCATCATACAGTTCATTCGCCCAACGCCTCAAAGAGTATGACTAATGGCGCTGGAATCCCGAAACACAGCGGAAGTGCCAAAACCGTTTTGACTCACGTTCTAAATGGCACATCCATGTTAGCTACCACGCGATAGTCTCTCCAGTTGATTAACATCAGACAATGGGGGTGCCAACACACTACTCTGCTTTTTCATTGAACGATTTCGAGAAGCAGATTGGAGTGTGGAACATAAATTGTTGGGGTCGCAGAGAGTTCCCATCACTTCTGCATTCTAGTGTTCCATTATTCCCCCTTGAAAAAATATGGTTGATATATTCCGCTTTTGGAGTAATAGTAGTTTTTTCCTATAAAATTAATCTTTTCATACCTAACCGTGTTGTTCCTTTTGCAGTTCGGATCCAAAACATCGTTTCGTTTTATCGAAACATTACAATTTTTACTTACGTGTTCAATTTTGATGTTCGCTATTCATGTTTTTCCATCATAAATCTGGATTTCTTCATTCAATGTACCATAAAAATGTGGCCCAGATAGCCTATGTATTACATGGACGATTATGATGCGGTCACCGGGATTTTCTAATTATTTTCCGTCAAAACCGATCGTTTGCTTAGGAAATGTAACTTCCTCAGTTCCACCCCACAAAATAGCTTACCACTAGCGAAAGTTCTGTTAACCACCCTCTCCAAGGTATTCTGCTGTAGATCCAAATTATTTTGCAAAAATTGGTTCCTAAAATTAGGTATTAGTAAACGCAGCTTACTCAAATTGAAACGAAAGGTTAGAAAAACCCTTGTCTGTTTCTCAGACACCAAATGACATTCATAATGATAATTGTAAAATTAATATCTGGATACAAATTAATATCAACTGATTATCTGGAACCCATGTAATGAAAAGTTATTATAATTTGAGAATGGTGGACACAAGTTTGGGCGTTGAGTCACAGCACCTTGTCATTGTAACTCAGCAGTCTCTAGGAAGCTCAGTATCAAATTTTTTTCTTAGATTGAAACTGACGTTGATGAGGGCGTTAATACATCTTTTTTTACTCGGTAAGTCCTAGGATCCCCAATTCTAATTTCAGCATCGTAAGTTGAATAGGGTATAGAAATAATCATCAGAGCTGTATCATCTGATCGTACTCTCACATAGTAACTTTACTAGTTTCTAGGAGGTTCAATTTCAAATTTAGGTTTCTTAGGCTGAAAGCCATAGGTTCAGGTTCTGTAGCTGAGGACGTTAAACATATTTTTGTCTCGGTAAGCCATTGGAGTCTGTATTTCTGAACGGTTTACGGGTGTGAAATTCCCTGGTCGGGTAATTGTTGGTAGGTAAATTAGGTGGAAAACAACGGTCCACGCTCCGAAATAATTGAATTGAGTAAAGTAAATTTTAGTGGTATTTAAGTATATTTTCAGCACATAATAAAGTGATTTTTAAGAATATTTTTTGAAAATTAAGCACGCAGTTATGCTCAAAATGTGCTGACCACCGAACCCATCCTTTCTATTTTGAATGTTTCACTCGCCATAGAATGAATAAGTTCGGTGGCCAGCAGACGGATAACACTTCTTGTGAAATATAAATTTCTCAAATTTCCAAAAATATTCTTTAAAAAATCAATGAAAAAGCAACAAACGGTTTTTTTAAGCATATTTATATTACTAGGCTAGCATTTATCAACTTTAGACTCAAACCTCCACAGATTTTGTACAAAGCTGGGCTGAAAAATTTACTTTCATGTAATTAATTAGTAATTTTTTAATGTACTTTTATGTAGTTAATATGTGATTAAAAATGCATTTTTTGTCATTAAATTGATCTTGTTTTTGTGACTCAAAGTGTTCAAATGACCAAACAGTTCAACGTAAATGTCATTCGAATAATTATAACAATTCGCTCGTATGGCTATGTTTCAAAACGGGAACTTTAAACATGTTAGGAGCCATAGCTCGTTTTCTACGAAAATGTGCTTAGAAAGAAAAATTAATGACCTGTGTTGTTTTTTGGAAGTGGCTATACTGTACCTACCTACGTATAAAAAGCTATGTGCATGTGCATACGATCTAAATCACTCGCAGACAGTGGTCTGGATCACTGATCTAATTAAAACTGATCTGCGTAAAATCCCTCTATGAATGGTTGTAGACGAGCTTACACTAGATTATCAGAAGAATCTGAGGTAATCTCCATAACTCGTTTGTTACTGACTGATTGATGAAAAAATAGATATCAGGGGGGGGGGGGGGGGGGGGGGGAGCAAACATCCTTCTCAAACCCTCACTCTCTTTCTCTCTCTCTCTCTCTCTCTCTCTCTCTCTCTCTCTCTCTCTCTCTCTTTCGCTAATAGCGATTTATTCATAGGTACTGCAAATATCCCCAACCTTATTTTTTACTTTACCAAACTTTGGCGTCAATCTCTAAAATGTGTTATATACGGAGAAAACTAAGTTCCGATGTTCAACTTTTGGCCCCAAGCACTTCCTCTGTCTGTCATACAAAACACTATATTCCTCGCGCTCTCTTCTCTAGTTGCGGTGAAAAAAAGTTCAACCTGACTTGGTAGATCACTTAAGAGTTGGATCTGCCACATTTTGACGGAAGCGTGATCACCTTGCGGTGTCTTTACGAGTAAAATTAGACGTTACCCGCGTAGAGTTGATGGCTGATGAGGGCATTATTATGTCCATCGACTGACTGGATCCTCCTCCTGACGAATATCAGCACGCGCTTGTCGCTCTCCGAAACTAATTACCATGACGGAACGCTTCTTAAAGCCCGATGTTGCACGATGTTCCGTGAAAAGACGAAGCGTCGCGCTTATACACGTATGTATCAAAACGAAAGGTGGTAATAATGGAGTAGGAGCTTGGATTCGCATGAGGTGTGAGATACGTATGGTTAACTAACTGTATTATTTAATACGTCCACATTCATTAGTTTGCGGCATCATCCCACGAGATATGAGCGTTGTGGATGTTGTGAGCGGGAGTGAGGTCTCGTCCTTGGGAAGGCCGTAGGGGCAAAGACCTCTCCAGCCGGCTAACAACCTGCTGCACAGCCCCAACAAGATGTTGCTCTTTCTCCTGCAGTCCATTCTTTCTCCACAACTTGAATGTCCTCTATAAAAGATACTTCGATAGACAATATTTCTCCAAGCGACTCCACCACCTTGACACGCATACACTATGTGCATCGTTATCTTGCATAATGTTTATTGTATATCGTTATACCAATGAAATTCTTTATTCCGTCACCATGGTTAATATCACCTTGTTAATTTTATTCTCTTAGCTACGAGGCCTTCACAGAGAGCCTTTCAAAAACAGTATCGGATTATTGAAAGTGGCCAAAACGTCGGTGTTGAATAAGCTGAATGACGTCATAAGGGCACGTTCCCACCGCCGCGTCCGCCCGGGGGAAATCTCAGTGCCATCCGCCTAAGACGTCAATGAATTTTATCTAATCGTTTTTTGTAGCTGGAAATATGCAGTCGAGGTTTTCAAGCGCGCAGAATTCGATTCATTGATCAAAAATGAGAGATTGCAGCACATGAAAGTCGACCATTACGTACCTAATAACCTCTCCGAACGTGCAGTGAGCCAGGAGGGCGAAAATGGTATTGTGGAGTCCCGTAAACCCAACTTTTAATGAAGGTTTAAGTTGCTATGGTATCAGAACCTGTCCATTCAAAAATGGGAACTCGATGTTATAATACTGTAGGTAACTTTTTTAAATTTGTGTTGTATATATAATATAATTGTAACTAATCAAGTAACTGTGATGTAATTTATACATTATTAACGAAAAACTTCATTTATGTACAAAGATAGACCAAATAGTGTTACTGAAGTAAAGAAAAAAAAACATGATTTTCTTCCTCACAAAAATACATTATAAATCAAAATATTCATTTAAATGCATCATAAACGAAGAGTAAATGGGAAATGTCTAATAAAACATGCTGATCACATATTAATCATTAATAGATATTCCTACTATCAAAACAAAATATGAATACTGGACAGCTTTCAGATGACTCACACAAATAGATTTTTCGCATTAGGCAGAAACTTTTTTCCTTTTCTTATCTGCACTAAGAGGGCGTAAATCGCCCTTCCTGGGTTTTGCCAGATGGTTCAGACGACTTACAGGTAGAATTCGACTGGCGGGATAGATACTCACCGACATAGTGCTTGGAGAAAAGACTGACGTTTGCGTATTCCATTTAGATGTGTCGATTGCGTATTCAATCTTCGCCATCAGCATCTACTCGTTCTTGGGGCTCGAGCTGAGGGGTTACCCACACTGTTGATCACCTTGACTCCATCAGGCGACGTTCGCTGTGGTTTAACGTGGAACACCAACTGCTCCGAAACCCAACTCGTCTGAGAAGTACGCTGCAGCTCAGTATGATGCAATGGATGGTAAAGAACTCTGACAGTGCTCTGAATCCTCCGTTTCCTCCCAGTTTGTTGAATGGCATCTGAGGGCAGTGGGGCCCGCGATGCATGAACTTCATGACCACAAACTCATGATGGTCACATTCATCATGTCCAATGAGTATGCCTAATCCTGGATATCCAGGTTGTCAGTGATAGAGTGGACATGGAGCAGTACTGGCAGGCGAAGATAGATAAGTATAATATAAATGACCTGCAGCAATCGGTATCCGAGCTAAAAGGAGTGGCGTTGTAACATCTAGGTCATGGCCGCCTACGAAACATGTCCTTTAAAATGAACAACAATTGCGAAAACGCAAAAAACCGTTAAATCTATACTTTTAGCAGATCACTACTCAGAAAAAATTTTGAACATTCAAAAATGCGTTTGGGTACAAAATCATGCTGAGAACTGTCCTTAAATTGCATTAATAAGTGCGATAAAATCTGCAAAAAACTAGTAAAATTCCAAAAAAGTTATGAATAGCAGCATAATATTTAGAAAGTTTTTGTGTCATAAAACTAGTAGTTGACAATTTTTTTTAACACAAAGTGTAATCAATTCATCACAAATATAGTACGATAATTAACGAAAATTTGGATATGGGTAAACCAGGTATCTATGAGTGAGGATTATCGAAGTTAAGTTCTGAAGTGGATGAAGATAAAATAGTTTCTTCAATTATATCATGGTCACAAATAATTCATCTTTTTGATTCTAACATTTTCATTTCACAAATTTGTAAAGATACTCGTAATTACGTTAACGTTAGCGATCAATATGTGAACTACTACAGACATTGGCAATGGCAAATATAATTATTGTAATTTCATAATATGTAGCTTGTTGGTACCAGATTGAGACGAAATTATTTATATCCGTTCTTCCCCTAAAAATATGGTCAAAATTCTCCGAATTCTGGAAATTTGTGTCGGCACATTAACCATTGCAGTAACTATTGCTGATTCAAGTACAATGCAATCATAAGCAATCATTGCGATAACATTCTCAAATTTTGCGCGAATCCAAGTCAGATCTCAAAAACAGGGTTTTCATGAAATGCGCACACAATTCTAATGTCCCGACGATGATGAAACATAACTTTCTAGCGGTTTACCAGACAATCCCCAAAAATTTAATCTCATTTGTCTCTGATAACGAATTTTAATTTGCAACTGATTTCCTATCACGTCGCAATCACTTCCAGCTCATGTACCGAATTCCCTCTTGTTTTGAGCAAATTGAAAAATAAATAAAATGCTGCTGGTATATATTTTTTTTCAATGTTCCTTGAAAATTTACTGAAAGGAAAAGAATTTATATTTTCTGCTAATGTAAAATACATGTGGGATCCTGATTCTCCATAACTTACCTTAGTACCCACGGTGAAGCGTCATCGTCGAGTATGGAAAAGTAGTTTCTATGTAGTTAACATAGAAATACCTATTGTACCTAATGGTCATCATGCCGAGTTCTCTTGGGAATATAGTTCACTTAGGAATCAGGACCCAAGAAGAGAACTTGTCGATTTCGGAGCTCCCTCCCCGAGAAATATTCTGCATACATAAGTATCTTCTTCGCCATCATGCGATTCGCCAGCCGATTTTCATCACAAATAATGTAATCCTGCTAACTCCGATGCATTTGTCGTTTCGTTTCCAACTGAAGTTAATTTGTTTTTCGCTGTCCCCTCGGAGTCCACTTCTTCCGGAGCGTTGTCCCGGTCTGCTCATCTCTGTTTGTGCCGCCTTATTGCCTTTGGAAAATCCACCGCACCCTGGACGACTTCTTGGAATCCCCAGACCCCAAGTTTAATTAGATCTCCACTGAAGGCGTTCACCTCTTGGCGCTCGGCACTTGGTGCCACCTTCCGCCCGTCCTTCCTCTCGACTCGCAATCCTCTAGGAATCTGTAATGAACTTCTTTTTTCTTTTTCTTTTTTTACAGTCGTTTGGCTCTCTAGCACCATTCAACTACCGCGTAAGCGCCTATAATGGGGCGGGTGTCGTCTTCACTGCTTTATAAGTAGGCTGCTGTAACCTCCATTTCCTCCGGTTCTTCTCTGCTCTCTGACATTTTCCCTTCTCTTTCCGTGAAAAATCATGAAAATAAAGCTCCAGCTTCTCTCCTCCGCCGCATGCATTTCTTGACGAACGGACTTGTTATTCAAACAGGTAAGTGACGTTTCAGTTCTGGTGTGGTGATTTTTCCAACGCTGTGTCGTAACTGACGAACGTTAGCTCTTAACAGCAATGTTTTGTGTTCCCCACAATATTGTAGGTTTCCACGCACCTTATCGGTCGACAACTGTAATTCTAATAAAGATACAACCTTCCAAAGTTGACTGTACTGTAGTATAATAATTTGGTAAAATCCCAAGTGTGTCAAACTTGAATCAGTTTAGCTTCAAATCTTGTATAGTGTATGATGTTGTATGTATATCTTGTATAGTGTAATCTTGTTAGTTCAAGCCGGTGTTTGGATATTTCACTCAGCGCAGATATTATGCTATATGCTCCCGAACCTTGGGTCTCTTGACCATTTCGTGTCTATATGCACCGAAAAAGAGCAGAAGAAAGACATTTGTTTCAATCAGACACAAAAGTCAAAAGTTTACTACAAAAAACGTATCTAGGCTAATTTATTGTGGGTGAGACCGCTCCTTCCCTCGTCTAAACTTTCGTCCTCATAATCACCTAGCGACCTTAATATTGTTCCTATTGATGTCAGCCAAATCTCATTTAAATCAGAATTAAATACCCTCCTAGGTTTGTATCGAGTACATTTCAGCTGAGGCCCTTCCCTATTGATTTACTTCATAAAACGCAGTTTCTACTAATTCGATTGTGTAGCATGATCCAAAACTTATAAATTATGCTCCAAGTTAATGGCTAAGAGTCTGAGCTAGAACTTGACTCTAACGTTTATTCTAATATTTTCATTCTCTGGCTTTTCCTTTCTTCGTTCTATCAAGTTCAAGAATTCCTTTAAAATTTCGAGAGAATATTGCTCTTAAATGCCAAAAAAAGTAGATTTTCGAAGGAAATTGTGAATTTTTTAGAACAATTACCTACTTCCAGTGTGGGGGTCGGCGTCTGTGTAATTTTTCACGCTGAATCAAATGGTACCACTTGCAGTCCTTCCCGAATGCGGAATATGCGAGTTTTACTTCCAAACTCCCAAATTGTACCGCATCGTTGGAATACAGTTCTGTAGTCTTTTGGAGAGAATAGGAAATAATCGTACAAAAAATGTGTACATATGTATATGTATGTATTCACTGAAGTGTTCTAAATATCTGTAAACATTTCTTCGAATTCAAGTTTCCTTTTGAAGTGCTACTAAATATTTTAAACCATTTTTAAACTTTTTTCTATGGTCCGAAAAACGACTTGGCCCTCAATCTTGGAGCTTTCGACTTGAAATTTGGTAGGTAGTCTCTTCGGACACGAAAGTGCAGTATGGTTTTTGGTGCTAGTCCGACCTGATGTGGTGTCAAACGAAACATCTCAGAAATACGTGTTTCGTGTTGAGTTAATTTCGATAGGGTATTACGAATTGTAGGAAGAAATAACATGGACTCCTGTCTTATTTTTTAAAATAATGTTATCGTGTAAAAATGTTATCAAGATTCCCTGTGTCAATCAAGTTTTTTTGGGAATTGGAAGAAACATTACAGACTCGATTCTTATTTTTCAAAATAAGAATACAGTAAACTTTTCTTCCAACTTCCAGAAAACATTATTGTAGCAGGAAATCTTAAAACAATATTTTTTCAACTATCGTTGACAATAGCGGACGAAAAATCTCAAAACTACGTGTTTATTGTAGTTTTCCATGTTTTTCGAAATTCTGAATCGAATGGGTACGTGGGTAAATTCGAACTTTTTTTTTCTAGATCAGCACATGTATAATTAAGTTCTACTTCAATCAAACTAAGTGAGCAACCTTGTCAGTGGACACTCTAATTAGATAATGTACCGTGGACCACGCTTAATAATTATCGACCGGTAATTTGCGTAGCCCTTCTACTTCTAATACAGGAAATAAATTATCAAACGAAGTCTATAATATATAAAGTGCAAGGGGTCTATTTCTTAATAAAAAATAATCGGAAATTTGCTATATATGACACTTTTTGTTGGCCATGAGCCCAAGAATCAATTCCTGATTCATTCGTCTTTAGGAAAAAAACGACATGGCCTCGAATTTGATCACTCTCTGGCACAAGTACGATATTTCGCTTTTTGACATTATACTACATTTGAAATCGACTTACTGTTCTGCTCTTATTAGCTTTTCATACCACCAAGTATTAAGGCAAAATGTGAAGAAAAAATGAAACAATAGAGGAATGCTGTCGGAAGAAACATACTGCACAATCTCTCTCCATTCAGTAGCTGGCAATAAAACCTTGTTCCTCATTTCTCTTCATAGCGGTAACTTGTTTCTTTTTCCCCTCTCTCAGTATCTCCCCGAAGAAGCCCGACAATAACAATTCGTGAAACCCGGTTTATGTGAATTAACGTTTATTTTATTTTTTTATTTTTTATTTTTAGAGGAGAATAGAAATTATGGAGCCATGTAAACTCTTAGGCCAGTGTTTATGTTGTGGCGGAAAGTAAAAAAAGTTGAGAACCTGGATGTTTATTATCTTTCCCTGTTATTTTCATCTTACCGTTTTTGAAGGTGATGAGGTGTGCATTGAATTTTATGTTTATCTGTGAAAGATCCAACGGTTTTTGGAATGCATTGAAATGGACATTACATTGTAGGCATGTCCAAGAAGAATTCCACGTTCTTTACTAGTTTGACGAAAATGACTCTCCATGAGCTTTGGGTAACTAAAATGCAGAGTTGGCCGTAATCCTTATCATCATTACGGTTGCGAATACAATCATAGGGTTTTAGTGTTGTGGTTACAATTACGATTATAATCACAGAACCTGGAGATATGATTACGATTACACTTATGATTACGATTATGATTACATTCGTAATCACAGTTTTTCCGTTATTATATTCGTAATCACCTTTTTTGTGATTACGACTGTAATCACAGTTTACAATGTGCCTGGATTCAAATAATTTTTTTTTTTTTTTTTTGTATTAATTTGTTTAACGTTTGCAGCAAACAATAATTTACAATTTTAACAACATAGATATTTAAAGCACCTACATCGTTAGTACAATGGCACGTGTGTCAAGGCACCTTTGGCAATCCATGGTAATAATTTTGATTATAGTGTAGTTTTTAACTATTCGTTCTTAATTTCTTTGCAAAGTTATAACTCTTATTAGGTATAACAATTTTTTCTAGTAGCTCTTAAAAGTAGATACATTGTATCACATTGTGTTTCAATATTTAGTGTTTCCTGTTGCAATGGTGTAAGAAAGTTTATTGGTTTTCTTCGTTTTAGTCTTCTTCCAGTTAAGTTTGGGGATTCAGAAGGCGAACAGCAAACCCAACAAACTTCGAGTTTAGGTGATTCGAGATCGTGGTGAATTGAAGTTGATATGTTTTCGCAATCACTTCATCAACTTCGGGAATGTCTAAATACCGGTTTATCTCGGGGTTTCTCACATACCATACCGCATTTGTGATCATGCGTAATGTACGATTTGCACGCATTTGGCTTAGATGGCAATGGGGGAAAATGAGCAACCGTATTGTCAAATGGACCTTATCACCACGGGATAAATTATTCTTTTGTTGCTCAAAGTAAGCGGTTTCAAAAAATTAATACCGGTTCTCAATTTTTTCGCCAATCCATCTATGTGATCATCAATGATTAACTTTTGTCAAAGCCTGGTGACAAGGATTGATTTTTTCCTACCTTTTCCTTGGCATGTTTTTCAATAGTGGCTGCATTATTCTATCACTTCCCAGGTCCTTCTTAGTCGGTGATATTTGAATGGCGTTTTTACATGTGCAGGCCTGAAAAATTCTTTGAAAGATTGTGATGTGATTGTGATGCTTTGAGAGGATTTGAGGAGGTTGTGTTATTTGTTATTCTACTTGTTCGTGAAATTCGAGATATTCGCCAGGATTCTGGTTGAATTTTCCACAATTTGGTATACGAAAACGTGCTCTTTTTCTTCTGATGTAGATTACCTAATATTATTCATGTGAAGGAGTAAATTTGACTTGGTTAAAAAGTAATTTTGCTTTACGCCACAGATCTGTCTTATGCTTCTAGTGAAATCAATGAATTTCGCTTTTCGTCCGAATGGAGTAACTTCAATGCCATATCCAGGTGGATGCTATTCCTGCACGATATGGGCACCTTTAAAATTATTGTAGCAGTGATGATGGTGGGGTGTCGTTGTAGTTTAAACTCTCTTTAAGAAACCTCTCCAAAACATCACCGACAACATCCGACTTGCCTTGCCGTTGCCGTGTCGTTGGTTTGTCGTTACAATGTGGCCCAGCCGTTGTGTAACTGCGTACGGTAAGCCTAATATTGATCACCGAAAATCCCTCCAACTCTCTTCAGAATTCAACGCTTTTTGAACCATATTAATACATATACACTAAAAGTCAGTTGGAATCACAAAAGTTTTACCTAAGAGTACATACACTCATAATTCATTAAAAGTAAAAACATTTGTGAAACCCCCTTTGTTCGTATTGCCAGCGTAGGTACTTCCTGTATTGCCAGGGTCGCAAAATAAATATATTTCGAGGCCACAACAGTTTTTACTGTAAAATATTTCCTTCACACGTAATATAGTCTGCTACCTGCCTCTGTTCCGCACGATAAACATTCAAAAAAGGGCTTCGATTTTTGGAGCTTGCGTTGCTAATATAAGGCCAAGGACGGATCGTAGTTCGAGAGGCGCTACACCTTGCGGGTTTTTAATTTTTTTGTAATTTTTTCCTAAATCTTTACTTTATTACTGGATTGTTCGAGTTGTGGATTCGATCTACCTTCAGTGCGTTACTCGTCTTATTACGACGTGCCAAGGCCACAGGCGCCCTCGACTTGGTTTTCTTCTGCATCCGCTTCGGCTGACTAGTTTTCCGACACACCTACACCTCTTGAGAACTGAGATACAGAATAATTTTTTCAGCATTTCAAACGTTTTGTTTATGTGGTGGATCGCGTAATGATTTCCGTCCTTGGAATATTAAAGAACTACAGACAGCTAGTGGCGGTGAGTAAATTATGAAAACTTTGTTATCTAATGTGTTGTTTTCTTTGGTTCTTTGGGAGGCACAACAGAAAAACTAATGGCCATGGAAGAGCTTGTTTCGGTGAGCCTCAACAGCTCCACGCAGGTAGTCATGGTGATTTTAATTAAGAACATTATGTGACACCCATTCCTTCACTCATGTATTCCCCCAAAAAAGACGCCCCCCGTACAAAAGATGACGATTCGTGCCGAGCCCAGTGCGTTAATTTTCTCACTCTTTTTACTGCGTTTGGGAGTGAGACGCTTCTTCATCGGCTTGTCCGATTTTCGCCTATCTCGCAACTGTACTGGTGAGTTTGTGTGGTGGTGTATTCACACATCTCGACGACACTGAAAGTCTAATACTAATGCTGAATAATAATATATTCCATTCGTAAATTAAAAGGGGATGTGAACCCTTTAATGTTACTCTGGAATATTACAGCGCACTTCCACTTCAGCTCTGCATTATTAATTGGTATACGTAAGGCAAATGTTATTTTATGATCTAATTTCAAGAGAATGACTCACAATGGAATCGAATTAGTTCCACAAAATTGGATTGGGAAGGTATTAGAAAGGTACAATATTACCAACTTGTAGTAGTCTCGTGTTGAATGTATAGTGCTCTGCAATAGTAGTCAATACAGAGATCGTGGGTTTTGGTCCTTATTTAGAAATTAAATGAAAGCCAGGGAAGACCATTTAAAGAAGATATTTGGAGAACAACAATGATGTTTATTGTGCTATACCTACTCCAAAACGCAGTCAAGAAGAGTTAGAGAATGAACTCACTGTACTAAGAGACGGCGATCCGACTATTGACGGCCCCGAACTGGATGCTATTATGCATGTTTTGCTTGGCATTTTTTGTACGCGAAGCGTCTTTATTGGTGAAGTACGAGATTAAGGTTGGAAGGTACTGGCTGATCGGGAGGGAGTCAGTCATTTCATTCGACTTTTGTTGTCCCTGAGAGGCTCCAGTCAAATTTAAATTTTCTAGGATGAAAATGGGAGAATTTAATTTACTTAGCTGTGAAAAAATCCCACCAGTTTGTTCGTCTCTTGATGTCTCAGAGAGGTTTAGTACCAAATCTGATTCCTAGGATGAACAGGAGAGAATTTAGCTCATATTGCTGATCAGGATGGAAGATGTGATTTGATTCATCTCTTAATGTCCTAGAGAGACTCCCTATCAAATTTCAGATTCCTGATATAGAGCCCGTAATTTCATTTGTCTCATAATGTCCTATAGAGTCTCCCTATCAATTTTCAAGTTCCTAGATTGGACAGGAGAGAAATGAGCAAACTCAGCTGATCAGGGAAAAGCCCCCAAGTTTGTTAGTATCTTGATGCCCCACAGAGTCTCGCTATCAAATTTCAACTTCCTAGGGTGAACGGGAGAGAATTTTATACTTACCCCCTCCCTTAACTCCCCCACCACCACATGGTCGTAGTGGCCCCATTACCCCAAAAGCACTTCGTCAGGTCAAATGTAGCCTATGTTTAAAATTTTGAATTTAACGTTTTTGAAGCCTTTGCAATAGCTTCATTTCCTTCGAAAATTTGCTGAGAGCCAGCTGTGTTTCTCTATGTCTACAAGAACCAGAGTTATTGGCTTTGAACAAGAAATTTGCGCTTTTTAGAGAATCACTCATGTATTATCGTTTCGGAACGTTCGCTAAGTGGACAACCTCTATGTAGTTGACTGATTCCTACCTTACGACTAAAGAAAAATTATATTGGTTTTTACAGATGCTTAGAAGCTCTCCGTAATAAATAGCCGTGCGGACGAAGCGTGAACCGCGAACGACTCAAAATTGGAGATGAGCACAGTATTTTACTGCAAAACAGCAGTAGGTATTACCTGACTACCTTTACCACTCTTAAATATAGTTAACTTGATGAGCCTTGAAAAAGTCGCTCTCCCGTAGCGGAAGTTTTCTAGGGGGTTCACCATTACACCGGGTTCACCTTGACGATGAAAGTGCATCGCCCTGGCGTTTACGGCGACGCTTGGCCTCGGGACGTTGAAGGAGGCGAAGGGGCCAAGGGGCAGACACCTCCGTCAGCTGGCAGGCCGACCTTTCACGACGGAGCTCTGCGGCTGAGGCCCAGCGGCAGTGTGTAATCTGCGAGGACAGCCTGGAGGCAGAGGAACACGGCTTCCTACTCCTTTTTGCACGCTGCTTCCTCGGGCTTCAGATACCCATCTTATCTGGTCATTCCATAACCTCATTCCTCGAGCACTGCGGCAGCAATTAGTCCTACCATCCCCGACCAACATTACCATTGCACTCTCCTCTGGGTGCAACTTGGTGTCCTCCCACGTAGGACGGGCAGCATCAATTGGCATTACATTACCTCTTCTCTGATCGATATCACCTGATACCGATTTCCATTTACAATCTAACTACAGCTATTATTATTCTGGTTCTAATGTTGCGTGAAAATACCTTCCCATACTAAATCTATCATTCTCTATTTAGGTACCTATCCTATTTCCAATGAGGAACACTCATTGGTCTAAAAATTTCGAGTTTACTATTTTTAATGAAAGTAAATTTCATTATGATAACGTTGACAAAATCCTTACCTTCAAACTATAAATTTTTGATTTTTATGATTTTTCAAAGTTTCGGGAAAGTCGGAAGGGGAGCGATGACGTAGCTTTGCCATAATTTGAAAAATTATAGAAAGAAAACTACCTACTTATCGTAACGTAGTGCGGTTGTTATCTGCATTCTTAGAATTTCACCTGCCTCATCGCTCATTGGCCAATCGGCTGCTCGTGATTTGTAGTGAGAACTCCCATTCTGATTTATTATTTTCACTTGAACTTCGTAATTGAGCAAGAGAAAAATATCCCCCCTCCTCCACACCTCTCAAAATTATTTCGTTTACCTTCAAATTCCAAAACTGAATAAAAGAAAATCCGTTCGTCCGCTGTCCAAAGCATTTGTCCAAAACTTCTGGACCAAACCACTTGAAAATGTTACGTCAGACGGGGTTGTGATTGTGATCTCGGCATCACCTCCTATCATCCCCAGTGAGTGGAATTTAAGGGTTGAAATACCTTGTATACCGCCCCAAAATCTGAGGGTGCCGCCAAACTGTCGTTCATGTAAACCCAAACTCTTATGTGTTTGAATAACTGATAAAATTCTATAAAAAACACGTCTTTTTTCCTAGTTTTGAATTAGCTGCCCCTCTGTTACTGTGAAGGAGTTGGCACACAGCGAAAAATCTGCCGTATTGCGAGTAAGTGCGCGCTGTATGCCAGCGTCATCTGGAAAACGTCAAATCATCGTTTACCGTTGATTGTAGTTATCTCTCCAGAAACATAACAAATATTCAATCCCCACGCAGATAACCAACGGTATTGATTAGTAACTAAACACATCTCCGCAATTTCGTGCATAAACATTTGAAATGATGTGATTATTTGGTCATTGAAATGAAAGCGGGAGTCAATAGGTGAGAGGTGGTGAGTGCAGTGACGATTTTACTGTACCGACGCTTCAGCGTTCAACTTTTCATTGGACGGTTTATCTTAAAGTCCTCGCAGGGTTTAAACTAGTAATGGGCTGATGAAAGAAGCCAATACAAGGTTTAATCCTCGAGATTAATTTAAATGGAGTTTGGCCACCGCCCATAGGGTTTGGGTTTGGGTTTGAAGTGTAAAGTTTTGTCAGTTTTGTAATTTTTTTGGCAAAAGTGTACAAGTAAGTACATTAATTTCCAGTGCACATACCTAGCCTATCTACCTATATATTATATACACGTTTCAGGCATGGATTCGATGTAAATAGTTGCAAGTCCCTAGAATCTACTCCCATTTTTACGTCTCTTCTCAGATTTACATTGTTTTGTTGCTCATTATTTGTATAATTATTTGCTCCACACTTCCCGTCTTCTGTAAAAAGATATCTTTCTTACGTCTTTCACGTTTCCCTCTCATTAAATGGTTTGCTCCAAGTCATTTTTGTTGTTTAGGTCTATGTTAAGCGTTTATTTAACTGTGAAAGGAATGCATCTTCCATTATTTCTTTCCCAAGTGTTGCAAAAAAAAATTAATATTAATATGAGTATCAACTACTCATGCATAAATATGATTAGCAGCATTCCGCTTGTTACTTTCTTGGCGAAGGGAAACCCCTCTGTGAAGTTGATTATGATTACGCAATATTTCTCCGTTATCTTTAAAGTTAAGCTAGTTCATTTACGGAACTTGCTCTCCACCGTGGGACCCCTGCGCCCCAAGGGTTCCTGCCCCACGGTTAATGTTCTTGAGGTTTCATGAAGACTACGACGGGAACGAAGGTGTCCCGAGCAGGTCGCGATTACTCCTTGCTGGAACAGACCAATGCCCTCCCAAATCACGAAGTTCCCCATCCGCTCGCCCACGCTCCCTTCCGTCCCCATTATTGATTTTTACACTCGACGCCCCAACAACTTGTTTCGTGACAGCGTTTTCGCTTTTCTTTTATTCTTCTTTTCCGATCGCCTTTTGTCCGCTCCTCGGGAGACCTCTCCGTCGTGCGTATTGATTTGCACTGTCTTGATTACACCGCATCCATCAGTTGAATGGTGAACTTTTGTAGAAAGTTGAACGACCTTGGAGGTTCGTCACTTCAGCATTTAACTGTGCAGGTGCTAGGATAGGAACATGACGTAGAGGTCTCCGAACTTGTTACTTCCCAAGTAACCTCAGGGATTAAATGCAAGTTATGGGTTCAGCCTGAAATAACTTTTCTGGTCTTTTACAATATCTGCACGCATTTTCAACCAAGAAATTGACATTTTCATGTCTTTGCTTTGGCACATAATCTCAAAAATCGTCGCGTAGGTAATGGAAACCCGTAACGCAACTAATAAGAAAAGCGAGCTTGGTTGCTAAGGAATGACTTTTGCAGTTGTAGCTTTATATGTTTCATTGCAACGATTTCGTCCACCATCTTTAATTTCTTATCGTTTGAGTATATGCAAAAGGGTTATAACGTGCACTAATATCTGAATGTTATCACGGAGAAAACTCATTGAATCTTGAATTCGTTTTTCAGTTGCCCGAAACATATCTGTCGCAGTTGCATACTTATCTTGACCAAATGGCTAGGAAAGGAGCTCAAAACTAAAAATTTCATCCAACGACTAGACACTTGACGTAACGCGTGTTTGACTAAATGAAGCTCGCTGTTTAAAAAGTTGATCAAACACGATTGGCCTTTTATCATCAATAAATTGTCCAGTAATTATGAAGTTCTTATTTTTGGGCTACTTTCCTAGGCATTTGTTCAAGTGAATGGATTTATGTACGTGACGGCGACTAGGCTGGTCAAGGGACTGGATTGAAGTACGCGTCTGCGGCACCGCAGTCACTTTGTCAACTTAGCCATTACCTAAACTTGAATAACTAGACATATATCCAAATCACTACTATTTTTATAACTGCCTATAACCCTTTTCACACCCCACTAAGAGCCTACAGTATCTTTATAAAGAGGATTTGATTTTGCCTTTCTGGGTTGGCATCTTTTGTACGCGGTGCGTCTTTTTGGGGGATACAATTATTATCAAACAGTTGAGTCAGAGCAATGGATAGTAGCAAAAAACTTTTAAAAAATTGTCTGCCATACAAACTGATTTTTAGATTTTAACTTCTTCATGTTCAAACGATTTTCAATTACTTGTTAATGAAATGTAAGTACATTTTTCAGCACGATTGTGTGCAATACTTTATTAATGTTTTAATTCATAAGTGTTCATAAGTTCATAAACCTTTCCCCAAATGATATACTTCTAAAAAATAAAAGCTCACGTTACGTCTTGTGATTTTTAATGCACATTCGAGCTGTTTTACTGCTCCAAATGTGCTGCCTAACCTTTCTTTCAAGATCCATGATGTTTTGGTGACGGATCTAAACCTTCGCAATGGCTTTTTTAATCATTAGAGTTATCAAAAGTAGAGGAGTAAAAATCTTTTCCAATAACTCTCGTTACTACCATTATGCTCTGCAGCTATTGAGGTTTCTGAGAAAAAATATTGCTAAATTCCTTAGCTACTAATACACGCTATGACGAGGAAAATGATATACCTACAATCATTATTCTAGGTCTCTGAAACTACTCTTGGGGGCTCTAGATTCAAGAAAAAACATAAATCAGTCCCGTTTGAAATTCAAACTAGATGGGAGAGTACCTAGTGTGAAGTCTTGACCCAGACGTTTCTATGTGAGATTGATTGAAATTATTTCTACCACCTAATGAATAATTATTTTTTTGTTAGTATCAAGTTCTCAGCCCCTACTCTTTCTGTCGACGTACTATATCTATCATTTACAGGTGACAGTTATTAGGGTTGGAGGCCGCTGAAACCCTGAGAAATCTGAAGATTCTTCTTCCGCTGTTATTTATCCACTCCTTATTTCACCTAAACACTGTGTAATGATATAAGATACCTTGTATTTTTGGAAGAACCCTTATCCAACCTGATTGAAGTCATGTAAAACTTGTAACATGATGTAAACCTGTGCCACTCAAGAGTTTTTCGAGATTATAATTAGTAGTGTGATTATGAGATTTGAGCAGCTTCTAAGCTTTCGACAAACCTGCTTGTTGATGTCTGTTGTTGATGAAATCTCTATAGTGATTCGTTGAGTCTATTTGTCTCAAAAATCTTATTTATATTGTCTGTGTGGATAGAACATAAATATGGTTTACGGCTAAGGTGAGTGAAAATTTAGGAATAATCGCAGTGGCTTCGTTCCGCACAACGACCGTCTTTTGCTACAATACGCTACAGTTAGCTCCCAAGGCGTTAATTTGAGCGTGCATGATCTTCCTGAATGTTCCCACTAAGAAATAATGAGAGGCATTTGAAATGATACTCATAGTGACCGTGATCCGTCAGAATTGAATTTATTGTTTCGAATGGAAATCTTCACCATGCGACACGCTGATGGTTCATAGAATATCTCTACTTCCTCCGTTTACTGTCTTCTAAAAAATAGTTACTTATACCATTTGAATTGGAGCGAAGTCTTCCCAGGGTCGCCGGTTTACGGTTCTTAAACTATTAACATAAATGTACATAGAATACAAATAGGATGGCACGGGGCGGACTTTATGGTCAAGGGAATCCAAATAAGAAGCCATCCGTAGAATTAATGTTTAATTCATGAGATAGAGCGTCCATAGACCATTTCCTGGGGGCAATATCACATTTCGCATTGCGGGAAATAAGGTGGGCGTTGGTATCTTTCTTTGTAAAAAGTGGACTCGAAAGACTTGATGCTTTCTCTGCCTCGTTTATTGTTCCGTCGTATTTCTACTACTACGTGTGCAATACTCGCTCACGCACACCACCTGCTGGAGTATCATAACAAGGTATGATTATTCTTGTTTCTGTAAGATGCTCATGGAAATACAATGATCTCCAAATAATTGCATACTTATCCTATCCTAAATTCTATCTGATGGCAATCATTTGAACTAGGAGGGTTCATAGTAACATCTCAACGTTGTATAACTTACTGAAAGATAAACTGTTCGTAGTAACATCTCAGCGTTTAGATATCTAATGAGATATGTCTTACTAAAAGACAAACTTCATATTAATCAACAACAAACGAGCAGTGAAGTCCATATCAGTAATCTCGTTGTGTAAGCTCAATTTACAGGGAAATTCCTAACAAACCGACAAACTAAAGTGGATGAAAGTTCACATCAACGAAGAAAGATACCGAAATATGGGGGTCAGGTATCGAGAAATAGAAGAAAAACATGTCATTTCCTCCCTACTTTAGCTTTTTTGTTAACTTTTGGCGCGAGTTTTGAAAATTTGCTTCAATTTTATCATAATTAATTTGCTAACGGATAAAGATTGATGAACGTAGAATACGTTTTTCACCTCCTTCAAATTTCAGTTCATTAGCGAAGAAATTAGCTTTGGAGATCACAAGCTTCTTTGTATATGTGGTTGTGACGTTTCATTTTTTCGTTGCGTTAGATGACAAGAAGGTCTCCGTCAAAACGTACTCTAAGTTGAAATGTTTCGTATGGTACTCGAACCTACGCAGTACAAGAAATCGCTAGTCCGGGAAAAACGTAAAACGTCAGGAATGAGTGTTAGGTGTTGACTTTCGCGTAATTTTCCATGCTGTATCGACCTAGGCTTCACAGGTAGGGTAAAATTGAATGTTTAGATCTCGTTGGATCTGTTGTGTTCAAGACAAATTTTTGAGAAAATGTGTAACTTTTTTTTTTTTAAACCCCTTGGATAAAGTTGAAGGTTAGAAACAGAATTCTTTAAAAGAGTTCGGACACAAGGTCACACTTGTTGAAATTATGTAGGGGGGACTGATTTCAAAGGTTTATTGCGCAGTGAAATTTTGTTGATTTTTAAACTAATTAGGATCACGCGGAAATGCAGTATATGTGCATGCCCTATGTCTTTAAAATTTACTAGCCGCCGTGGGTAATATGTGCATCCTAATCGCCAGCGCTCTTCACCATCTCCTTGCATCCTCAAGTAAACAGCGAGTAGTGAGTACACTAACTACATACGCAAATAACAGAAATGAAAATTTCATATTTTCTCAAAAATTTTTTCAAACCCAGCCTGCCAGAGTTAAACATCTTCTCTTATTATGGAATTTCCCAGACCACCTAGAATATCTAAGTCAACAGTACTAAATAAAAATATCCTTCCTACCCCTAAGACTACTGAAACGTAACTACCCAAACCTGAAATTACGTGTCATTATGTTATAATTTATGGCGTTTTCCTAACATCCAGAGATGGGTTTTTGAAAAACTCATTCACTGTTGCAAAACTAAATCGTCTTGTTTTTAAATTATTATTTTACGAATTAAACGCAAGGGATTTACTGAATGAACGAACATGAAGCCCCACGTCTTTCTGATTATGCTCTATAATTTGCCATTGAAATATTGTGACGAAGGAGTTTAATTTACTGCATGTCGGAGCCCCCGCTGGCCTCTGACTAAGCTTTCTAAATGTAATATTTCTGAAAGCAAATTCTGCGTGCACGACACTGCAACATATGACAAACTGTTTTCACGCTCCATTGAACCGAACTGTAATCAGCTCGTGCCGTTTCAACTGCTACCGGAAGCCGCTCCAAGCGTCGTATGATTTACCGTAATTGGCAACTTGAAAAAATGCGTATTGCTCTTTAACCACCACTCCTGTTTCAGGGTTTAATTGCCGGGCGGTCGTATTTTCAATTCTGGACCCGTTGCGTACACCCCATCTGTCCCAACACCTTCGTGTTTTTCACTGCTGCTATCTCCGGTTAAGCCCCCCTAAAGCTCTGCCATATCGAGACTTGCTGTTTATCAAATATAAATTGGTCGATCACGAGCTAACGGGCTTGTTCCGCTCTGTTTTCTAGCAGGCTGCCCTCTGAGGCATCTGGTATAATCAATACCCCGATTGCTGACCTATCGTATGTTCTTCTGAGGCAGATAACAATATATATGTTTATTTTTTTCAGGTAAGTACGTGGAGCCTACTATCCTTGCACGTTTCGAGTTGGTAAGTTATTTAGCCTTTATTTGTATTCCAATGAACTATATTCCTTATGACAGTTGTCAAACTTTTGCTCATCTTCCGTGGACAATACCGCGTAAATATGCTCTACAACAAACATTCTTACGAGAACTTCGGTGGAAAACAATTTCATTTCAAAAATTGATGGCCCTTGAAGTGCTAACGGTTGGGCGGACGTGCGAGCGTCATTTTCAACCGCTAGTTTGTATTGTCGGCTTGGCAACATGAGTTAAATATCAGGTAGGTACCTATTATTGAAATTATCTTCAAAAGCACTGGTGCCCACTTACCTCAAACAAGTCTCTCTTCTCCTCCGGCCAGGTTTGCAATGCCCTTACCCCTAACAAAATAAAGGAAAAGTGGCTGATGGAATGGTCTCATTAACGTTATGGTCCTGGTAGTTGGAAAATTATGTTCTTAAAGCTGAAGAACATTACACGGAAAAGCTCATCTCCTGGTTAACCATGGTCACCTACCTTATCTACCTAGAAAAGAAACAAAATTGCGTTGTGGACGTTATTAGGTTTTCTGAACGGTACGACTAATGGGTTCTTACGATAATCGTCTACCTCAGGGGTTACATGCGGCCTATGATGTTGTTCTTGGGGTTTTACAATGAGATTGAGATTCGGATTAAAGCAGTTTTTCTGTATATGGAATCATTTACACTGCCTCTGAGGAAGTTAATTTCGGTGTAATTTTGAAGCATCCAGCAGTATGGAAGTTATAGAATATGATTTTTGCAACGTCTAATCTGTCAGAAAATATCTGTAGTTATACCTACCTTAGGGGAGTTATTTTTCAGTCACTTGAAATCTACATTTATATCTTAACATTTCGGTATATTATAATCATTAGTTAGGTATTTCTAAGGAAACAGTATTGATGGTTTGTTAGGTCCACCTCCACTCCGCCATTTAAGTGCCTGCACTTCGGCACTGGTACCTATATGAGTGGAAACTCGGAAAAACCTTTAGGGGATGTGTTTAAACCATTGTAACCTCTGCATTCCTGAGTTATTATATTTGGAAGATTCACTATAAACTATCCAATATAAGTATGAAAGTTGACTTTTTATCGTTAACATGGCAGGACTGCATCCAAACAAACCTCCACAACTCAACAATGTAACCGCTTCAATTCTGTAAATGACGGTTTGCTAAGGTATATCAATAATTATAAGTGGAGTTTAAACCACAAACCAAATGTTCTACAATATCAAACCCCCCCTACCCCAGACGACTAGGGCGTAAGAAAATGATGCTTGATTGAATTTACATTTGTGCATGCGCAACAGCGAAGTATTAATTTGGGAACAAAGAAACTGATAGGGCACCATCCCGCTTCACTACTCGTAGGCCACCTCGTTGGCTACAGCCCAACTCGTACGAGAACATTCCCTAAAAATGTCATCAAAATCAGAGGAAAAATGCGGAAATTAAGCTTTTTACAAGGTTCTAACATTTGCGCATGCGCAGGAGCTTTATACTAATGATAAGATTATGCTGACATTGCCTGGGAATGCTAAAATTAATTTCTCCCGGCTAACCTCCAAATGTGAGCAAGATCGGAAGTGAGAAAATGGTGCTTGGTGAAATTTAAGTTTGCACATGCGTTGAGTGAACTATTGATTTGGGAACTCACACACATATATATACAGATCATAGCTAACCGGGAGGGTCATATTATTTGGATCTTGTATTTTATATATATATATATATATATATATATATATATATATATAAAATTCTATACCCTAACCCGCACATTCTATAAACATTTCATAACGATGCATAATTTTAGGCACCTACATATTCTTACTCTAGTTGATTAGTTGATGATAAACTTTTTCTAAGTAATATTCTGCTAATTAATATCAATTTAACAAACTTTAGGTGTTTTTAACCATTTTTAGTGATTTTGTGGGAACATCTTTAAAATTTTGAACACTTATCGACAAGTGCTGTCTAACGAACTCATCCTTAACATTTTAAGTTCTTGGTATTTTTGCGGAAGTCGGGATTTTGCATCTCAATATAGAGATATCGTCTGGACTGACGTATTCAAATATCCGCGAAGGAACGTGAGAATCCACGGATAGTTCCAAAAGCGTCCCTTGAAGACATTTTTTGAAGACATAGCCTCATTTTTCTGAAAATCCACTAAAACAATTGAATTTACAAACTTTTTTCCCCCCAAGTTTAAGAGCAAAGGTTTGTTTTTCATCTGGTATATTCTTCTGCAACACTTCTCTCATCAATTATCTTCTGAACATTTTGTGAATTGGTCAGTATCGCTTCTTGAATGTGAGACCACATCAACGTCATTCCCATGAGGTTTATTGTGTTAGTTGATAGTTGCAATACGACGAGACAGAGAAAGGCCACTGAAAGATTACGACCTGACAAATCTGAATGACTGATGAAGAGATAACTTGGCATTAAAAGTCGGCGGTGCCTTGGAACTAACTGGTGAGGACCCGTTAGGAGAAGGTCCACGTATGCTTTGCAGGTTGTCATAAAACGAGTGGCGACTTAACGCTCGAAGACTACCAAAGGACAAGATGGAGAGATGAGTCAGCCCTGAAGAGAGGAAGCCACTGGAGAACTCTTCACATCCACAGCTCCTTTCGGAAGAAATGAAGTCCTCGGCAAATCCCATATTACGTACCCAAGTCAACACTTCTTCAATTGTTTTTACTACTTAAAAAGTTTCAGTCGTGCAGCAACATTACTATTACTATTATTATTATTTAATTTATTTATGATTTGTATTATTATCTCTTTTGGTTTGGGGAATTATTTTCAATAGTGAATCTTTGCAATCGACCAAGAAAGAAATTATCAGCCGGGAATGTGCAAATATCGGCATCACTCTCAATCAACCCTAAAGGGTTAATTGAGTGTTAATCTAGTAATAACTCGATGTCTCAAAAATTTTCGAAATATAACGGTTTTTGCGTCTCACTACCGGAGGTATGGAAGCTTTGTGCTTCGTGATTGAAGTCGAAAAAATTTTGTCCTCCAAAATCAAAATTGCCACTTGCTTTTTGTTTTTCAGAGCATGCTGAACAATTTTGATTCCGTGTATGTCTGTCTGTATGTGGTAAATCCTTGTCACGCCCAAAACTATACCAAGTTTCAGTCCGATTTCGATGACATTTTCAGCGCAATCATTAATTTAATTAATCAATTAATGCGCAAACATTAATTTCTTATAACGTCGACTTATCAATCATTTTGAGTCGTACTTTGTTCCTCAAATAATTCTATGTTTCCATGTTTGGAATGTTTTAGCTGTGTGAGGAAGCTATACTGCCCACCCAACTTGGCATACGTTTTTTTCTTGATTTATGGGCAAAGAGGTTCAATAAATCGAATGAGACCATCTAGGTTACGTTCATCGTTTCTTTTCTTATAAAAGAGCAAATATTTTCTAGTCTAGCCGAACGGATATCAGATACAAAGTATAGGGGTATCCTGCGAGACCGTAGCGCGGCAAGGCTCCTCTTTGAGGTTCGGCGATACATTTTTTCATTCGACCTAGTCACTTTCAAGGCTTTTTTATATTTATTTTTGGTTTATTAATTTATTTTATTCTGGTAGGTCACATCCAGTTAGATATCGATAATGCACCATAGACTCAGTTTGATAGGTAATTTTCAGTAGACGGCCTCTCATAATTTCATGTCCAAACGGATGTCTCTGCGCATCCAATGAATGATTAAACTCAATCCATCCATCCGATTAATGATTGAAAATCTAACAAGAAATGGAAGTCTGGATCATTTCTTCTAAGCTAGAAGATTCTCTGAAATTAGTGCCACTAAATGGGAGAATAGCGTAAGAGATTAAATTAAATTCAAGTCTCCCCAGAAATAGTATTGGGCAGACTGATAATGAATTATTGTTCTGTAGCGTTATTGAGAAAATTCAATGAAAATGCATTTCTGCCCATAATGTCGTATTTGTTTTCCTTCAACTTTTCTCCCCAGGAACTGGGCTTTCTCCAGGGAGATACTACAAATCAGATTTAAAATAAAAAATTAAAATTATAAAATCTCTAACAATATTTTCATTAGCAACGTAAATAAAGTATTGTTAGCGATTTTACAATTTTAAATTTGTTGTTTTGATCTGATTCTTTAGCATCACCCTGAAGAAGCCCCAGTTCCAAGGGAGAAACGTCGGAGGTGAATAAAAAACGAAGTAGACACAGGCCTATTTATTTATGGTTTTAATAGTGTAGGTAAGCAATCGATTAACGAAACGTTGCAACATTATTATGGGGATTTTAAGATAGATAACTGAAATTTTATATTCATTCACATGGATATGTCTTAGCTCTGTGGGTCATTGCAATTTTTTGTCCGACAGAGAAAATTTCACGCTTTTCTATAATAGTTCTTGTACAACCAATAGTTGATAGGGAGAATATACCTTCTTGATTTCTCATCCCACAAAAAGTAATGATTCACTCATATGTGATTGAGAGCTCTCCAAAGAAATAATTATTTGCTCTCCAAAGACGGCTAATTAAAGGCAATCAGTTATGGAAGCAGTGCTGTTCAATTCATTGAAGAAATACTAGACAACATAATAATTATATCTAAATACAGCGCTTTTCTTCTAGATTTCTCCGTCCGTTTCATTCCACCTCGAAATTTATTGCGCGAAAATCGTTCACTTCTGTTCACTGTAAGATGATCATTATTATAACAAGGAACGAGCTTAGTAGCTTATTGAAAAGCCGAATCTGCAGAGGAAATTTGGTCAAGTACTTCAATTCATGAATGTCTGTATACCTACCAACCACACCCAAGAAATTGCGAAGGGCGTGAATATTCATGATGCCATAAAATCCATGTCACAGTAACAGCACGTATTGTTTATACGTTAGAAATTGGTATTTTGGATTTTTTTTCCTTTTTTATCATAGAATACGTTTTTACCGAGTGAAAATCATTTTTAGCGTTTTTCCAACACGAACAATGACATATATATCCAGGCTAGTGTTACTGTTGCCTTGTGATCTCCAGATCTAATTTCTTTGCTATTCAACCTATGAAGCTGAAATTTGAAATGAAGAATCCTTGGGGCGTCTAGAAACCACTCATGAAGTCTGGAGTCCATTCTCATTAATTTCACATTATCCGGAGCTAATTTCTTTGCTATTCCACCTATGAAGTTTCTAGAAACGAATCACAAAGTCTGAAGCCCTCTAGATCACCTGAATGAGATCCGGGGTTGGTTTATTTTCAATTCTACCTATGAAGATGAAATTTTGAAATGGAGAGCCCTTGGGGCGTATAGAAGCAAATCATAAAGTCTAGAGCCCCCCCAGATCAGGTGAGCGATATTCGGAGCTAATTTCTTTGGTAATCCCTATTAAGCTTAAAGTTAACCTATCAACCTTCTAGTGCCCTTAATGAAGATAAATGACCGGAGTAAAGATGAAATGAGGAATAATTTATGCTATCGTCCAGTAGTAGTTAACAGATGTTCTCATACAACAAGGTTTATGTGGTTGGCCCTAGATGCATTATAGAAAAGATCATCTCAACGTGAGTAACTTGTCATTTATAATGATAGTGAAGCGGCTGATGACTTTCAGAAATACACATAGTATCTTACGATTTCAAGTTTTTCCTAAAAGAAGGATTATATCATGTCAATAAATAATCTTCCAGGTACGCCATAAGCACAGTGGTGCAGTCTTATGCATGAACTACTAAAGTCAATGAATGAAATTTTGTTCGATAGGGTGGACAAATCCCATCATGACCGTCCTTTCATTTTAAAAAGAAAAAGCATTCAAAGGAAAAGGATTTAAGGATATTTATTGCTCATTGCATCCGAATGGCAGCTCATGGGGAAGCGCAGCATTAGTTAATAAAAAGAACATTAAATGTTACGAGTTTGTGAAAATTGAAATCGAAAAAAAAAACCATTTAATTTCAATTAATTTTTCCAGCTGGGTCTTTGCAATGGCTGCTAAGTATTAAATCAACACATTAATTAATACATCTTCATTGATTAAAACAGTCAAAACCAGTACCATCTAACAAATAGAGAAAGGATCATGGGCTAAAATTACTGTAGATAAAGTGAAACCTGAAGCAGCAGCTTATAAAAATGCCATATCTGATTTGAATTGGGTTTCCCCCTTATAGATTAATAATGTTGTCTTAACGTGCCATACCTCTTCAATGCGAATTTCAGACTCAAGTATGCCCCTAGGCAGTGGAAATGAGCAGCGGTTATAAATTTTATTTATTGCATTATAATGATTGCATGATTGACGAAGTTATAAATCCGGCAAGACAATGCTCGATAAAAAGTCATACCGTTCAATCTCTCTTATCAATGATTTTTCAACTACATAAAAAGCTTTTTCTTAAGATGCCTAAAGTTTTAATTGAAGGACGGAACCTCATTCATAAAATCAGTTCGAATTCTGAAGACGTTGTACGTAGAATCATGAATTTTACTGAGAATTTTCAGGAGAAAAGCAAATTTGATCAACTGTTTTACTTAATGTTTCTAATAATGAACAGCGTAGTAAACAGAGAGAGAGAGAGAGAGAGAGAGAGAGAGAGAGCCTTGTTTCCCAATCAATTGTCATTTCCCCTCCTCTCCATTAAATACTCAGATAATCAAGATATAGCCTAAAACATTTGAAAATGCAGTGCCACCGCAGGTACAAGAGTGGATCAAATATAAACGAGAATTCATTTTTCAAAATTTTTTTTATCGCACGATAAAGTTTTTTAAACTCATTTTCCCACATAATTACCTAGCTTTGTAACATATTTTCCAAGCAGTTTGGGAGCTTTTCAATCACATCATCACAGAAGGCACACATCTGTATATAGTTCAAGCACCCATCCCTCTCGGGGAAAAGAAACATTGGGAGGGCAAGAATTTTATGGTAGGTAGTACTGCAATGGAACCATTTGTGCGCAAATCGCTTCATCCCCCCTCCCTCTATGATGACGGGATTAAAAAGCTCCCAAAATCTCGTGGCCGGAACAATTATAATGTACATGTTTCCAATAATTCATGCTTCAGCAGATTCAGCACCCTTCAGAAAATTTCAAATGTTAAGGTAAAAAACCGATAGAAAGAAAACTAAATTACGTCATTGCTGGAAGGCGATGAGATCTCTCTCTCTCTCTCCCTCCCTCTCTCGCCCACCTGGCAGATGAGCTGAGATTATTCCCATTACGACGCCATTTTGCTTTTTTGTGTGTTTCTTCGTGTTTTTGCCCCTTCTGATCATTCGATACCCTTCATATTGTACCGTTTCGGAAATCTTTCGTCCTGATTGTTCAACTGTTTGAAAAGAATAAATCAATTAATATTTCCAATCACATATTTTGTCTGCCACAAGGCTACAATATTCATATCACATAACTGTGTATTATAGTGTATATACACTCCACCCGTTTTGTCGTTTTCTGATTCTTTGCTGAAGCCCACCTCTTTGAAGCGAATCCCCATAACTTGATTGGGATGTCCCATTCTCTGCTTGCCTTTCCAGTCCTCCTCCATTCCAACGGTTCCTGCCCTCCATTGCGTTCCATTTCAACTTTTTTTTTTTCAAAACTACCATATTATACTACTTTTTTTCGTTCGCCGCCCACGGCATAAGCTGGCCTAGTTATTTTGTGATAACGTGTGAGGAAAAGGAACGTTCCTGAGCACCCTAAATTTTTCGCATTATGCACTCTGGAGTCGGAGAGTAATACTGGATTTCACCTTGGTAACTTTATAACCCACGTTCGCCTTTTGAACGTAGAGGAGGTGACTTTGAGTGTTTACGGTACAGTGTATGAAATGAAGGTTAAATACTATCTTTACACCTTCTATCTGTTGAACACCATGAATGTGTGATTCTAACGGAAGTTAGGCTTGGGCAGCGTCTGAATCTTGCAAATTAAGTGGCCTCTTATTTTTCGGCTGAACTGTACCCATAACTCTATCTAAATTTACCTACACCCAACTAAACCTACAGTTTCGGTCAATTTGCTCAAGAACTTTTTAGATCTCCTTTGCGTATGTATGTGTTGATAGCGGGGTGTGGTGCGGGAAAAGTGACATTCAGTTACTCAAGTTGAACTTGTCGGTAGGAGTCCTTCGTGGTAACACCATCTGTCTCCTTAGGGGCTGTTTTCTCAGTTGGTAAAATCATTCTATTGGAGCTATTTCTGTAATACCTCCCTCACTTTTTTTTGCCACATTTTAATTGTTCGTTTTTATCAAACAAAAACTTTTGAGGGAGAATTGCGGTATTCTGGATTAGCCTGTCCAAGCCACAAGTATATATATAGGTAACGAGGTAAATAAACATTCCAACATAGCCACCACTAAAAATATATTAGTTTCATTTTATTCGTTAATTTGCTAAACATAAACTTGAACAAAAGTACAATTTATGATTTAATTATATTTCTTGGAAAACGGAAGTTAGTGAAGAACGTTGTCTATTCCCGCGAAAAAAGAGTTACAATGTTGAATCGATTTCGACGATCGAAAAACGTCATCAGGAAGAAACAATAATTGAATATACATTAGAAAGGCGCAGCTTATATAGCCGCAGGTGAAAGGGAACTTGAATTCCATTGGCCGAGAGAAAGGAAGGGGCTGGAAGATACAACTAATCTTTGCGCAAGGAAAGTGAAAAGGGAGATTGAAGCTAATCAGAAGTGAAAGGGAAGAGGAAGGGTTACTAAAACTAGTTTCTAACATTGTGAAAGGGGTAATTCCAAGCGTTATAGAAATGGACCTATCAATGTATCAACGGTGAAATATTTTGAGGAACACTCTATTCAGACATTTACCAGACCTACCACTTTGGTAATTCCGAATTTTTCAAGTAGGTACATTCAATATACCTCCTTTAGGACGAAAATGAAGAAATTCTAAACTTGTAACTTAAAATATTTTGCGAATGTATACTTACCCTTACTTTCCCTGGAATCCTCTTCATATTCGTCTATTCATTCCCAGAATTTCCTAACAGTTTGACCACATTTTAGTTTATAAACCCCACTTTTATCCAGAACATTGAAGACTATTTTTATTTTTACAACCAACTTCTAGAATCTTATCCCATATGGTATCAACGAGATCTCATCCGTATCATTTACTTGCCGCTATGCTTTTAGTAATGGATTCGGTGTTTAGTTTGTTTTAGTTTCCATTCCTTGAGATTCTGATTTTTCCGTTGCCACCTACGTCTCGATGTTTGCCCTTGCTGAGGACCGCGTGTCGTGTTGTAACCGCGTGTTGTGTTGTAACCGCGTAATTTCGTTGATTGACTTTATTAACATCTGAAAATAATAATCGCTGGAATGTTGGAATGTTAAAAAAAATAATAATAAACGGCTCTCTATCATAAACAAAACAAAAAAAATAATGGTAGCACAAAGCTTACTAGAGCCTGATGAGATACCGCTCGTCTGTGAGGAGTTTCCCATTCAATGGATAGATAATAGTCCTTCAACTATTCCATGACTACATCTCGGTAAACAATATCTTTGCTTCGTTGAAATAGATAATTAAAAATTGATAGGTTTACACCTATTTCTTCCTTGTAAACAGATTCTTTATGTAGAATCCGTGGGAAACTTCTTTGTCTGATTGAAAAGGATTTTATGAACTGTTCGGTTATACAATACTCAAAGTTTAACTGCGTATCCCATTGCGCGTATAACTTTCAAATGATGCTCGGACCTAAGGGTGTAATTGCAGGCAAGAAAGAGATTTTACTGTTAACTAATGGGCTTTCTAAACCTCGAAATCAATTACCTAGCTCTCCGAGCTCTACGATTAATCTCTTGCTGGAAATCAAACGGGTAATATTTCTTCTATGATTAGCGTTCTCGGCTCAGCTTTTATGAAACCGTGATATAAGATGCGGTTTCTCGAAGACGTTTTCTGTACATGGATATATTGGTAGAAGTAGGTTTCGCTAGCTGGTTCGAAAGGAGTAAATCTCCAAATTGACAGTGAATATAATTGTTTTATGTGTGTGCATCTGAAAGCGTGTGCTGTTGATTAAGTTGGTGTGTTCTGATCAAAATAATTAATGACTTATTAAGATCAGTATGTAAAATACCTTACTTTCTGAGCAGTGAAATAATATAATGCTCAAGAAATGCCAGATCCATAAAATCTATTCATTTACATAATATAACCACAAAAGTGGTTAACCATTATGGCATTGGCACTGTAGTTGAGATATTCCGCTTGCATTAATTCCACTAACACGATCTTGTTAATAATATGTTTGTATCACACCTAATGTTTGTTTTGTCAGTCATATTGTCGTCATGCTGATTAGTAAACTTATTAAAATATATAATAATTTCTGTTAACTCCATAGCCTACCAATTATCATAATTTAAACAAATTTTGAAAAAAATTTAAACGATTTCAATGACCTCAAATTATTAGAAAATGCATTTTTGCAAATAATACACTTGAAAATCCGTTTGAAATAGTCTGATAAGAATTCTAAATTTCAACATTTATCATGTATTCAGGGTGGCTCAACATACGTTCACCCCCCTCCCCAACCAAATTCCTTTGTAAATATGTTGGAAAAAATTCTCAATTTTTTAGGGCGTCCCTCAGGAGCTATCTCATATAGAAAAGATTTCGTCTTTAGGAAGGGCGGACCTATTGATCTAGGAGGTTGTAGGACAACCCAAGCATGAGGAGGAAAAAACAAATACAAATCCGTTTTGAACCCTTCTACGACCGAATCCATGAAAGAACACCTCTTGATTTTGGGTTTAGAGAGTACGGCACTTGGAGGTCCTGACTTAACTGGAGCTCAACTTGGAGCTTCCTTTGCTCGTTGATCCGCCTGCTCATTTCCTTCAGTTCCCATATGTGCTCGGGTCCACCTGAATTCAATCCGCCAGTCACCCTGGGCCCTTAACTCCGAAATCCGGGTCCTTATCTCCTGAATCAATGGTAGATGATAACTGCAATTCGCTAACATCGCTAAGGTCATCTGGCTATCTGTAAAAAGGACAGCTGACCGACGATGTGTGCCCGCTGTCTGATGTGACAACCTGCGCATGCCTGACATAGATCCAAACCTTCAGCTGGTTATTTGAGCACAACCTTTCTAACTTAAACTTTTGGTGGTATAATGTCCTCGAAGCAGAGTAGACAACAAAGGCACACCCAACTCTTCCACCACCCTTATCGCTTCCACCAGTAAAAATCTCATTAGTTCGATTCACATCTTCCTGTAAAAGATTTCACATCTACAACATTGGCAGGGAGAGGCCATTCTGCAGGGTATCTCCACCTTAATCTTCCTCAGCAAGAATCCTCTGTACACTAGCTATCTCCTTGCTTCCACATCCATGAGCTCCTCTTCAGAAATTAGACAGCAAGTGTGGAACAAAACTGCCTTTACTCCCTTTATCACCCTCAGCAACATCAGCCTCTGTACCCGTCGCAAAGATTCCGCCATATATCCATTTAAGGCCTCAGCCCTTACCAATGTACTGTATATAAGTGTGTGTGTGTGTGTGTGTGTGTGTGTGTGCGCGCGCGCGCACGGGCGCGTTTGAGTATGTTGCCTATCTGTACCACAAAGACATGATGCTCTTTGAACACGAGGCGAGATATCAGGGGATGTTTTCAATGGGCACTGTGTACGCCGGGGGGATTCTCTATCGCCACTTCTCCCTGACTTGGTCGTGGATGCTACCTTGGGTTAGCTGCCAGCTGAAATAAGGTTTAATGTCGCCCCTAGGGTGCGAGTAGGTGCATTGGCTTTTGTCGATGACGCCATCTTGCTTGCAGAAACCCGTGAGGGCTTACAGATTGCTCTCAATGCCTATGCTGAGCAGCTAGCCAGTTGTGATTGGATGGTCAACCTAGAAAAGTGTGGATCAGTGACGTTGGTACCGTCGGGTCACCTGCAAACGGTAAAGGTGGGGGATGAGAACAGTTACCCGTCCCCTCCAGATTTGTGCTGGAAGTTTGGTGGCACCTTGGAGTTAACTTGATGAGTGTGGCCACCATTGTTGCTGTCTGTGTGGTCCTTGATAGAGCTTCGTATCCCGGCGGAGGCAGTACATTTTTCAATTCTTTCTTCCTAGCCACTTTCAAGTTTTTATTTATTTATTTTATTATTGTTTTTTTTTTTTTTTTTTTTTTTTTTTTTTTTTTTTATATCATTATTTTCTATTATTATTCATAATATTTTTTACATAAAGGTTTATTATTTCTCTGTTAGATAGCCCTTCTACGCAGATCATTGGTCCATAATTATTAAACCCCGTATATAATATATGATCAATGGAATTCTCACTGCACAAAATTGAGTTTATCAGAAAATTTTAATAAAAAAGCCTTAATTCAGTTTCATAATTTATTATTATTATTATTATTTTATTTCATTTGTTTATTATTTAGTTTACCTTAACTTTTGTCGCCTACACATGATCAGTGAATATTAGTTAGGTGTCTTATTTTATCTCATTAATTTCTATTCGTGGGTAACTCGCTCGATGTCTATTTATACCTGTGGTATATATCTACTGTTATACTGTTATACTTAGGGTTCAGCTTTTGTTACGCTTAAGGGCGAATAGTGTGTATTTATGATTAATTAAATTGTATTACTTTCTCCATGTTTTTACTGGACTGGTTTTGGTTTTTCATTTTCAATAGCGAACCCTTCTAATCGACCAAGAAAATGATTATCCCCATTCCCTCACAATTTTACGATTCAACATCCGCAGAATCTAAAAATCAAGAAAAAAAAAATCCTTCTGCCCATCGTCTAAAGCTATTCTCTGAAACTAATGGACCAAAGGTTATGAAATTTGAGTAAAAACTCACACATCAGGCCCAGTCGGTCCTAGAGCCTCGGCATCAATTTGGATCAACCCTAAAAAGTAAAATTTAAGTGGTGAAATATTAAAAAATCGAGATCTCAAAAACTCGAGGTAAGAGTAATCCCCCCTCCCCACATCAATAAGGGGGAAAATCAAAACTGGTAGAAGATCGTAAAAATCGCCTAATAAACTACGATGATCTTATCTGCTGAATTATTTCAATGGAATTCTCACTCTCGAAATCTAGGTTATTATCATTTTTGACACTTAGAGATGGACGAGTGAAGCGTAGTTAGGTGATTTATTGTATCTCAATAATTTTCAGTTAGTGGATGCCTAAGCCAATGTCGATATATTTAGATTCTGATGTAGTAGTGTACTTGAAATCAGCCCAAGTTTTATACAGGGGTACGAGTAAAGTGTAGGTGGTGTGTTTAGATGATGCATACGAGACTTTAATAACTATTGACAAAAGTTCTGGGCAGAATCTTATCTTCTGCGTGCTATCTTATACAGAAATAATGAATCGTTCAGTGATGATTCACAGCGTTTTTCTAGCTCCTGTGTACTGGTGGAATGAGAAACCTTGGTTTGTCCGTATGGCTCGTCCTCCGGCACAGTCTTGCATATGGTCCAACGGTATCAATGACGGTCGGCCTTTACCGAACACGGTCGATGCCCGACGCTTACCCACATCTCACGGACCGACCCCTTGTTTTGGTGCGATATTAATTTTGGACGCTGACGCCTCCGCTATTGTATTCCAAAGTGGTCTTTCGCCCAGGTGAAAACCCCAACTCCTCCCTCGCAGCTCGGAGGTCGACCACGAGAACAGTAAGTTCTCATAGCTGCGAAAGATGTGGAGCAGTAGGGTAGGCCTAGACCCCGACGGCGCGGTCCAAACACCTGCGACGGATTCCAGGACGCTGCGGACGTGTCTTTGGTAGCACTTGTCCCAGAAGTGCCTTCCCTGATGGTTAATTCCATAAGCAATGATAGGTTGGCTTTCGCTGTGTCACTGTCACTTGTCACGTGTACTCTTTTAGTACTCGAATCCAATCACCTGTGCTATTGACTCTCAACGGATGACAAATTGAATACAGAAAATAAACTATCGGGTCCGCTGACCAGAAACCTCGCGAAGGAGTTCATATGTACCAAATTTTCATGAGGAGCTCCCATTTACACATATGCACTTGCAATTTTCGGAAATTATCGTACATATTCATGGCGAATTGTTTTGAATTGTTTTCATTTTTTCCAAATAATATTCTGCAATTCAAAAATTTAAGTACATTTTTCGGCATAGTTTTGTACAAACATTGTTCATTGTTCTATTTCAATGTTGATCAACTTTTTCGAGTATTAGTTTGCTAAAGAATATAAATACCCGTTCTAGCCTCTTTTTGCCGTATTTAGTGATTTTGTAGTATTTTTTTTTTTTTTTTTTTAACGTTGACCCATTTATAGTACTCAAAAAGTCCTACAAACTCATCCTTTCTTTTGGAATGCTTGACTCTTCGGCGACAGAACGAATTTTTTATCTCATTCCTAAGGAGAGATATCGTGTACAATGACACATATACACTCTCACACATACCTTTATGAAAACGCTTCAAATTATTACACAAAGGTTTCTTATTTTTGTAACGGATAGCCCATAGAAGGGCAGACCTACGCACAACAGCTGTCCATAATTACGCGTATTAAACGGTCTATTATACCTGCAGATCTTAATATTATTATCAGATCTTATTATATCTTCATAGGCGTAGACGCCTACGGACGAGAAATTATATACATTAAATAAGACTCCTACGATATGAGCTGACTCACCAAATGAAAATTAATTAGGTATATCAAATCTACCTACCTACTTAGGCTTCACAAGTCCATATACATATAGGTGATATTCTCAAGACTTCGGCACTAGCGCATATTATTACATCAAGGCGTAGCGTAGTAATCCTTGTTGTCACGGTGACCAGTAAACTACGTGACTTAGTGCTGCAAATAATTCGATTTTTTTTTCTCGATTATTTAGATTAAAAACATCGATCAATCGATTAAAAATTAGAAAATAAAAGTTTTTAATATAAGTAAAGAATTTGAAATACAATTACCTAGTTGAAAAGGTAAGTAGATAGATAGGTATACCTACCTACTTTCCTTATCCTACTATTACTTATTGTTCGTCCACTTCCATAGACAAAAACCATAAGCAGGTTCCTGATTAACTTTTTTTGGCCAACCAATTTTCGTTACTGCTAAACTCGCTTAGTTATAGCTGCACTGACAATGCAATTTTGTACACCTCAATTCTACACCTACACAGGAATGTATTATAGCGGTCATTAATGAAATTTAGCCATCCAATAGTTTGTTTGAAGATGTCGAAACTAGTCTAGTCTAGCCGTTAGTTAGAGCCAACGGATTTACGGTGGTTTTGTTTGATTCTTTGGGATGATATCTATCAATGACATCCAAAAAAACATTTAGTACGTTGAAAGTTTTCGAGATCTCGATTTTTTTTCCAAGTCTAGCTTTGCGCTTTAGAGTTGAGCAAAATTGAAGCCGATGTTATTGGCATATCCCGGCCAATATATGATTTTTGAGTCAAATTTCATAAAGATCGATTCTGTAATTTCGGAAAAAAGCTCCGTACGGCTTACGTACGGTTTTTTCTTTCTTTTTTTCCGTTTTTTGAAATCTGAGTTAATTGAAACGTAAACCAGCAAATTTTTGGGGGTGGTTAAAATGAATTTAATTTTTTTTTATCGGTTACAAAATTTCATTATTAAAAATAATAAACAAACCAAAATTATAATGCTTATCGTTTGGCACTTCTTGTCTAATCACAAATCGGTCTATAGAACGTTTTATTCGACATTCATTTACCTATTTACAAAACGGGCGATGCCCAATAACAATATTGTTTGAGAACTATATGTATGTGTACAATAATCTGTTGATGAGGAAACATAAAGTAAGGTACTACGGGTACTCAACTGATTCATATTCTCCCTTCCTAGGAAATAGTTTCACCTAAAACCTGAAACGTCATGGAGCCTTGATGCTCTGTCATTATTTCATAGGATGCTTGCTCCGAAAGTTTCCACGACGTGACAACGAATTACATACTGTGCGGTCTCCAGTTAGTATCGTTTCTTCGAATCGTTCTAGAACGGCCCACTATCGTATGAATTACGTCGGTCATCAGAGAGGAAAACACAGAAACTGTTATCTCAACCCGCTAACAATCTATCCTAGTGGAACTTTCTTTCTAAGTAAGTAGTGTAACTGTGAGGATTAAGTCAGGCATTCAAACTGTCATGCTTAAATTGTCTACAGGCCTACAAAGGCCAGTCATACTGTACATCGCCAATGTGGTTAAATCGCCAGTTTGAGGGTAAAGTTTTAGCTTTTTTATGTTGTTCGGTAAAGTCCCAAGAGTTTGTGTCTAAATTTCCAGTTGCGAACTACCGCCGCTCACACCGAGGTTTGGCCTAAATTTGTGTCTATTTAAGTGCAAGTTTCTGTACGCGAAATAGGGATCGTGATACAGCCGTTCAAAAACAGCCCATTATTTCCTCACGAAAAATTGAATTTTAATGTTTCATTCACGTTTAAAGCTCATTATCTTAACGCTGACCCCCCCCCTCGCAAAAATGAGTGTATAGAGTTCTAGAAAATTCAATTAGCTTTCATTGTTCAAACCGTAAAAATGATTACCCAAACTTTGCATTTAGTCCACTAAAAACAATGGTTTCATGAATTCAATGCCACAATGCTTTATTTTATTTTTATATTAGATGATAGATTTGTTGATGACTGATTAAATTTTTTATCGCCTGATTTATACGCGTAATATCCATGTGCTCCGCTTAGGGCAATTTATGGTAAATAAATAGCATCTTATGCTATGTAAGGTACCTTGTTATGTTTACCCAGCAGTTTCAAAAGGCTCAAATTGAAATTTCAGCTATCAAATTTCAAATTGTAAGCACCTAATTAATTTTTCAATCAAGCGTCCCTTTTATAATCTTAGTTACGTTACATCTCTTCCCGACCAACATTTCTGAAGTTAATAACATGTTTTGAATATCAATTTTTGAAGATCTATCTTCACAAATAAAAACTACTCGGCCCAACCCACTGAATTCGTTTTGGTATCGTTGAATTTGTTTTCGAAAGTTCTTTACGCGGAACCGACCCCATCCACGTGTGACGTGAAAAGTTCAACGCACGTCCAGTTTTTCCTTAATTAGAAGTTGTTTACCCGGGTGATGTCGTCAAGGGAAGCCGATTTCTTGAAGGAGTAAGTCTAGCGGATTTTAATATAGTCTAAGTTTTATTACGGAACTTGCTCGTCAATTTGCGCCCACCCGCAAGGAGTAAAAAGATTCAGATTTGGATCTTATCTTATGGTAAGATATTATCACAAATTCACATAGTTATTACCAATAAGTATAATGAATACTATTGTAGTATGAAGCCTAGCATATCCAAGCTGTTGGTAAACGATAAAACTATTTTATCGTAACTAAGGTTATATTTAGTTGGTTACATTGAGTTGTCGCTGGGTTGGTATATTAATTAGGTACCTACAAGTAGAAACTTGATTGCTGAAATTTGAACTGAAGCCTTTTTTGAACTACTGGGTCTCTCTGGGTATGGTAGAGCATAATTACAACTTAAGATAACACTAATTAGCAGCTGTAGCTAATTTTGCTGCTGAATTTTGCAACAAATGCTGAACCTTCGAGTGTGGTAGATAGTATTTCCTATACTGTAGATGATAGTATTTTCCCAGCAGTACTGACACGGTTAATGTAAATTTACATTCATATCTCGGAAGAGCGAGCGAAGCGAACGGGCACAGCTAGTATTATATTATTTCATCATTATATTATTCGTGCGTATTTATGTTCATCAAACTCTAAATAAAAGGCGTTCAGTAGTAATTAAGCAGTATTATAAAGAATAAATCAGTATAGTTCACCTTGTTATAAATTAAGTAATGTGTCTTTCGAGCTTTACTTTTTTCTTTTTTTTCTATATGAATTTGTGTCAAATGGTTATCGACTCGTACCTCTTTGAAATCAGTCTTCAAACAATGAACGTTAATTATACAGCTAGCCTTGTGAAATATCCGTTGTTCACGGAATTTCAGATTTCTCAGACCTGCAATCCCTACTGCCTTGCGGTATACCTACCTATCACACAGCGAACCGTTCGTTCCCTCTACAGGTGTGTGGTTTCAGAGGCAACAGAACAGGTATCTTGGAGGCAAATACTTCATTTTCTGGAAAGGTATAGCATTGTCTCGCCCTCCAGTGTTAACTATCGGTGTTTCCCGACGAAAATGTCTCCAGCTGAGGCCCCAACCTGAATTATCGAGGCGACATGAAACACTTTCCGATCGGTCGTGACTTCCCCCCCACGAACGCTCCACATTCCTCATTGAGAACACAGTTAAATCCATCGATCACTTTGAGCGCGATAAACAGTCCTTGGAATGTGTGACTCTAACTGCGTGCGTGTTGCTTAGCAGCTGCGATCACTCACTTCCTTCTAAATTGATTTGGTCACTGCTTGGTTGAAGTTTGGTCACTGCTCAAACGCGGTTTTAATGCAAGTGTCTCGAGACGGTCCTGCCAATGATGTGGTTCCAATCCTCAATCTAGGACGACACACACCAACGTTAAAAATGTACGTTTTAAAAGCTGCAAACCCCTCCTCCCCCCCCCCCAGATAAACCTATATTCAGTTAAATATAACAGACGAATGTGTTTTCGATATTCAATGTTCATAAATGTTAATGAGATAATTCCATCCAAAACCATGTTTTCTTTGAGCTGATACCTGTCATCTACACCCCCATAGACATTTCAAATGAGAACCCAAATCAGTCAAAGTTCAGCCTACTTAAAACAACTTTGTGATCACATTTCCATGAGGTTTTTTGTTCTTACATCGCCGCAACAGTTGTTCTCTCTCGATTCATTGAAATTAAATTCTATGAAAATCAAACAAAAGACTACCAAATTATTCGCATTTTTTGCAAACTACTACGCAAATGTTTGTTATTTTTCTATTGATAAACCTTCTACAGCTTTATGATCACATTCTTAATGCCGATTTGTTTTCTACATCGTTAACGGTTGGTATCATTCGATTCATTGAAGTATGCAAATCAAACGAAAGACTACCATTCATGTTGAAAGTTTGTTGGCATTTTAAACCTCCTTCTTTTTTTTAATTTACGCAATTTGAAACATAAACCAACAAATAAGATGGGGTTGAAATTTATTTCTCACAGAAAATTTGCAGTGCGTCAAGCGAGTGATCTCAAGTTAGACTTCCAGTGAACCAGATTTTTCATATATATATATATATATATATGTGTGTGTGTGTGTGTGTGTGTGTGTGTGTGTGTGTGTGTGTGTGTGTGTGTGTGTGTGTGTGTGTGTGTGTGTGTGTGTGTGCGTGCGTGTGCGTGCGTGCGCGTGTGTGTGTACGGGTCAGAGAGCTGATACGAATAGCTATTTCAATCTTCCGCAACAATTTTCTTATTTTGTCTATTCAACCAAGACCCATAATCTCCAAAAGATTATGCCAAGTAGGGAAGGAAGAAACGTTCATTATTACAAGCTCTTTTGAATGAGAGTTATGGGTAAAACCTCTCCTGCCTAATGTAATCAACTTAGGCGGATTAACTGATCACGTTCCCTCACGATTCCCAAGTCCCGCGGTGCCTTGACCGTCAAGTTCTCTGCCTACTGGAAACATCTGACTCGAAACTGGACCACCCGATCCAAATCCCTCAAGGCTACGCGCATTTAACGGAACATGATTTGTTATTTATAGCAGAGAAGTTCGGGCCTGCGATATTTTCTTTTCATCCGCCAGATCCGGTCCTACTTATTTTTCTATCCCGCGTACCGTTACCCATACAGCACGAGCTCTACCATCAGATATCACCGGGAAATATCGCACTTGCCAATTTGTTCTTTTTTTTCCTAAGGCCGCAGTCATGACGAGCACTACTGAGTTCCATACCGAGTCACTATACACCGTGCTTTCATTGCAACTGACCTTAAAATTTAAATAGGTGCAATTGCAATAGATAGGTAGATACCTACCTAGAGGAACACTTGCGCTACCTAGTAGTTATCTACCTACTAAGTGTGCCTCTTCTTCATTAACTTCTATGCGTGTAATAAGTACCTACCTAGATGCATTTTACATATGAAGTACGACAACACTTACTTACCTTACCTGTGTTATAACTTCTCTGTATGAAATCATCAGGGATTAAGTGGCTCCAGCATACTTACTCTTGTAGTATATTTAACGAAAAAAACCCATTTTTCGGCGGATTGCCACAATTGACTGCTTTCTCAAGGTTTCATCCCGTTTTCAAAACCGCTCCACTATGATTTCTACACGTAAAAAATGCAGCAAATACCAATCATAAGATGTGAAATAAACAAGGTTATTAATTAATCAGCTTCAAACTTGATAGATTTGGTATCTAATTTTGTTGCATCTACCTATTGTTTTTGTTGCTTGCACGTTTTTTCTTGGTTCATGCGTTTTTCTTTATATTTGGTACTAATTCAATTCTCGAGAAAGAACGAATTTTTATCTCAACCCTAAGAAGAGTTATCATCTATCATGACAGCTACATGAACTTGTATATATATATATACATACATATATATATATATATATATATATATATATATATATATATATATATATATATGTATATATATGTGTGTGTGTGTGTGTACAGTAAAACCTAAAATCCAGAAACTGTTTCAGACAGAATGCCTCAAAACGAATTTCGATAAACTAAATTTTGGAAAATTTGTATTTTAAAATTACTATAGCGACTGAAATAGCTTCATTTTCTACGAAAATTTGCTAATAATATGTACTACTTGGGAAAGTGTGGTTGGTGCCAAAAGATCTCCTTCCATTTAAAAATAAATGCCCAACAGGTGGATAACACTCATTAGCTATGAAAATTCTCAATCACGTTTCGCGCTGCAGTTGCTAAGCGTCGATCAAAACCGGAATAAAAAGGGGGATTATAACTGATTATAGTCGTAGTTATCTTCAAATGGTGTTTGATTAGATTTTTCCGCGAGTTCAAACAACGCCCAGCTGAAAGCTTCATCAGCGCCCCTAAGCAATATGAAACGTCAAAAGCACGATCTTTACTGCCATTATCGATTGCAATTTGTTCCTTGTTATTTGAAGTGCTGATAGTTTGTAGTCTTCTATCGTCAGCATACGGTATATTCAACCACCAGCTGATTATAACTTCAGGATCGCCATTGCCCACTTTACAACCCACACTTCCTAACTTGGGAGAGTGAATTAGGCCACAAAATCTTTTCCACTTAGTACTCGTAGTTACCTGCTCAGAAGAAAGTAGGGGTTATATTTTATCTTGTCTGCGCCGTTATCCGTCCAGCATCTTGATTTCTCCAACCACTAGGTACATATTCCCACGATCGGCTAAATCGAACTCTATCCTAAATAGCGTCTGTAAAGCCAGATTATGCTTTTCATATTTTAATACCGCTTAGAGGTCTGAAAGTGAACAGTGGTATCCCACACTTTCTTCCTCTCCTAGCATTTGGAGCTTTGTTTTATATCTTTCACTATTACACTTTCTCGGTCACTTGGTCATTGTGATACTGAAGCTTTTGTCCTTGTTTTGAAGCCAAGACCGGTTCTTGCGACGAGACCCCTCTTCCTCCATTCTATTCTATGCCACTCTACTAACTTCCTCTTCCGTCCAAACTCGCAGCAATTTTAACGATGTACATTTACTCCATAGATCGGAAAATGTTATGCAATCGGCCTGGGACATGACCAAACATAAAGTGTACACTAGACAGATGTACGGAAATTCGAATTATGTTTGCTGTCTGCTCTTCAATCGTTTCGGATCTTACTTATACATAATTCGAACCCAAAAGTATCTGCGCAAATCGTGTAGTTGCATATATGAGTGAGTATGAACAGCATATATGGACACACACACCAGGTACAGTTCTTTGATTTCAATCGGAATCGTAGTCATTTGTCACAAACAAACATGTCCATGAAAGGTATTTCGAAATACTGGTTCAACATGAACGGCAAACATGACGCAATGCTTCACCAGCTTTCCCCACCACGTACTCATGATGCAACATAATGTTTAAATATTAAAGTTCCAACATTTTAGTACTCCCAGTTATCTTGACAATAGAAGATACGGCGGAGAAGCGTCATTAATAATTTTGACTGGCTTGCAGAGTGGTGACATGTATTTCATCAAAATCGTTGGGACTGTGTGTATGAACAACAGGAGTAATGGAAGACCTTTCTGATCCAAGTCAGATTCCCTTAACCTAAATAGAATAATGACTGCTGACTTCCACCCTTATCATCTGTCGGGGGCTCTACCGATTAGCTTTCTACAAAAAGTAAACAAACTGTGCCGACCTATTATTCACATTTTGTAAAAGCCTATGTGAAATAATCCAGAATGAACGATTATGAAAATTAGCCTATTAATTTTGCCGTGAATTACGAGTTTGGTGAGAGCAGCGAGCCTCACCTGGGCCGTTTTATAATTAGGTCCCCTCCCTGCGAAGTTGTCTTGAATCTACATAACTAGCCGCTGCGGCTCGCTTCGCACGCCTCACGGTCAGCCGGGGGGGGGGGGGGGGGGGGAGAGAGAGAGAGAGAGAGAGAGAGAAAGTTTTTTAAGGTAAAAATGCTGTATAGGTGTGATGGTCTTTTTACTGTCGAGTGGTACCTGTAGATTCATTTTCAAGAAGTAGGTAGAGCACATTTTTGAGAAAGAAAAAAAAAAATTATACTTAAGAAATTGTCGTTCGCAAAGCACATGGTACAATGTCATATTTTACCTTTCAGTGTTAAACCTCCCTGTGTCCCTCATTTAAATTAAACTTCATAATGCTCTCTTTGATATACAATTCGATCCAAAAATAACTTAGAAAATCAATTGAGTACTAAGAACTGGGGTACATAAGATTTTGTCTCACCCATTATACTGTCGCTGACATAACCGATATGAATTTGGATTCAGATATAAGTCTGAACTCTGAAAAGGATTTGTATACATGGTTATTTTCTTTCTCAATATAGTGTTACTTCCCTTCGATCTAAGCCGAAAACATAAGAACATTTCTTTTTACTGAAGAAATACATATTTGTTTTGGAATAACAATTGTCTACTCTCTTCTTAGCTACCTACTTATGCTGTTTCCTGTAGATATGGAACAATATTATTAATAATAACTGTAACGTATGTATTACGAGTACAGTCATCCCTCATTAGAGTTGGGAGTGGAATTTCTGAATGATTACTATACGGTTGATATTCCAATTTATTTTTTAGAAGGTAGTAAATGTAGGAATTTGAACGCATAGGCAATTTTAAAACCGTGACGATAATGTGTAGGTATGAAGAACATATAAAAGCCGCACGAAGTAATACTGCGAACCAGAAACTTAGATCAAAGCAAAACTAGTTGAGTGGCTTAGTCACACCTATTATGGGTCGAAATAAAAATTAATGGCAGGTAATAAGCTACACAGTAGTAGTAATTGTAACCGAGTGGTGAGGTTTTCGGAAGGCAGTCAAACGCTTCTTTTTCACGAGCCCTCCTTGACCCGTCAATAATTAGAAGGTTCTTCATTTACACTATATACAGCTCTAAAGTAAAGTGAAACTAGCCCGAAAATTATTGTTGGTTCGTTGATGGAAACTACTAAACCGAACTAGAAGTTCAATGCATGGGTCAGTGTTATAGAAGATCGTCGTATAGGGGGTGGCCTCTGTTGTGTATTGATTACTGATATACGTTGGTGTAAATGAAGAGCCTTCTAATTACCTCAAGAAACTGGCTATAAGTTTCCGAATGACCTCGTAAAATATTTGTCTGAAACTGGAAGATAATTGGGGCTTCAGTTAAAAACCTGAGGAAGCTATGTACCTACTCTTAACTATCTATGGACGTGTATATATATACGCATCTTCTTCGTGTTGGTTGTTGGGGTCACAAAACTCAATGAATAAAATTAAAATCATAATATAATATTCCCTTGTGTGCCATCATAAATCACATCTATCCTGTGAAAGAATAAGCCGAATCTCGAATGAAATTTTGGCTATGAACTTTGAATTGAACTAGAGACATGGAAGCCGGTTAAAAGTAACCAAAATTGTGTGTGAAAAATGAAGACAACTCCAAATTAAAACAATTTATTACTTTTTATTATCGCACTACTTGGTTATTCATCTAGTCCGTCATTACATCTTCCTGTTGTTTCACGGTTGATAGGAATGTTGGTTCGAAGAATTTGAAAACGAAATTGAGAGCACTTTTATTGACTAGTTTCAGATATGAAAAATTAATTAATAAAGACGAGTCTGCAACACTTGCGAGTCTGCAACTAAAGACATAAAATGTCCCAATGTGTTGCAGACTCGTATGCAAGCGTTACTGATGATTTTCCTATTGGATAAATTAATTTACAGAAAAACAAATCATGAATCAACCGGAAGGACTGTTGTTGGACAGCGCCCTTCACACACGTTCCACGCACGCTCCATGTCACTATGGAAGTGCAGTTTTTGTTATTTGCATTAGCATAATAAGGGGTACCATTGTACTAAAAGTTTACTGAAATTAAAAAAAAAATCATCGACTTTGAACTGGGTATTTAAATTCGATAATCATCAGTAACGCTTGCATACGAGTCTGCAACACATTGGGACATTTTATGTCTTTAGTTGCAGACTCGTAAGTGTTGCAGACTCGTCTATTAAAATGATTACCTATTGAATGATTTAACCACCTCTTCACAAATCAAACCGTTCTCGCAATATTCGGATAACCTGCTATGAATCAAATCATCGAAAAATCAGCTCAATGAAATCATCAGAAATTAACAAGCGGTTGCAATCATGTTCACAATATCAACTATTGAGAATGATCACCTGTGTGTAAACAGTTATCCATATAACCATGCCCAAAACTCAGCTTGTTGGCCACGCACTTCGCAGTAGTTAACATAATATGGTTGGATAAATCGAGAGCTTCCGAACGAATGGTCAACGAATTTTGTGGGATGAAAAACGACGAAGTACCATTTCCCTCGCAACGACTCGGTTGTAAGCGGAAATCATCTGAAAACCAACCGTAACGCCTTTTTTAACGCTTTTTCCATTTATGTGCCAAAGTAAAGACATAAAATGTCAAATTTATGAAAATTAGGAATTCAGACAAAACTAAATCTATGTGCTATACTAACTATAATGGCCTAATACTAACCAAGACAAAGATCGTTGGAAATTACAGAGAAAATATCGATAGAATGAAAATGCTACAGCGAAACATCTCTCAGTCTAGTTGCAAATAAAATGCGAAGAAACAAGGAGAGGTTTTTGGTTGGTTCTCGTCTGGGTGGGCTGTCTCAAGACTCGTCTTCACACACGCGACAGGTCAACGCCTAGTCGTACTAGATATTTACGAAACACTTCCTGTTTCTTTCTTTGATCATCAGGTAACCAGTTACCCTACTTCCCCAGGATCTTGGATTTCCACCGTTCGGTTAACCTATTTAATAGTAATACATTACATTATCAAATTTCTTCGTTCGCCATCCTCCTACCTCTTTGGCGCCCACGTAGAAGCCTCCAGGTTGCGGCCAGTGCCAAGATCTTGCGGTCTGCATGTTTCCCAGATGTCAGGGGAGGGTTCCCTTGGTTTCTTTTCTGGTACGAAGAAGGAAAAAAAGAAAGCTTAAAGTCTCATTCCTAAGCCTTCAGGAATATTGTCTTCCTTGGAACTCTCCGCAGTTCAGCGAGTCGTCGAATGATCGCCGAAACAAGGCGAAGCACGTACCTAGTGGGTTTTCTTGAGTCGTTTCCGGATGCTCGACCGCCTGTCTGGACACCCGTTAATCCTGCACCACAAAATTATACCCACAATCTTGTATAATTCATTCGAGGAAGTTGTTCCCCCTACTCGATGCAAGAAAAATACGGTTATTCACATACTAGTAAAGATTTATACGTGAGCTCTTTTTCGATCAATTCTCACTAATGCGTTGGATCCAAATGGTTGTATGCACTTCTTTTATTATATGAAATATAATCTCTCTCTCTCTCTCTCTCTCTCTCTCTCTCGCTCTCTCTCTCTCTCTCTCTCTCTCTCTCTCGCTCTCTCTCTTGTGTGCTTGCGTGCGTGTGTGTGTGTGTGTGTGTGTGCTTGCGTGCGTGCGTGAGTGCGTACGTGTGTGGTATTTGCTGGTTGTGCAGGGAGATTGAATTTGTCAAATCAAACGGTTAAGCCCAGTGCAAAAAAAATAGTTTCTATGTCACCCATGAACGAAACCTGAATCAACCGACTGAATCGGTTAGTGAAATACCATTCTACTAATTCAATACTTCGGTAACATTCAAGATCTTCTGTAGTAAAATCGTCCCATGTTCTGCATTTGACACCTTCTCCTGAGCGGCGGGAATGGATTGTCCGATTCGAAGACAAGGCGAAGCACCACACCATAATAAGCCCTAGACTAGAGCGATGTCTACATCAACTCCCTATCATTTGCATTCTGTTTTGGCCTGGGACGGAGTTATTTAAAAGTAGCTGGTTTTACCGTGCTTCGCACTGGATGACATCTGTACATTGCAGAGTGAACAGTGAAACATATATGTACCTAGGCACCTGTCTGTAAGTTGTGAACCACTTTGTTAAATCAATTAAAAATCCCTTCCGAAGATCTGAATGAGATTTAGAAGAAAACAGTCATAACGTTACACATCGATCACTAGGTATTACCTTTCCTAATTGGTATTACTTATACATTTCCCTAATTTTGAGAACACACTAATGAACTGTAAACTAAGTGTTATTGATTTACAGATTTTTTCGTTTGTTTGTGATTAACAATAAGAAACTATGGTAATGAAAAATTAAAAACCCAATGTGTGGTTCATCTTTTTAAGAAACGTGAATTTCAAGAATACAAAATTTTTGTACAAAACCCATATTTTACTGGATTTTTTTAAAACCTTACGAAAGCTCCGGAACCAAAGTTTACAATTTTGGCTGAAAAATCATAAATCTCTTAGGACAAATCTGAAATTTGGGCATCACTCTCAATCAACCCAAGAGGTAAAATTTGCGGGTAATTTTTTCTATTGATTTCGGTGGATTTCGTTTTAATGAATCGACTAACAACCGAAGTAGGACCGATCTTTCACGCCCTAAGACTTTTTTAGAGAGTTTAAATAAAAATTAGAAAATTAAAATAAATACATAAAATACCGTCAACACGACTGCCCTTCGGCAAAACTTCAACTGATGCTGCACGATCCTATTTCAGCTTTCCAGCTTGAAATTCCGATTGCAAATCCTGCATAGAGTAGCTATAAAGAATTATGTTTGTGAATAACATTACCTGTCCAACTTGTTTTTATATATATATATATGTATATTATTTTGAGGTATTACAGAAGGTTGGAAATGATAGGAAACACTTAAATAAAACTTACAAAATCGAGAGAATATTTCGCCGTGTCGGCGTCGTCAGCTCTAGTCACCTCTATATATATATATATATATATATATATATATATATATATATATATATATATATATATATCTACGTAGTTAATGGTTAGGGAAGGTCGCGTATCTATGTGAAAGGTTTTTATATCAGAGAAGTAAGAAAACGTTCTGTTATAATTCGTTACATTTTCCCGTTTTCGGCAATTCACTCGTACTTTTTTTAAATCGGTTCGTGCCTTGAAACCAGTTTGAATTCATGTTCTAATTTTTCGGAAAAAGTAAAAAAATAATGGCTTTATTTATTTTAATGGGTTTTTTAAGCTATGTTAATTATTTGAGATTGTCCCTCTTTAGCGAGATTCGGAGTATTTGAATTAAGATAATAGGCAAATGAAAATTAAAATTACGAGAGAGAAGTCAACGGTGAGATTGTTCCGAAAGGAAGCGAGCGGATAAATGGTGTGCAATTATTGTAGATATCATTGTTGCTCCTCTTCTCAAAAGGATGCTTGTAATAACAGGTTGGCGTTGTCCGTCCGCAAGGGGCTGCCTTTACTGCAGTCACACCAATGGGCCCCGGTTCCACGTGTCGAATCAGTGAGGAAGCGAGGGGAAAATTGTGAGAAATGAAAATTAGCGGCATATACACGTGTCCGTTTGTAGAACCGCTTTTTCGTTCTCGGGTGGGGTTAGGAGCGGCTGATTTCCATAATCCTGATAGCTCGACTTCAAATGAACTGCTCACGCAATTGTAAACGTTGCCGGCTGTAGTGGCGCGGGCGTTCTTGAAATACCTTGATGACCTTGCCGAAACCTGGGGAATGTATTTAGGACTTTGTCTGTCCGTCCCATGTTGTCAACATGATTACAGAGTTACCTATGTTGAGTAGGTATACTCTGTATCTAAATATACCTACTTGAATATTCCAGTAACCAATAATGAACATTGTTTGTCGAAAACAAGAATTTCTCTTCTATTGTTAAGTAAAACGATCAAATTCAAATCAGTATATAATTAATCAATATGTGGGTTAGCCTTAGAAGATTAAATATAACATACCTACATCATGGGAATCATAATCGATCAATGATCATTAATTCGCTCAATTAGCGAAAAAAGTTTTCTCGCTGGTTTCCAAGTCTGCTCACAGAAGAAATGAAGGGAAAGCGCGTTGATGCCAGTATTGAGTTTCTGGCTTGGTATCGTCAAGAAGGCGACCAATAATTGTTCAATATGGTCACCAGGGATGAATCCTGGATTCGACATTGTGACCTTGAGTCAAAGAGAGCTTCAATGGATTCCGACAAGTTTCATCACCATGAATTTTCCAGGACGTCCCTCTGAGCTAGGCTTCGTCGTGTGTGTGTGTGTGTGTGTGTGGTTGTGCGCGCGCGAGCTTTGCCATCCAGCTGTAGGGATGTCGAAAGGGAGAGACTGTATCACATGCTGAGTGACCGGGGCAAGAAGCCGGATATCGTTGCCGTCAAGCCGGATGGGTCTTCTATAATCTTGGATGTCCAGGTTTTCAGTAGCAGCATGGATATGGAGCAGACCTATCGGGTTGATATAAGTAAATATGACAGAAATGACCTGCGGCAAGCGATTTCTGAGCTAAAAGGGGTGGCGACCAATAACATCAAGGTCATGGCTGCGACCGTGTCATGGCGCGGAGTGTGGTGCGGGAAAATTGCCACGATGTTAGTCGGGTTGGGCATCTCGGCGTGAGTGCTCCGTGGTATCACCACTCGCGACCTGAGAGGTTCTTACATGAACTGGTGGTCATTTTATAGGGGCACTTCCTTTCGTCCCACTCTACCTCCTCATCTTTCTGTAACTTCCTTCATCCCTAAAGCTGGCGTCCGGTGAACCTGGGCGTCCTCCCCACTCCTTTTCGCTCGTGGACAAACTGTCTAGAGAATGACTCGAAGCAGGAAATAAAGGGGTTGTTCACACCCCCACCGCTAGGCAGCATCCTGGAAACGGAAGTTTAGTGAAAAACGTTGTCTATTTCCACGAAAAATAAAGAGTGACAATTTTAAATCGATTTCGACGGTTAGGCCATCATCAGTAACAAACAATAACTTATTGTTATTGTTTGTTACTGATGATGGCCTAACCGTCGAAATCGATTTAACATTGTAACTCTCTATTTTTCGTGGAAATAGACAACGTTTTTCACTGAACTTCCGTTTTGAAATGAGTTTCCACAACTTCGTCGCGAGTGATTTAGTTTGTATCAGCACCCTGGAGCCAAAGCTATCCTTTCTGACAGTAACGAACGGAAACAAAGTGGGAGATCCTGAGAGGTATATACTCGTATTATATACTCCAGAAAGGGACCTGGGACCGCAGTTTTCGCGCTCGGACACACTGCTTCATTACTTCTCAAACTCCCTCTTACGAAACAACCTTACACTTCCCTGCTAGCTAACATAAAACCTATAAAATATCACAAATATTCTAAGATAAATTTATATTTATACTTCTTTCTAAAAGTACACTAGATATAAGTATATTACTCATTTCAAAGATATAATATAGCCAAATATTCAATAATAGTTCTTCATTAACCTTAGTAAAATATTCTTCTCTTAACAATAACTTTTAGATTTCCATAGGTTAAGCTCTGCTTGAGTACTCCAACTCGCGGGCATGTTCTTCGGAAGTTCCTCAAAATTGGTTAGGCTCAGCTGATTATCCCAACTCGCGGGCATGTTGACTAATAGACACTGAATTTATTTGCTCCAAGTACAACAATAAAAATATCAATTTTCAAACCTTAAGATATTCATATAAGTCTAGTCCTTCTTGCAAGTTAAGCTCAGCCAGGGTACACCAAGCAGGCATGTTTCTGGAAGGGCTAGTAGGTAGGCACTCTCCAATTCAAAATATCATCACGCAGAACACATACAGAGTAAAAAACGTCAAGTTCGATAGACTAGAAAGTGAAAAGTGTCTACGAGCGTCGTAATATTCATTTTCTCAAATTATTGTTTTATTAATGTAATTAAAATTTTTTTCATTTTTTTCAAATTATTATTGTAATTAAAAATTTTGGTCCAGTTGTGCAACCTTGGAAGTTTCAAATTTGCTGTCGATCGAGGGGGTTAATGGGTGGGGGAAGAGGGGTAATTCCGAGATATAATAATATTTTTGTTTTTTTCTCTTATTTTAATTCTCTCTCAAAATATATACGATCCATTCAGGGACGTCCCTGTAGTCCATATTCATTACTTACCCATATGTTTTCTCAAAAAATGGGTTAAACGATTGGAAAAATGTGTGTCTCTAAATGGGGATTATGTTGAAAAATGAGTTCATATTTTGTTATATATTTCTGAAGCATTGTATTGGTGTTTTAAATATTTTCCCTCTTTATATCCCCCTCCCCCCTCGTGAAATTTAAATGGACTTATCAAGCGGTGAGGCGTACCAGACATGAGAGTACGGCGGCGGTAGGCAGGTACTAGAACGGCTGTAGATGGCAGAAACTGCAACATATGATCGGACTGTTTAGTTAATTTCTCACATAAAACGTAAATGATGAATAAGTATTCTATGTGGTAAAAGGTATCGCAATTGCATACCGGTACGAGATGAGAGGGGAGGCAACGATGCAGTTCTTCAATTTGGAGGAAAACAAATTTCTGATGAGCGGACAAATTCCTCGCGAAGCTGAAAGAAGTACAATTAAACATTGTAACCATCTCGGAAGGATGCTGAATTATGGTATTTTTGGTATGGAGGTATGGTAATTCGTATATCAGGAGGCGAGCAGTCAAGCGGGAAGTAAAGATATCCTCTTCGTTGAGCATTCATTAGATTCGATATGCGGCAGACAAGTCCTTCCAGATGATATTAAACTGTTCTGGACAGCGGTATGCGGAATTTGAATTATAAATTCGCAAAACTCAATCAGTCAAACGGGAAACGATATGGCGGTACGGCGAAAGAGGACAATATGAATCAACACATCCCCGCTTCGGAAATTCTTCGCGTAATTACGTTGAATACGAAATTTGGCGATTAAGGAGCGGTAATATTTCGCATACTCCATCATGAACCTAGGTCGGTAGGAATCGAAAGAAGCAAAATGATTCGTAGTATCAAACTAATTACCAAACAGGTGCGGCAGACAGGTGAGAGTTCAATTCCTGATGAAGAATTTCAAGGCCCTACAAAAATTTTCTTTTAAACAAATATTTAAAAAGGTTAAAAAATAGCGAAAATAATAAAAATTTGTTTTTATTACAGAATGTTCATTTACGTTACTACATGAGTTTTATAGAATACATATTTTTGGATTGGGGTTGAATGATTTAGTATGTTTCGAGCAATGTCCAACTCAGTGATAAATACCTGCTGCAACAAAAGGACAACCGTTAGAACAAAAACCAGAATAATGAACTAACTACATGTATATTTAGGAAAATATATTACGAAGAATGTGACGGAATTTCAGTTCAAATTGATAATGATTACTTCAAAAAGTAACTTCGCAGAATGTATTGTTAATGGGATTTACATCTTCTGAAGTCATCACAATAACTGAGCAGAATTGCTTGATACAACGAACGAGACAATGAAAGGCTTATAATTCGTGGAGTGTTGGGAACGACGAAAACGTCATCGATTCGAGTGTGTCATCGGCAAGATGGGAAGGAGTGTTCAATTTCTAAACAAAAAAACCTTGTCATCGATTATTTCCCTTGATATTAGGTTTTGCTATCCCAAATGACATTTTACTTATTTGTGAGGAATGACTAACAACGGAGAAAAAAAAAACTTGTAAAATTTAACTTATTTGAGGAATGAAGGTTTATTTCTTATTCGAGGATGGACTTTTACTGTCCAATCTCCACAAAGCCCATGAAGTCCATAATTTAATTTGATCCGATCTTTGATTCCCACAAAAGAGATGCTTCATTCTGAGCCAGCCATCCCTATGTGCTCACCACCACTCTTCCAACCAATTCAGCCATCTGCTCTTCCCGCTACTCGTTCACACGTTTTGAGGTCTACCAAAAAAAAAAAAAAAAAAAGAAGAAAATTGCACATCTTCATCTCCTCATTCAGAACATTAGAAGAGGGCTCACATGTGAAATCAGTGGTGAGTTGGAAGTTAGCTTGGATCCATCCAACAAAACGCCTAGCTGAAAAAATTGTCAAGACAACATGTAAACCAATGGATCAAAACAAACGTACATCCAATTCGAAATCGATCTACCCTACACAGGAGTTGCCTATGGTCAAAGGTTGGCGACGTTGGAGTAGCGTACTGATACATAACGGAAGTTAGTGAAAAACGTTGTCTATTTCCACGAAAAATAAAGAGTTACAATGTTAAATCGATTTCGACGGTTAGGCCATCATCAGTAACAAACAATAACTGTTATTGTTCGATGGCCTAACCGTCGAAATCGATTTAACATTGTAACTCTTTATTTTTCGTGGAAATAGACAACGTTTTTCACTAACTTCCGTTTTGTAATGGGTTTCCAGAACTTCGTCGCGAGTGATTTAGTTCGTACTGATACATCCCATCAGTCAATATCCCATTCTGCTCATCTTTCGGAAAACCATGTTCCCATATTTGAACGACGGAATTTATCGATAGTGAAATTTACCTTCAACAGAGGTTACAACCTCGCCCCTAACCCTTAGGGTTACTTACAAATTATTTTCCTATAAATTCTGATCGTGCGATGACCTGCTCATTATATTTCTCATTTTAGCTTCATACGCCTGTTCGTTTCGTGCGCCGTCATAAATAGGTACTTTCTGTTATGAAAACCGCCGGCCCATGAAAATGCTAGAAATCGTTCAATAGATCGTAAAGGGCGTTTTTAAGTTTTGAAAAAAGCCCTTCTAAGTTCCAGTTTAAGATTTAACGCTGGAATCTTCGTTTATATTTTGGAATTAAGATTGTTCGATCGTAAAAGTCACCCGAGCCGCTCTAATGGATTTCTTGGGTCAAGGAACCTATTAAACGCCCCTGTTCTATCCTTCCTCCCCTGAACGACACACCGCGGATCTCCCAAAACGGATCCATATTTTATTTCAGCATGTGTGATTTTTGTGAGAAGCAACCCCACATATTAGTTTGCTTTGAATAAATATGGTATAGTCACACAAATTTTAAGGAATTTTCGAGAAAAAAAAGCCCTGTAAACTATTGGAATGTTTTAATTAGTTTTGTAAACGTTCATTTCGAATTCGTTGTGAGAATGTGTAGCCTCAGATGATTTATGACCTTGGATGCGTGATTCACAGAGAATCAAGAATCACACAAGATAAGATTTGCTCGGCACTCATCACTTTTTGTGATGGAGAGTGAAAATTATAAAGGATCGGAATGGGTGAAGTGCTCTTTTGAAAATATCATCAATTAAAGTATGTACTATTGCTGCAACTTAATTCGTAAAAGTTTTGAACAAGTCCATATTAGTGGCGACGGAAATTATCAGGACTACCAGCAGGGAAGTCAAACTAACCCCCTGGATAACTAGAGGTCTAATTAAATCAATAAGAATAAGAGACAAACTGAAAAAACGCTCGATAAAAAGCCCACTTGATCTTAATCTAAAGGAAAAATCCAATCGTTACAGGAACAAAGTAAAGGAGTTAATCAGAACAACAAAGAAGATATACTTTGTCATCGAACTAGAGAAAGCTAAAGGAAATTCGAAAAAAACTGGGGAGATGATTAAAACAGCAATTCGGGGAACAAACGAAATTAATAGGTCAGAACGTACACTAGTCAAAGAAATAATGTTAAATGATCACGTCCCTGACAGTGTAGCGCGTAAAAAAGCTTGCAACTCACTAAACTCGTATTTTTCTCAAGTAGGTAGCTCTCGGCGAAGTTCTCAAATACGCAGAAACATAATATGAACTCTCCCACGTTAAATGCGGTAGGGGACTCAATTTTCTCACTTAGAATGATGACGAACGAAGACCTCGACAAAATATTACAATCTATGAAGGGATTCTCGTCACCATGCATAGACGGCATCCAATTACAACTTATAAAAAAAAATTATGAGCCTCAAAAGACCTCTTCTTCACATTTACAATCTTAGTCTCTCTACAGCAACATCCCCTGAAACATTCAAAGCTGTCAAGGTCATCCCAATTTTTAAAGGTGGGGAGATAGGTGAGCTAGGAAATTATAAGCCAATCTCCATGTTAAGTACTCTGTCCAAAATACTATAAAAATTCGTAAAAAATCGTTTATAGTCATACAGAGAAAGAAACAACTTGATGAATCTTAATAAATATGGTTTCCGCAAAAGTAACGAGGTAAATGATGCGGTATTTGCTTTAACAACGGTCCTTTATGATATTAGGGATAAGAACAAGAAAGGTGCACTCATACTACTCGATGTTGCAAAAGCATTCGACGCGATTAACAGAGAACAATTGATGTACAAGTTAGTGAAGCTGGGAATCATAGACCCCAGCTTACAATGGTTTTAGTGCTACTTGACAAACCGAAGACAGAGAGTGTCAATAGGCGAGTGCTCGAGTGAAGATAGTTACAATGACTTCGGTGTAGTCCAAGGAAGTATATTAGGAGCACTATTGTTTTTGGTGTATATAAACGAAGTGGCCCTTCTAGAATTACAAAACACTAAGATGTATCTATTTGCGGATGACACTGCCGTATTAGTAGTGGTGGGAAAATGGTTCTATGAAAACTATCTAACTTTGAACACGAAAAGTCAAGATTGATTATATATGGAGGACACAAAACATATGTTGATGAGAAAGATTTATGCATTACATTACATACGTGCAAACCAAGTATCATCTGTTCATGTGGCGCGATAGAGCACGTTTCCATGCATGTATCTTGGAAACATAAATCCTGGAAGAGCTAAATTGGAAACCCCATACTGTATATACTCACGATAAGATTAAGAAGTTTATGTACATTTTTTACAACATTAGACACACACTTCCGAGATATATGCTAAAACTTATTTATCACAGTATGCTACAGTCTGTGCTTCAATATGGAATAATATTAGGGGAACATACTCCTCACTTATAAATAAATTACACGTACGCCAGAAAATCATTATGAAAATGATGTCATTACCGCCTAGAACGCCATCTATAAATGTATATAATATTGCAAAGCTGTTTACCATAAGGCAACTATATGATGAAAATTTACTTTTGCAATTCCATAAGTATCCACAAATAATAAATTCACAGCGTAATCCAGCATACACCACAAGATGTGTAGTCGCAGGGAATGTAATTGCACCAAGACCAAGATTAACGCTGTCAACACACAGCCCAAGATTTATTATGTACATCATTCACAGAGCGTTAGATAATCATATGAAAAGAGCCATCATAATCAAATTTTAACATGGCTTTTGAAAAATGGGGCAGTGGATTGCGAAACTATGGTAAACAGCATTTATGTATAATTTTATAAAACAATAATTTTACTAAAGAAAGTTGTTATACTCTTAAGAAGATAGGGACATCCAATACCATTGGAGTTATATTATTTAAGCTATGTGTAGATTATGTAGACGGATAATATGCGATGTTATTTCAACGTGCTATGTTTGAAATTATGGGCAAATCACCTACAGCCCCGAGCGAAGCTTAGTTCTACTTTTGTACTATCATTATATGTATGTGTCTTTATTGAAATAGATCTATCTATCTATCTATGTATGGGTAGTGATAAGACGGAGTACGCCTGCCCGTACTGATGATAAGTCTTGGTTCTCCGTATCACTTCATCCAAATCAAACATCCCCTTCTATCATTATAAATCATACTGTGCTATGGGGACTGTAGATCGTATTTTGATCATAATTATCACCATTTTCACAATTTTGAATATCTGATGTTGAGAAATCGTAATTCAGTCACTATCTTGTATTTCCATGTACGATGATCAAATTACTGCATTCTTCATTATAATATTGCATCTCTGTCATTTACCGACGATACTAGGTAAGAGGTAGTAGATGCACATCGAATCTTTAAACGTTCTGTAATCCGAGGTTTTTCGATTGCTTAGCTCCATCGTCTTTTGTTCTTGCTATCTCCATTGTTTCAAGCCATCAACGGTTCTTGGGTTTTATTGAGATTTCAAACTGATCCGAATAAACTTCCGGCCTTTGAAAGGGCCAAAGAGAGGGAAGGCGAGAAAATTCTACTTCCACCATTTCCCGTTATTTCTGAATGCTCAATTGTGTTGAGTTCGTTATCCTCATCCTCAACTACTTTCGTTGTTGGGAAGTTCATATCCCATTAATTAACTCACTTCATTTGCTCTCACTAATGCTGAGAGTTTTATCGTTGTTGGGGGAGTTCATAAAACGTTATAATTATAATAAGAACATGTAACTAGTTATATAATTTATCATCGCATGATGCTGCCGAATTGTCGAGTAAGTTACAACTTCGAGTAAGTAGTATAAATAGCCCTGGAGCCGAGGCAGAAAAAGAGTGATCACTTTGGGAGATAGTTTGATATAATATTTTGAAAATTTAGTCCGCCATCTCAAAACTGTTGCACTACGAAATGGCGGCATCACAAAGTTGGCTTAGATTGCAAATTTCCAGGTTGACTCAGCGAAAGCGAAAGCTCAGCGAAAGCTCATTCGACTCAGACTTAAATTCTTTCCAAGGTTTGTATCGAGCTAGCATCAGCTCAGACCCTTTCTTATTAACTTATAACACAAACCACCGTATCTGCGAATTTTATCGTGTACAATTACACGACATTTATGATTGGATGAGTAAGATATTTATCCATAAAAACATTGTCTACTTTTGTGATTCAAGACATTGAGAAATGGGCGAGAAATTCAATAGAAATTGAGCCAAGTGAGAGAGAAGAAATCCGTTAGTAAGTCTAGCGAGTTGAGAAATAACAATCGAACTCAGAAGAACTGAGTGTGTTGGAACCTATTGACCTGTGAACTATCAGAACTCGGAGAGGTGGAGGTTGATCATTTCCTCTGGAGCAACCAGGGCACCACAAGACAAATGATCTGAGGATAAGGTACATAATTTTGAATATCAACACTGAGTCCGCTTAAGAGCACCATCGTAATAATAATGTAATCCGGATGTGGAACAAGTCCTTGGAGGCACCGTCGTACTCGGATGGAAGAAAGACAAAGCTCTGGGGCCTGATATTTCAGCACCATCGTCTTTCGTAATCAGGGAAGAAGCTGCTGCGAGGCATCTAGGTGAGGAAATGGAACACCCGGAGTCCTGTTGGACACCTAAAGTTAGAAGGGTGAGGTGATTTAGGCTACTTGAGCAAAAGAACTAGACGAGTTGGAATGCGAGCGAGGCGATTCTGGCTGGCTTGCAAACAGTTTTATAGTCTTGGTCTCTCCCTCCCCAATTGGTTCAACTCTTATGATTATTACACAAGAAGAAAACTTATTGAAGGTAACGTCAAATAACTTTACAAAAAAAATATAGAACGCCCATGCAAAAAAGATAGTACAGTTACGTGACCAGCTCAGGACACATGTAGTAAACATCAAATAGTGAACGAGTATAACGTGTATTGGCCCAGGCTTACGAAGGAGCCGTAAGAATGGCGTCTGCTAAACTCCAGTAAACTTTTGTGGAACTATGAGACTACCCATGAACTGTGACCCAGCACGACAATAATTCAGTACTAGTCGCTAGGGAGATTAAGGCATCTAGCGGAAAACGCTGAACTAATGCGAACCACCTGAATAGTATTGCGCTTGAAATTTAATTAGACCACTGACTTTTTTCCAGTTTCTGGATTCAAATGCCTTGTGATTAGGTAGCTAAAGTGTTAAGCAGTGATCAATAGAAGTGAATTAGGTAACAGATGAACCGGAACCAATTTAAAATTGTTTGGAAAATCGCTAAAAGTTTAAATGTTTAATCATTTTCTTTATATTAATAAACATTAGTCAACATGGACCGAAACTGAATGAGCCAGTCCGACCTTCTCTTACTACTAGGCCGTATTGGATCTTCTCGGCTACTAAAACCTACTGAAGTTCGGAGTTTTATTTTATTTTTTATTAAGCCAGGAACGTCCGTGGAATTTGCAAATACTGCATCATTTTCTTTCTTTTACAAATGTTCCATGGAGCAGACTTGCAGGAAATCAGCGCTATTTATAGAGACTGCTCTCGTTGAAAAGATGTGCGAACTGTTCATTAGCAATGCCGGATGATCAATCATGTCGACTGAACAAGAGATGGGCTTTTATTTCAGGAGCCCCTAATGACCCGCGAGTCGTGAATGAAGTGGGTAGCCCGATCGGTAGATGATCTTGCACAAGTGGATAATCACAAACAAGAGAGTCAATTGTAGGCAGGACCAGTTTGTTTAGGAACCCTCAACGGCGGTTATTATGATTGGCAGGGACCCGCGTACCGTTGTCCGCGGATGACTCTGCAAAAAGCTCTTTGAAAAGTGGCTGTGGATTATGATTCTCAGGAGGCCCTTCGGCCTTGTAGTATTGTCATTCCCACAATCTCCAAGGGGCGACTGTTGGTTCGGGAGCCGATTTCGCATTCTTTTATCGGTCCGTCTCTTCAGTCCCGAGTGAAGAATACCTCGTGAAGCCTATTTACCATCCTCGCTGAAATATAAGTCGCTGTGCATTTAGTGAAAACGAGCTCACCCCCTGGAATCTTTGAGGTCTACAGCCTTCAAATGGTGTAAGGACTATTGACGACGAGACTTACAAAATGAGTTATGCGTGTTTCAGTAGGTAACAGTTCCTCACTTTACTTTATTGCACCTCGACCGTAGTACTGACTTTTAAGAATGTCTGTCTTGGGATGTGGCTCGTAGCTTCCCCGTATGCGGAACATTCTAGTACTTATTGAACTACTAGTACATTCTAGTACTTGTTGAAAGAAGTACTTATCTTCGATTAACTTCTTTTTAAGAGCTTCAGTGAAATTTAAAATATTTAGTTTCAAACTTTGCTTGCACGTGACTTTTGTTCCAGCTGCCATTGATATAACTGGAAGTAACCTTTTTAAAACCATTTGTTGTTCTATCAAATTGGCTGATTCTGGAAGGTCCAACTGTACCACGTTGTGTTTCACCTTCTTGTCCATCCTGAATACAAATGAAACTTCGTAAATTCTCTATCCTCAACTCTATTCCGTTCAGCTTTTCCAAATTTACTTTAATTTTTTTTTTTTTCAAATTTACCTTTATATGTTCCACTTAAATGTTTTCCAATTTAGTCTAAACTTTCTCTACGAAATCAATATTTTCCGCAAATTCTTTATATTTCGACTCAGTCCTTCACAATGCAAGCAACGTGCACACAATCAACTTCTTCTATTTTTGTAACTTAGCAGGTATAGGCCAAGAGTTGAGGGTGGTTTGCAGGATGAAAGGAAGAAATGTTAGACCGAAATTAGAATAGTTTAATATTGAATTGAATCTGTTTTAAATAAATCAATACAGTTTTAATTTGAACTGGTTTCATTTGAGATAGAAAAAGTTTAATTAATTATATTGTGCTAAAATTAGAATAAGAGCTGTATTCTTCAAATCCTTACAGATACATGTACGAGTGAGATGTAATAAATCTTATTAATTAAACATAGATCTTGCTTTAATAATTATTCTCCATGAGGAAATAATAATCTCTTGGACCTCGTAGGGGTTCTTGATGTTTCTCAATAGCTGAGTCAAGATTGTTCTCGTATCGTAGAGACCTTCCATCTTGGATATCTCGAAAGTCAATAAGACCTTTTGCTCTCAGCTCAGCTTTCATGTTCTTAAGACAATGTCCCTAGTCATCCGTCGAGGAACTATAAATATTGAAGCGCACAAACACTTGGGAAGTGCTTACGCACTCCTATAGTATTCTCATGGCGGTGTTCCCGTTCCCGATGCAGGCATCCAGAAATATGAGCACAAATCTAAAGGAAAAAAATATTGAATATTCTGAAGAAACTGTTTTGTGCAAATTGTTACACAAAGGTTTATTATTTCTGTCTTAGATAGCCCTCCTACGCTGATCATTGGTCTATAATTATTATTAAGCTCCATATATATCTAGTAAATGATCAAACCTTAGCACATCGTGCCTCTCAAAACGATTCACACCTTTACAGCTCAGGACCCCAGAATTTTACTGTTTACAGTAGGTGAATGTTGAAAAAAATTTCTAAAAAGGTCAAATCAACAAAACAAAAAACTTAGTAAAACGGCAGGTTGAAAAGAAAATAAATTAGCCTCAGAGGCATCTATTCAGTGATCCTGCAAACCTCGTCATTGTTTTTGAGGTGCCCCGAACGAGCTCCATTAAATTTCAGTAACGTGAGTCGATTAAGAAAGAAATTAGTCTCGGAGGTTCAGAAGCTGATCACAATAACTTCTGTTTGCGCGCAAATTGAAAGGAACCAGAACTTTTTGATCTAACTCTATGTAAACATATCAAAAAGCATTAAACCCAAGGAATTTCAAAACGAATTTTCATGAGGGAAATTTTGGATTCACGGCAACAGCTTTAATTTTCTTAGAAAATTGACTATAACGTTCCGACCTTGGTAGAATCGGAAGTAATTAACCTTCTGTTGTTGGAAAGAAATAATATTTATATCAAGAGTTATTCCTAAGTATTGACTAACCAATAATTTAATCTATATATATAAAAGAAAGTCGTGTTAGTTACGCAGTTTTTAACTCAAGAACGGCTGAATCGACTTTCATTAGGGTGGGCGCAAATTGACGTGCAAGTTCCGGAATAGAACATAGGCTATAGTAAAATTGTCTAAACTTCCTCCTTCATCGAGAACCCGGTCTTCCTTAGGAACATTGTTTATGGTTTTCAGGGCTAATCACATATTCGGTTCCATGAAATTAAAGTGATCTATGATCTATTTCGCAGACAGAAAATGAAGGCAGTTTGAAAGGAAGGTAGGAGAATTAGGACTTAATTAGCTATGACGATTCCTAGGGCCCATCAGCTGAGTAGCCTAAAGCTATTATCTATTATATTTACCCTATGAAGCTGGAAATTAGCATGTAGCCTCTTCAACTGTGTGAGTAAAAGGTGATCAGCGAGAGAAGATTGAAATGATGGGCTCTTTCCAAATCAGCTGAGTGATTTGAATTCTCTCCTGTTCAACCCAGGAAGTTGAAATTTGAAGGGGAGACTCTTCGGGACATTAAGAATGTGTTGATACCGAGAATTCCAATGATTCTAACAGAATCACATTCGAATTCAAACGTTTACAGTTTCCTATCCGCCTTGCATTTGCAATGGCATCAACAAATCGCAAGGAAAGGCGCTCCAAGTCTAAGGCATCAATTTAGAAGAACCATGTTTTTCACACGGGAAATTATACGTGCCCCGTTCAAGGGTCGAATAACTGCAAAATTCATGTATTCATGCACGAGACGAAAAAACAAAAAATATAGTTTACCTCGATGTATTAAGATTTATAAATTAATTAATGAATAAAAACGAAATTCCACATAGTAGATTGATTTGAATTTTCATTATAATTCTATTTTTATTGAGTGTAGCATAACGGACCAGGTCACAAGCAATAGGATACAGAATTTATTATAAACTCGATTTCGGGAAGTCAGAATTCCATTGGAATTATATTATCAGCTGATACAATTGTCATAGTTTTAACGGCGATTTTTGATTTGTTTTTCTGGTTACGATTCACTCCCGTGTTGATGTCTTCTTTTTTTGTCGATGCTTTAGCCCTTAGGGAAAGCAAACGAATAAACGCATAGCGACCGGGGTGGTTTCGTTCGATTCTTTGGCCAGATACCTATAAATGAAACTCGAAAAATCATTATTGTTAGATAGAAAGATTTCAAGATCTCGATTTTTGAATATTTCAGCCCTTAGGTCATTTCTATCCTTTAATGTTGATCGAACGCGATGCCGATGTTACTGGCACATCCCCGGCCGATAAATGATTTTTAAGCCAAATTTCTCTAAGTTTGGTCCAATACTTTTTGAGAAAAGCTTCGGACGACGGACAGACGAAACCAAAGAATATTGAATATTCTGAAGAAACTGTTTTGCTCATGAAAGAAGAAAATTTTACTTTCCTTAGGAGGGATCACAGAGTGAGTGATCAGTGTCATTTCTGAGGGATATTATTTTTCACCTCCGATCTGTCAGTGAAGTCCATGATTTAAATTCCGTCTATCGACGGAGAGTCAGCATGGCTCCACATAGAATCGTGCCCATTGAATTATCCCCTTCGTTAGGCATCTGCTGAACGTGCTATCGATTTTTTTGTTATTACCACTATCATTTTATCATTCAATTTATAACCGACACCAAAACCATCAAGCAAAGAACAATGGTGTGGGATACATCAAGTAGTGGTGTACAGCAAGGGGCAATGATTTGGCGCTGTGAATGGAGTTGAGATCCATTGGTTAGACTAAGCCCGCAAAGCCGTTGAGTGACGCAGTTTGAGCCTTCAATATACGATGCCACAGGGCAAGGTATGACCCACCAAAATGATACAGCAGTACGTTTTCTTTACCACTTAAAAACCGGGATTCAGTAACCGTGACCAACTCACTACTAACTTTCTATGGATAACAACATTCCATTCTCCGAAGCGAGATAATAAAATAAAGATTATTGCTAAGATAATTATTTAAGAATTCATAGCTGGGATGTTGCCTATACTTTTGCCTTCTTCCAAGTTATTCTTTTTTTTATAGTTTAATCAATATTTGTTCAAAACATCTAGTGTGAGGCTTCACTCACTAACTTCTTAACTTATACTGCATTTTCATGGATGTTACTGGGTATATTTTTATGGTTTTTTCCTGTCTAAAAACATAACAATGCATAAAGATATATGTCGACATACTACGTTTTAGGATCGTTTTAGGACCTTCGGGATCATTATTTTCAATAATGAACCTTTATAGGTTTAATTTTCATGATACGTTGATTCAAAAAGCAAAGAAGCATTAAGCGTATAAAAACTTTGACGACCGAACCTACTGATATAAATACAATGGAATTCCCTTGCCAAGAAGTAAGAGCAATAACGTGCAGTATATAGTAACAATTTTTCGCGGAAAGTCATTGAAGCATGGATAAATGTGTATACAAAAACGTAACCACAAAAAATACAGCTTACTAGTTTTTGCAGCCACTGCTACCAGAATATTGTTGATTGGTATCTAGTATGTCGCTAATTTCAAATAATGCCTCAGCCCAAAAACGTATTTACGTTTCAAATAAATCCGTCAGTACGTCGCGGAAACATGATTGTGAACATCATTATCTCAAGTTCGTTTAAAAGCCACTGATTTGCACCAGGTTTTTTTTTTTTTTTTTTTTTTTTTTTTTTTTTTTTTTTTTTTTTTTTTGTAAAACTGATTTTAAAAATATGAATAAGTAACTTTTTCAGCATAATATATACCGATTTTTTATTTTTTCCATTTCCTGATTATTTTTGGAAATTACAACAATGGCTGTGAAGGTGAACCCTTGGAACCATCGACTATTGTGTGTTCTAAGGCTTAGTTTTTAGCGAATATTCGTTTAAAAAATGAAGCTATTGCAATGGCTCCAAAATTTTTTAGTTCGAATTTTTTAAAAATTGTCTTCAATGAAATCCGTTTTGAAGCATTCTGAAACGAATCCTAGTGTTTAACGCTTTTTCTAATTTATTTCGGAGTGCTCCGTGGTATCACCACCCGCGTCCTGAGGGGTTCTTACTTGAACTGGTGGTCATTTTATAGGGGCACTTCCTTTCATCCACACTTCCTCCTCATCCTTCTCTAGCTTCCCTCATCCCTAGAGCCGGCGTCGGGTAAACCTGGGCGTCCCAGCGTTTATTTTCTCAAGTTGATGGTGTCCCCCTCCGCCTTTGAGGGGAGTTTCATTTTAAAAAAAAGTGTCCTTAACACTCAACGTGCTCAAATTTCAGAACAATGAGACATAATAAAATACTATTACTTATGAAAATTCGCTCATGCGATCATGCTGCATGACGAACTTTTTTATGTAGGCTAACTAGGTTTTCCTTTGAGTGGGTCACTGAGCTATGCAATTGAAATTATGAACCAAATCAAAATTTTCCTGATGAACTTCGGCTTTGTTTTAAGGTACCTATATCTTTAAATCTGCATTGTCGTAGCATGAAGAGAGCTGTTGCCAACTTTGATTTCTATGCGGTCGTTTAGCGTTTGTAAGTTGTACCCCAAAGAAAGGCCTCCTCCTTTGTAGATTGTAAAATCGGAAAGGTTTAGCATGTGAGGAAGGGAATGGTATGTGCCTCCATCCGGATTTGTGGTCCCGACTGCACAATGTCTTCTTAGTAAGTGGGCAGCGAGTTGAACGGCGTGGCGGATGGGGGAGGGGGCGAGGGCGTATAAATCCTGCTTTCTTACCGAGTTTACCTAAGTCCATTGAATATTAGCGAGAATAAATCAAGATACCCCTCGGAGGGGCTCCCGTTGACAATGTACGTAACGTTTGCAGTCGCTGGTCCGAACTCATAAATAGTCCGTACAGTTATACAGTTAACTTGGTTTGCATTAAAACGGTGAACATGTGTACCTCCTCACGTGCCCTGGCATTCTATTATGGAAATTAGGTTACTGATGAATATTCGTTCGAAGGAATGTGTGAACTATGGCAATGGTACATCGCCTTTAGCACTCCCTTTTCAAATTAAGTAGGTAGTTTGTGCAGCTTCAAAGATGCCCAACGGTCTCGATGTTACTTACCCACATGTTACTGAATTTTTTCCGTAGGAAGTACGAGTATATACGTATGCTACATTGGTAATATATAGACATCTATGTTTAAAAACCCTGCAAGTACTTCTACGACTTTTTAATTAATTTTATTTTTTTATTCCACCGATTAATAACTTATTAACCATATTGGGTGGTATGGATAAGGAGAAGCAAAAGCTTTTACTCTGAAATGTGAAGAACTTGCTTTGTTTTCCATCCATAATAAGTTAAAGCTATAGCGCTTGCCACCCCCTTTTTACTTCGTAGTAAAGTAAGTGAAGCTAATACTATAGTATATCTACTCCTAATCCTATGCATAAAAAGGAGATAATGCTAGTGGCCTGAAGGCAATGCTTCTACTCTGAGCATGGGGGTTAGCTTCTGCCTTCACCCTATACTTCAAGCAAGTCCTTCGCTTATATGCATACCACCCATTTTTGGCCAATAAATATAAGTATTCAAAAATAAGAAGCTTACATCACTGGGTTTTGTTCATTATGACAGATTCTTCACTTCACTGTTTCACAAGTGGGAAAGATCAAGTGGTTTGGTACGCCTAAGTCTTCTTGTGATTCCAGAATAATGTACTACGAAATATTGTCAACGCACAATAGTTCTTTCGAAATGATGAACTTCACGAACTTTAGTTCAAAACAGTTAGAAAGGCTGCAAAGCGACAAGCTGGGATTCATTTCGATTGGCTAAGATATCATGTCAACGAAGAAGCTGTCCGTCTCGTTGACCAAACTGATATCAGAAGAAGACTTCCACAAATGGCTACTATGTTTTGTTTATAGGGTGTCCAAAAAGTAACCCCCCTCCCATTTTTTTCGACAATTTTTGAGATATCGAAGTGAAACTTGGAAAGCATTTTTTGGGTGCCTGTTACTAAGTTTTAAGCAATTAAAAATTATGAATAAACCCAAAAGTGCCATCCTGATCAGCTGAGTGAGCCAAATTCTCACTAGTTTATCCCCGGAAATTTAAATTTGGTAGGAAGTTTATCTGGGTTAGCAAGAGTCATATCGAGTGACGGACTCCATCCTGATCAAGTGAGTGAGCTAATATCTCTCCTGTTCATCCTAGAAAGTGTCATAATACCTTTCCATCCATTTCACAATGTATCAGCGTGAAGCGTTGATACTTCACTTTGATTTACTTGGTTAATTTTACTTTCTTACTGCCAAAGGGTTTGCTCTGTCATAACTCTCTCAAAAAAGTTTGCTCGATATTATTTTCCTTAATTTTTTGCGATTTTTTAAAGTTTTAGTGACTACCCACTTCCATAAAAATCCTCGTTAAGTGAGTCATGAACCTCAAAAACTTGGGATAATCGCCAACAATCGAGGAAAAGAGTTAGAAAGCTGTCGTTGATCTCATTCGGTGCAGAATTCCTTTATTTTTTTATTTGTTTTTCCGATATATTTTCAGAAGTCTTGAAATGTACCTGTGTGTAAATTTAATAGAGTGGTTCCGGATGGGTGGCCCTCTTCTGTTATCAAAGGAAGAATCTGAAGAAACTAGTTTCATTTTGTTCTGTAAAAGTGTATTATTTTAACTGGGCTTACGCAATCTACTTGATTCGTTCACATATTTAGAAGAATAATACACTGAAAGGGGAGAATTGGGTGCATCTGTAGTAGTAGAGCTCATACATCATGTGTTGAAAAGGATATAGCGGATCATCTGGCGTAAATTCAACAGAGTGGTCCTGGGTGGCTGGCCCTCTTCTGTTCTCAAAGAAAGAACCTGAGGGCGGAGATCCTGAGAGGGAGGGAACCAGGTCGTGTGATCCACCCTGCTCTTATGTTAAATAGAGCCGGGGCCATGACAACGCCAATAGTTCACGAATGTTAATGACAAGAAGCCCCTCGCCGATGAGCTCCCAGAAGACAACGAGGAGACGTGGGAACGTCTGCTAGCCGGATTACGAGCGTAAGAGGGTGTCAAGACGAAGGAATAGGGTCATGAAGGGACATCTGGATGGATCGTGCTCTGTATATCTCCTTTCATTCGTGATAAAGACGGGACATAACATCTACGAGGTCGAGGAGACGGTATATTAAAGCATTCCACGTGCCAGGCGTGATCACTCCTCTACGAGTATACGTATACCTACATTAAGGTCTTCGTTACAATTTTTTCTCTTCAATTAAGCTCCTGGCACCTTCACTTGTGAGCTTGTGTTGAATGGATTTTGCATAGATACGAAAAATAGGACTTTCTAAAAAGAAAGTGAATTCTGAAGAAAAAAAATGCCATTGGTTGAAAATTTTCATGTTTGGGCGATTTTGGATTTTGGATAAAAAATCAGCTGAAGTGTTAATTTTGTTTGGAATTTTACGCTGTCCGAATCTATGAAAATCCATTTGTAATCCCATCTGTGTAGCCTGCTAAATGTTCACGTATTAATTTTACATTTTTAAATAAAAACCTATTCAATCCAAAGATGTTTGACATCAACCTCACTCGCCAACAATAAGCAGTTCTATATCTTTTTTTTTTTTTTTTTTTTTTAATTTTAGTTTGGAAATCCGGTGATTACCGAATTATAATTTGTGAAGCACCAAATTCTCAAGCGCACTTGTGGACCTGTATTCGATCATGTCAAGTAGTCAGTTACGCTTCAAATTCCAGTTGAGCAACTAGCTGCAGGACAACAGCAATAAAATCATTGTACTTCGATGTGGTTCGTGGTATGTTTGATGATCTGCCTTCTAATTACTGTTAGAAGAAAAAAGTCTTCGGTCACTTATTGTCCAATACTCATAACCCCTAGGAAGCTAAAGATAGGGCTTGAAAAAAAAGTCAACGAGGAAGAAATGTGCACATGCACACCCTTGCCAAGTCGTGAGCCATAAAGTCTGCACCGACCACGACCACCAAGCTATCTCTTATCTTCCCTAGCAAGGGGCTGACCGTTACGGGGATAACTCCAAGACCATGTGGAGGGCAAGTCCCATTTCTCTTTTTCGTCGTACATCTTTTCTGCTGGTCTCACCTCTCGGTGATCTCATTCCCGTTCTTCCACTTCTACCTAGCCTAGTCTTGAAGATAAATTTTTGCAAAACGCAAAATACAAGGCGCCAAGGCAAGATTTTAACTTTCTAGTCCCAGTCACAGAATATGTTCGTATAGCGAATTTCGGAAGTTTTTAAATCATATTTAAGTTAAATAATTTTGAAATTTGAGCAATCTACTGTGCTCAAAAAGTGCTGTCCAATAAACTCATTCTTTCTTTTGGAATGCTTTTTTTTTTTTTTTTTTAATTTTTTTTTTTTTTTTTTTTTTTTTTTTTTTTTTTTTTTTTTTAATGAACTAATTTTTTGTCTCAAGCCTAAATAGAGAATATATGTATATAATCCATACAGGGTGTTCAGTTTAAGAACGACAAATTTTCAGGGGTCGATTGAACAAGTAATTTGCACCAGAAAAGTAACTCTTCGATATTTTTTGGGGATTTTTCGTAGAAAAACATTGAGCATTAGGTATTCTCTCCACAGGCAAATATGTTTTCTCCATTGGTAGGACTAGTGTGGGTTTTGTTAGGATCTAAATCATTGCTTCATAAACATTGGAAATAATTATTTCTTATCACTTTAGGGAATTTTCGTAAAAATTGAAACTTGCAATTGCTTGCTTGCGATTGCGGATATCGTCATTGAAATCTGTTTTGAGGCATTCTGAAACGATTCCTGAAGTTTGCGCTTTTTTGCGTGTATATTATATATATATATATATATATATATATATATATATATATATATATATATATATATATATATATAATATGTGTGTGTGTGTGTGTGTCATTCCAGACGATAACTCTCCTAATACGGATTGAGATAAAAAATTAAAGGATGAGTTCGTTGGCCAGCACTTTATAGTTTTGAGAGGAGGGGGTGGAGATGCTCGTAGCACTTTCATGTTAGGTTAAAATGGAGGTGGTACCTACATCCAGTAAAATCATAATCTATTTGCATGGATGCGTTACTTTTCCCATAAGTTTGCTAAAGTAATGGAACTGGAACTACAAGATGTAATCGTTCATTCGAACCTTCGACACAATTCATTGCCCCAATCTTAACCCCACGCCTTGTAAATATTTAGAATTCATTTAAAAATATAAAATACAAACAAAACCAAAACACATTATTAGAATTGGAAACAGTATCCGGGGAAGTAAAGAAGTACTATGTATTATCCGGCTAAACGGGATCTACATTTCACGTTGTGCGACCACCCGTTGATATGGACCATGGGGTCCGGTGCGTAGCAATCCGGATAGTCGGAAATGGACCTCATTTATCAAATGCGATAAACTCTTTTGTTTAGAGGCCGAAAAGAACCTCAACAAGCGGGATAATATATCCGACGTTTACCGCGGAGAAACCTTAACGGCATACGTTTTGGCGATCGTTAAATCACGCTCTCCCATTGCTGCCCTTAACGGTATCCTACTTTAGTTGTATCTTCGCGTGAAGTGGATCATTTAAAAATAATGGATAACCTACCGGCTCGGAGTATTAAGGGGGTAGATCAACATATGAACGCACTGCTGCGTACTACCAAACGCTTGTATACCGCCGGCGCCTACTAATCATGGACATGATTTTGTAAGGTCGTATGAAATTGTTGTATATAAATATCCCACTTGTATTAATCTGTTTCTATGTTGAAAAATGAAAGAGAGAAAAAAAATCATTCGTTTATATGGCCCTCCAAATCTCAGTTCATTTCGTGAAATGAAATTGAGCGTTATTATTAGGCCTTCCAGTCATCTAAAAAAAGGTTCGAATGAGATATGAGGATAATTATTTTGTAATTTACAAACGATGCTGAGTTTTCAAACGAAGCGTCTCAGGGGTTGGTATGGTAGAATTACTACCTTCGTGAAAAACCACTTTCATCAGCTGAGTGAGCTTTGAAGGTAATTTCATTCCTACGATTCTTACGTTGGTGAAATTTGAAAATGAGCTTCTGTAGGGCACGTACTCGTAGAATAGAATTACAACGTGTGGAACCACTCTGATCAGCCGAGTGATTTGAATAATATCCCTGTGTTTATCATTAATAACAATTCATATTTCCGTCATAAGACATATTAATGATCTTATGTTTTTCTCCAAAGGGCAAATATTTTTTTGTAACTGTTGAGTGTTGAGGGTTCTGCCAAGTTAGTCTAACAAGCGAGTTTACATTTGAACGGAACTGAACTGACTGATGATGAGATCTTTAGGGAACCTTGACTGAATTTACTGCCCCAGCTATTTAAGGAACTTTAGGAAAGATGCATCCCAGAGGAACCATCGGAGGATAGGTAAAACACCCCGGTGTACCTGTAAAGACAGGTACTGTATTGAAGGAAGTTTGACTATCGACAAGGTGCTGAGAATACTAACAAGTTAAAGTTACGAACTCGAATGAGCTCGCGAGGCTTTCTGGGGGGGGGGTTAAAGACTGATTTTTAACCTGTGTAGTGCCCTTACCCCAACCGTCTTCGAATCAGGTGACTACAACATATTTTCCTCTATGCCTTACCCACCATTGCGTTTATTGGTGAGAAATAATATCACAATAACGTCGGTTACGACACTAACCAAACAAACTCCAATGAAAATTCAATACTCCCCTGTTTTGGCCTACCTGATTCACTCAGCGACCTGTGAAGCTGAATAAACGCTTCGATGGAAGGATGATTCTATCCAGAAAAGAGCCATTGAACAATACTCAGCAGGGAAATTGGTAAAACTTGGAATGAAGTCATCCTTTCGTCCGTAGTCTAAGCTCTCATTAGTGAAACGAACTAAGTAAAAATACTGTGTATGGAGTGCGTAATCGCTCCAATAATTCATCGCTCATCTCGTGGAATGAAATCGGTCGTAACACGGCACTTTTACTCCCAAACAACTAACTAAGGTTCACCATTAACTATACCGACACCAACCACGTTGGAATTAACCAATAAAACCAGTCATGCAGCAATCTTATGAGCGACTTTTTGTAAACAATGTGACAGTTCCCGTGAGATCCAAGAGAATGCGCGTCCTTCACTCCAGCGCCTGGCGTCATTCTCAAGTTCTTGAAATGCTGTGGTTGGCGATAGATGAGGATCCGAGAACCGGAAAATCATCTTCTCCGAACATAGCACATATGCTATTAGTACGAGTTGTATCTCTTATGGCACTGTCTCACCCCCCTCTCTCTATGAGTGCGGATTTAGGCCCCAAGAGAGTACCTTAGTCCGTTACAACTATCATGAGCGTAATAACAAATACCTACATATGTTTCTGTTGAATTATTTTGTAATGTGAGCATTTGGTGTGCTCAGATTATATTAACCATCACTTTTATGAAACTGAAACACCTTCTCTACAATATTCTGCTATAAAAAACAAATTATTGAATTTTTACAATTGTTTGCAGTTTTATATAGATTTTTAGAACATTTTAATAATTCAACTAGATTTTCCAATGAACTTTTATGCACAAAATTTTTTTACGTTCCAGTTCATAGTCGGTCGTCTTTGTCTGATTAGTATTTTCGTTAAAAAATATAAATTTAAAGATTTTTAGCCGTTTTCTTTCCTTTTTTTTCAATATTAGCCAATTAATTGTCCTCATAAAGTATTGTCCAACGAACTCACCCTTTCTTTCAGAATGCTTGACACACACGCGCGCGCGCACACACACACTCACACACACACACACTCACTCAAATGCGAAATTAAGAATTTGTTTTCACATCAGTGTATTGTGCTCTTGTAGGGACATTTAAACCACATTATATATATAAGCGCAAACTCCGGGAATCGTTTCACAATGTCTCAAAACGGTTTTTCGATTGACAAATTTTTGGACAAATTGGCCTTTTTTTATGTTTGAAGCCATTGCAATAGCTTTATTTTTTACGAAGACAACAGGCATTTTGTAACGTGAATGCAAAGGGTTTCTGCTAAATAGCAGTTCTTGTTCCAATAACATCTCATATCTATGTTCAACCTTATCCTCTTTTCATTTTACTTAGATACTCACAAATTATAATTGTTCTCCATTATAGTATAACATTTTTTGTTGCAGCACACGTTAACAGGCCACTGTGGTAAAGTCCTAGCTGCTAAATTCCTTGGAGAGCCCACGAAAGTGGTAACTGGCAGCCACGACCGAACACTCAAAATTTGGGATCTTCGGAGTAGATCCTGTAAGTAAGATCAATTTATAATATATTAATAACGTTTCAATTTAATACAACTATCTACCTAATCAAAACACAAAATTATAGTAAAATATTTCATTTATTAAATTGTGAAGGTCAAAAACGATTTCGTTTCAAATAATGAATAATTATATAAGTTACATGCATATAATATTAAGGACCAACTTAATGTGCTCAAAACTTTCTGGCCGACGAACCTCCTGGCCTTTTGTTTGGAAAGCTTGATTTTTTTGCGCAAGAACGGAATCGTTGTCTCAATCCTAAACTGAGTTATCGTCTAGAATGGCACACACACACATATTATATCTATATATATATATATATATATATATATATATATATATATATATATATATATCTATATGAAAAAGCGTTAAACTCAAGGATTCGTTTCAGAATGCCACAAAACGGATTTCAATAAAGAAATTTTCCAAAAATTTGTATTTTAAAATGTTCCGAGTCATTGCAATAACTTCATATTTTACGAAAATTCGCTAATAAAATTGTAAATATTAGATTCAGTGTCATCAGGCAACCCAGGTGCTGGGCAGATCGCTTTGTTTTCTTGAATAAAGTGGTTTCTCCCTAGTTTAGAATATCAATCTTTATGCTACCTAGTTCAATGGTGGTTTCCTGGGGAAAGCGTTGAGGGAGGTCGGAGGAAATATAAAAAACTAAAATTAAGCCGGAAAGACCTAGTTTTTCCTTTATTTGTAATTTTTTTTAACTTTTAACTCTCCAAACAAAGAAATCTTCCACTCCCAAACTAAACAAAAACTAATTGAAGATATCAAACGAATAAGGGTAACGAGGGGTTGGTAGAAACTATATTTCAACAACTCAAGTCGATTTGTGCAGCAGTTCGATTTGTGCACCTATCTTCAATCCAATGCTTTTCAAATTGGCTTTTATACTTTAAGCAATCAATATCTTGACACGTGCACTTTTGTACTGGGGCTGAATGTTCGCAGAATATTTGCATCAACAATTTTAAATCCTTTCCACACACATAACTTCCACATCCAAACAGCCTAACTTCCCGCTCTCATTTTGACAACATTTTCAGAGATTTCGTGGATTAGGCCTCAGAAGGGTCCTTAAGAAATTTATTGATCATTCACTTTTAGCACTCAACACTGCTTGAATTTCAAGATGATAATAACTCATTCCAACTAATATTTTACCATCATCTTCAATTTATATGTGTGACAATATACGAATCAAAGGATTTTAAATCCTCTTAAATCAAATATTTCAACATCTTATAAATTTGAGGAAGGCATGTGCAACCCCTACTTCATGTGGCATAATAGGATTCCCCAGTTTGTGTCCTTTTTAGAAATACTTTAAATAATGATATAGGTTCCAATCTAAGCTATATACCTATTATTGTTTCTTTGGTTATTTCAAGGCGTCGACACCAAGTTTGCCGGTTCGTGTTGTAACGACGTGGTGATTAGCGACTCATCGGGCACAACCATCATTAGCGGTCACTACGACAAAAAAATCCGTTTCTGGGACACTCGGACGAACCAGAGCACTAGTGAAATACTCGTGCAAGGCAAAGTTACCTCTCTGGATTTAAATCGAGGTAAATAAAACTTAATTAAATTAAATCGTGATTAATACCAATTTATGTTTACTTTAGGTATAGGTAAATGTTCACATGTTTCGTAATTTAGGTATAAGTCAGACTGATGTAGGGAAACGTAACGTAATGCAGGTCTAATCTAATGATTGATCTCAGCAATGTGTCTATCATGTGCCTAGCTGATAAATTAATGCTGAATTTATTGTAAGTATTTGAACGATTGCTGTATTTAAAGAATACAAAATCATAGTATAATTGTGAGATTGTCTGTACTTCATTTTTTGAAATTGATCGAGTACATTTTTTGAAATTGATAGAGTATTAGGGATGTAGTCTGGGTCTCTACGAAGCGTGATGATGAAGACACAAGCGCCTTGTACAGGATTGGATGCCCAACCCATTCAACTTTCGAGTCATGCGGGTTCATTCCTACCGCCCGCAGCTTGGGGGTAAAATCTTAATTGGGAAAACGGTCCGATATAAAAACGCTTAGCGATAGTGTAGGTTGAGGTTGAGATACCTACCCCCAGAAAAAACCACCTTCCCCAAAACAAATTTTAGAGGCTTTAAAAAAGATGTATTCCTGGTCGCACAACGCTTCATTATTGAAAATTATAAACCAAAGATGGAATTGAGAAGGAAAGCTGACATGAAATGGCTTAAAGTTGTATTTTCTGAAATGATTGACTAGCTGAACATGCATCAATTTGCCTCTTGAATATTGAAAACTCTCTTGAGTAAGCTGAAAAATAGTACATTGGTTTATTATTTTAGCATATTTTAAATCTTTCTGTGTAGATAATTGGTCTATACATATACTAGGGACAATATCATTCACAATAATGTTTTCCTTCTAGCCAACCTATTCAGACACAAATTTCATAACATGCATCTGATAATAATATCATAAACCGATTGTGATCTACCCGAATCAACTGCAGTTCTTTCCGAAAGTAGCTTCCAATTCACAGTGGTGTGGACAACCCCCCACCATCACGAATTCACCCCCCACCATCACCCCGTCATATACAGGACTTACTGGATTCATAGGAGTGAAAACTCACTAAATCAATAAAAAATGGTCCCCTTACATTTTGAAAGGGTTTGATATTCTAGGCTCCTAATGATTTCAAGAGATGTAAACCTTTAAATTTTCCCCATAGGGGTTCATTTTCCCCGAGATTTCAGAATTTCCTGGCCGATGTGTGATTTTTGAACTAAATTTTGTATCCAATAGTCCTGTAGTTTGGAAAACAATCTTTGGACGGCCTGCGGACTTTTTTTATTTTCATTCAGTAACTACTACGTACCTATCGTTAAGCATGAACCAAAAATTTTTGAGGAGAGATTAAAATTATCTTTCCTGGTAGATTACAAAGATTTGGTAGGTACTGAGAATAATAAAACAAAATATGAACATTTCTGAGGTTTGAACATTTTCACTTTTTTATTACCTACCTAATTTTTCTCGTTTTAAATTTGCTTCAGAAAAAGTTTTAGCAGCAAGATCAACGGCGCCTTCAATTAGATTAATTTGCTTTCAGATGGAAAAACTTTGCTGTGCTGCGTGAGGGATGACACTCTGAGGCTCGTCGACCTACGTTCTAATCAAATAACCTCCACATTTGCGTAAGGGCCATGATTAATATTGTTTTTAATAATTTGATTAATTGTTAATGCACTCTGTCGTTGCTCGACTTGTATATTTATATATTTCACAAATGAAGTGACACAGCCGGGGTGACCTCCAAAAGACACCTATAGGTGCCCGTTGGGGGAGCTGGTGCTGTTAACGTGAACGTAATCTGTTTCCTCAACAAGGAACCTTCAAGGTATAAAAGAGCAGGAGTTCGGCTCGGCTTCACATTCATCTTGTGAGTCTAAGAACACTGCTGCACCACATGGTACAGGTTCTCATATCAGGTTCTCCCAGTACGGTCACTTTCTTAGTCTGTGTGGAGATCCTCTGCACATAAGCCACGACCTTGTCCTCCAAGCCATAAAGATGGCCAGATCCTGCAGTTAGGCACCCTCATAACCTTCAATATGGCCTACCTACTCCCCGAGCCTCAACAGTTCAGTCTTCAAGAAAACCAGAGGTGCCAGGGGAGGATTGCTGAATGGCAGGCTGTTGGCCCACATTATAGGAGATGCGTGAGAGGCTCCACAGCTACCTATTTGCCAGAGTTGCATCCTGTACAAGCTACTTATGGTAGGACCTCAGGCGAAGAGATCAAATGGCAGAAATCATAAACATAGGATAACGTTCCTGCGAAAAAACATTTATATGACATACCCCATTAACCACAGCCTCTCTGCTACCACCCCCCCCCCCCCCTCCTTACGAGTGCCTCCCCTGTAACCTGCGTGTCAATGTGCAATAACGAGAGATGTGTTAAGGAACGAGAGACCCTTTGATACAAGCCTCTCCCCCCTCCCTAATCGACAGTGGTCATTTTTGCTTCTCTCTTGTAAACCAGAGAGGACCCAGTTGCTCTACCCCAGCAACCCAAATACAAACACATGTACTCACACACACAGACATACACGTTTTTTTCCACAGATTCTATCTTAGAATGGTCTGAAACGGATTTTTACTTAGTTATTTTATTTATTTATCTTTTTAAATTTAGGTATTGATTTTTTAACGTTACAGAAAAAAGTTCCAGTCATGCTGTATGTTTGTATGAGCGAATTTTCGTAAATTATCGTATTATATTATTGAGTTACATAGTTTTAAAATGTCAGCTCTTTGGGTTAAAAGAAATTGTTAGCTCTAATTTCATGTGGAAAAAACTCGTTCTAAAATATTGTTCTATTCAAAAAAGATTTTAAATTTTTTCTGCTGCTTTTTAGCAATACTTTTGTGCAAAAATTTTTAAATGCTTCTATTTCATTGTTGTGTGACAGGGCGAAATTCGGCTTTTCAATCTCAACCTGTAGTAATAATTTGCTAACTTACCTTTGGGGCCAGTTGCTACGGAAGATCAACCTCCTTTGAGGATTTCTCGAAGATTAAATGATATTTCTCTAATTTACCTGATTTCAAAGTTGAAAGACCTGGCATTGAAAATTGTGTAAGCTGAAGGTTGTTCAAGTAAATGTATATCTTAAGTCATTCGATAGGTGTCACAAATTCGCACTGTTCCTCTCCGGGTCACTAACTTCCTTACCTCGTGAGGCTATGGAGTAGTAGTACTTTACCTATCGTCAATCGAGTTGACGTGATAGGTCGCCTCCACCCGCCCGCCAGTTGGGTGGCCGCGGCGGCTGCCAATTGTGATGAAACATCACAGTTGATAAACTTCTTTTGACTAAAATTCTACTTGAAAAAATAGATAAATAAAAATAATGATATTACGATTCTCACTCGTTGCTAGCCATTTTTAGAGATTTTTTAAATTTAAGTAAGTAATTTAGTTACCATATGGAATGACTCACACCTATACGGATGAGTATGAAAACATTTTGAATACCCTATGAACACTACTGTTTTAGGGAATTTAGTGGTGATCTCGAAAATAATGTCAAACTTGGAAATCTTTGAGTTAAAGAAGAGAATATTAAGAAATTTTCATTTGTCAAAATTGTTTATTTACACTGTTGGTATGTTCTTTAGATGGTAGATATCATTCGATAATGAAAGGATATTCTTAGGAAACATAATTTTGATTTCGAAAATATGGTCAACAGTTAAAATGAAACCGGATTTCCATGAAGAAAATTTTTGGAGCCATTCCAATAGCCTAATTTTCCCACTATACTTTGGTAATACAAAAAAGCGTTAAGCTCCAGGAATCGTTTCAGAATGTAGAACCACCATAGTAACTATTAAACACATTCTTTGTGGTGTTTTAGTGCCGAAGGATTCAAAGTTGGCTGTGACTGGTCCAGAGCTGTATTCAGCCAGGAAGGGGATTTCGTGGCAGGAGGTAGCAGTGACGGTGGTGTTTACGTTTGGAACACCTCCACTTGCCAACAAGAGACAGTTCTTCGACATCACACGTAAGTAATAAGATTGGTTGGTTGCTTTTCAATGTTATTTATTAATTACTTTTGTTACCTATATCATTTGTTAGGGATGTATTATTGTGGAAGAGTCTAGGATCGATTTTGATTAGGCATTACCTTTCTGAAGTCCACAGTTTCGGAGGACGGTGCTGTCACCAAAGAATAATACGTAACTCGGTACCTGGCACATTTGGGGAGTAATTCACTAGGATTGCTCGATCTCTCACCTGAAGGGGAGGAAATTAGTTTCCTAGGATGTACAAACTACAAAAATGAACGATAAGTTTGTCTACAGTTCATGCAGAAGCTAAAAGTACGAGTACGTTCTACTACCAGAGGGGTAGAAATTGTAGGTTATAGAAATGATCATTCCTTTTATAGCATTCTACAAAACAGGTTGAACCCCTCACAGAGTAGGATAATAAGCTCATCGATGGACGAATGTTTTCGCGAGTATTTGTTCTAGGACAGCGGCTTCCAACTTGAGGTGCGCGCGCTCCCAGATGGATTGCTTGAGGGCTCGGTCAGGGGTGCGGGAAAATTCTAATGACGAATATTTTCGGTGGGAAAGTTTCTATTTGAATTGTTCGAGTTTTGTTATTTTCACCAAATGATATTTCAGACTAATCAAGCAATTCAGGTATCTAGAAACGTGTTGTCCACAACGATTGTTCTGTACAAAACACTCGTGAGGCCAGTGCATAAGTATGTAAGGGAAAGTGCTTCCAGAATATTTGGTCCAATCTGTATGGATAGCTGGCGTGCCCAGTTAATTGCGAGCTTTATAACCCGTTTGGGGATCAGTTTGATAAAATGTCACATAAGGAGGGTAAATGATTTAAGAATGCCCGGCAAGACCTCGAAGATGGTTCTTACTGGTGAACCTGGAGGAAGACGGTTGAGAGGAAGGCCCCATCTACAATGGTTTGATGAATTCGAAGAGGATAGCGGAGCTCTGGGATTCCGAGGCTGGCACGCTGTTGCGCGGAACAGAGAAGAATGGAGGAGTTTCTTAAGGCAGGCCATAATCTGCTCTGGAGCGCCTAGAAAGTAAAAGTGGATATTGGAGGGGGGGGGGGGGTTCAGTTATTCGAGTTTTATTATGATTATCTACCACAATTTCTCTTTAAGCAACGGAGGGTTTGAGGTAATCGATTCAAAAGAAAGTATTTTCCGAGACCTGGTTTTTGAAAGACTGGCTTCCAAATCCGTTTCTGGGAGAATACCTACTTGGAACAAGCAGCCTTTCTAGGTGCTTTTGAAAAGGAAATGCTGACTGAAATTTTTTAGAATTCCTCTTTCAGAGATATGTACTAGTTTCATACAAGGAAAAACTGATCTCGTCATATTCTGGTCAGAAGTTAACGTGAAGTACATAGGTTATTCAAAACTCTCCGCCTAGGCAATGAACCTTTATCAAATCATTTACAGTTTTTTTCTCCAATTTCGGGAGCGCGCCGGCTGAAACTTCGGGTGCTTGAGAAAAAATATCAAGTGAAACAAAAAAAAAACAAAAAACACCTTGTGCCTAACTAAAGGCAAAAGACTGATAAACGTAGAATACGTTTCTACATTTTTTACGTAAAATGTGCTATTCATAGGTTGAATGGCAAAGCTCCGTAGCTCACACAGCTGATCTAGGGGGCTTTAGAATTTATAATTAGTTTCTAGATGTCCCAAGGGGCCACCATTGCAAATTTTAGCTTCATATGTTGAATAGTAAATAAATTAGCTCCGGAGCTCACTCAGATTATCTGGGGGGGGGGGGGGAGGGGGGCGCTCTAGACATTATGATTCGTTTTCAGACGTGTCTGGGTTCTCCATTCCAAAGTTTAGCTTCATAGGTTGAATAAATAGCTTGAAATAAATAGCTTGAATAAATAGATTCATAGATTCTATTTCAATAGATGTAATACTGGATGCTCCTGTATTTACGATCATTAATTTGAAAAAAAAAAAAAAAAAAACAGTTATGCCCATAGCTCTGCTATTTGTACAGTCATAGAGTTAGGGTGAATAGGAAAATGTTAGTTAAATCGAGAGCTTTCCAACAGTGGTGAACGATTTTTCTGGGTTGAAAAGGGAAAAAGGTGAACAAACGTAACAACGGAGCCGTTGTATGGGAAAATCATCAGAGAGCTTTGGTGGCGTATTCTACGTGACGGTTTTGTGTGTCATTAATTTTTGGCAAATAGGTCTCCGCAAATATTCTACGTTAAAAAAAAAAAACATATTCACGCCAGTGTTTTTGTTCGCTGTAGACATCTCTTAAACCTACGCATTCAACTGCCCATGGAACAGAACTTCGAGCAATTTTCACAAGACTTTTTTTTTTTTTTTTTGCTCAAGTTGCAAATGGAAATCTCGCTGTTGGACAGAGGGTCTGTGGAGAGTTCTGCACAGCCATCAACGTGGGGTTGAATTGGGACTTTTCCATGAATCCTTGCCGATGCACCATGGGTTATCATTGTTAAGTTGAAACAATGGGGTAGGCAATTGCTGCATCTGCGATATCTTTTGTAGATAGGCAGGGGAGTGGCGACAGTGCAGGCAAATGAAGTGCGGGACGAGAAGAAATCGAATTGCTTTTACTTCTTCCTCGTAGATCCGTGGCCGTATGTGAGAGAGAATCCTTTGCTCAAATTATGTGCAGTAGGTAGGTTACCTGATGACCGGTAATGTGCCAACTGGGTCAGGAATTCAAAGGTTCCGACGACAACCTCCTCCAAGCATGTTTTGAGGGTTTGGGTTGGGGGGGTCCTAAAGTTTTTCTAGATTCGTATATAAAGCTTGCTTTCCGCATATTTCGTAGTGAAAATATAGCGAATTACGACCTTAAATTTGGCAACTGGGCGATTTCGGGCTGCTAAATTCGAACTTGAAGTTGAACATAAAAAATGTCTACCCATTCATGTAGGTACTACCCCAAAAGGTACTGCGAGGAAAATACTAACTAGCGAGAGAAAGAACATCAGTATCATCGATTCGACACTGAGACAATGCAACTAAAATATAAGAATGCTGCAAATTATCATCTCCCAAAGATTTATTACTTACTTGCTACATTGCCCTTCTCATAAGTAGAGTATATAACACATGATGTGCCATTCGATTTATTTTTAATTTATTCGACTGTCTATGTCTGTTCTCACTTTCTTATCTTGTCAGTGTTACGGACGTTGACCAGAGGCGTCGTGATTTGAAGATACGCTGCGACCTGATTTTCCGGTCCCCGTCCGTTCTAGAAAATTAATTTGCGAGCAATACCTAGTTAGTCGAGTCCAAGTTACCACTGTGAACGTTTACACTCCCGGCTCCCCCACGTCTCCCAAGTTAGTAGCGGTAACAACCCTTCCTACTCTGCATACGTACATATGTGTTTACATCATAACATATACCCGAATCACCCTCTAGTTTTATTATTCGTTACACTGGTGTCAAAACTTCTGCGAACCGACAAATACCTGGCCTTCTTTGTGAGCATTGCAAGTACCCACCTATATAAACGGTTTTGTGAGTTTTCGCGAACTGTTATTCTCAATCGTGATTAATCGCGGAATATATGGCTACATCAGCGGACGTTATGCTAGCTGTTCATTATGCTCAGCTCATTTAACTGAGGGGATATGGACATTTGACCCCGCCTCCAGCCCATGTGCCCTCGCCCTATATTACCGTAGAACATTAAGAAATTTAGAAGTTAAATTTGAAAATATCTTGGGTGCCTTTCCTGAGCATGGTGGACCTATCAGGTCCAAGCCCATTCACACGTTCATCAAACTTACGTCGTGCCGTATACAAAACCAAGAAAAGCACCACAGGCCAATTTAGAATCCGCTTCTATACCCTCACCACCGAGAACAGCCCGAAAACTGTCAAAAGGCTCGTCCATCGTAACATAAAATCGGGTGACAATAGTGTCTAATCTTCTGCATTTCGAGGAACAAATCTACTGCATCCTTGCCCGATCTGTGGAGGATGCCATGGAGCCCGAGAGTGCCGGTGTCTCCTCCGAGTACAATGCAACGTTGGAACAGCACTCAGTTACTAGAACTGTGCATCAATTGCCTGGCATGACACCCTGCAAAAAATTGCCCATCACAAAATGTATGCAAGCAGTGTAAAAAGCGTCATCACATGCTACTACATGACAGTGATTACCGTGGGAGAGGAGTGGGCACAGAGGAGGTGACGCTGCACTCGAAAAAGGGGGTGATTAATGTGCAATTTGATCGTTCACAAAATCATGGTTCTGGATGGGACGATCGGGCTCAAAGGGACCTTGTCGCGGAAAGTGATAAAAACTGCGAGCTTGCACCTGAGGACAGGAGCATACCACTGGAAAAGGGTACAGGCTCACAGTGTTCATACACTAATGCTTCTCTTAATTTACCAGCTCACAGTGATCGAATAGGTAGGTATCAACAACTGAATTAATACCTTCAATTCAGTTAATCGGCTAACTTGAGGAAGTCATAAACAATGTAAGAGCTTCTCCCGTGAATGAGTGGATATTAATGACGAATTAGGATAGGAAATCAACGTCCCCAGCATATCGATTCATTTTTGATCTACAATTCCGTTTGGCAATAAACATCTAAAGCTCTTCGGAGAAATGATTTCGTACTATTAACAGTCTTAACGGAAGATTTCTTGCAGAGATGAAAGCTATGCTTAAAGATGAAGCGATAGGAATCGATAAATTCCTTGCAGATTCGAAAAAGCCCACCTCGTCAGCCAACCAATTTCTGCAATTCCTTCAGTTTTATTTATCCAGTCAACTCCCAAAGCTTTTGAGTGGATCAAATTACCTGGACAATATGATAACCATTCAACATTATACTGTATATTTTTCAACATTCCTCCACAAACTTTTCAATAGGCTTATTTTTGGAAATGTTTTAAAAATTGTAAAATTAATTTTTTCTGCGGAGTAGGGAAATCATACCCCACACGGGACTTTTCCTTCCCGTCTTAACCAGCGGCATCGCGATGTGATGACACAACGTGGCCTGATTTTCCGGTCCCCATCCGTTCGGAAAAATATTAATATACGAGCAATACCTACGTAGTCAGTCGAGTCCAAGTTCCCTCTCCCGGCTCCCCCACGTTTCCAAAGTTTGTGGTGGTACCTCTGTACATTACTGCTACTCAATAAATAACTATAAATAGTGGTGATATATGTGTGTGTTTATCTCATAACAAAATATACCATAATCAACTCACTTTTTAATACGCTGCACCAGTAAAGAACTTGCAACTTGAACGGGAATCTAACCATAATAAAGATAATTCTGTATAAAACTATCCACCACTACATATACCCACTTTATGAAAATTTCGAATTGACTCCGAATTCAACCCTTATGTATGCAGTTAATATTCTCTACTAGATAAGCTGAAATCGGGGTTCATCTAATTCATCCTGTATGAGTAGGTACTCGTATGTTATGTCCAAGGGAAACTCCAGCAGTGCAAGAGGTTTGATTACACTGGCCTCATAGCTCAGCCCGTTAGTGATGTTTCGAAAAGAAATTAAGGACATAAGTTTGAACTCTGTCGGGGTAACAAATATTTTTTTAGAACGCAGACTTTAATACAAAATAATTAATCCCTCTCGAGCCAGACTGCAAAAATCGCATTCCTTGAAGTAGCATCTTTCACTTTCTCACTCACTTGAGTCAAAAACACTGCAGACAATGACCTAGCTCAACTGCGACTTGTTCGACTTCCAGCAAGCATATGCTGAGCTAGTGGCCTGCAGTTTCACTTCATCGTTCGTACGACCCCAAATCAGCCGAGACGGCTTGTATTTGACTGCTGGGAAATGTCAAGTCCAAAGAAAACTCCCTCCCACAGTTTGAGATGTTTGATTACATACAATGGCCTCATAGTAGTCAACCCCTTCGAGTACATACTGTTTCTTATGAGAAATTAAGGACAAGAGTTCGAAGTCTGTTGAGATATCTAATATCTCTGGGCTGTTTAAATAAGCTATTTCAGTAAGTCTAAGCTATTCTATGAGAGAAAAGATAAGTCCCTACATCAAAAATCCGTTTCATGTGTCCTTGGTAGGACACGTTTCATGTTCATTGTCTGATCTTGGTACTTATAAAAATTCCAGAATTTCATTTTTAAAACGCTGCAAATTATTACACAAGGGTTTATTATGTATTGAATAGCCCTTCTACGCAGCTCATGTTATAATTATTTAATATTAGGTATTTAAGTATTTATTATCTGCATAAGCATGCATAAGTGGCACCTACCAAAGAGAAATTAATTAAATTAAAAAGTACACCTACAATTTCCTAAATACTGGCTGACGCACCAACTGAAAATTAATTATATAAAATAAATCACCTATGTACCGTACCTACCTATGTTACGTTCGGCTTCAAGGCTCATCTAGTTGGAGCATTGTAACTCAGAAAAATTTCTCCTTAGAACCTACGCTTCAGAAGTCCGGATGACAAAATTTATAATAAACCCGGTTTTGTGAATTGAAAATTCTATTAGAACCCTGTCAGCTGATACGAGCGTCGTAGTTACAAGGCGATTTTTGCTGCGTTTTTCCAGTCAGGCAAGATTTGCTCCCATGTTGTTGATTAATTCTCCCTGCCGACGTTCAAGCCTTTAGGAAGAGCAAACGGATGCATGTACAGCGACCCAGGTGGTTTCGTCCGATTCTTTGAAAAGATGTCTATAAACGAGACCCAACAAAATCATAATGTACTGTTATCTTGAAAGTTTTCGAGATCTCGATTTTTCATTATTTCTGCCCATAATTATGACCCTTCCAGAGTTGATCAAAATTGATGCCGATGTTTCTGGCACATTCCCGGCCGATGTATGATTTTTAAACCAAAGTTCATGAAGGTTGGGCTAGTAGTACCCAAGTATTTAGTTTCGGAAAAAATCTTCTGACGGACTGATTTTCGGTTTATTATTTTCATGAAACTTTCATCAGAGAGAGAGAGTGAGAGAGGGGTTAAAATTTCTCGGTCGATTACAAAGGTTTATTATGGAAAATAATAATCCAAAACCAACAAAACAATGAAGCGAAAATTGGAGTTCTAAAGTCAGCGCTTTCACCAAACATCCGAGAATTAATATAACAATAAATCTTTTGAGGAGCTGGGGGTTCAATTCATTTGTTCAGGGTTTGTGGGCGAGGGGGTCAATTAATTTTCTTGGTTTTTTCTTTATTTGGAAAAATTTGTGTTTTGATGTATTATTAAGCACAAAAATTTTGTTTAAACCTCAAATGTCACGGTTCTATGGCACTCATATACTATCTAACTAACATGTGGAATACCAAAATTACTTCGTTACCCCTTTATTTTCAACCAGCATGCTTAAATTCATCAAATTCCTATGTTATACCACTGTTACTCCTAGAAACAGGACTGCATAACACCAGTTATCACTTCATCCGTGAGATATGCCACCACTGATCTAAGCAAAGCGACTGCGGAGAGGTACCTACTTATAACACCACTTTTACCTTGGAAAACGAAAACGGTGGCAATCGGTTTCCTGAATATAATTGCTGAACATCAGGTTAGTCTCAAGATTCAGACTCTGCTTTCGTTCGCTATGGTGCCTGCTTTGAACTACATACCACTTTATATAATTATTTGGGTTCAAGAATAAAAATAATAAATGAAAAGACACACAATTTCATTCAACGTATGACAATTGTGTTAATAACAAAAATCAAATAAGGGACCATTCAAACATACAAAATTATGGTAAAATCCTTTTGGACCTAAAAGTAAATGGCAGAATAACACAATATTTCAGTAATTTTTCGTTTTCAAAAACAAGAATTACTTTTATAATGAATATAGATTAACAGAAAAATTAATTAAAAACTAAATAAGCTTACTACTTGTAGAAGCAACATAACTATAATACAAATTTTTTAGTTTCAAGTTATAAGGAAAATTTTTTTACTAAATCAAACAATTGCAGTTGAATCCTTCTGGCCTTAACAGTAACTTTAAAGTAGCAAAACAGAAACTTCAAATCATAAAACTTTAAAGAGTAGAAACTTCAGGTATTAGTAAAACCGTACATCGAACCAGAAGCGTTTTAAATTGCTTTTTTCCCGAATAAAATAAGTGATAGTTGGGGCAAGTTTGCATGCAGAAATAAAATGCCGAATATAATTAAAAAGTAGGTACCCGTTTTAGCTTCAAAATTATGTAAATATATGAAGAAAATATCACAATAAAACATCTATTGGTACCTAATGAACCTTCCAGTCTTCGATAACGTTCTCAGTCTTTATAAATTATGAACAATTTCTCCTAGCCTAGCAATATATTAGTTCCAATAAAAGTGACAGTACAACACTGAAAAATGAACGTAAAATACTCCTAAAATAAAATAAAAAAATACTTTTCAAACAATATACTTCCCAAATAATACTGTAAACCTGTATTACCCCATCTTACGGTCATCGCACTTCGGCGTCTGGCGCACAACTGAAATGATCCAGTCTTGCTCCAATGCTATGATAGAAAAGTGGCTAAAACCATAGTGGTTTATCTGTTCTCTAGCGGCCATTTTATTGAGTTACAGTTAAACCGATACTACCTCCATGCAGAGCTCGCCGAGCGCTATCTGGTGGATATATAACTCAAAACAGCCAATTTTGGACTCAAATGTTTGCGTAAAAACAGGGGGCAAAAAGAAAAAGTAGGTACAGAGTGCTGATGAAATCTTCAAACAACCAGATTGTGCCGATATCTCATATTACCTATCTAGCCTACTGGTCCTAGATCACCATTTTGATTCAGCAGATCTCTATTGTATACTGATGAATTGAGCGGCGGACACACATTTACTTTCGGTTCCTAGGTAATAGAAACCTTTAGGTTTGAACTAAATCACTCGTGACGAAGTTGTGGAAATCCATTTCAAAACGGAAGTTTGTGAAAACCTTTAGATTAATCCAACTCTTTTGTTTTGGAAAGGAAAAAGTTCCAGTCATGCGATTTTTCATAATACATACATCGTACTATATTGTTTTGAAATTTTATTACAAAGAAATTGTAAACTTCCAATTTTCCTGGGAAAAAATAGTTCAAAATGATAACTACTCTGGGATCAAAATAGACTAGATTTTTAGCTTTTTTTCTGCCAACATTTGTTTTAAGTACATTTTCAGCATAATTTTTTTATTTATAGCTCATGACCTTCTTTTGACTAAATTCCTGGTTAAAAAAATGTAATTTAAACGATTTTTAACAATTTTTTGAGTTCCTAAATGTTTTAAATGTTGATAAATTTAATGTGCTCAAAAAGTTCCGGTCTTGATTTATTGGCGCACGAACGGAATTTTTATCTCAATCCTAAGGAGTTATCGTGTCGAATGACATACATAAATGAATGTACCTATATATATATGTATATATATATAGGTACCTACCTATATGAAAATTGTTGCAATCCAGGTATCGTTTCAGGATGGCACTAACCGGATTTCAATGAAGAGAATTTTCGAAAATTTTGATTTTAAAATTCTTGGAGCCATTGCAATATTTTCTACGAAAATTCGCTAAAACAGAATTTATGACGAAGCTATGAATTTATACTACCATTCCCTGTCGTTTGCTCATTCTCATCCAGGGTTTTGGTTGTGATTATCGGCATTAGTTCGTATCAATATAGTGAACACTGTAGTAAGCACTGAGTAGGCGGTATGTGGTTCCTTTCCGGGCTGTACCGTCGATGTTGACGGGAGGGAGCGATGACTTCCTTCCCCCTCGCCCCCACCACTTACCGAGGCTGCGCTCGCCTGGCAGTGGCACCCGCCAGAGACAACACCGGAGCCAGTCTCCAATCTGCTGCCCCGGGTGGGAGGACGGACTTTCGGCATGGCGGCTTTCTCGACGAGCGGGGTTGTGGGAGCTCCCAATCTCACCTGCATTCGGCTATAGATCTGTCCTTGACTCACCGTAAGAGGGGGAACTTCAATTACACCACGACTCCCCCCGACGTAGTTTAACATAGTGAGCTTTTTTCTAGCCATAATTGAAATTGGTAGTAATATAAAGTTGGTAGTTCTAGAAAGAAAACAAGACTCAAGTATGTTTATATTTTCTCTTTTTCAACATTATTCAAACTACGCTTTCTATTTTGCTCGTGCATCCATACGTACAATAGTATTATACGAGTATTAATTGTTATTACTAATTAGGTACATCTTAATTAGTTCTTAAATTAAACCAAATTTAATCTTAATTATATATTATCTTGATACGTTAAGAAAAGCTCGGTATTGGTGTTGGTTTGTGCCATTGGCGTCATCTGGGTTGTAAAGCGAAGCGGGTGGTTTATCTCCTTGCGAATGATGTTTCTTTTCATCCGTGCTCGTAAAAACAGCTTAGCCTCATTGCAGCGGCTTCAGTTAGGTTCAGCCCAATGATTCCTAATTAATAGTCCTTAATTATAGAACCCAGGTACCCACGATTTTCAACGTAAAAGTTGAATAAAACAGTTGATGGATTGAAATAGATAAATACCTCGGTTGTTCAAGAAAATGCCAATAGATCAATCCCTTGACCTTCACTTTTTTAAAATTTGGTTACTTATTGGAATGATTTGATCTGAAAAGGACGATTAGGTACCTCCAACCGAGGAGTCCAACCTGTGACAGGATTGCGTTAGGAGCGATCAATTCCACCCCTTTTCACATATTCTTGGATTAGGTAATTAATTACAAAAATAAGACAGAATCAAAGAATAGGAGTACCTACCTTCTTTCATAAATCTTTATTTAGCCAACATGGGATATTTTTTAATATTTGAAAAAAGGGGGTGTTCTATTTCTGCCTCCAATTTTCAAAATGAGATTTCTCCCTTTCAAAACGTCGCCCCCTCATTTTGAAAATACGATTTGGACTCTGAAACTCCCTTTTTGCTGCTGTTATCATTAGAAACATTCCAAGTATGACTAACATTAATGAATTATGGTTTAAAAGAAATGGGGGCTAGTAATTACGTTTTTTCTAGTGAAATACTTTACTACTACTACTTCCAAAGAGCATTAAAAGCGGGATAATATAGTAGGTACAGGTCTGTCAGATGAATCAGTGATATATACACTTTGATCGAAAATTAAGGGGTTGAGAGGCAATAATTAAGTAGGTATAGCTGGATTCCTCCCAGTTCGATCTCAAGGGAGTAAGGGGAATGAATCCCCCCCACATGATCTATTTGTCCAACTAATCTATATTTTGCTAAATAGATTGGTTTAGGATTTTTAACACAGAATGTATTTTAGCCTTGGCATCTCCAAACGAAAACGAAACATTTTGTGTTAAAAAAAATTTGTTGCAACAATTTACGCTTAGAGCCGAGTCGTTGCTAGAGAAATGGTACTTCATTTTTTCATCCCACGAAATTCGTTGACCATTCGTTAAAGCTCTCTATATATCCAACTATATTATGTTAACTACTGCGAAATGCGTGACCAACAAGCTGAGTTATAAGCATGATTATATGAATAATAAATTGTTCAGACACAAGTGATCATTCTCAGTTATTGATATTGTGATTATGATTGCAACCGCTTGTTAATTTCTGATGATTCAGTGAATAAATGAAAGCTTATGACGAGGAGGTTTCAAATATGGCGCCTTTGGGCCCCAAACCCATCCGGGGGGGGGGGGGGGGGATGCATTTTTTTTTTTTTTTTTCGTGTTAGGGCTTAAATGAAAGCTTATGATGAGGGAATTCAAATAAAATATTACGCTGGTGATAAATAAATAAAACTACTTGACATATTTGTGATAAGATACACCGCAAGACCTGAGTCATTCTTATATGCGGGTTTCACGGGTTTATGTGAAACGCGTGAGCTAAAACACATTCTGGTTTCAAAATTCAAACACAATTTCATTCGAAATATGTAAATAGAGGTAACCGAGGGTCCAAGGGGCTTGCCCCCTGGCTTGGCGGGGAGTGCCAAGTTTTATTTATTTTTGAGATGCGAACTTGCGAGCATCCAGACCACCAAACTAACTATACACATCATTCAAAAGCAATTTGTCCAAGCATTTGTTATTTGTGAAAAGTAAAATTTGTTACTTCAAGTAGGTAATTAAATGACTATGAGTAATGTGTATAATTCGGTGGTCTGGATACTCACAACCTCGCATCAAGAATTTTTTTAAACTCTTAAATCAATCCTTTAGTAAAAATAGTCTATTAGATCAAAATATATGGTTGAATCGGGTGTAGAGAACCCCAGACTCTCCCGAAGATCGAATAGAGTCGAGTCTAACCTTACCAATGAGTTGCCTAACCTAACTGGTTGCATGTCGTTTTTCGAATATTGTTTCAATTTAAACGGGGGGGGGGGGGGGGGGGTAGTAGTTTTTCACTAGGCAAAAACTTTGCCCCCAATTTTTTGAAGCCATAATTAGTTCATGTTAGTCATACTTGGAATATTTCAAAAGGTAACAGTCAAACAGAGGGAGTTTTGAAGAGCCAAAATCGTATTTTCAAAATGAGAAAGCGATGTTTTGAACGGGAGAAATCTCAGGTTGAAAATTGGGGGCAGTAGTGAAGAGCACACGAAAAGTGACGACCAACGTATGTGTATTCTCCGAATTCCAATAAGTATTCTACTACGTTAAGTGTATTTACATTTCTTTTCTTCTTTTCTTACGTACCTACCTACCAGTTAAATTCACCAACGAAGTTACCGACTGAATGGAGACGTCGAACAAAAAGATAACTCATCCTACAGGAACGAGCTGATAACCTTGGGGAGCAGACCTTTTCATTCTGGGTATTTCTGTTCGGAGCTACCACCCAGATCTAAACATTACGCCACCACTCCTGGATATCGTTATGCCTAGTCCGGTAATTCTTTTCACCCTCTATACGGGAAAAAATAGTCAAGCTCATTATCCAAAATTCTGTAGGATTTGTGAGGGGGGGGGGGGGTCGAGGCACTATATCCTAAATCAAAGGTAGCTTCTAAAGCATTCACAGCCGTTAAAATCTTGCCAAATACCTATTCCCATCAATTTTTGTCATCTGGCTAACATTTTCAGATGATCACATTTTCTCATGACCATTTCATTTTAATTAAATGCCAACAGTAGGTATCGCACGCGCGAAAAGTTATTCCCTTGAACACGCATTTTACACCGTTAATGTACACCTGTTTGTGATGCCTTTACATTTGTATGATGTAGGTACTCAACATTACGAATGTAACACCCCTTATGAGCAAAATTCGTGAAGTTATGCAAATTCATTTTTTTTAATTTTGCACTTTTTGTGCACATAAAAATTGTTTACAATCAAATGTGGTTGCATTAACAAAAATCAAATCGTAATTTACTATATCCGTAGTTCAAATTTTAGGATTTGTATTTTATCGATTTTTAGCACATCTTAATCACATTCAAGTGCATTTTTAAGCATACCTATCTTTTTTTTGCGAAAGAACGGATTTTTTTATTTCAATTCGAAAGAGAGATCGTCTGGAATGAAACTTGCATATAGAAAAGTATATGGTACCTAGTTTCTATAATATGAAAAGGTGTACCTACATGATGCATGTACATGATACATTCCATGTATCATAATCCCTCAAAACGAATTGTCCATTCCATTTCCAATTTTTGGAGCTATTACAATAAATTCATTTTCTTCTAAAATTCGCTGCACTTGGTGGATTAATTGTATCGGTGTTGCTTACAATAGTTATCGCTGATTCAACCACTGTAAAATTTGTATTTTAGCGACGTTGAAAGTTTCGAAAATTCAACCCAAACCATCCCTGGAAATTTCATCAAAATATTGAGTATTGAGTATAAGTATTGACAAAGAACAAGTTCCTTCCATTCCATAGTGTTGATAAAATGCTCAAGCAATCACCTCGAGTCCATCCTTCAACTCTGTACCTACCCTCCAATTCTAAGCGAATCCAGACCATTTAGATGGTGAGAAATAGATGATTCAGGGATTTCTTGTTGGCGTATCAAATGTATATTTCAACTGGAGATAAAACATGAATTTATAATTATATCATTTGTATTCGTGATTTTTTTTTTTTTTTTTTTCGTAATTAGGAATATAGGTACAGGGTGTTCACACTTTTGGTTTACTAATCTCCTAGGGGTCGATTCTACAACTAATTTGCAACAATGCCTCTTGGGCATTATTTTCGAGTTATTCGAGATTTAAGATTATTTTCGTGTAACGCGCGCGGGAATTCAGGGGATTATGAATGCCGTCCTGCTATTTAAAAATTACAAGATTTTCAAGTTTCTACAATTTTTTCACTTTGGTGTGAATTTGTGACAACTAAATCCGCACATTTTTACACGTTGGGTAGCCTATCCGAAAGGAAATTTAACGCTCTTTTCAATGGTATCTTCAAATTTGAATTTACTCAATATGGAAGGGAGTTATAGCCGATTTTGTGAGGTAAGGTTGAAAACACGAAAAAAATCGCGAATATTTCGAAAACAATTCCTCTGAAAAAAGTCTGAAGCACTTTTTGTTGCAAATTAGTTGCAGAATCGACCCTTTGGAGGTTAGAAACCAAAAGAGTGAACACCCTGTATACGTATTACTAGTCCTATTCTCAGGAATTCGTCGAATACCAATATTGCCCAGCAATCCCGGCTACGTACCAACACTAAATTACCATGAATTGCCACGTGGGTGACTTAATTATTCATGTCTGAAGGAAATCGAAGAGGCAAAACTTTCAGAAAAAGGAACGTTTTTCCAACAATAAAACAGTTTTGGATCTTTATAGAAATGCACGGAGCTTGTTTCGAAATTTGATGAAAATTGTTCCATCCCTCAGATTGTGGGGGGAGCATTAATTCAAGAATGAACAATAAATTACAGGATCACAGAGGTTTTCTGTGGATAGGTAACACCATCTTGAGTGATTATCAATCAGATCCCCAGGTTCAAGTTTCAGCTCAGCTGATCTCGTGCCCCCCCCCCCCCCCCCCCTTTTTTTTTTTTTTTTACTTAGATAATCAAGAACTTTTGCTCAGTGGAGGAAAAGGTAAAACCCGAGATTTTAGAATCAGGTGATCCTAGGGCTTCATTGTTGACTACCCTGATACAAGAGTTCCATTTTTGACACAGCTAGCCTTTGCCACAAAATTATATTCTTGATTTACCTGATCTGTGTCCTCTATCTTCGATTTGGTAGGTAGGTATGCTGTTACAGGACTCAATATTCAAAATCTTCAGCATCGCATATTATTCAGGAAGTATGTAACCTCATGTACCTTGATACAGGCTCTGAGGAGGGACAAACTACTCTTTCGATAGACACATAAAGGCGTCAATTAAAATGTCAGCGTCTTAGATAGGAAATTAGCCTCCGAGCTTGTTTGAAAAAGAATCTCCGGGGCCTCCTCATTGTTATCCAACATTATTGTTGTTTTTTCCTCTGGGTTCGTGTATTTTTTAAATACCACCATCGTAAGATGAGTTGGGAAAATATCACTCAGCTGATTGATGCATGCAATTGAGGACCAGGTAATTCTCACCCAGTGACCCGAAGGTTCCTTTTAGCGAATTTTCTTAGAAAATAAAGCTATTGCAATGGCTCCAAAAATTTTAAAATAAAAATTTTCAAAAATTTTCTTCATCGAAATCTGTTTTGAGGCATTCTGAAATGATTCCTGGATTTCAACGCTTTTTTATATGTATATATATATATATATATATATATATATATATATATATATATATATATATATATATATGTATGTGTCATTCCAGACGATAACTCTCGATAGAATTGAGATAAAAACTTCGTTCTTTCGCCAAAAAATCAAGCATTTCAAAAGAAAGGATGAGTTCGTTGGACAACACTTTTTGAGCACATTAAATTGGTCAAATTTCAAAAAATGTACTTAAAAAATCACTAAAAAAGGCAAAAAACCGCTAAAAATTAACAAATTTCTATTTTTAGCAGAATGCTACTCGAAAAAAATTAATCGAACATGAACTAGGACATTTTAAAATTTAAGCACAAAATTGTACTGGAAAATGTACTTAAATTTCATTAAAATAAGCTAAAAATCTATAGGAACACTTGAAAAAATTGTAAAAATCCATAAAATCGTTTGTTCATTGGAATATTACTCACAAAAAGTTAGTTTGCTATAAAATGTATAATACAATTTTTATTTGTCCCCAATGTGCTCAAATTTCAACAGAATTTAACAAAAATGTAATACGACCATTTATGAAAATTCGCTCATACGATCATGCTGCATGACTGGAACTTTGAAACTCTAAGTCGTTCTGCAGAACCTTGAGAGCGAATTATTGCGATTGCTTTCACGATTTTTTATTACACTGGTTTTAGAATTTAAGCACTATTGGCACAGAAATTTTTTGACTTTCAAATGCCTGGCGAACAAACTTCTTCTAAATATTTTAAAATTGCAGTAGCTAATTTCCTCAGATATTCGCTAAGATACCGTCTAAGGGGCTCCTGCTGCTGATTGTTCGGTTGCTCAATACCTGCTAAAGAAACTTCAATTCCTCAAATCCAACATATTTCACATATTTAACAACCATTGGTAGAAGAGCTAACTAAAGCTCATGTGGGGAAAAACACAAGAAAATTGAGGTTTTAAAACATGATATCTTGTATTGGTCTACTGAGAAGCCGTTCCGCTTAAGGAAAGAAAAAAAGTGACACTCCTCCACTTACATACACAAGCCGAAAGTCTCTTGCTTGGCACTCGATACAGACGTCCCGCTTGAGAGATGCTGAACAAGGGTGGTTCTGAAAATGTCTACTAGTTTCAAGTTACAGCAATCTGATTAAGAGAATAACAGAGGCGTATGTAGAAAAACAAAATACCGGGGGGGGGGGGGGGGGGCATATAACTTACCCAAAAGTTTTCCTAACTCCAAAAAAAGGGGGGAAAAGAACAAAAAACAATGATTTAAAATAAAAATGCCTTTGAATATTTGAAATTACACTAGGTGCCTATAACAAAAAATATCCTAGAGATTGTCAAATCTCAGAAAAACTTGCTCAAGTAATAATCTTTCAAACGGTAGGTTCTAGGAATAGTCTTTCAACTTTGCTATTCTATTCTGATTTTTTGAGAAATTTAAGCTGGAGTGTGAAAAAACGTGGATTCAGTTGGTGGGAGAAGGTCGAAGAAGCACTAATTGATTGGTTTAGAGTGGAGAAATATGGGGCTTTAAAGCAAAAAAAGGATTTTTGTGAAGGAAAAAACCTTTTAAAAATCTTATCTCAGGTTGAGATAGAAAATTGCGCTTGCCATGTTTTACTCAATTTCATGTCTAGTCTATGAAAAAAAAATCAGGATTTGATAAGGGTTAGACTTCCAAAAAGGTATCTTCAAATTAAGGGTTTTATCGCCACTTCCTAAATTTCCCAACTTCTCCAAAGTCAGTGAAAACAGGGGGGGGGGGGGGGGGGGGGTCCCGCGTTTTATTCTGCAAGTCAATGGGAAAGGGGCTCAGCTGCAACTTGCTCAATACAAACTTTGGAAGTATTTAACCCTGATAGGAATGGACTTTGGCAGACAAGGTGATAATGAATGTCAAAAGTTTAAACGGAGGGGACAGAACTCACCCAAAATGAAGCCAATTTTCAATTGTTTGTAACTCCCTCATTTTAAAATTCTTCGGGTCGAATCGCTTTACTTCTTAAAATACAGAATGGAAAACACTTTCTCCTCCTCCGATGAACATGGACCCATTTTCGGCCACGGCTCCACGACTGTTAGGAGAGCGTAGTTGACGTCAAAATTCGTAGAGTAGACGCCAAGTTGGGTGTGTCACATAGCTTCCTCGCATCCGTAACATGAATGTATAGATCGTTGAAATGTTCAAATATCTTAGAAAATTCCTTAATAGTAAATCAAGATGTAGGTTTGTCGTAAAACGCCAAAATCGGTCAATTAGAAAACGAGGAAATGATATGCTTGAAGTAATTTTCATTTGCGAATGCGCATAATGAAGCAACGATTTGAAAACTAGGAAATTGGTAGGGGACCATCTACAGCCTAACCCGCACATTCCCTAAAAATGCTAACAAAAACGTATGAAAACTGGAAATTAAGTTCGTTTCAAGGATTAAGTACACATCTGCACATACACAGCAACTGGCAACACAGCAGCCAGCTACCAATGTTGCAGCCGTGTTGAAATTGATGAATTGATCATCGTCTTTTCCCAATTTTCTTCCGACAAGGACGTGAGAAAATGATGCCTGATGAAATTTGCATTTGCGTGTGCACAAAGTGAAGCAACTATTGATCGGGGAGCAATAAAACTGATAGGGGACCATCTACATCTTAACCCGCACATTCACTGAAAATTCCATCAACATCGGTTAAAAATTGTGGAAATGTTAGCTTGTTATAAGGATTTGCAGACACACGATAGCACTTTCTGAAACGTAAAATGCGAGTGGAAATTTCAGTTTTGGAGACAAAACATTTTCCATCTCCCGAACGTAAAAACAATGCTTCAAAATACAGTTCAGGGGACCTATTTTTCGTCAATTCAATTAGACCCAACATTAAACTGATATAGAAAACAATAAAAATAATAAATTTAATTAAACTAGGCATATTTATGGCTGCCCCTAAATTCAATGATTTCTTCTAGTTTAATGTGAACTGCCGATTAGTTGATTAATCTGATGCCTAAATGTAGCAATATTCGAATTCTGGGAAACTAATATCATACACACTGACATAGGGTTTTTTCAAATAACTAAACCCAATTTTATTCAGTATACTTTGAACAAATCAACTCAGTCCATGAAAAAGTAAATACTATACTAACTAGTTCCTCTATACTAATTTAGGTCTTACCTAATCTGGATGTTTTTAAGAACTTCACGCAAACTCCTTGCCATGGCTATGGATAGCACCAGACGAATTAATAGGATCTATATGAGTGAACTGTGGCTTTGGGATAATTGAATTAGTACCTACCTATTCAAGTATCCAATCCATTCAATAATATTAAATAATTAAGTATATAATTATTAAAATAACGGTATTAGTATCCAGCAACCTACGTGATAACCTGTTATAGTAGCATCCTAGTTTATTTATTAAAATAAATCATCATTCTATCTCTAATTACAGAGTAAGTAGTAGGGTAGATTTTCCATAGGATGTCAATCTATGGAAGTTGACACCTGCGGATGGTTGAGCCGATGAGGAGACCAGTAAAACATTAGTGACGTAATAGGCGATTCCGGCGATTTTACAATTTTTCTACTAAACCAGCCCGTGCAGAGCTCCCTAAACAATTGCTATTTAAGAAGTAGCTGGTGACTGGAAGTGTGCAAAAACAAGTGTTGAAACGTCAATCTACATGACGTCACCGACCCCATATCCTTCTAAGGTTAAACCCACTCATCGCAACAACTACGCCCAAGGCTCCGTTCCTCTTGCAGACTCCCGGGAAATCCATATGAATTTCCCAGATTCTTCCCACGATTTTCCTGATTCGAAATTTTCGCATGAAAATATGAATTAAATCAAATAAGGCAAACAAATTCCAAGATAGTGAGTTTTATCATGAATAGGTACCTATGTAGGTATATATACATAAGAAACAAAAGGTTACATTTAAAAATCAAATGGCTCACACGAAATGCTCACACATCAGGATTCTGAACATAAATAGATGCCATTACTTCCCCATTATTGTAGGACAACAACATTTCTTCATGTTTTAGCCCATTTCACTAGACCTCTTAAAAATCAAGATAAAACACCAAAAACACTAAAAATAAGGATTTAGTTTCTAGAGATAGTATCTTTGTTGTCATTACAATACGAATAGGTACATTAGATAAACCATACCATTGCCTCCCCATTGTGGAGGCACCTATATACATGCACCTCACCAAATAATTCTTCAACTTCTCCTATTGAACATAGTTATCCATGATATTTTCAGGTTCTCTAGGTCTTTCGGGTCCGTACTCCAAGTAAAATAAACGGAATTTTGAGTTGAAAATGCGAATTTCTCGCTAGACTGTCGTCGAAGGTGTAGTAACGTAAATTCACGTAATGATCATAGCTCAAAAGAATTCCCCAATAAACTTACTACGTAATTCGATGATTATTTGTGTTTACTTTCAACACAAATTTTAATCATAATACCTACGTCTGACCAGACATGAATGAAAACAGTAGCGCCATATCAATGCTGATGAGACGTATTTACCTGAAATGCTGAAAGACAAAATAGGAGTATTGAAAAATACAACAATGAAAGTACAAAGACTAATCAAACAAAACGTACCAATCCGATTATAAAATGGACGATTGACGGCGACTTGGATATCTTCTCCTGGAACAGGAATACAGGTTTAATTTGCACATAGAACGACAGGATGGCAAAGCCATAGTGCATAATTATCATAACAAGCAGGCTCCTAAACCTAATGAAAAGTTTTTCTCCGTGACATGGCTACTTAAAACAAACCCAGAATCACAACGATTCCCTTACGCAGGTATGTCATTAATATGCGCGTCATTCCTCAAAATCTGATATCTGATTCCTTGTCACTGGTTGAGTGCCAGTCTGGACGATACCTAACCTTGGAGTAATGTAAAAAATCACAAATAAGTAAAGTTTCATAACAAACTGTGAGTTCCAAGACTATACTAATTGTACACAAAAGTGCGCTCACAAAATGAATAAAAACTACATACAAAAAACCTTCGAGTTTATTATCATAGTAGAATAGTAATACTATTGCAACGGCACCAAAATTTTTAAAATAAAAAATTTCTAAAATCGTGGAAATCCGTTTTAAGGCATTCTGAAACGATTTCTTTGAGTTTAACGCTTATTCATAAACAAATATATATTCATTTATATGTATCATTATTTCAAGCGATAACTCTCTTTGGGATAGAGATTTAAAAAATCCAACATTCCAGAAGAAAGGATGAGTTCGTTTGAACTGTTTTTGAGCAAAGTAAATTGCTCAAATCCCCAAAAAATATGCTAAAAAAAAAAAGAAGAAAAATTACTAAAAATGGCGAAAACGGAAAAAATGTATGCACAAAATTATACTGAAAATGAACTTTAAAAAATCATTATAAAAGGCCGTAAAAAATATAAAAATTCAAAAGTTGGTTTGTAAATCTGGATATTATTTAGTAAACTATTTTTGCCATAAACTGTCATTCAAAAATTTCTTTCCATACAAAGTACTCAAGTTTTAAAACAATGCAACATAGAATACGAAAATTTGCTCGTACAACCATGCTGTATGGCTAGAACTAGATAGTTTCCAAGGAGCACATTTTGCGTCTCCTGACTTTTTTTTTTTTTTTTTTTTTTTTTTTCAACGTGAGGCTCAAATTTGGTACAATATTTCGAGGAAAAAATGTTTTCATGCCCTTCATAAAAAAAAATGAGTCGTTACCAAAATGTGCTATGCGTTAAAAGTGGGGCCAACAAACACATAGGTACGTCTTTCCTCTTAGTTGAGTAGATGGTCACACCGACCTTCAAACCACAAGGGACGGAAAAAAATATCGCGCGGAATCAGCTAATGTATGATTTAAGTATTCCCGAATCTGAAAATCGTTTTGCGATTCACTTTTGACAACTGACGTCGTTGACGACATTGTTTTATTTCCCCCCTTGCTCAGTGGGGTGCGGACAGTTGGTTGGACATGGCTTTTGGTAGTTCATTCTATCCAACATACTGCATTATATATTTTTTTAAATCGATAAAGGAATCCTAAAAGGCGGTACTACCTCTATTTTTCACTACATAGAATGGAACAACAGAGTTTCAAGGAACAACATGGCCCGAAAGGCTTAATATGAATCAGGGGGTTTTGCCTTAAAATATATGATTTTTCAACGGGTTTTCAAGGAAACCTGTGTCCACCTCCCACCCTTAAACTTGAATTTCTCCACTTCAGTTCATTTAATTTTAATTTTTGACCATATTTTCGGAATCAACGTTAAATTTTCTATAAGCTTGTTGCACTTTTATGCAGGAAATTTCCTCTACTGCCCACAACGCAACTCAAGATAAAATTTTTTGAAAAAATTAAATTTCTGAAAATCTTTAAAACGTTAAAATTGTTCCAAAAAAATTCCAGGAAACTGGCAAATCTCTCTCTTTCTTTTATCCTAAGCCGGCAGGAGGCTTCAGAGCCAGCCTAGTACATGTTGCTTTACTTCTTCCAAATGGTATCGTTGCTGGCGTGTCGCTTGCATAGTTCCAAATGCCTGGCGTCCAGTAGGGAATGTTGCCACACCGATGCAGGAAATCGTGGACAGTGGTCAATCTGAAGATGGCTTCGAATTCACGCTGGGGGCAATCTACCCGGGATGGACTGGATAACAAGTGGTTCCGCTGTTTCCCTGCCTTTCTTTGATTAATTGATTCATTTTCTTTGCTGCGTCACTAATTGTCTGGTTTAGGGTGGTAGGGTCGTCGGGTGGTGGCATATTGCTCCTTTGCTTTACAATTCGTCAGCTCTCTCGTTACCCACCATTCCACAGTGTGATGCCACCCACTGGAAGACAACGCGCCATTTCCCCCTGACCAGAGCACCAACAGCTCTCTTCGCAAGTAAGGTGTGCATCCTCTGGTGCACAGAGTGCAGGGATGGCCAACTGGGAATCAACAAAGAAAACCGCTCTTGTAGGGACTCGGGACAGTTCCAGGAGTCTCACTGCTGCCTCCAAAATGGCACGCACCTCCAAGTCAAAGTTGGTGGATGCAGAGCTCAGTGGGAAGCCACTTTCGAAAAATCCTAGTGTGTAGAAGCCGGTGCCCGTCTTCCGTTGCCCTGGGTCAGAGGAGCCATGAGTATAGATGTGAACCCAGGAGTCTTCTGGGTATCTCTCACAGATCATCTCTAGTGATCAGGCTCTAAGTTCTTCAGGGCAAGTGTCTTCTTTTCTTGTTATGAGACAAATGGAGAGATTAAACTCGGGGATGGGCAGGCTCAGATCCGCTGTTGTGGCCACAGAAGCTCCAGGTGTTGAAGAGACTGTCAATCCATATTTCTCTCTTATCTTTGTTGCTGAGGTCAGAAAGGTTGTTTGGGTCTTGAGGCGGTCAGTTGGTTGGCGGTAGGTCTCCCAGTGCAGAACAGGCAAGCGCATCACCTTCTTGTCAAGCTTAAGGGTGTTGACCTCATTGCGCAGTCAAGGGGGTTCATTCCTGTTTGGGATTTCATTGTTGCAATAGGTGTGGATTTTGCAGCTCCAGTTATACACATGAGCTCCTTGTTCTGGAGTCCGTCCAGCATCCTAGCACAGTGGTATAAGCAGTTGATATGAGTTCAGACACATACTCAAGAGCAGGGCGAATGTACGTCTTAAACGTGGTGGTGAGAACATCCTGGTCAGTTCCCCAGGTTACCCCAGCCAACCGCTTCAGGAGCCATAGTCTCGCCTCTCCACTAGCAGTCAACTGCTCTGCCTGTTTACTCCAAGTGAGCTTCTTATTGAGCACCACTTGAAGATGACGACAGCAATTCTCCACAGAGATCCTTGCTCCATGGTAGTAGATGTCCACCTCATGCTCAACAGTGGAAAGGGAGAATAGCTTACTAACAGTTTTGTCTGTGTTGACGACCATATGACTGTCACTGCTATAATAAATTTTACTTTGCTATTTAGTGGAGAAAATTTTGTTTAAATGTTGAAAAATGAGGGTTTTTTCAATGAGATCAGGGGTTTCTGAAAACATGACCCTCTATGAACCTACGAGTTCGGGGTCGGTTTCTACGTATTTTTTCACGCTGAATCGAATTGTAATAGTTGCAAATGTCTCCAACTCCGTCATAACCGAGTTTTTCACTTTATTTCACTAGTTTTTCCCCTAAAACGCGTACAATTGTTATTATGCACAACAAACTAAAAATTTGTAAGTCCAAGTGTGTTTTGTTTCAAAATGCCACAAAACGGATTTCTATTAAGGAAATTTGTACTCGAGTTTTTTGAATCATTGCAATAGCTTCATTTTCTACGAAAATTCACTAACCCAAGGTTTAGTACCTACTGCTATTTGACCGCTACAAATATGGACACATAAAAAGTTAGGATTTTCTCTTCTACAGTTAAAAAGGGATTTAAAATCTCAATATTGGCTACTTCCGATTAGCTAATATTAATAACATGAAGATTTAGTGATGTTCCACTTTCTCCTATGGTTCACACACCTAACCACAAACTACAAAATGTTCTTTCGTGAGATTTTTCTTTTATAAGAGTTACCTAATCACTCAATTTAAATGAAAACACTTCGTCAGTAATTTAAATCTATTAAAAAACGGATTACCTGGTAATTTAGGAATTTCTAGGATCTTATTTAAAAGTTTCAACGAAGAAAAAATGAACAAAATGTACCTTCACTAAAAAAATGTTTTTCTTTGTGGAAGCATTCTCTAACTAATAACCTATCTGGATACAGCCACTCTTCAAGTAGGTAACTATAAAATGAAATAAAATTGAAAATAATTTTTCATCTTACTTAAAATCAGTCTAATTCCAATATAAAAGCTAAGGAACTGTTGAATGATTCAAATTCACAATTTCGCTGTCTTAATTATCAAATTTTAGGAGGCTCGTACACTGTACTAAGTAGGTACATTCCAGTTGATTTTAATACAGCTTCAAGATCTAAATTGAATCAAAATGTGAACGCAAATGTAGCCCTTCGAATACATCCTTGTCAAACAATTATTAGTATTCTCTTTTTTTATAACGTAGTTGATAGATTATTATTATCTCATTATTCCCAAGGTCATGTATATCGTCTAGATCTAAAAGGAAATCCTCATATAAAAAAATTGTTTTAAACTTTTGCCCCAAAAATAGATCTTTTCAGAGAACTTGGAAAATCATGTTAAAATGTATCTAGCTTCAAACATTAATTTACTTGATAATAATTCCACTATTATTTGATACAAATATTTTTCATTGGACTCTGGATTGTTGGGAAAAAACAACTTACAACAAATTCTTATTGATTGAACTAGGTAATTAATTGCTTATCAGAATATATACATGTATTATTCAACATATTATATATTCTGTTAACAACAGGCAGTTTGTTAGCGGCGGAAATTCGTGACAAGTGGAGAAGCCTTGATGGGTTGCTATACGGGTGTTCCGAGTGAAGCATGGGTTGCATTATTGATAGGTGATGGACGGGAATTTGATATTTCGTGCGAAGCGAGGAACGGAAAACCGATTTGTTTGGCTCCCGAAATGTTATTATGGTTGCCAACTTTCTTCGCGCGAGTTTTGTTTTGACGATTTCGATCAGCTGAGTGAGCCGAATTCTCTCCTTATTCTCCCTAGGAAGTTGAAATGATAGGGTGACTCTTTGGGACGATTGAAATCTTGGGCTCTTTCTTAATTAGCTGAGTGAGTTAAATTCAATCCCGTTAACCCTAGGAAGATAAAATTTGATAAGGAGACTCTCTGGGTCATTAAAAGACGATTGAAATGATAGGCTCTTTCATGATCAGCTGAGTCTAAACTAAACACTCTCCTGTTCACTCTAAGAAGTTGAAATTTGATTGGGAGACTCTCTGGGTCATTAAGAGACGATTGAAATTATGGTATCTTTCTTGATCAGCTGAGTGAGCTAAATCTTTTCCTGTTCACCCTAGGAAGTTAAAATTTCATAGGGCGACTCTGGGACATTGAAAGACGATTTTGCTTTTATTCTGTAATTTGGCATGTAGCCTCCGTAGTTACGAACGCAGCCTGAATATGGTTATTTCAGCAGTCTATGCACCGACTAACCCGTACAGGTGGGTCCGTGCAATTCACGGGTAACCGGCTAGTAGAATAATAATAATAGAGAATGTAGCCTGTTTCCTCTTTCGTACGGTAAACATCTCCCCTTTCCTCCGCCTCGCTATATTATTTCTTTCTCCGCAATGAGCTCTTTGAAACTAGACACATTACTAGGTTTGCTAATTCTAAAGACATCCGCAAAGTGTGATATTAAATTAGGCTCGACTAAAACGTTTTTGCGTCAACTGCGACTGGGTAGGTACTTTCTAAGTGTGAAATCAACATTGAATGATGTTTGTTCAAACCGCATGCAAGACAATCCTTTTTCCTACATAATACCTTTTGGTATGTCCTGATATGGTTTACAAGTGATCTAAACTCCAATAGTATTGACGAGTTCATCTTTCATTAATTTATCTAAGTATAGTGTCCTATTGTAGCAGTGCTAGGAGCTTCTAACCCAGTCAATGAGAAGGTTTATTATAAAATAATATGTGGTGCCATTCAGCACTGTCGGTGCCAACAAATTAAGCAGTCACTATATCCTTTCCAAGGTTTTCCGAAATATATGTATACATTATTGTTATTGTTCAACATTTTGTTGAATAGCAATGTACGTCTATTCTTTACTTATGAATAAAAATCACATAACAATAAATATTAATCCATGGAAGATTGCTCGACAACGTGGTCGAAAATTATCAACTAGGTAGTTTGAATGATATGAACTGCAGTATTGATGAATAAGGTGGTATCTCTGGGTCCTCCTCGGTCATTATTCTAGGTAAATTAATTTACAATTCCTCCACTTGTCCACAACTGGAGTGAATGTGCGAATTTGCAATTAGAACCAGGTTTAGTAGTAAGAACCCTCATCTTAGTTCATGTACACTAAATATTTATTCCTTCTCGCAAATTGAAAGATGCTCGTTTGTTAATCACAAGTTAACACAATTTTTGGAAACAAGAAACAATCTGTGCCAACCAAGTTGACGACAATTACAAATATTAGAGTGAAGTGGCAACAGAAAACGGCTCAAGAAACTAGAAGAATTGTATTTGGATTCATAAAATATTCACAGTCTTCTTTACAAGCGGTGACAAAAAACGAAGACGTAATTTCCTTCGTTCCATAACATGAATGAATCCACACAAAAACGTCAACACCTATACACCAGATATCAAAAACGAGTGCGACTCCTTCAGAAATTGGGTTTTGGGGGCTTCTTGCTTTGTTGAAGGTTCCTACTTTCCTTGATGCCATCCAAGTAATTTTCATTTAGTAAAATGACGGTTTCCCCTCAAAATCCAACAATGAAACGACGTTCCATTGAGGAACTAAATAATTGGTTCAATTTATCAAAAAGCTTAACCTTGCCAGCTTGATCTACTTCATCTTTAATTTAGTCAAAGCAATTTTTAAAATACATCAAATTGCAAGACAAATGATGAATCATTGGTGGGGTTCATGGCACATTCACTTCTACTCCTTGTAATGGAGCAGCAGGGTCCTTATCATCAATAAATCAGCAGAGGAGTTCAACAGCCCCGATGAAATTGTGTAATGTCCTTTTTCTCAATGATCTTAGGTGATTTTTGTTATATTTTACTAAACAAACAGTATATACCTACAATTACACAAGACAAGTTAAGTGTCCAATAATTTTTCAATTACCACGTCATTCATTTTATCCAGTGAAGAGACTTTATGAAAGCAAGCTCTCTCGACTTGCCTTTATAACTCTTTGCATTGATGCCAAATTACCCCCCAAATGCCCTCCATTGCCAATACCAGTGCCCTCGAAAAGCCAAATTACCCTTTTTTAACATTCCCTACATGTCAAGTAAGTACAGATTTGTGCCGAGTGGGCCGTAGACAAGTAGTGAACTTGACATGAAACCAATTGACAGGAAAAACATTTGAAAACAAGACGGCAAGATTAAACAGTACCTACCAGTGATAGTTCTGTCTAATCCAATGACTTCACAACTAGTTTTACCCAAGGACATTATAGCCCAGAATCAACACTGCTCCAAGTCATGTGTTTGAGAATAGTTATCTGCTGGTGTGGGTACCTTTCATAATATTCAGTCTGTGATTTCCTGCAAATTGTGTCATTCTCAAAGTATGGCAAATCTAGTGTCTCATAAATTTTCCCTTATGAAAAATAGCTACCCAAAGTTATTCCTAATGGGATTTTAGAAAAAATTAAGAGTGTAATCCAAACTAAATCAATATCACGCTCAGAGAGTGATATGGGTTGTAGGTAAATGCTTGCGTTGATCGCTACTTGACAAACTTGTTCACAATGTCACTGATGTGGAACAGGAATTAAGCTTTAGTCTCCCTATTTTCTTAATTTTTATGCTGAAACTCTTACCTAAAGGGAACGCGCTTTATCCAATAATTCGAAGCAGAAGTTCGCCAAATAATGCTGCTCTAATATGCGCAAACTGTCGAGCCCCGTATTATGTTAAATTACAATATCATGCAACTCAGACTATTTGAAAGAAGATGGATGGCTGGCTGCCTTTTCGACTTTCAAGCTTAGCTTATATGGCATAATCTATTGTCATATCTAGTGTCTAAGAACCTCTGGACGTACCTAACAAAATCGCCTCAACACCCCCGCAGAGAAAACTACTTCCAACATTCCGCAATAGTATTCTGAATTTACAGAAGCCATTCATTGTGTTTGGTCTACCTATCTCAACTTCCAAGTTAAGGAAGATTTTATCAAGAGTAATACAAATAAAACGGTTTCAGTACCTAATAACGTTAATTTCCAAACAGCGCTACATTACATTGATTTTGATGAGGAAAAAAAGAAAAAAAAAAAACAACAACCTAATAATATAGGTAATTGTTTCTTCCTGATGATGAACTTTTACTGTTGCTAATGAACAATGGTTTACTGAATCCGTTTTGTTATTGAAATGTTTTTCCACAGCTTCATGGATAGTGATTGTTCGATCAAGAGCTTGGTGGGTTGTGAGAGTAATAATAGAAAACGTTTATAAACAAATTCGTAAGCAGTATTTGACATTCATCAGAACAGAATAACATTACAACAATCAGTGGTGGATTTACCAGTTCGATCTATATCCCTGGAGAGATTAACGTTACTTACTGAACGAAGAGGTCCACCTCAGCCATCATCTCCAGGGCATTCATTTTTCATTCAATACATCTACTGAACAGTGTCTCTTCAAGCTCTGAAATATTGACAGTATGAGTAAACGAAAGAAATGCTCATCATTTTATTGTTCAACTGAGGATACAAAGTACCTACATTTGACAAAAGGAATGTCGGTACGCACCCTGATCATCGAGCAGAATTTCATCCGCTGACATCAAGACCAGTTCCGTTATTGCATCAGCTCATAGGGCCATCCTTTGACAGTCCTTAATTCAGCGAAATTTCAGTAATTGTCAGCTTCAGGATGGATTGACTTGTCTCCTCATTAGGTCTTCCCCCCTCATTCGTCGGGGTGGAAGCAAACGAGAAATTCACCGTTCGTTGAGATTTGGTCGTCCTCATCATGCAAAATGCTGATTCGATGCCGGCAAAGAAGGAGAGTTTAAAAAAATAACACTTTACACCGTATACTTTTTTTTGTGCTTACGAATTCGCATCAATTGCAACTTGGATACAGAAAACGAAATGACTTCATAATAATTGCAATTTGGAATGGCGGTTGAATAAACGTATACAAATTTTACAATAAATCATCATAAAATATATGTACAAATAATTTTACGCAGATACATTTTTCGATCGACAAGATTCGATATTTTCAAATTACATAAATAAATGAAATCATTAGGTACATCAATTGTTTTGTCAATTTATTAATATGTCGATTTTAATTTCGAATTTTTTGGATTTGTTACAGATCTGCAGTTATTTCAGTGTCGTGGCACCCTTTCGCGAATTACATTGCAAGTGTGGACCGCTCTAAAAAGGCAGTCGTGTGGACCGATGTATGACTTCACTTCCCCATCCCCATGTTTTTACCCACGATTTGTTACGCTTTACTGTAAATAATAAGAGTTTTCTCATATAAAACGCTCGATCTAACAGTTTTCTGGTCATCATTATTTGCCACCATTTTCCTCTCGACGCAGTGAATTTATTTGTACTAAGGCCTCGGAAAATCACAACAGAACTTTTTTTTCATGTTCAACTAAAGTACAGAAAGAATCTTTCGACTAGGTATCTATCAATGCAAGAGCAAATGATAATTAACATGACTTTCGTTTTAAAAATACATCAATTTGTAGATAATTCGTCCGAAATAGTGGGTTGCAGGTAGGCATTATTATGTTCAATCCGCTTATTAGCAATATCAATACGTACTAGCAACAGGTATTATCATACTAGCAATTAGCAACTTTGAATAGGTACTTCATTCACCCCACTGTAGGTTAGATACTAAACCAATTTATTTGACAAAATCGCTAGCCAGTTCAAGACACAAACGAACGTCACCACAGTTTGACATTGGTTTAATTACCTATCACAAACATTCAGGAGTGATTTAAAGCTACCGGCAAGGCAGTGCTAAGTTCATCAGTAGGTTCGAATTGGGATATGAACAAGTTTTTTTCAAGACTGACGAATTAAACGATGAAATGGCAAACATGTAACAACCAATGATAATGAGCGTGATCACCTCGAAGGAATTAATCATGGCATATGGTTCGTTTTCAGTTTAACGAATCTTGGATAAGTTGCAGGATAATCAGTGGAAAATTATATTGGGGGAAAAGGTTTCTCTGGAAGTTTCCCCGGGGGAAGGGACCAAGGTAAATATTTAGAGCTATATAACTATATCTACGTTTTTATCACAACTTTTAACCATCTGCAGTAATTTCACATTAATGCCAATCACTGTTAATTTATAAATTTATTTCACTGTGAAATAAAATTTTGCGAATAAGCTAAACTGGATTGTAGTATGGAATTAGATCACAGCTTCCACCAAACCCCGAAGCAAGAAAACTTGAATCTGGTATTGAAAAAAGAAGCAAATTCTACCAAAAGAGTTGGGGTTGATTTTCATTCCCTACACACGTAGAAACATTCATTCATACTTCTTGGCTTCATATTTTGATGGCAGTTTCCTTATTATGTTTGGGTTGAAAGGAAGAAATAAATAGCTACTTTCCCTATACGATATAATATAATTTTTTTCTTCCCAGCCCATCAGTTTCGTTGGTATCTGTGCCTATGATATGGAAGACAAAAGAAATGCAAGAGATATATAATTTATTCATTCATTTTAACATCAACTTCCCCGAACTACAACACAAGTGTAACCACCCTTTTCCTGTAACAGAACTACTGCCAAAATCTTGAGGTGGGAGCAGACGAGGCGATATCGTTTGGGTGATATATATATATATATATATATATATATATATATATATATATATATATATATATATATATATATATGTGTGTGTGTGTGTGTGTGTGTGTGTGTGTGTGTGTAAGCGCAAACTTCAGGAATCGTTTCAGAATGCCTCACTCAAAACGGATTTCAATGAAGAAATTTTTCAAAAATTTTTATTTAAAAATTTTCCGAGTCATTGCAATAGCTCCATTTTCTACGGAAATTCGCTAAAATCCGGTATCAATGTGTTTCTTCTGCTTTAGTCCATTCAATTCCTATTCAATAAGAGTTGTAGGAATGTTTTTTGTGAAATGAAATGAGGACTTGATTACAAATCAAGTTTCGATTCGGTAAAATGGAGGTAAAAACAAATTTCCAATTAACACTTTTTTTTTAAATAATAAATATAGCTACTAAAATGCCTATTGAAGATACTACTTTCTTAGGGCCGGTTGTGGCAGATCCCCGTTAACGCAGCGTTAGGGAACGCGAGATTACAGTCGGGTTAATGCTCCTTAGCCGAAGCGGGAAAGGTCTTTGTGGCAGCTCAAGTTAGCGATTGCTAAGTAACGCCAGGTTAACAGCTGCTGGTTGTCTTGGAAACCCTATCACACCTTTTCACTGGCATTCATCTTTGCGTGTTCATCATTATTTGACTGTTTCATTATCATTTTACTCACTATTTTTCACTTTGTGTGTTTTAATTCACTATTATTTTACTTTGTAGGTTGGATTGTATCAAACTTTTTGGTATTGTCTGAACTTGAAGAGATGCGAGAAATCAGCTGTTCGTAATCCGCCATTTTAGATGGAATTGATAACACTGAATAACCAATCAAATCCCCCGTCAAGCCTTAAGGCTGCGCAGCAGATGCGCTATGGACCGAAAATCTAGGGTTAGCGTTAAGTCAGATTCTCGGGTTAACGGATCAATAACCGAGGCTTCCACAACGCCACTAATCGAAGATTTTCTCTAACCCACGTTAACTATGGAGGCTTCCACAACGCCACTAATCGAAGATTTTCTCTGACCAACGTGAACTATCGTTAACCGAGGTTGCCACAACTGGCCCTTTAAAAAAGAGAGGGAGAGAGAGGAGGGAATATTATTATTTCCAATGTAGAGTGGACTTTTCACACTATTTAGACATGTGATTTCCTAACAAAATCGAAAAACTGACATGACCACAAGTTCTCCGTTGAAAGTAGTGCAAAATTTTGGCATTTTGAAACCAAAAAAAAAAAGAAGAAAAAAAGAAACTGACTTTTGTCCGATTTTTTGTGTCGGCTAAGGAAATGAAGGGGCTAACACCTGTTATTGCTGAAAAGTATATTAGCAATAAGTTCTCAAAAAACAAATCCAAGGTACTTCCTGTTCCTGTTGATACACTGATTTACTAGACAAAATACTCGTACAGCGCTAAGCCTGCGTTCCATTGAAAATAACCCATTTTCACGTATTCAAATAATCCATTTCACATATCTATTTTTTCGTGTAAAGTCATGAATAATGAGCGTTACCTATGGGTGTGAAAAGGTTAACTATTTTCAAAGAAGTTTAACATCAACTGTACTCTCCAATGATACGTAGTTTTCTTTCTTATTTTTCAATGTTCGCCCTCAGATGAAGTCAAAACACTCCTCCCACCCGGGCGCGACCCCTTGCCCAGTGAGACGTCACCAGTGCAGGAGTGAGACTGAAAAATCAGAAAGAGAACGAGTAGAAGATGCGGAATGGTATCAAATTCCTTAGAATGGAATCTATTTCCATCTAAAAATATAAAATAAGTTATACGTGGTAACACTTGTTACACAGAATACCTATATAGTTACAACCAAGAGAATGTTTCAGTATCTACCTAGGATGGGCCATGAAATGTTCCACACATATATATATATTCTTGCTTTCGTGTGTAGAACTGAAACAAGAGATAAATGTCAAAAATAACGCGGATATTCTTGGGGGTAGATAAGAATGGATTACTGAAAAAATCGAAACAAAGTTCATTCTCGAAAAACGTTGGAAATAATTATATAGCTAAATCGGGAGTCGGGTGGTGGTAATGTAAATATTGCTACCTAATTTTCCCAATTATATATTATTCAACAGGAAGGTCAACAACATCACACATAAAATAAATCGTGAAAACTGTAGGAAACCTACCCAAAATCATTCCGCCAAGAATTTGATCAGGCAACCTTGAAACTCAAACTAATAACAAGTATTTTGGTTAACCGCTTAAATGAATGTTGATGAATATTTTTGTACCAGTTAATCTCCACGAAGGTTTTCACGAATCGTGAAAACTGTAGGAAACCTACCCAAAATCAATCCGCCAAGAATTTGATCAGGCAACCTTGAAACCCAACTAATAACAAGTTTTTTGGTTAACCGCTTAACTCAATGTTGATGAATATTTTCCTACCAGTTAATCTCCACGAAGGTTAGATGATTAGTAAAAAACAAGCCATTGGTCATAAATATGTTTCAAATTAAATGTAATGGAAAATTTTAACATCAGATGTTGTCCCTCAAATCATCCTGTATAAGCATGTTATGCGCCACACTATGTCGAAGGTAAACTCATTTTACGACTACTTCCAATGGACTAATAAGTTTTCAATATTTGACTAACTTTACTAAGCTTTGCTTAAAATTTTGATCAACACTCCTTTTTTATGGGCAATTTCTATTTGATTGATTTTGTAAGTACCTAATACATTTAAATAATATAGTTATACCATAAGGATTTCGCAATAAATTGGTAACGACTGTCTATTAGCATTCTTTAAATAACTGGGTACAACCACACTTAACATCTAACAAAAATATAGCGTCTTATCGACTTCCATAAATATACAATAAAAACTTGAACCACATGCCATGGATGAATCGAAAGCAGTAATAAATTTCATTTATTACTTCAATTTATTCCGACAAGTTCAACAATTAAGATAAAACTTTCCGATGCAAGAAAAGTGTCAAACCATGATCACATTCAAGGCACACATTTAACGACCTTTTCCGCGTGACCGCTGAAACGTATTTAGGACCAAGCTCGATCGGTCATAAAATTTAAAGCCTAAGTATTTTTGGGTGTTTCCCCTCATTAAATTCGACCAAGTTCACATAATCAATTTTTTATTAAATATATTTTTGCCAGTCCTAAGTAGTCTGGGTTTTCTTGATTTGTTTCTTTTTATTTATTTATTTATGTTTTTTTATTGAAAAAATAACAACTAAATAGTCTGTGAGTTTTTTTTTTTTTACATTATATATAATCCGTTCGTCTGTACAGTATATACAAGAAAGAGTCGGGTGTCTCATCTGGAACCATTATGACCCCTGTGGCAGTTTAAAGAATTATTGGAGAGGGCTTTGAGTTTGCGATCAAGGTGGGAGGCGAGTTTCCTTCTTTTGAAACGGAGCGACTCGTTGATAACGTCTTTGAGGAGCGTGACCTGCTGCTCTGGTGTCCCCTTCATCGTGGCCAAATGGTTGAATAGCTGTTCGTAGTCTATAACAAGGGAAAACAGAAGGGAAGGGCACAAAGAAAGGGCCCGTATTATAAAACATGTGGAGAAGAGAGAACTGGCGGTGAACCTTCAGTGCCTTTCAATTGAAATGGCTCCTTGGTAACACCTCGACAGTATTCAACATTTTACAGTACACAAAGTCTATCGATTACTAGACCACTATCACACCTGTTCACACGAACCCAAATTAGATGAGGCACATCTAACTAATTGTTACATTCAAGGAAAACTCGCACAGTCGAAGAGGTTTGATTAAATCGGCCTCAGCTCACTCTGTTGGAGTCTTGCAACTAAAGAGAAATTTCTTCTTGGCAAGTAAGAACATGAGTCAGAACTCTGTAGAGGTATCAAATATTTTTGGGCCGTCACAGCTGGCACACGTCAATAAAAACCCGATATAATACGACACAATAATTAATTAAATCCCTCTCGAGCCAAAAAACTGTGACGCCATGACAATGACCTCGCTCATCTGGTGGACTTCTTCCACCAGCAAGCATCTGCTGAGCCAGTGGCCTGCAGTTTCACTTCGTCGTTCGTTCGACCCCAAACAAGCTGAGATGGCTAATATTTGACTCCAGGGAAATGTTACGCTCAAGGGAAACTCGCACTTCTTGAAATTTGATTAAATTGGCCTCATAGTTCACCCCATTGGAGTGTTGCAATTAATAAGAAATTTCTCCTTAGTAAGTAAGGACACGAGTTTGAACTCAGTCGAGGTACCAAATATTTTTGGGCTGAAACATATTGCTGCTGCATTTCGAGCGTTAACAAAAATATAAATAAATAAAATAAATAATAATAATAAAATGGAACAATGTTTATGGACCAATGTAAACTCCAAAAATTTAGTTTAAAAAAGGCACGGTTTTACAGTTAGATAAACTCTATATTTGTTAGGGAAGTAAAAAACTGGTACTACCAAAGGACCGTAGAAGTAAGCAGCAGGCAAACTGGACCCTATCTACTATGACATTTCCGAATTGCCCGGGGCAGTTCTTATTTCAGGCAAGACATGGAAGTAAGTACGACCTTCACGTTCATTAATCTTATTGGCTACCAGGCATAGTCATGAAGTTCATACCTTAACGTGGTACCTAATAGTCTGGAAATTTAACAAATGGAGGAAAGCGCACGCATTGCTTCTTTGCGAATGAGTTGAGATATACTCACTCCTTAGAAGAACCTGTCAGAGGATTGGTAAATTCAAATTCTCCAGAATTTAATTAGAATACTAAGGAGTACCCAAAAGTTGGACTAGGATTGTACGGTGAAATTGTTAGTTGGATTTAAGATACTTTGCAGCAAATGAATAATTAATAATTTTTGGAGTTGAATAACCATTAATAATTTTTGGAGTTTGTGGATGATTCAAAGTATGATAAGCTGTTTAAGTCACTGATGAACCACAAGGCAGGCAATAGACAACAGGATTTAAAAAACAATACAACACCGACGCGCTTACGAACCCAGCTACTTGGGACATTATTGGGGTATGGAATTATTACTTTCAACTTTACTTTGACTAAGTGTTCCCCAGAACAAGATATCCCACAGAGCCACAATCAACTCTTTACCATGAGTGAATCTCTTCTATTTAAGCCAGGGCATTGAGTGACGTCACAAAACTATGTCAGAGAAGACCAAACAGCTATTAACTAGAGATTATCTCAGTTCAACTTGAACCAAAGGAAAAATACTTATTGCTTTGTACTTACTGCCATAGCAGTATAGCTTTCTGATAGTAACAAGGTGTTACAGCCATGCAGGACCTACTGTTTGTTTGCGACAAGTTGCTGAGCTGACCTACACATAAGAGAGTTCTTATGTTGTACTTGATCGTCCATTTGTTGCCCAAATGGGAGCCCGAGTCGTCAGCACGAGTGGATAAATGGAAGTGCGCACGCGCGTCCGAGTTCGGCGACGATACGCCAATTCGGGACCCGACCCCAGTGAGAGTTGTACTGCCACGTGGGTCTTCGAGGGAAAAGAGGTTTTCGATTAGTTACCCGACTCAGCTGAATTACCTTTGTTGAGGATAACCTCATTTCACATCAAAACAGTACAGCCGCTTGGCAAGTTTGTTGTTAGAGCTTATTCAAGTTTTTGAAAGAGATTAGTAGTGTTGTGCGGTAAAAGTTGATTTTTGAAGTGAATTTTGAGGTAGGTTTTTATCAGATAAAAGTGAAAAAACCTGACGTAGAAGTGAAATATCTGCAAAATGTCCGAAAATACACAAGGACCGTCATTTCCCGTGCACTAATTGCACCATTCAGATAAAGCTCCTCATACACCCTTAACTTTGTCCATATTGGGCGGATAAAAAGGAAAATAAATCAAAATAAAAAACAGATATTAAATGAGAAAATGGCTAAGTTGTAAGAAATCGGAATGAAAATTAATTAAACTCCAGGAAAAAACATGACGAAATGGTAGATAAAAGTGGTCCAAAAATACAGCAGAAAGTGAGCAGAAATCTATTCTCACTTTAGTGTGACTTATTGGGTCTAGCGCTAGTCGTCACCTACCCACCGTTCGGCAAACGACGACTCGGGAGTTTAGCCTTTGTTTGCTCGTCCTATCTCCATCCCGAGTCGTCGCTCGACTCGTCGCTCTGTACGACATAAAAACTCTCTATTACTACCACCTGCAACCAAACTCCGCTACTACACTCAACGAGAGACTGGAAAGGAATGAGTCGACCGCGTGAAACACCGTTCTAAGCACAGTAAACAGGTAGTAAATAGACGCTTTTCTTCGTCCTTCACCATCGGAAGACCGGGGAAAGGGTTCCCTCTCTCTATCTACTGCTAGGAAGACTTGTTGCAAACAGAAGTACACTTGGAGGATAGTTAGAGCTTTCAACGATAAGGTCATAGACAAGAATGGAGTCCAAGTTGGTACCAAAAGGTTTGTCTGGAGAAGCAGTCCCAAACCGTTTGGAACTGACAACACCCAGTTTTGACCATTTGGAGAGACTCAGAACCATTTCTGAAGAGTCCTGGAACCTCAAGTTCGTCGTCCGGAGAAGGAGTGTAGAACCGTTAAAACTAGTTCAAGTGGTTAGAGATTTTGGCCTGGACTCTTAGTTTGAGACGTTTTCACGCTTATCACAGATTACAGATTTAAGACTCCCGCCTCCTGCAAAGTCGTAGTCTGAAAACCATTTGGACAACTGGAATTATTGGAACAAACAGTTCTGAACGCCTCTATCCCCACCCCTTTTTAGTTCCATTGGTTCTGGTTCGATTCCAATCTGATTCGGGACTGTTTCTCTGGACAAACCTTAAGTGTCCCAATAATGGGGCTCACACATTCAGCACCATTCGCAGTCGTGATTTGCTGAGTGTACATTGAGTGGGCTTTCTAAATACACTCGAACAGATTTCATTAACAAAAAGTGGCGTTGAGTTGAGGTTCACTCTCAGCGGTGCTAGACAATACCGCTGGTTTTACCACTGATAAGGGACAAATGAGCCAGTGTTCGTTGGACGAAAGTACCGGTGCTTTGTCCCAAAAATGCCAGTCCTAGTGACAGAAGAGCCGGTGTTAATATCGTGCATACCAACTTCATTTGACCTAACTTTCTTACATTGGAAGTTATTAGGTTTTTGTTTTTCGCAGCGTGTCGCTAATATACCACCAAACTATGCACATCATTTGCCCGTATAATCCGTTTTACTTGAAGGATTGATTTAGGTTTTTTTTTTTTTTGTATTTGAGGTGCGAGCTTGCGAATCGAAAACTTCCCCTGAGCGCCAGTTAATCCTTTCAAAAGCGCCGGTTTTATGATGGTAGTTTCTAAACTAGTTTAGTTAGTTTAGAAACTAGCTAGTTTCTAACATTGGCAAATGATGAGGGCAAAACAAAAAGATAGGAGGACAAACACATCAGAATGATGTGTATAGTTTGGTGGTGCAACGCACAAAAGGCAAAACCTAATAACTTCAGATTGTAAGAAAGTAAGGAGTAATAAAGTATGCGCGAAATAAGCACTGGCACTTTGGGGACAAAGCACTGGCGCATTTGTCCCGCATCAGTCGTAATACCGGCACTTCTGTCAGACACCGTTGTTTAGTTCAAACCACCGGCGCTTTTGGAAAGTATTTGAACAATAAACCAGCACTTTTGGGTGGCAGCCCCCTCAATTTTGTAGGGGGCTGTTTTTGTTTTTGCCTCAATTCAGTAGGCTCAGTGATGGCAAGAGGTTACTCAAGTGCGCAATTTTTCAACTTATATTATTTGCATACGTACTGGTAATAGTTTAGTAGAGTGTAAGTAGTAGGAGACTAACAAAACCCTTTCAAACGTTATAACAATGAACTGTTATATAACGATTTCGAAAAGGGAAAGAGATAGTATTGGACATACCAATTCCCATCATCTATCCTGAAGGGGGACAAAAATAATTCAAGAGGATTCGTTATCATCACAGCTGAAAATGTCATCCACTCATCAATTTTAGGCAAACTCTACATAGGTACCGAGTTAGTAGTGCATGTTTTCCGAATTCATTTGTATCTTGGTTTGAGAAACGAGTGGGTGATAGGAAGGTACTCGTACCTCCCACTGAATACCGCCATGATAGTGCAATCAATGAGTGTGTTAAGGAAAGAGGTACATACAGCAAAAAACATAATTGCTAGGTGATCTACCAAAACCTCACGTTGTCTTTTTGTCCAACAGACTCGCCATATTGCTCTTCTTATTTTTGACATCTCACCCTCCAAAATATTCTCGCTCCTTTGCCATCACAATTCCACACGCGAATCCTCAGCAAAATAAGGATAACAGCAATGAAGGAGAGACTGATACCATACAGCTTCAAATTAACTTATTTGAACAACTAGTCACACTCATCAGTCTCTTTACCAATCCTGATTATACAGCATATATCTTTAGGTAGTTAGTCAATCTACCCGGTCACATATCAATTGAAATAATAGTAAAGTAATAAGACAATCAGCGATTCAACTGAAACGAATATAGATATTATACTTTAAAACAGTTTCCCAAGCTAAAGAAAATAAAAAGTTTGACTAAATTTACCTTTAGCTGGGTCAAAAATCCAAAACTAGGAATCCAACTACTTAAGGGACTTAGAAGAAAACAAAAATACTTACTGAGACCGGGTCTCCTGACCTCCTTATAAGCCAAAGCCCTTATATTCAGATTGTGCCTTTTCACATCAGCCAATTCCTTTTTAGAGGGCACGATTGGTGGGGAAGGAGGGGCGGGAGCTGCAATTAAGGGAGGCGGGGAGAGCGGAGGAGTAACAGAGTAAGAAGGTACAAGCCGAGGGCACTGCCCCCCTGCTACCCCCGGAGCGCCTCCTCCATCGTAAGGTTGAAGCACAGGAGGAGGAGCGAACTCGCCACCATCCAAAGGTGGTGATGGCGACCTCGATCTCGGCTCTTCATCTTCAATTATCATCAAATCATCTGAAAGCGATTAAAAATCAAATAATTATACCTTGCCATCCCTTAATCTCCTTCTATTCGTTGTTAACCTCTCCAGTTCTAACAACCAACTTTAGGACCTTATCACATATTTAGCGAATATTTTGGATACTCACCACAGAGATCACCATTGAGAAGAGGAGGGGGAGATGGACATCTCAGAACAGGAGGTGTACCCGAGTGCACAGGAGAAGCTTGTGGTGTTGGTTGAATAGTAATCGTAGGTGGTTGTGGTGCTGACTGAACAATGATAGGAGGCGGCACCTGTACAACAGAAATACAAAATTTAAATATACTTTAATCCGAGTAGGTACTAATTTTTCTAGTTGGTACTATAACGATCTCTCCCATTTCACTTAGTTGTCAATTAAAATACTATTGTTTGCTTCTGATCGAAGTAGGCTCCATTTCAGAGGGAACAGGTAACAGAGAGAATTTTCTTGCAAAACACAACACCTCACATGAAACAGTCGACTTTTCCCCACAAGAGAGCCAGAATCAACTTGTTCTACTAATGGGTTGTTTTCTCTTGTTAGTACCTATCTGCTGTGATTTGGACAATAATTTACAAGACAACAATGCTTATTCTATTTCCTTTCATAATATAAATTTTCTTTGGAACAATATAACCTTATGTCTTGACTACATTGTCCATAAAAATTGTACCCCGTTTTTCCCCATAATTATTTATTCACGTTGATTGATTTTAAAAATTTTGGAACCATTGCAACAGTTTCATTTTTAATTTCTTACGAAAATTGGCTACAATTGAAAATGATGATGGACAAAAAGACGTGACCAAGCGTTCAACCTAGTGAAGAACAGACTCTTGAGCCCGAGGAGTGCTGACAAACTTCATGACAGATCTTCCTAATATTTATCTGACATGTTGTCAGCGCCAGATTACTGTGAAAGGTCTTTGGCTTTTGCCTCACGTATACTGTTCGCTGCCAAACGAAAATACCCTCACATTGAGTGAGAAGAACTTCAAGTGCTGAACCCATAATGGTACCACAGGCAGGAGGAGCCCCTGGCTTTGCCTGCCTCCCGTTTGAGGCTGGATTTGCAGGGATAGTGGTTTCCACCACTGATGTCCCTCGTTGGGGATGCGACCAGGAAGTAGAGGTGGGTGAGGTCCAGGACCCTCACCCCAGTGGAGTCTCCTTCTTTCCACAATGGATGGGTACGATAAGAGCCCTGTAGATTATCAGATTTCCGAGAATGAACTGTAAGTGACTGGAATACAATGAAGTCAGCACATCCTAAGACCCTCCTACATTCTTAGTTGTTTTCCGCCACACCCAAAATGACGGATGGTCAGACAAAGAAGACAACGACGACATGAAAAGACTTATTCCAGCTGACTCCATGAACTCATGGTGGATCAAGGCTGGATCATGTGAAGATGTAGGTGTCATTCCCCCTGCTTCCCACACAGACTTACTGAAGCTTCTTCACGAGAGTCATTTTGGTTCCTCAAAAATGATCAGGCTAATCCAGAACAACTTCTGGTGGCCTAACCTCGATCAAGATGTAGAGAAGATGTCCTATCCAGAAACAAATTACCTGGCAGAGGATGGTGCCAAAATGCTAAAACAGAGCCTCAATAAAGAGAAACTAAATCACCGAGATTGGAGGATTGTGACACAAAACTTGGAACGTCTTCTTTTCATGTATCAAAATACCCTCCACTTTACAAACCAAGGCACCAGCCAGGCAATGTTTGGAAGAACACTGAGGACTCATCTGAGCATTCCTTTTCCGCCATAACAGGAACCAAATCATCGCGAACCTCACCACTTCCCAAGGAACCAAGACTGGCAAACCTGAACGGTTGGAGACCAGGTTCTAGCTCGTGAGTAATAACCACAACATCCGCCTTGGATTTTTGGACATATTGCAAAGCAAGGTTTTGGATAGTTCACTTTCAACATAACTGGACAACCAGAAACTCAAGTGCAGCAAAATTGTGACCAGCTTTTGCCAGGTAGTCCGATGGGAGCTCCGTCCACAAGTGGTCCTCCAGTCTCACCACCCTTCAGAGATTGGGGGAATCACCTACATCCACACCCACAAGGCCAAAGTCATCCATAGGGAAACGAAGTAAAACCTCTGACAAATCTACCATTTCAGCAGCCATTGTTTGCAGCAAGCCCACTCTCAAATCTCCAAATTGTTTAGCTCCTGAAGAGTGTAGTGACTGGGACAATTATATTCAAGACAATAACAACGCTTATTATTTTACCACTAGTAATATAACCTTTCTTTGTAACAATATAAACCTTTCGTATCGACAACATTGTCCATAAATCTTTTACCTCACTTTTTCCTATAGTTACTTATTCATGTTAACGGCCCAATATAGCAGTATCATTAGTATATTTTTGCTTATGCCACTGGAAGCACTACCATTTGGAGTTTATAATTATAATTTTCCTCACAAACTTACGTGAATAGGGGGTGTACTCCTAGGAATGGGTATGGGTTTAAAAACTGTTGGGCTGGCAGTAGAAGTAGAAACACAAGAAGAGATTGGTGCAGGACTTCCAGGAGGTGAGTTGTCCAAGTTTGGCAGATACATTGGAGAAGCTGGAGGAGATAAAGTAGTTGATCCACCAAGCGGGGAGTGAGGTGTTGGGGGACGTCGAACTGTGACATCACGTGGAATTGGCCCAGGCTTTCTTTTGTTCGGTCGGGATGGATTCCCTCCATCCAATGACCTTTTGATTCCTCGTCCACCACTTCCAGGGCCCCCTACGAGATCTATGTCAGCTTCGTCAACCATCATTCTCTGCAAAAAAAAAATAAATATATTTAATTAATAAGTGCACTTAAAAACAATTAAAAAAGGAAAACGTGACTGGCAATATATAAAATCATGGGGCAAGCTAATTTAAAAACCAAGGAATACAGCACTTCTACTATTTGGAGGTCCACACCCAGATCAAAGAAGTATTTTCTGCCCATAAAACATTTCAGAAGGGACAAATACAGTTCTAACGGAGCAATGGATTTCTGATGGGTAGCTTGAGTAATTAATGTGTTGAGAAAATTCTAGACATGTGATCTAGGAGTTTATTTTTATCATACTCCTTCCTTAGTTTATCACCACATTCCCACTGTTGACGAGTCCCCAAATTACAACGTTAAATCATTCAGAACATTACATTACCTCCACCAAACATAACACAGAGCTCAAGAATAGAAATTTAATAAATATTTTGTATTTTGCTGGAAAAAACTGAAAATTACTCAACTATGAATGAACTTACAAAAGATACAAATATATGGTAATATTTTGTACTATGTAGGTAATAAAAGTTGTATGAAGTAAAAGTACCTACCGATTTCAACAAAATGATATCGTTTTGGGTTCTCTTATAACTATATACAATAGATAATCAACTGGGCAAATGTGAACGTAGAATGAATGTCATAGTTTCCATGAAACAATGATTATGAAATTTCATTTCCAACAAACACTTAGAAAATAATATTATCTTTACTACAAACACGCTACAAGTTTCCCAGAATCGCACACACATTTTACAAGAATGGCATGGATCAACGACCAATACTATCAAGACAGAAGATGTGGACTTAGTTGGGAAAATATGTGCTCCTCCATATCTCAATTAACGACGGTAAGCATGAATATTTGGGAACCAATCCTTCTTTCCAACCGATTACCTATTCGTCACTTACAAAGCAATTAAGTAAGCAGGTAGTTCATCGACTATAATAATTTATTTCACTCTAATTAAATTATATCTTATACTTATGTTCAATCAATTACATTTTATTTGTTAATTAACTTTAATTAGCGGCTTAAATTATTAAATTAAAGAATCAACTTAATCAGTATATTTCTTTATCCATTATTAAGTAAGTACTTTAATTAACTTTATTAATTTATATTTTCATTATTAATTAGGTATAGTAATTTTTCTAGTCTTATAGTCGATTTTATTTTATAGTAATTTTCTTAAAATCTGATGGCAAATTAAATCGTACACTATTCATTTGTTTTTCAAGATCATCACGACGTCAATCCTTCAATTCGCCAGGACCAGTTACTTGAAGAGGGATCTTATTGTTTTCTTATTCGGAATCTATATTATGACAGAATACCTACCCAAGAAAATTTACAGACATTGCCTTATGTCATGGAGGAGTAGAAAACTGCCTACAAAGATCACACAATTATTGAAGCTAATTTTCTACTTCGGGCTTTATATAGTAGGCTTGCACATATTCGTATACTGGACGATCTTCAAAATTCAAAGCTTGAGTGCTCCCGATAAAACGTGCCAACAGGTACAACACAAAGCACCAGAGCCTTTGTGTGAAGAAACATTGCAAATGACGAATGAGAGTAATGTGGAAGAAGATCCACGAAAATCCGTAAAAGATAACACCTTCGAGTAAAGAGTCCCTGTCATCAATTAATATAACCTCCAAGAAAACAACTTATACTTATATTCATTTCGCTTAAACTAGTCGTCAGTCATGATTCAACACAGGCACTTATCCGAAGTACTACAAGTTAAAGTGCAATTCAGCTTCACTAGGCACCTACATACGCAAAAGCAAAGTTTGGCTTGGATGATTCAAATTCGAGATCAATAACCCAGACTGAATGGGAGATTAGATTCTAACATTTGAAAACTTTACAGAAAAAGTAAGCCTTTCTGTTCTTTTAGATTTTATTTTATACCTAAACTATTATGCCAGTTGATTCAGACTACATTTCAACAAAGGGTCGAGTCGATTTTTTGTGTATTGCTAAGACCAATATGAGTTCTAAAGCCGCGTCCACACCATGCGGAACGAGGGTGGGCACCCCGTAGAATATGTAAGAATCCGCTTCGCGTCCACACTACAACAGTAATGTGGATGGAACGCGCCCTTAGTCACCTTTTATCATCCAAAGAGGAGATTATTCATTCTGAATGGTAGTTTTATATATATTCCTTAATTGTTTTAGCACATTTTTGCAAAAAATGAAGCTATTGAAACAGCTTCGAAAATTCTGAAACAATTTCTCGATTACATACATACATACGTTTACATACATTTTATTTTTACATATACACTCACGCACACACATAGGTGTATATATATAATAGAGTGTATACGTGTGTGTCATTCATAAACATAACTCTCCTTAGGAATGAGATAAATTCCGTTCATTAGCAAAAAAAATCAAACAATTTCTAAAGGATGAGTTTTTTGGCCAGCACCTTTCGAGCACGTTAATTAAGCATGTCAAATTTTGAAAAATGAGCTTAAAAAAATGACTAAAAATGGCTAAAAACAGCAGACAAATTGTTAAACTTATATAATTTAATGGATACATATTACTCAAGAAAAGTTTATCAACAATGAACTAGAATATTAAAAAGTGAATGCACAAAATTATGCTGGAAAATTTACATAAATATCATTACATAAATCGAGAAATCGTATGATAAAATGCGACTGAGGGTGAACGGAGGTGATCCAGACTGCACCGGTATGATCCGCTTTCTTTGATCCAGACCAACTTGAGTCGGTTTGCGTTCTCCCTCGTCTTCCCCACGTCCACATTAGCTTGCTTTGCGGATCCTACGGGGTGCCCACCCTCGTTCCGCATAGTGTTCTCGCGGCTTAAAGCCTCAAGTTTGCATACTCCAAATACTTATGCGAGCGGAGCTAAAGCTAAGAAAAACGTTGGGCTTTTCGCACTTTTTCGGTTTTTTCGATTTTACGCCAAAACTAAGGTAGCTAGCGTTAAAACGATCATTTCATAAATTAAAGAGAGTTAAATTCTGCATCAAATGATCTAATCTCGAATTGAAATTTGAGTAAGTAGTTTACTCGCAATCGCTAGTCAAAAACTGCATTGCCTAGGGTATACTTGATAAATTTTTAATCGGTCAGGTCGGTTCCTGAATCGGCCAGCTCATCCATCATCATCCCTACGAGTACACCTGCTTTTTCGAGACAGAATACAAACACACCGCTTTTTCATCCTTTCCATAATGTCAATGTCAACGATATCTGGCTACATTACGAAAAAGCAGTAAGAACCAAGGTTTTATCCTTTGCAAGAAACCAATTTAAATGTCCGCATTTCTCGTAGCTCGAGTTTCTATGATCGCTTTCGACAAGCGGACGAAGGCTTTGCAGAAAGGATGGGGATAACCATCAATCTTCAGCTATTTTCTTAAGGATCCGCTGGTATCACTAGTGTCTGACATGGGTTAATTCATTTCTGATTAATTAACGAGACTCTGCCAGTGGTACGAGCTTTTTAATAATAATAATCCTTATTATCCATAGGATAACAGCATAGAAAGTACAATTTGCGTGTTCATGGCACTACCTATGGGATTAGCGTCGGCACCATTTGTTTTCCACAAAGTGCTCCACCTAGTAATGGCAAAATCACGACCAAACAGTTTTAGCAATCAGCAGGTCTAACATTAAATTTGAGTCGAGTGAAGCCAGGATTTTCATCCCAGCATTATTAAAGGGCAATAGCTCCATCAATTTTCTTCTATGGGTTTCCCCTGGGACCAAAATTATGCAACCCATCATTGTTAAGACGCTATTTGTAGGTTACGGCAAATTTAGATCACCTAGATCACCAGTGGCTGGGTGGACGTCTAACTCTGCCAAAGTGTATAATAGGCCACTGTCCGTCCAAGGAGAATTTGCATCCACTGTACTCCAAGGGACAATATAATCATCATTGAGATGATTATCATCATTAAAATTTCCTCAACAAAAATATGTAGTCATTGAAATAATTACTCATTGATAGCAAAGCACCGCTTTTTTTATTTTATTTTTTTTTTTTTTTTTTTTTTATGATTATTCATAGCAAAGTGCGAGTCAGATAATTATACTCATATTTTCAAGAAGCAACAACTGTGGGAGATTAATCCCAAAGGCAATTGATTGAAGTTCATTATAATTATTATTATTTATAACCAACTCTAGCAAATTTACTACTCCACTTTATCATCTTGGTATCTAACTACGGGAATTCCTTCGCGCAATATTGATAATTATGTCTGCAATTTCACATGTATGTAATCACAGATCACACAATGCAAATCCATCCCAACGACAATTGATTGATGCTTATTATTATTATTCATGACTAATGCTAGCAAAGTGACTACTCCATTTTATGGTCATGGTATCTAACTACGGGAATTCCTTCCTGAAAAATTGATAATTACTTCTGCAACATCTAGATGTAATCACACATCACCCATAATGTTATGTAATACGTAATGTAATATGAATGTCTCCTTTTCCGATTCATGTTCACGAATTGAAAATTAAATTTCAATATACCAGAACTCCTCCTCTCTTCGGGTCAGGTGGGCCTCCACCCGAGAAATATGACCCAGTATATAATCGTCAGAAAAGGGGGGGGGGGGGGGTAAAACCACACACCACTCACGGATGGCAAAGGTGGGTATGGGGGAGTTGAGCGTTTTCACGGGTCCCCTACACATAATAAGTGTGTACCAGAAGTGAGTAAAAAAATTTGGAACAACCCCCCCCCCCCCCCCTCCTTTATTGGTTGGATATACACTGAGGCCACAGACAGGAATTTTCCTTTACTTCTTCCTCTGAGCAGGTGAATGGGATCTTTGAGCGAGCTGCATCAGTGAACAGTCTTCTACGAAGACAGCACTATAATTGAGAACTCAACGTACCTGTGGGAGAGATTGAGTAGAATTATAGTAGATCGTAGTAGAAGACCGTTTACTGCCCACCCAGGCTGACGCCTCTTTTTTATCCACCACCCATGCATTCACCTGCAAATAAGTACGGTCTTTGAACTGAAGTGGGGCAGCACGGGCCAAGATGGTGGAAGGTGGGAGATGCAGGGTGGCCAACATGGAGGAGCGAATAGTCCGTTTTTTGTTTGAAAAACTGCGCTTTCACGAGTTATTTCAAATTATTTCATTGAAATTCACCGCAACCCAGTGTCTATACGAGAGCTGCATCAGTTAACAGTCTCCTACTACGACCTACTATAATTCCACTCAATCTTTCCCACAGGTAAGTTGAGTTCTCTATTATAAACAGAACCTTAAGAAGGACAGTGAGTGAGGGCAGTTCAAGACGACCTTCATAAACCTTCCCTAGCTATGGCAGTAATCCATTGTTTATTTATTCACTCTTCCTCTCCTAGAAGTGCATAGTATATAACTATAATTATATAGTATTTAGTACCAAAGAACTTATGAATTTTACACGAAGAGTAATTTACAATGACTACATTCTCCAATTTATTACTCATTCGACAAGTACGAAGGAGATTGAAGTGTCTGTGAACCACTATATACTAATTTTCTTTCATTCTTCTTTATGGTAATGAGATCAGGCAAGTTGTTAACTTTTGGGGCACAAATATACCTCGATTGGGGTACATTTCAACATTTCTACTGCTCTAATTACAGCACTTATGATGGTAACACGAATAACATAAACAAATAGTTAGGTAATGCTAATGCAAAAAGAAATAACCGTAATAATATATGATAATACCTTGTCAATCTTGAAAGGATTGCCAAACATATGCTGCCTGACTGGAGTGGATTCTACTTCTCGAAGCTGTGGTTGAGTTTTCTTCAGATACTCTTGGTAATTTCCCATTTGACTAATAGGCATGCTATGTACGACATCTGGAATTAAATAAACAAATGATTAGAAAACATTAGTTGACCATAACTGCAATTTCCCAGGCAGTTTGGACATCAAGTAGAACTTCAAACAAAATCGCAAACGTACAAATCAACTTTCAAACTATTTTTTGTAATGTTCCAGTCAAGCGAAAAAGCCCCAAGAGCAAAGTTTTGTATAAAGAAATGAAATTATTCGTTTACTAAAAAAATGCAATGTAGGGATTCGAACTCTTTTTTCAGCATTCCATATTTGTCATTATAAAACACCAACATTCAAACTGTTTTCAATCCAAACACAACAAAAAGGCTCAATATTAATGTTGTACATATGTAATTTATCGAAAATGTATGACTAATGTAAGCTCGTTTTTTCATGAAGTGTATACTCAATCAAGTGTACTAACACAGCAGTTAGTTATTCTAGAAGTATATAACAACACTCTGAACGCCCATAACTTACCGTCGTCTTGTAATTTGGTATGAGATGGCGAAGGGTTGAGAAAATTTGCTCTCATTCGAAGGATTTGATCCAAAAGGTTGCGACGGGGAATATCAAATGCATTTCGATAACTCTGACTAGCTCGATGTTTCCTATGACCTACACCAACTACGAAACCTCCGAATTCGTTGAGTTGATCTCTTTGTGACTGGAATTTATCTGAAAGTATAAAACAATCATTTATAGGACAACGTAAGGACAACAAACTAGTTGCGATATACTCATGCATATGGAATCACACCTTAATACAAATAATTACAATGATCGAAAATACTGTGCTTACAGCAAGGAGTATTGGATTACCTTGTAGCATAGGATGAGATAAGAGGTCCCTTTTAAGAGGGGATCTTGGGGTAACTCTAACGCCCTCGGGACCTTGGTTAACTTTGTTGGCCATTTGCTTACTACTAACTTCATTACATAATCTGGAGAAAAAAAAAGAATTTATAAAAGTGGAATAAAACAACGTTGATTATGCAAATTATGTAAAAGCAACACTAAAATCTTCATTATTTTAATAGCTTACAAATCTCATCGGTTCCAAGCCAACTTCACCAATCTACAAGTCCATGCACATCTACAGGTGCATACCAACCAACGGAAGTGGAGCAGACACATGTCTATGTGTGTAACACATTTTCAGTAATCTTCCTGATTTTCTGAGGCTTACATTGATGGTTTTGGCACAGAGACATTACTATTATTATTTAATTTTTTCTCTCTTTTTTTTTCATTAATCAACATTGTGAAACACGACGTTTTTATTTATTTGTTCAATGTCCCTTTTTTACTTTGTGAACAACGATAATTATTTAATCAAATAAAAACTATGCAATCAGCTAAAAGCGTGAAGCTGGGTTCAATTTTTTTTACACCAGCTAATAAGGAAGAATACATGTAAAGCTGGCACACTTTTCTCCCGAAATAAAGGATTTCTCCATGTGTAAACGTGGTTTCCAAAGGTGCGATAGAGATGAGTCAAAAACAGTAGTTGCAGCTGATTGATGGCTCTCCCCACTCGCGCTATTTTTCGCTATAAATTGCAGTCCGTTTTGGTTAGAGCGAAATTTCAGTGTAAACCCAGCTTAGTAGGCAAATGAAAGAAATCCACCAAGGCAAAGCTGTCTCGGTGGCAGAATGTGATTTTGGTAAAGATCGTAACTAGTCTTTGTTTTTCCTCGCGGTATTGGTGGCAACAGGAGTGACGTCGATTCGACGTAGTTAAAAATATAACCAGTGTCACTGTGTTCTGAAGCAAAATGAGTTATGAGGGTGGAACAAGCTCACCAACTCAGTGTGTACTGCAACATGGACCCTGTAGGCCCACAGTTGTGTGAGAATGTTGGCAGCACTTGCGAGACATACATTCCACAGACATACAATCCAAATGAATGAATCTCACCTTGTCAAACATTTCAAAGGGACATACAAGTATCTTGGAAAAGTAAAACTGCAATACTTCGGCTGACGCAAAAATGACTTAGGGTAAGAATAATTTAGTTTTCTTCTAGCAATCTGGAGTAGTTGCTCATTCTGTCATCGAGTGAAATCAGAGAAAAATTGCTGTTTGGTGAGTTTGGCTTGGGACAGACGATACTATGTTTTTAAATATTCGATGATAGGTACACAATATTCTCATCGAATACCTATATTAACCTGTGTAACTCTTTGTTTAGAAACGTGTATATACCAACACTTTTCGGTTAGTTTAATTGAATATTATAATAAAGTGAAACTTGTGAAATGTTTAAAGAAACCTGGGCATGAACATTCAGAAATTTGGATTACAATTCGAACAGGAGAATATTACACAAGGAACTGTGCTGAAAAAGTAATTGTAAAGGATATGTCAACAGGACAATTTTTTGTCCAGTAGTATGTGACCTCTTTGTTCTAACATTTGGTCTAGTTTTTAAGAAGAACGATCGTCCAGAAGGATAAATACACACCCAAATATACATCATGACTGGAAATTCCGATCATAACGGGCTAAGTATGATAAGTACTGAAAGTATTATTAATGCAATGATTATGATTTGAATATTACTTTTCATATTCTATTTTGGCAGAGTTTTTGAGTCTCTTGAGGTAGTTAAGTACGCTGTAACTGAGGGTATTGTCCATTGCCTCGGGTACCAGGCTTTGTGTGACATTACCAGCAGCTCCCATTCTCGTCAACGCTCTCCTCAGTGGCTAAAAATGTGCAAAAAATAAGCATATATACAAGGAGGAAAATGTGTACAATCATATAATAGAGAACTTCATCTGTTGGAATTTCACACTTTTCACCGCAGATTCAGATTCATCGCGCTTGGAAACCCCCTGGTAGCAATTTTTAGCTAAAATACTTGGCTAGTTTGGCCAATACAGGGGTAGAAAGATCACGTGTGACGTAGTAGTGAAAGGGAGCAAAGGGTTCCCTCCCGGCGGGTGGGGGCCATGACGTCATCGCACAAATAAATTTCAAGAGCAGTTTTAATGGTCAAATATACCCATCATATAGCACCTTTTTTGAAAGCTTTCGCTCAAATCTATCAATTAAGCCAAAAATAACCATAAAAGTTTCCCATCGACAAGATGAGAAACATAGAATAAATTGGTAACTCATAAAATGTATTTACTTAAATTAATTATGGAACAATAAAAACACGATTTAAAATAAAGAATGAAAACTATTACAGAATACATGAATAATATTTAAATGGTGAACATGAATTGTGCAATTGTATGGCATACATAGTTTTTTTTAAATAAATATATTTAATTGAAAGTAGATTTAATTTTTCAGAATTTCGTGGCTAACCACACTCTTCTACAATGTGGAGTTATTTTTCTAAGATTTTTCAGTTCCAAATAATTACTAAGTCACAGAGGGCAGAGGGGTCCCACCAGGCGAGAGGGCTAAAGGCCCGTTGTCACAGAACTTGGAAACAGAGTAACAGGTTCAGAGTAACCTCCTCGGTAGATACGAATTTTGATTAACCCCAAAATGTGCTAGACAATATCGATATCAGAGTGAGTAATCCTGTAAAATCTATGATCCGAGGGAAACATGTGCAGATGGTTAATTCTTCTTCACTTTCAACAATTCATGATTACGAGTACCATTACATTTTTGGAAACACTGTGATAAAACTGAGACTGTTTTGATGAAACAAAGGAGTCTGATTTTCCATTTGCTCCACTTTTATGCATATCATGGCTGTGGTAGTCTCTAACTCTTGTAATCCAGGAGGCGAGGCCAAAAAAAAGTTGGATAGAGATAAGATTTTAAAAATTTTGTCCATTCTGAGTGAGAAAATCTTTGTTTACTATCTCTAAATTGGTGGAATCAAACATTGTGGCCTCACAAAGATGGTTAAAAGTGCAAATTTAATGCAGAAATAAGGTAATTATTAATTAAGGACAATAATTGAAAATCGGGCTGATTTTGAGTAAGTTTTCTCCTCCCTCCGTTAGGACTACTGCCCTTCAAAATTCACCTAGCGACCACGACATTGGTACGATTTCAGTATACCTAAGCTCATTCGACTCAGGGTTAAACGCTTTTTAAAGTTCATACCGAGCATGTTTTAGCTTACACCTTTCTCCAATTACTTACAGTATAACTCATGAATTTCAAGTCATTTTACGTATAAAATTCGTAGAAATGGCGTTTAACGTTGTATTTCAATGGGAAAAGGTCTGAGCTAAAACTTGCTCGACATAAACCTTCGAAAGTATCTAACCCTGAATCGAATGAGCTAAGACAGACTTAAATCAGACCAACATTAAAGTCACTAGTGATTTTGAAGGGCAAATGTCTAGAACGGGGGGTTTTCACCTAAAATTAGCCCGTATTTCAATAGTCATACCCATATTTTAGGAGATAATTCATAGTTTTGGACTCGCGAACAGCTTCGTTTTTCTACAACACACATACACATTTAGCAATTCGAAGCCGCCAGTTGGCATTCAACCAATTTCCAAATGGTGGACGAAGATTCTCTCACTAATGGACTAAATTTTGAAATCTAATCTCAAAAGTTATCTTGAAATTACTACCCATTTTCAGCATCGGCTCGTGGACTATTCCGTTGTACTAGAACACCTTATTAGCTCAGGCTACCTATGGACCCATGACTTTATAGAGGTAAACTGCCATATGCCATTTGTGATATTCCTACTTGCGGATCATAAAAATGATCATCTATCAAGCTCATTACCTATTATCCGACACTTTAGCTTTCAAAAAAAAAAAAATTGTAGAAGTACGTTAATTCTACCAAAACATCAATGTAGGGACAAAGAATCTTGCCAGATCGTGGAAGAAGCACCAGATCACTCTCGTATCATCAAGAATTGATAGGTAGCATAGACAATGTGAACGTCACATAGGTAGTTTTATTTAGGGTTTATTTTTATTTAGGGAATGATTGATGGTGTAGAACTGAGGGAATATACGACGATTTGGAGCCATATTGTATAAGTACGCACGCGTTTTCTTTTTCAACCTATAGAAAACGAAATCGGCCACAGTCAGGAAATTCTGAAGTAATTGTCATCAACTCGTTCATTTACTTTTCTACGAATCATGAACGATTTTTGAGGGGAGAAACATAATTGAGTTACCAAATCTATGGAATGGGTTCAAGAGAAGCATTCGAAAATTGCAACAACTTTATGACATTTTCTAATAACAAGTTTCAGCGGGCTAAAACATATTCTATATTGAAAAATGTGTCTTGTAACTTACCCCAGCGTAGTAAGCAGGCATAGTTCTCAGGTAATTAGAAAAATTGGTCCGCCACTCTGGGGGTGTCTTTTGCCGATGAACTTTGAACAACTCATCGAGGAGAGGAAGGAGAATAGGATAATTGTAAGGCATCACAAATAGATTGACACAGCTCAAGTTCGTTGAGGCCTTCAAGTATCCGAAAGGATGGGCGACGTCTGGATTTTTGTAAGAATTTGGGACAAAAACCTGAAGAAATTAACATATAATGTAGATTTTTCTTTGGTTAAAATTTAATGTAATAGAACAACAGATTAGATAATACTCAGACATGAACATTCACTACGAATAAGAGGAACTTATTAAATGCATCCTCCATTCATAAGTAAATCCAAGAAACAAAATTTCCGTGTAACAGGAAGTTCATTTCGTATATATGATTTTTAAAGGTTTTATAGAGTAGTTGATCAGCATAATTCAATCAATTGGGTCAATGATGCTGTACATCGAACTCGCAGTTTTGTAAACATTGATTCCATATTGGAATTGATATCTTAGTCTCCCCTGTTCAGGAAAATTGAGCAGAGGATCCCCAAGATATTTTCAGAATGGACAACATACCTTAAAATTACTATACTGTAAATTCAATTCATTAGTTTATTGTATAGAAGTGATTTTTAGCACTGATCTAATACCAATATTTACCAAAGAGCAGCTATTCTTAGTAGAACATGAAAAAAATGGATTTTCCAAGCATATTACCTGCCAACAAACAGTCGGTTGTTTTCGAGCAAGTATGTACTGCGTTAACGGGCTAGGTTCTAACTCATATTTGTCAAACGGAAGATTATCTATCACCATAGGATCTTGACTTGTGCATGTGAATTTGACGTTTGGATGTGCCGACCTGGGAGGCTGAAGCATAAACATTATTTTCCAATTCAGTTCAATAGACAATTTTCAATGCAACTATAATTTAATCAAGTTCCAACCTGTTATTGTTCTTAACGAGCCAAATCTACTTACCAGAGCTTGTGATTGAACATCAGGCCAAAATGATTCTGGGATAGGCCAAAAACCTACTGCAAAGCCTTTCTGAGCCGACCTAGGCACATAAATAAGCTTTCTACACGTCTGCCATGAAGAATTATTTGGATTATTTGGGTTATTATTATTAGGACGAGTCTGAAACAGAACATTATTAGGTGATTAAAAACATTACGAGAATAGTAAAACCCCATTCAAGTCCATAACAAATTCATTGGCTATAATCGAGTGAAGGGTAAAAATGCAATAGTTACCCCATTCGGTACTTTGTTTAACCCATCGCTATTTGAACCATCTTTATCCCATTCTTTTACATCTTCCAAGTCTTCGGAATTTTCTTTCGAGTCTGCAAAATTAAAAAATGAACATAATGAAAATAAATATTGTATATATCACAGCTTGAATTATGCAACAATGACGTAAGTATAGATCGCGCGCTACAACCTTGCAGGTTTCTGTGAGGAGCTCAAATGGCGAAACTTGCATAGTTACAGCGCGATACCAATACCTGGCGACTGTTTGTACTTACTTTCATTATTAACAAGAGGAGGATCAGGACCGATTTTTTCAAAATTAATTACTACTCCGCTTTGGACTTTTTGAACTAGACTGTCAATGCATTGCATCAACATTCGGTGTGAAGTGACGGAATACGAACGGCCTGTAGAGAACATTATCGTTAGACATAGCCAAAATATATAACAGACAGGAAGCAAAATATTTGGACCGTTAAATTAAGTTTAAGGTGGTAGATTTCACAATAATCCAAAGATGTAATCCAAAATCACACTATTGGATTACTTCAGAGAAAGACACTTGGAGAGCTGACCTTCCATTCAGTATGTAATGATATAATGAGTAATGAAAATGATACTAATGAATCTCCGAAAGTGAAGTGTGAATCCCATAATTTGTACCCAACCAAAGTGTAACTCTTCAAACAGGTTCATTAAGGGCGGTTGTCTAGAATGGGTGTCAGGGGTAACTCCTGCGTTGTTGGGAATAAGGCGTGAAGAGAATGGATGTTATCCCGCTGATTGTAAGGTAAGCTCTGTGATTGACTAGAGCCGTTGGACGAAAGGAATATGGAGACGTATACGAACTCCGCTAGCTTCTTCGATTTGCAATAAAATTGCAATGGAGTTCTTACTTCACGAAACTGAGTTGGTATATTATACCTTCTCTAAAAAAAAATGGACTTGCGAAGCATAGGCAGTGCCGTGCAGTTAGATAGAGCAACTGTTTAATACAAAATCAAGTCATATAACGATGACTTACGTTTGCTAGCGCTTGACGCAACATCTTAAAATTCAACTTAAACTGCCAAACCCCATTAGTTACCGCTAGGAAGAGAATTCAGATAGGTATCTACTCGTCAATTGTGAGTGGTTTTTGCTTTTTTAATGCACCATTGAACTAAATAAGTTGCATTTTATATATTTTATACCATTAGTAGGTATAAGAACATGTCGTATCGTCCAACAACGGCCATCATACCAGCTGGTCTAACTCAAGAGGCAGTTGTCCTAACCCTGACTCGTGATTCAGTTGCACTTCGTAGATAACCCTTTCGCGGATTTGATGCCCATAGTGTAAGCTCTATTTCTAGGAACCCAACCTAAGAGTAGACCCATACATTAGAAGGTTTGTGTAAATCGTTATTGTTGAAGTGACACGTGTTTTCAGCACAAGTTGGGGAACTTGATTATTTCATACATAACCCAAAAGTACAGTTTTACATGAACAGTGCAGTGTACCTAAGCAAACGATTTTTGTTGATCAGAAATTGGCTGACTTCTCCTGATTCTGTGCTCCAGAAAAATGTTAGGAATTTTCTGACCTTTACTCGTTGGGTGACTATTTTTCGTGTCTATGAGTTTTGAAACTATATCTAACTGTGACCATGTTCTTTTTAGAAGTCATTACTCTACACTACTCTAGTTGTAATTTATACCTACGTAATATAGTAGTAAATAAAAATTTAGTAATTGAACAAATTTAAAACCAACAAGGGCAGGAAGCTCAACATTTCAGTAATAGTCATTGTAACAATCAATCAATTCCACTGGTCCATTCACATCACTAACCTATTGATGGGTAACGATCGAGCCAACTGTCGACCCTATTTATGCTTGGTACCCCCTCCCCCCGTCCCCTACAAATCAAGGGCTTAAATCACTAGTCGAAAGACTAGTTTACTCAAAATTGTAGAACTGTAGAAGGACGTGCAAGTGGAAGGTATTGGGTATCCTCCATGTTGGGGAAACATTAGGAAACTGTACAAAAGTGGTACCTCCAGTCACTTCACACATGGCATCTATAGGTGAGGAGTCGCTTGGAACAAGCCCCACATCCCTTTCGACGGCAGGAGTTCCTGATAGCCTAAGAACAAGCGAAAACAACCGCTGGTCCCAACGAAACGGCTCTCTAGTCAGCTCACAACCAGGTATCGGAGAATTCATCGGGAGGTTAAACTAGAATCAGAAAAATGCAAGAAAACCATATAATTGCACATAAATCAAATTATTAACAATATCCCTATTTCTTTTATAATCATACTTAAAACAACGTTTGCGCTAGGCACAAGTAGTTGTGCTGCACTCTGAAACTGAAAATATTTTAAGGCTGCTAATCTTCCTAATCAATACAACAAAAACTTTCAAATGAATGAAGGGGAAGGGTAGCGGAGGATTGTAAATTCAAAATATTTTGACTAAAACATGCATGCATCAACAACTCCACCTCACAATGGATCTAAGACTTTGCTATACAAGAACAAGTTCTGAAAGGTGAAATTTGGTAGAGCAATGAATAGGTCTTTATCTAATCCAGTGGTTCTAATTCAGAATTCAGAAGTAGTCCGCGAGACTGAATAGTATCCCCAGGTAAATATATAAGTAGTCGAGAGTGTAGGAAGAATAAAGAAGTAATGCCTACCTATTTGATTCTTGATTGCTGTGATATTGAATTGACCTGTGGTCACTCTACAATTTTTCGCTCACCAAGGTTACTAGGTTATTATATTTATTTTACCTCAAGCACTGATTTCTTCACCGTTCATTGTTAGTAAAAGTAGATAAGTACACAATATTATGTTAATCCGTTTTTGGAAATGGCGCAGAAAAGTAAATATATTATAATGACTAGTTCACATCTGGGTTTAATTTACAGAAGTTAGCTTTGAATTGAAATCTCAAGGTGTAATATAGCGCCCTGAACTAGCGAAATTGGAACGAAATTTGACTTCAGTGCCCCGAACCTTCTGTGGTAAATCATTGGACAGCTTTCAAGGTCAAGTTATGAACTTGAAGAAAACTACGCTAAGGCCAGGGGTTCGCTTCGAAATTGAAAATGCAAAAGTCCTATAACTTGAAATGGCTTATTGCTGTTATTCATTTGAAAAATATCACTAATTAACTAAAATATTGAATAAAAATCTACGTCACCAATTACATTATTTAACAACATTCAAGAGGTCCACGGAAACTGCTAGTCCTTGTATGTGGTCCGCCACTTCAAAAAAGTTAGGAACCCCTGATCTAATCAAATGCACAAAAGAAGGAAAATGGGTTCGAGGTTGTGACACAAATACAAATATCAAGTAGGTATTTTTGATTTAAAAGCACAAACCAGTCAAATTAACAAATCAGTGAAATCATGGAGGAGATTAGCCCAAAGCCCCGATTCCACAACCGAATGAATTTTACACTTGATATAAAATTCACTTGAACGACAGTGACTGTGGGTAGATCGATATGACCATACATGAAAGGTGTTTACAAAGCATTGTCTCACCCGTTATGTACCACACGAATTACGCAGAAGGTTTCAATTAAAAATATAGTTCATTAATGTGAATATTTATTTGAATGAAAACTAAAAGTTTAGCGAGAGTTTTCTGATGCACGGACACGTAAAAGGTTAATTATAACCTTGCTCAGAGACTGAAAGACGATATTCGTAAGACAGCTTCCGACGCAGGTTCTCAATAGCTAAAAAATAACGCCTCGGATAATCGATTTTTCTTTTAGAGAGACAAAGTAATAGAACAATCTTGAGCAGTATCATTCATGGAGACAATACTTTATATTGTTAATACTGCAAAGAAATTCAGCAAGTAACAAGATCGTATCAGGTTTCGAACGAATAGCTTCAGAGTCGTAAATTAAAAAACGAATATTTTCTGCCTACTGTTTTGATTTACTACTGGAACTTTTCTTTTCTTCCAAAGAAACAAAGCCTAATTACATAATTGCGTTAGTTTAGTAATTAAAATTTGTTGATGAAGCAAAAGAATTATGTGAATACAGAAAGATAGAAAATAGTTCCAATAGCTTACAAACGGAACACTTTAAACTTTATCAATAATATACGTAATAAGTGTGTATGGGTAGATATTTAAGGCACCTACTTGCTATATAATACTTGACCAACTCATGGTGAGAATAATAGATATTACTGAAGTTAGACATGTCAGTAACAGCAGCTTACGATCACCAAATGAAAGCTCGGCATGGGGGCAGGGAATGACACAGCTGCTCGTCACTCACTCCACTTCTACCCCGCATTTCCTTTCTGAGCCTTGAACTGTGAAGGGACGCTACAGAACCGTTTTCTGACGGTGCATATAACTAACGTTATCTCAGGACACGATACTTCCCCTCTATCAAAAAACGAGCAGGAAGTGCAGATCTCACTTGCGTACGGTAATTTAAGGAAGTCGGTTAAATAAAATGAATACATCAGAATTAACGCACACGAATGAACAAGAAAGATATATTCGCTATCTACCATTCGCACAGCAGTGAATAACCCCAATTCAAGTATAACGAACAAAGTATAACTCCGATTCAGATTATTTCAAATCAAAATACCTCAACAAAATCATGTATCAGTGTACATTTTGTTTGCAATGCCATGGGGCCTTAATTCTCAACCGATTTGAGTGTTTTTATTGGAGGGTCTAGGTTTGGGATCAACGTCATAAAACGCAACGGCTTTGGAATCTAAACGCAACAGGATCATGGAATGTTCGAATAGCAACGGTTTAGCGATCATGACAAAACACTGACGTTCAAGTAATGGCTCAAGTACCAAGGTAGTCAGAATTTCGGAAATCAGAAGATGAATATATTGGGGTGGGGAGGGTGAAACTGCTAGTTGAAATCTCTGTGAAAATGCAGCGGCGTTTGTAATTCTCAGGTTGGTCTCGTTTGGAACATAGGCACAACAGAGTGGTAGGGGAAACAAGCTGTCCACTTCGATGTAATTCGCATGAACGTAGTAACTAAATGTACTCGTAGTTTTCATTCCATAATTCAATATATTTTAAATATACTGCGCCATTCTGATTCGGAAATAGTTATTGACCTTCTATTCTACGTCCCCATTACAGTGTTTTTTTTTGTTTTTTTTTTTTATGCGGTATTTTAGGATATTGAATGTGATTTTCAATCGTCCTTGGAAGGCCGTTGGATCAATTTAATAAGGAAACGAGTGTGGTAAAGGGAGTGTTATATTAATACTTCTATTAAGGGTAGAGAGCTGCGGTCAGTCATAAAATGCTTCAACATTATAAATAAATACTACTGTTAAGAAAAGTCCTTACTTCCCGAGTAGGCAATGAGGAAAAATCAAGACAAAATAAATAAAACCCATTTAGAAAAGAAGCATTTGGATTTTGTGATACAGAATATAACTCTTGCAAACTATTTATTAGTAATACGTTTCAATTATTTCTTGCTATTTTAAACTATTAAGTATTCATGAATGAATCAAAATAAGTGATTTCACAAAACCTGCAGATCCCGGTTTTGCCGATTTTCCGTTATTGTGATAGGAAAAGAACCCAATCGAAGGTACAGACCCCCGTTTAAGCTTAAATTGCAGCAAAAACAATTTACCACAACCTTCAGAGAGGGGTAGGGGTACTCTCTTTTCTTACTCCTCCAGGTCGATATTACACATAGAAATAAGATAAACATTAAATTGCACTTTTTGGGGGAAATAGCCAAACTTTGACGTGTCATAATTCAGGGTCTGTTGATTGTACTTCGCTGGGGATGGACTCGAATTTTCACTAATTTAATGTTCTTTAATAAAGTAAAATTGGGGATTAATTGTCAAAAACTATATTCAGAGATGTAATCATAAATGTGAAGATAGGTCGAACGTTTCGCGGTCATCTGCGATTTTCAACGTGAAGCCGGCATATTTAGATGTGGCAAAGTTCTGATTCAGAACCCCAAAATGCACTTAGATCCGTTGAGAAAAACTGACATGTTATACGTTTGTCTTCACTCAACTACCATTTGACTGGACTACTACCAACGGACGAGCGAGCAAATCGAGCATTACCAGTAAAAAGTAAAATTTTTAAAAAATCAGAACCAAAGTGCCAAAAAAATACATCGGCACATACATACACCCATTCAAATGAGGGGTCAAAAGAGCCACTACTTTCCGTAATTACAGAAATAAAATTAGACTTACCTCTTCCTGCACGCCAGTTGTATTAGACAATTTTCCACCGTCAGTGATGACTACGATGACGGAGGGTTCGAGGAAAAAAGGACACCTGCCTTGGCCATAGGTGTCGATCCCTGTCTGCATGCGGTTGATATTGAGAACATCAAATGCATGTTTGAGGGCTGCTCCCATCTGCGTCATACCCTGGCACTGGAGGTTCTTCAGTTCATTCATGAACGTTGCCAAGTTCTCCTTCCATCCCGCCTAAACGTGACAGAAAAAAAAAACAGTTTGAATTTTCGATGCTTTTGGTTTATTATGTTCGATAATGAACCTTTGTAATCGGCCAAGGAAAACTTTCATCCCCCTCCATTCACCCACTAATTTGTTGGTCACGGGTTATAAGTAATTACGTTTTAAAAAAGCGCAGTTTGAAGCGTTTCTCCCAAGCTCCAAGTTTAAAAAATGTGGCTCAAACATATTGGTAAGTAATGCATGCATTACAGGGACGTCCCTACAAATGGATTGTACACATATTTAATTACAGTTAAAATAAGAGAAAACACAAAAATATCATGACTTTTAGGAATTCCATCGCGAAATTTGTCTCACACACTCACCCCTCTATTGATTTTTCACGGATTCGGTCTTCAAATGGATTGAAACGGATTTGTAAGTGGTTATTTTATTTTATCTCGTGCTTCAGTTGTACCCCAACCCCCTGGATCAATTCCACAATAGGCGTCCCTTTTCTTAGCGGGAAGCCTCGCTTCTTGCTTGAAAGACAGCTTCAGAGGGACATCATGGGAATCACCAGCCAGGGTTGTGCTCTCATCACCATTTTTATCAACCTGTATCTTGGCCTGAGTGTAAAGCATAGAGACAAAGGTCGCAATTTATGCAGTAGGAGAGACGAAATTTGGGGCAAAGGAATATCATTACGGCGAACCTGAAAGCAATCAAGTTTATCCAGTAGGTTGCGTCAACTGAATCCAGAGCAGCACCTTCCACGGTTGAGGATGAGGCAGTGATCGTGGAACATGGCAAAGGTTCATGTCCATGTCAAGTTGTCCATGTCAACTGTCTCCAACTTGATGGGGAGAAGTGGGTCAACATATGAGGGGAACCCATCTTAAATGTTATGTTCAGAAGCTGTTGGGATGTAACATTGAAATAAATCACAGGAAAGATGGACTTAAATTGTGCTTTGCGCTTTTGATTGCATGATGTTATGGTTATTGATCTTGTTCCTTCATTCCTGTGTGGCCCATTGGTTTCACAGGATCATACAGTACATACAGTAACTGCATTCCCTGAGAGAAAATTTATCATAAGGAAAATTGGTAGGATAGGCGAGCACGTGGTGCTGCATGGGTACTTGGAATTGGTCACAATAAAACCTGTAGGAGTAGTTGCCCGTGTGCAAGTGGCACTGTGTCTCATGGGATAATAATCGATGGAGGCATATTGGGGATCCTGTCACCTTCCGGTTGGCTGGCAGGGGATTCGAGGCAGCAAACTCACCTTCCCTATGTGCATTGTGGTTCTAGGACTTATCTTCCCCGAATTTTGTCAGCCTAGGACTCCCCTCCCCCCATCCCCTTAAACTGACTCACTGGCTGCGCAGGTTGGCTTGCCAACTTGTCACTTTGTCCTCTAGTCACTTTGAACGCTGAGATGAACAAAACGATAACACTACGAACGTATACGCACACATACCTTCGTATAACACACTCACCTTACGCTGGTCATTGATATCTAAGACGATAACTGGCTGGCGAAACATCAAGGAATCGTACATGCCAGTTTTTCTCCGCATGAAACATCCCCCCCCCCCTTTCCTTTTTCTTGAATTTTTGAATGTTCAGGTTTTATTTTCTTCTTCCTTTTTTTTTGGGGGGGGGGGGGGGAGGGGAAAGTCCTAGGCTTACAAAATCTCAGGGAAGTAAATTCCGTTTCCCGTGCATTATACATATTTTTGTCAGCGTTTCTTCTCGTGTCAAAGATTTTGGTTCGCGGGAACTCTACGAGATAGGGCTCTAATGACTAGTTGGAGGAGCAGATTTACGACAGGGGAATCACTGCTCTTGTACGTTTTGTTGAAGTTGCAGGCTTCCACTCCCTGAATAGATATGGTGGTCTTACTAGGTGTTTGGGCGTGGAGTGTGACGGGAGTGCTTCTGCCAACAGTTTGTTAAGGAGGCAGATTTGCGGCAGCAAACAACCCATTTTAGCCAATTCGTTTTGGTGTTCCTACCAAAATATCAAACTTCAATTGAATGTTTCCGAACACAAAATGAGATAAAATATAGAACTAATTTTCGATAAATTATTGATATGAATAACATCAAATTGATGCTCAATCATTCGCATCAGCATGGTGGGTGAATGAGAAGAGATAGTTTGAAACAGTATGACGGGCGGGACACTTTCTCATGGCGCACCCATGATTTACCGTAGATAAAATTTGGGTAGTTTATTACGAGTCCCATATATTGTAGAGGCACAATGTACCTACTATGAATTTGGCTCCAGGGAGGTGCGGTTTATTGCTCGTAATTTCTACCGTGACTCCAGAAAGAAAGAAAACCCAAAAGCGTTCAAGTTAGCCAAAAGGTTGAGAGATAAACTTGTTATGGGGAAAAATAAAAGTGAAGTATTGATGGTTCGTGTTGAAATTTTAGAATCTGAAACTAGCGCGTCACCCCATCAACTGCAATTCTTCAGTAAACCTTCTTTTTTATTCTAAATATGTAAATGAATATAAATAGGTACGTTTGTTTTCAACTTTTAATATTACATACTTCAAGTTATGCTAGACGAAATATAATATGCACACTACCTATGTACCTTGAAACGTGTGCAAGTGTAACTGACCAGTGACATTCTTCAAATCAATAGAAAACACTGTCATTTTTTCTAAATATTTCAGTCTAAGATGTATGGTGCCATTTTTCTCTTGAAACGTCGGCGTTGATGGCTCCCCCATAGTGTCAGTAGATTTTCAAATAATACAGCTTCAATCTTCTGCTGTGGGCAGTTCTTCATTTCAAAATTGCAGTCTCGCAGATTTCAGGTTTATTAATGTCAGACCTCCGATGACAACAATCTGCCCATCTCAGTAATTTTACTTTAGTTCAACGGCCTGACCTGCACCCTTAACCATTCTCCAGACGCCCCTAACTATATTTTCCAAACACCTAACAAATTCTATTCTGCAAGATTTTACCCGAACCTTAGTACAAGTAGGAGTATATATATAAGTGTACATTAACCTTTTGACCGGGCCTGTATTTCACTAGAGTGGAGGTGAAAGGTGTATCACGAGCGACAACTCAAGTCAACAATCATAATATGTAATGATGATAATAATTATTCGCGGAGCAACCTATACCTATAACTGACTCAAACATGCGACAATTTCAATGTATCTACAAATTAGCCTCATCTCGTTAATTTGTCACTAGGTACCTCAAGTTTAACAAAAGTAGAGATGATTTAACAACAATAAAGCCTTGTAGAACACATCGACAAATTAACGATGGCAATACATGGTGGCTGTTATCGAATTGGAGGCATATAGCGACAAGATTAACAGCTGCTAAAATCACGTTGTAACGAGGTTTAAACATTTAGAAACATCTATAAAGTTACAGAACACACCCTACCCACCCCATCTGAACAGTGAAAGATGTTTAATTGAATCAATTTTCTCTAAGCTTGTAATAGGTAAATATGTTGCCAATGATCAAAAATACCAAATTCCAGGTGGCCTAAAACATTTTGCGAAAAGCATAATAAGCACCTTGATAAGCTAGTAGAACATGATAGTGACGTTTTTCAGTAAATAATTAAATGTGGCACAGTGCAAGTTTATTCCTAGAAAAAATTAGTTCCCTATCCTTATCACGTGCTGCTACTTTCTTCTCATTGTGCGAACTAAAAACTAAATTACTCACAACGAAGTTGTGGAAACCCATTTCAATTTTTAAAAAACGGAAGATAATGATGAACGTTGTCTAAAATCTTATTTTTCTGAGAAGTACCTACTGGTTGCACGCACGAGTTTTTATTTATTATTCAAGTTGTTGAAGGAGTGTTAATTCAAGAGTCGTAGGTGTATGTTCCACGTATCACTCTTCGTTAACAAAGTTTAAAAAATAAACGATAATTATCCCGGGGGTGCACGGTCGTTTTGTGAATGATAACAACCTAAAGTCAAATTTAAACTTTGTATCTACTTTTTATATGTTATTCCGTTGCTGAAGCTGGCTCACTCACTCACTCACAGCTGGCAACATCGAATTTTAGTTCATATCATGGAGTGTGACAAACGAACTAATGTTAAACTGTCTAAATACCTTCTTTTTTTTTTAACTCGACAGCAATGCCACAAAACATGCAGACAGCTATCCGTACGTGTGCATAATTCTAGGTCAAAAAATTGATTCCTCGGATTATCAGGGTCAAAAGACGTCGAATTTTTTTCGAAAAACAAATAAAATAATAATAAATAAATAAATAGCCGCACAAGGACTGTTTCGAAGAGTACCAAGTGTAATACCCACTGCACTCATCTAGGAGTTTCATCTTTATTTGTGTTAATTTTCACTGCACATCTGTGCCAAAAGATATATATATATATATATATATATATATATATATATATATATATATATATATATATATATACATATATATATATATGCAATTACAGACGATAACTTTCTTCAAGATCAAGATTGAGATTAAAAATCCGTTCTTTCGCATTCCTGCGTCAAGCATTCCAGAAGAAAGGATGAGTTCGTTGGACAGCAGTTTTTGGGCACATTAAACTGGCCGAAGTTCAAAAATGGCGCGGAAAAAATCACTAAAAATGGCAAAAGCTTGAAAATTAATAAATTTATATATACCTGTCTATCTATACATAGTATACATGTTTTTTTACTTCTTTTGTTTCTTCAATATATTATTCAAAAGGAGATTATCAACTAAGAACTAAAACAATAAAAATTGTATGCTGAAAAACTTACTTAAATTTCAGAATTATATGCTTTAAAAAATCGATAAAACTGCAAAAAATGCTTAAAATCCAATATCTTTGTTTGCATAGCAGATTATTGTTTAGAAAAAGTTGTTATGCCTCGTAAATTGTTAATTAACCGTAGCGTTACGCGCAAAGTGCTCAAATTTCCATGCAGTTTAGCATAATTATAATATGATAATCTACGAAAATACGCTCATTTGATCATGCTGCATGAATGGAACTTTTTGGTTTAATGATTGTCTCTGTGTGCGTCTACGCTTGTATCGGCTTGAATTTATACGAAATTTAGACACTTTTCGATGCAATTTTCAGGGATTGTATCGATTGGAGGCTAGACAATTATCTATGAGTTTTATCAGTGCCCGATCAGTAGCAGAATAAACGCTCAAGCGCATTAAACCAAATTACTCACGACGAAGTTGTGTAAGCCCTTCAAAACTGAAGTTGGTGAAGACAGTTGTCTATTTCCACAGAAAATCAGGAGTTACAATGTTGAATCCATTTCGACGGTTAGGTCAACATCAGTAACAAACAATAAAAGTTATTGTTTGATACTGAAGATGACCTAACGGTCGAAATCGAGTCAACTTTGTAACTCTTTACGTTTCGTCGAAATAGACAAAGTTCTCCACTAACTTTAGTTTTGCTCAAATCCTTGTAACACAGTCACTACTAAAGTTTGCATCCAATGCCGATGAATTTCTAAGGGAATTTCCGAAGGCGTGTCGGGGCTAGACGGTCTCGTATGTGTGTGCGCTCGACAGTCTTATATAATTCCACGCTATCGCTACGTTTTTGAAGTCATTTTCAGGAATCGTATCAGTCTTTGGTCACCGCCGGATCAATAGCAGCATCTGCGCATGCGCAAATGTTAATTCCTTAGCTTATAACATCGTGACTTCTACAATTTACATCCAATTTCGGAGAAATTGACAGAGATAGTCAATCCTAGGGCTAGAGTTTTAACGGATTAATACCAGCCACTGCACGTAAACGTAAAATCCTTTTAACAACCATACCATCAAGTTTTCATCCGATTTTGAATAATTTTTCTGGGATTGAGGGGGCTTGTGGTCAACTATGATTTCCATTGAGATTTTATTGAAAGTAAAATCCTGCCTGAGAATTTAACACAAACCGCACTCTCCAAAAGCTTTTTCACAGCCTCGACACGAGAACAGCTATTTATAGTAAAAAAGTTACTTCGGTAGATACCAAAATTCTCAGAAAATGTTTATTAAAAAAATACAGATTTACATTTTCAAGGCACAATGGTTACGCTCACTAACTATATATTTTCTTGGTGAGATCAAGACCAACAGGCCTCTTGCATAGACCTGAAGAAGGAGCAACCAATATCCTGAAACGTTAGGCTCCTACTCGACTATTTTTGTCATAGACAACAAAAACAATCAAAAAACTTCCTTGCAAAATAATTAGCATCCAAATGTGTACCCACGTTACGTACCTATTCGTTCATGTAAGATGTTGATACCAAAAATATCATCTACCTTCCAGAAGAGAGGGGTGACAAGTCTCCGAAAGGAGTTTATGTATGGTTTACCATGGTGCTCTATAATACGTGCTATAATATAATAGGTATATTCAATATGTAACAGAAACAAATCATTATCAAATCAATTAGTAGATACCACAATCAACACAATAACACTTACCACAGGAAACAACTTGAAAAATTAAATAAAATAGGTGCGTTCCATACACCGCAACGAGAATAATAGTTTTTACCATTACCTACTTATATAAATCCGAATAAGACCTTACCTTTATATTGTGAGGCGGCTCTTCAAATGTCAGTAACATATACCTGTCACCCCTGCTTTCAGGGGACCTCTGCCTTACCTATACGAATATAACAAAAAATTATATTACAAAAAAGTTGCAAAACTAAAAAATTTTTGAAATAAGGTCGACGAATTGTCATTATTGAGGTCGGTTGCTAGAAGAGGACTCGGGTTCAAAGCCTTCTCTAGGCGCAAACCGCACTGGAAGGTGATAGAAATGTTGCACGGGCGGTCCTACCTTGACGAAAGTTTCAACTGCGCCTTTGGCCACATCGAGGAGCGTTGGGCGTCCACCTAAATACGCTCTTTGATTCATAGAAGCCGACGTGTCGATGAGGAAAACTATAATGGTCATTATGAGGGTACGACAGGAAGCCGGAGAGATCTCAGTAAAACCATAAAAATGACGAAATAATCAACTATGGCTACGGGTCCCAGGGGTTCCAGTTGGCAATCATTATCCCAGCACGAGCAGAGTTGCGCTACCAATACCTCCCTGTTCCTACAACGGCGAACAATTGACGAATAAGAGGTTGAGCAAGCAGCACGAAAACAAAATGGGCGAATCGAGTGGCCCTGGCCAACTTAATCTTACCCCCTCCACACATGGTGACCACAAGCTATTTTTACAATTGGACTGCTCTATTGTTCCAGACATACTAGTTTATGAGTAATGAGGAAATTATCTGGTAAAATTCCATTGGTACCCAAAATTTGATTTTTATCGGACATTTCCTACCAAAATCAATCAGACAAAAAACGATTTTAGCGCTACTGTGTCATCGGCTGTTTGCAAAAATACTTAGACATGGAAGAAGAAAAGTCTTCTTCCACCATGGACATGGGCCTAGGTATAAAAGTCCATGCGTTTGTATGAATCTGGAAATATTAAAATTCGCGATTCCAAATAAGGATACAAGCCTAGCGGTAGCAAAATGTACTAAATAGATCCTGACTCCGACTCTCGTGTCATTGAAAATCGTATCTGTACCTAATATTCTTTATTCTTTGAGACTTCGTTTTCTCTCGTTTTATTTTCTTTCGTTTTTTCTGAGATGGGAATAGAGTCTAGGTGCTTGAATCATTTTAAATTTTGAAAATACAGTGATATATGCCCCAATTATAAATCGTTTTTGGTTAGATGATCGAATGAAAGCAGGTAACTACAAAACATACAAAGAAGTTTCAAGTTTACCTTACTATGAATTAGGGAACCTAATTGCTCCTAATTGTTCCTTATTGTTAAGAAATTTGACAGGCAATATGAAATCGAGCAAATTTGGATTTAAAAACCCCTCCAGAACACAAGAGCCCCTTGTTTGTTTCCTGAACAGATGTTACAAAACTACTTGGTACTAACTGGAACACTGGGATTCTACTAATTCTGTACAAAAAGTTGGGCGTTCATATAATCCACCTCATGCTAAATAATTCTTACTTTTTGTTCAAAAAGTTTGGTACAGGAAACAAAGAATAGATCTCCATGACTTCCAACTGGAAATAATTTATTACTGCATTGTTGCCTGAGCCACAGAAACCACCAAGCACCATCCACATTCATCTGCCCGCATCATGAACCTAGGAGAGGAAATCCATTTACAGGCACCTACCAGTCTTGTGATTTTTATTTGTGATTATTATATATTGGTGATTTTATATTATTGGAATTTTTAAGTTCCTTTTGATTTTTTTGTAATTACATTTATGTATTTTAAAAGTTCCTTTTGAATGAGAATATATTTCAATAATAACCCTTTTAAGTATTTATTTTTCACGATTTTTTTTTTTCAAAAAATATACCTGGAAGGATAAATTGTGTCCCATTTTTTCATTTCCCCTCAAAGCTCTTCCTGAAATTTAGAGTCCAAGAAGGTATCAGCCAACACGTTTCATGTTTTTGAATTTCAATGGTACTTGAATTTATTAGAAGAAAAACGATTAAAAATAAGAAATTGACCAGACACGCGCCTGACGCGTGAGCCGCACAAAAAAACGAATTGTACTCTCGTCGCACGCGCCAGGCACGTTTGCTGTATAAATGGCTCCCGTACAGCAGTTGGGATATGGCCGAAAAATCCGTAGCGAACGTGTTAAGAGCTGTTACCTGTTAAAAAGAGCAAGAGCCTTTGAGTATCAATAAGAATTTTTAGAAGAAAAGAAGAAATTTTTTAATACTCAAAGGCAAGAGCAGAAGAAGGAACAACCAACATGGAGCAGGAACTGGTATTCAGCTGGAACCACAATGTTTGGTTGGTACTCCCTGCTCAAGATTATTGTTTTCCCGATTCTTTCCCGTTGTTTCTACTTGGCAATACTGGTACCTGTAATCAGTGATTTGCTTGAGCGCCTCAATTTAGATTGATAAATTTTACTATTGTTTATTTCCATTTTATTATTCTTCAAAAATCATCATTTTGCCGAGATCCTTACGCTGCTTTTATTCAATCAGGTAAGTAAATAAACATATGGTTCTGTTCGCAATTTCGTTTACCTATTCAAATAGTTTAATACTAGCTGGCCGATTTTGCCGGGGTTTTCTTGTCCGGTCAGGTAGGTACGTAGGTAGGACGATCAGGTAAATAGTTAACTCGTACTCTACTCTGTGGTAGGTAGTCAACCGTCTCTTACAATAAAAGAACAAACTAAGTACCTAGGAGTCATTTTAGACAGGAAACTAACCTGGAAACCACACATTGAGTGGAAATACAGGAAAGCCCTCAACAGCCTCTTCTGTGTACGTAAGGCTGTGGGTAAGACTTGGGGATTCACTCCAAAAGTAATGTTATGGATAAACAGGGCTATCATACTGCCGAGATTATTATTCGGAGTACTAGTGTGGTGGCCCGGAATCAAGGGGGGAAGCATCCTGAACAAGCTAGACAGAGTCATCTGTATGCTAGTGACGGGTGTCTTCCGGACTACTCCTACTAGGAGTCTACAGATAATTTTGGTTCTTGCACCCATAAGTACACTAGCAATGATACAGTCAATACATACTGCCATTAGGCTTATGAGAATGGGTGAGTGGAAACATAATTACCACACACCAACTCACAATAGACAATCAAGCCATACCCTTATAGCACCAGCTACACTAGGGTATATCCCAGAAATGAAAATGCTACATGACGAGCTTGGGAAAACCTACTTATGGAAGGATCCCACCACGTACGTCATAGGTGACAGAGGAAACTGGGACAGGTTAGTCCCTAGAACTCAAAGAACTCGTCTGTCATGCTTCATGGACGGCTCCAGAGTCGTATCTGAAAACATGACTAGAACAGGTGCTGGAGTATACATACCTGATCTGGATATAGCTGAGTGCTTCACTCTGGATGCACACACCACTGTGTTCCAGAGTGAGCTATATGCCATTATTAGGTGTGCTGACAGCTTAATAGAAAACAATACGAGAAGTAGACAAATAGTCATACATACAGATAGCCAGGCTTGCATCAAAGCGCTGATGAGCCCGCTCACTACCTTAACAATGATCAAAGAGGCTAAAGATAAACTGACCAAGCTAGGCACCCAGTTGGATAACAAAGTGTATGTAAATTGGGTGCCAGGCCACGAAGGTCATACAAAGAATGAAGAGGCGGATCGCCAGGCCAGGCAGGGGTCGGCTAGAAATTATTATGGACCGACCCCAGCCTTAGGCATAACGCGCAACGCGTGTAAAGCCAAGGCAAATACCTGGGCCAACAAAGATCTAAATGAGCTATGGAGAAAAGAGGACAATAGATATAGACAATCTAGGTTGTGTATATCTGGCTACGAAAAGAGTAGTTCAGATTGGATCTGGACACAGCCCAGAAAGCAAATGAGGAAACTAATAGGGGTCCTCACAGGGCATTTCAGCTTTAAGAGGACCCCTTTCTTCATGTCCAAGGTTTGTTTCTTCACCACTCTGCAAGTGAGGAAGAGGAGAGGACACAGCTGAACACTTTCTTTGCGACTTTGACAGATTCTGGAGATCTAGGCAAGAAGCCCTAGGACACAATACAATCGAAAGGGCCTCACTCAGAGACCTCGATTGGAAACAGATCAAGAAGTTTGTTGAACTGAGCAACAAGTTTAGGAACATAGCGCAGCCGTAGAATCCCCCAATTTCTAAAGGGGCCCTTTTGGGGAAATATAAGCCATTAGGCCTGAGATTTCTTTCTACGGAAGCCCTATGCAGTCAGTCAGTCAGGTAGTCAACCGTTCGTATTTTCATACTAGCTGGTTCACCCGTGGGTTTCACAGGTTGACTTGAATATACGCAAGCCCCCCTCACCCATCACATTTTGGGACACCCCTACGGATCTGATTAAAAAAAAGTCCTTACCCCAGTTTAAGGTACTTACTTATAAATTACCCATCAGGACCAAACTACTGAGATCAACCCCCACTCCCTCTCAACAAACACCCCCCATTCAGATATTTCAGATTAAAAATGTTCTTGATAGGTGACCCAAAAGATCGTTCAGACTAATCATCGTCCAAACATCAGAACACCAGTTCGTTCGGTGATGACCAAATTATTCCACTTAACCACCCCCTCCCTTTTTGGTTTATTATTTCCAATAATAAGCCTATGTGATCGTGTAGCAAAAAAATTTTATAACCCCCCCTCAAACTTTGTCACTTTACGTTTCAAGGTGCGTAGAATCCAAATTTGAAATGTCCGTCCGCCGTTCGCCGTCCGGGCCATAAAAGGCCTAAGAATTTATTTTAAAAACCCGTTCTTTCTCACATAGACTCCATTTGGGATCTAGTTGGTCCTAACGTTTAACCATCCCGATCGCTTTACTCGCATAGATGCTATGGGCCAAAAACGGGCGAAAAAGTGTCTTTGAGTGCTAGACGTGTTAGATACACGCCTGGCACGCTGGGTGGTGAGGTGGGTGAGCGGGGGGTGGAGTGAGAGGAGGAGCCGCGGCTTCTTGTGGTGGCTGGAGTGACCAGGGACCTAGCAGAGGGGTGTAGGAGAATGGATATTTATTACTTTTACGTGTTATACCCATATAATACACCGCGGCACCATGAGGTGGGTACAGCGTTCCTTCGAGGCATGAAATATATGTTTTTTTCTAGGTCGTATTTGTGCGTAATACCAATGCTTTTCCTACGCATATTTAATAACATATCCTCTCGACTTTTCGTACGTACTTACATAATGATATTATTAAGGTAATAACTATTTGAATAGATAGGAGCTCAAATCGAGAAATATAAACACGTGTATATAATTATAGAAGTATAGGTTGTGGCAACTCAAAATAGGACACGCCGAGGAGTCTGGACGGACCTTATGACGTACGCAAGCCAACTAAAACTACGATCATACTCAATTGAAAAAATAATGAACCTTTGTGAAATAATTTGCAGCGTTTTTTTCTACGCGCGCACGCCTGGCACGCTTGGCAGGGGGTCACGGTGGGTGGTGAGGGGGGGTGAGCGGGCGGTGGAGTGAGAGGAGGCGCCGGCGCCGCGGCACCTTGTGGTGGGTACGGCGCCGGCGTTCCTTCGAGGCATGAATATATGTTTTTTTCAAGGTCATATTTGTGTGTTAATACCAAAGCTTTTCCTACGCATATTTAATAACATATCCTCTCGACTTTTCGTACGTACTTAGATAATGATATTATTAAGGCAATAATTATTTGAATAGATAGGAGCTCAAATCGAGAAATATAAACATGCGTATATAATTATAGAAGTATAGGTTGTGGCAACTCGAAATAGGATACGCCGAGGAGTCTTATGACGTACGCAAGCCAACTAAAACTACGATCAAACTCAATTGAAAAAATAATAAACCTTTGTGTAATAATTTGCAGAGTTTTTCCTTACCACAAACACCTCCCTATGGTTGATGCTAGAAAAGATTGTAATAGCCTGTGCTTGAGGTTGACGTAATCTAAACATATTTGCCCAGTTTGTTCAGTGATGTCAAAGATACCCCTTTCCCAACCCCCTCCCAGTTTTTTTTAGTGTTATCTAAACATATTTTATTAATCAGGTCCTCAGTTTATTCAGCGATGTTCTAGATACCCTCATTCCACCCCCACCCCTCCCTCATAATACCCGTTATGGTTCGGATTTGAAAAATGCAAGTAGTTATTGATTCAAGTTAGAGTATTCCAAACATATTTAATCAATCAGGTCCTCATTTTATTCAGTGATGTCCAAGATACCTCATTTCACCCCCCCCCCCCACCTCCCTTCACTGCCGGTTGTGAAGTTCAAAGTATGTGGTTAGTTTTTAAGAACGGGATCCATCCCTTTCCTCTTTAACCTCCTGTCAGAGAGCAGGGGAATAGCCTGTGGGCCTACAGGGGTAGTGCCGCAGGCATTCGTTATAGTTTATAAAACCTATTATTTAAGCCTTCCATTATTAGTGAACTAACGAAAAAAAAGTATGAAATGCACATTTGACAACACGCGCCAACACAAACAGGTCCCACTCACATTCAGGTGCCTCTCAGGCAAGGCCAGCTTCCTCATTCGATTATTATATTATAATATTATTATGTTATATTTCACTCAACTATTCACCGTTTTAATTTTTGTCTAAGGATGGCATCAGCTGCCAAGAAATTAAAGACTTCTGGTGAAAGTTCCACTGCTGGCAAAGGTTTTGACGAGTTTTTGAATGAGATCAAGAAAAGCAGGAATAATGTAAGTATTTTATTTTCCTTTTCTGCATATAAATATGAAATGAACCGATAATCAATACATATTTCGAATTAAGTACCTTCGTACTTGTTTATGAAATTAACTATTGGTTGCCATATTTTTTCCACATAATGAAGGTTATCCACGCGTTTATTTCGGTTTGTGTACAAGTTATTTCTATATTGACGATTGATACATCAATCCAGTCCTATTGTAGGTAGGACTTAGGTTTTCCTATGACGTTTGGGAGCAAATATAGCAGGGCAGTATTATCGAACTTTTGGTAAAGTTAGGCAACAACTTGTCATCATATCCGGGAAAAATATGTGACAGTTCCCGCGAGATCCGAGGGAATGCACTGCCGTCGCTCCGTTGTTACCCAACAGGTGTCGGGCGCTTTCTTCCCGTGTTTTCGAAAGCCTGCGTTTGGCGATGGGTGGGTGATCCTAGAACTGGAAAACCTATCTTTTCCGAACGTAGCATATATCCTATTAGTACGAGTTGTATCTCTTATGGTACTGTCACACCCCTCTCTATCTATGAGTGTGGATTTAGGCCCCCATTGCACCTCTGGTGCGGCCTAAGTCCATTACATGGTAGCAGAGCGTGGTTAGGATTATGTACGGCTAACGCCTGGTAATAATCCGATCCACTATTTTTGGGGCGTTAATGTTTCAGAAGAAACATGGCCCAGGTTTCCAGAAGGTAACCATTATACTCCCTTGGATACATAAATGGTTCTTGATTATTAATTTCTCAATTTATCCCCTCATATTATTTCTATTCAACATACTTAATTTTCAAGGGCATTGTTCCCAAACCCAGGGCATCGTTCCCTATTTCATAAGTCCCCATAGTGGACACCTTCCACTGTAAGTCTCCAAAGTTGAGCAAGTTAATTCCCCAGGGCATAGTTCCCATTTTCGTAAGTCCCCTGGTTGAGCAAGTTATATTACCGATTGTTCCAATCTTTGATTGTGGGTTATCTACCTAATAAATACTTCATATGAAGATTCATTGACAATCCATTGACAATTTGAGAAAATTGAACAGGGTGGCCCCAACTGGAAAAGGCAGGGAAAACCTGGAATTGTCAGGGAATTCTTTGTGTCGGGGGTCAGGGAAATGTCAGGGAATTTCGCAAAAACCAACGGAGAATTTTTTTTAATGAAAACTTTGTGTAATTATTCGCAGCGTTTTTGGATATATTCTACTTCTCAAACAATAAAATTTCAACAGCGTACTTTATCTTAGGCGTATTATTTATTTCGTAGGCGGGTTATACGAATGTCAAAAATAATTATCAAGTGTGGTGGTTAAACTGTTCAAAGAGTAACAAAGCAACACGCAGATACATTGTGTATGGATATGTCATTGGCTCCCTACATACTGTGGTTACGGTGGTTACTACATCACCTAGCGTAAATAATAAGTTATGTGAGAAAAATCATCGAAGTATTGAACTAAGCGAACCCAGTAGAGTAGTGGACTGATCCAGTGAGAGTCCCAACAACTTGTGTACATAAGCTAAAACTTCTCAGGAGCAGGAGGAAAACTAAAAGAAATGAAATTTGACTTTGATATTTTTTGTCAGGGAAATCTGAAGTTCGGTCAGGGAAAAGTCAGGGAATTTTAAATTTTCCATTTGGGGGCCACCCTGTAGAAAAACAGTTTTTCTGTGAGAATATTGTCTGTGCTATTCCTCATTAAACTTTGCTTATTTGATTCAAGGCTGCAGCCTCCATCACAGATTTCAAGTTTAACAAGAAAAGGGTGCGAGTACTGTCTAAAAATGAAGAGATGGCTGATGGGAAAAAATGTGTTCTTTATTGGATGAATCGAGACCAACGTGTCCAAGGTTGGTTAATAAATAGCCTTTTGTTTAAATCTTTATTTAACTTGATTTCACAAACGTACATATTTTCTTGTACTTTTTTTCTTTTGCAGATAACTGGGCATTACTTTACGCTCAAAAACTTGCAATGAAATTTAAATTACCGCTTCGAGTATGCTTCTGCACACTCCCTAAGTATATGGATGCAACTATCCGACACTCTATGTTCATGCTTAAAGGTTAGCACGTTGACAATTTTGTGGAAATTAGTTGAATTTCATCAAAAAATCTCAGATGAGTCGTTATCTTAACAATAAGTATGTTGTATATTTTATTCTATTTGATTTTTGTTCATTTTAGGGTTAAAGGAAGTCAGTACTGAATTAGAAAGTTTGAAAATCGCTTTCCACTTGTTATACTGCAATAATAAAGAAGAAGTGGCACAGAATGTTATGAATCTTATTGATGATCAACATGTTGGATGTGTGGTCATAGACTTCAGTCCATTAAGAATAGCAAGATCTTGGGTTGACGATCTCAAGGAAATTTTACCCAAAGATATTCCACTTTGTGAGGTATGAGACTCTTGTGGAATCTTTCTTAGTTGTGATGTATTTGGGATATTTATATTGTATAGCAAAATATTGGGTGTGATGTATCGTATTCTGGGCTGGAATATTTAAGTGATGGAACGCATTGGCTAGATGGTACTGAGGGTTCCACTCAGTGATTTTCTTCTGAATGGTTTTCAGGTTGATGCTCACAACATTGTCCCTTGTTGGCATGCTTCTGATAAACTAGAGTATGGGGCAAGAACCATTCGCAACAAAATCAACAACAAGCTTGGAGAATTTCTGACCCAGTTTCCTCCAGTGATTCCGCACCCCTATCCATCAAGTGACACCTCATTGGTATGTACCTATTTGATTTCTGCAAAAATTTTCCATTTATGCTTTTAATGAGCGTTACCCATGTGTGCTAAAAAGTTGTTTTTGCTATTATTAGATGGAAGCAGATTCCATCCTAAGAAGTTTGAATCAACCGCACTCTAGGTATGATTTTTCAAACTTTCGCGCACTTGTGATGTCAAAGCACCCCTCCTGTCTGGGGGGGGGTCCTCTGCCAGTGTGACGTCACCAGTCCTGGAAATTTTGAATACTCGGGAAGAAAGTACTAGCAGTACGAGAGTACGGAATGTGTCAAATTTCTTAGAATGGAATCTATTTTCATTTTGTAAATGAATAGTAAATCCGTGGATAATGCTCATTAATGCATACACTTTACCTTCGATAAATACTCAGGCATCTTCATTTAAATTTGTGGTACAAAATAATTTCCATAACCATAGGTGGTATTGGAAAAAAACCCGGGAGACTGATTAGTCATGAGACTGATTTAACAAACACCCTTGCTTGCAGCACAATTATTGATATGCTTTTCTTATTTGAAATGCATTTTCTAAGTGTTCCGCTAAGTAATATATTCTTCGATTTGAGTAATTTTTGTTTCTTGAATTGGTGGGGAGGGGATGTTTGGTATTGCAAGAACTTTCATGAAATATCTTTATATAGGCAACACATTGGATATGCATCAAACATTCGTATCAGTAAATAAGTACCCAGTAACTTGGATTTTTTTTTCAACAATAATCATGATATCAAGTTTAGATTTAATAACTTGAGATTATCTCCAACATTTCAAGATTATTCACCTTGAGCTAAAACTAAAAGAGAAACGCTCAAGTTAGTAATGGCTAACTGAAGAGATCGTGAGTTCCTTCACATGAAAAGAATGTGACGAGAATAAAAGTGGTACTTCACACGTTTAGATAGCATTGTAGTGCCGATTGTCAAACGATAACTCCACTTGACATAGATCTTACCTTTAAGGCTCCTATAGGAGTCCAAACTGAGTCCTCAGCATAGCATCCTTCAATATGGCCTACAAAAAACTGGAACTTTGCCACCCTCACTCATGAAACCGACATTAGGACTTTATATTTTCAACTAGACGATTTGATAAAAAACCTGACTGTCCAGGCCGAAACCCGACTGTCAGGGCCAAAACTGGACACCTGGCTACACTGCATATAGGTAATCATATTAGGGTCAACTCTGGAAGGATTGGTTAATGGAATTGCCGCTTGAGGTGTGAAAAAGAGTTTTTATTACACTGGCCTCATAACTCAGCTGTCAACCCGTTGTAGCACTGTTTGTTGAGAAATTTCCTCTAAAGAAATAAGGGACGTGAGTTTGAACTCTGTCGAGGTATAAACTATTTTTGGGCTGTAACATTTGGCATATGTCAGTAGAACACAGACTTGATTATAAAATAATTAATCCCAATAGAGCCATAAACATCACATTCGCTGACACTGGATCTTTCACATCCTCACTCACTTGAGCCAAAACAGACCGTACAATGACCGTGCTGAGCCAGCAGCCTGCAGTTTCATTTTGTCGTTTGTCCTGCCCCAAATCAGCTGAGACGGCTTTGATATTCGACTCTGGGGAATGTTATGTTCAAGGAAAACTTCAGCAGTCGAAGAGGTTTGATTACACTGGCCTCTTAGCTCAAACCGTTGGAGCCCTGTGTCTAAAGATAAATTTCTCCTGAAGAAATTAAAGACATGAGTTCGAACTCTGATGAGGTATCAAATATTTTTAGACTGTCACACATTCATGTTAGGTTATAATTCAGGGGGTTGATCCAGTAAAATCATGATCCATTCACTATTCATACCAAAATCAATACAAACCAGACATGGGGGACGTCCCTGTAATAGTTTCTTTACTTTTGAATAAATTTCGCTAATGGCTTGTTTATTGTACATTTCTTAATTTGTTTTTAGTCAATCAACTGGGACGATGAAGCCAAAAAGTTTGAAGTTGATCGGAGTGTTGGTGAAATTGATTGGGCTAAACCAGGTTACAAAGAAGGAATGAAAACTTTGTATGAGTTTGCCGAAAAGAGGCTGAAGAATTTCGCTACCAAACGGAACAACCCTCTTGAAAAAGCTTTAAGCAACTTGTCTCCTTGGTATCATTTTGGTAAGGGAAATAGTATTTTATAGTCATAGGTAATTATATGAGTTACGATTGATTTACTGTTTCTCCCGATCTCTTAATGTAGTTAACTTCACATTTTGAAACAGGTCAAATATCAATTCAACGTTGCATTTTGCATGTTCGTACTTTCCAACATAAGTACAAAGAAAGTGTTGATGCTTTTTGTGAGGAATCCATCGTCAGACGTGAATTGGCAGATAACTTCTGCTTCTATAATCCTAATTACGATAAAATAGAAGGTGCATATGATTGGGCGAAGAAGACCTTGAATGACCACAAGTATGATTTTTCATGATTATTATTTGGACTGTTGTCCATATTTGTATCTGCATTTAGTCTTTTTATGACAAAATATGGTTTTTCATTTATTATTTCAGTACTTGGTAATGACTTTTATTTGTATGTTTTGATTTGGTAGAAAAGACAAACGAACCTACGTATACAGTTGTGAACAGCTTGCTGATAGCAAAACCCACGATGATTTATGGAACTCAGCCCAGATCCAACTTGTGAAAGAAGGTCAGCAACTCTGTTTATTTAATTTATGTGCCAATCTTGGTGATTGTCACGATTAAATTTCTTATTTCTCTACAATATATATTTATATTTTTGAAGATAAGGGTTATCAAATGAGATACGAAATTTAATCACTTGGAAATTTGAATACCAATTTCTTTAAATGGCATTCTAAGGAAGAGATATAGAAGGAGGATTCTCTGAAGAAGATATACCGCAAAAGGGTGAGGATCGCCATTGGGATACAAATATAAATCAATAATGAATAATAGCTAATTTACGCACAATGTGAGAGCTCTTACATTTAAGGTAATACGGTCTGGAATGGGAGGGGGAGCTGACGCGCTTGGTGGTCTTTTGGGAACGTCCGAGGAACAGTTCCTTCGACCGGAACTATTGCACCTCTTAATTTATTAATTCAGTGAGGACAAAAGGCTCTATTTCCTCATGGATGCTAACTAAATTATAATAACTATGGCATTAAGAATTTCACATTTCATAATTAGCATACTACATTCATTATTTTAACTGTGAATTTTCATGGATCAAAAAGTGAGAATGTAGAATGAGAAAAAATACCCATTTTGAAGAAGTACAGTTAATTAGCTTGTGAAGATGATCCGGATGATGACAAAACTCAAGTTATGGGTTAACCCGCTGGGGCTATGATGAGATTTGTCCTGGAATATGCATATACCTACCTTTGTAAGCCAAGGCTCTCGGATTTTTTTTTAACCTGCTACTTGCGGTATCTGTTGTGGACTTTGGCTGAACTATGGTCTTTTCCTTTGGAATAACTGTGGCAGGGCTGTTAGTCTTCCAACTTCACAAGTTTTTCACATGAATAGTTGGTGTACCAATCAATGTTCATTACTCAGTTTAGCAAAGTTGGTCTGCAAACAATATTGGCCCTGTTTGTGGAAACATAAAGAAACAGCAATCTAGTCACCCCACTTAACTATTTGGATCCTGAACTGCTACTAGAGTGAGTTGGTGTTGTCATTATTAATTCTCATGCAAGAAGTCATGAAAGGTAGGGCACCCACTTTAGTGTTGTTCATGTGAGAAACAATACCGATGCCACTCCATAGGTTCGTCGGACAAGCCATCCTGAACCGTTTGGAACTGTTCTACCTAGGCCACGCTCCTTTTTGTTCGTTCGGACAGTCACATAATGCGTTCTGAACGTGTAGTTGGCTTTTTGGACAGGCAATCCCGAACCGTTCCGGACCTGTTCTACCGGTTCTAGATTTTCTTCAGAACGTTTGGTTGGGGACATGCGCACAGCATGTTTTCAGCATAAGCCCCACCATATTTGAATTCATCTTCGATTTCTCATGCATTGTTCATCCCATTTTTGGCGTTTTATCAATTCTCTTGTTCTCATTATTAATTACATTGTTTTAAAATTTATTTGCAATGTTAAAATAAATTTATATTCTTTTACTATGAATGATTGGTTTAATGAAGGTCTCTCATCATTCTAAATCTTCGAAGCGCGTTTGGAGTGCCACATGTTCCGAACGGGGTTTGAAATGGTCCTTCTCACGTTCCGTTTAGAACGCAGTTTTATCTTATGACTCTCATGGCTATAGGCTATGCACACAGGACTCATACGAGAGCGCTCTATTGGGAGAACGCAACATTGCTGAGGTTCATATGGTCAGGTCTCAATGCAAAATGGCTCGAGTACTACAAAAACATTGATATTCCATCTTGTGAAACACTTCCTCCATGCTTGGCGTTGGTTTGGTACATGTTTATTGGTTTTACAGATGTTACCCGACCACATCACTAGCATACTCATATTTGTCTTGAGTATAAATAATATGGAGGGCTATTGCTCTTATTTCAACGTTGTTTTCCTCTCAGTTGATACGTGCCACACATTGCGCTGGATCACAAACATTATGCTTCCCACCATGCACCTGCTCGTAGTATGCAGTAACACGGAGTATATATTAGTTAAAAATTAAATCACAAAACATCCTGCATCGAGCAATTTGAGTAACTATATTCGAATACGTTTCATAGAAAACTATAGTAGGTACCTACCACAGAATACAGTATTGCATCTCATATGACATCAGCTGATCATTTTTGAGACTTCCATCTTGGAAGTCGCGTATTTTATGTGCACCAATGGTTTAACAACTCAACTACCACTAATAGATCTCCTATGTTGTGTACCTACTCAGTGGCAAAATGAGAAAATGAGCCATTACATGTTGCTTCTTAAACCTTCGAGGTATCTGTGTGATTAACGGCTATCCCTCATTTTCTTTTGAATATATCCTTCCAGGTAAAATGCACGGCTTTTTGCGAATGTACTGGGCCAAGAAAATTTTGGAATGGACTCCAAGTCCAGAGGAAGCTCTTCGCATTGCACTTTACCTCAATGATCGCTACAGCATTGATGGAAGAGACCCAAATGGTTTTGTTGGTAAGTTGTTGAACGGATAGGCCCTACTTTGTTTGTTCTTTTTGAATGCAAATCCTGCTGTTATATACAAAATGTAGGCTGAGAATCTAATAATAGGGTTTCCTTCTTACATAAATTGTTGGCAAGCCTTCAGTGAGGTTCATTGATAAGACATTGAGAAACTACCATAACAACAACAACAACAAAAGTCCAGTCATGCAGCATGACCCCATGAGCGAATTTTTGAAGAGTAAACTCATCAGTTGTAATAACGTTTTTTTTTTTTTTTTTACACAGAATGTGTTTTAGCCATGGACTAACTAGCCGAAAATGGAACGCGGGAAGGTAACGAAATGTGTGACGGATGATTTTCACGTACAACCGAGTCGTTTTTGTTGGTAAGTTGTTGAACGGATGCGAAGTGCGGCCCTACTTTGTTTGTTCTTTTTGAATGCAAATCCTGCTGTTATATAAAAAATGTAGGCTGAGAATCTAATAAGAGGGTTTCTTTCTGTTGGCAAGCCTTCAGTGAGGTTCATTGATAAGACATTGAGAAACTACCATAACAAAAAAACAAAACAAAAAAACAAAGATCTACCGACTTCAGGTTCTATGCGAAATTGATTCGTTTCTATTTCTTCAGAAAATTAAAAGCAGAATACTATAAATTAACTATTTATATCTCAGCAACAGTGTAGCACGTTATTCATTACCAAATTAATATTTCCAGAATATGTCAAAAGGACTTGATTGGTGAACATCTGTAGCTAAATTAATTCAAATTCATTAACTTGGAGAAGCTGCGTAGCCTATGGTCTACTGCATTCCATGGTCATTTAAAATTAGCTCTTCATGTTTGTTTTTTCTAGGATGTATGTGGTCAATCTGTGGTATACATGATCAAGGTTGGAGAGAACGAGAGATTTTTGGAAAGATACGATTTATGAATTACGAAGGGTGCAAGCGAAAGTTCGATGTCGCAGCTTTTGTGGCTCGTTATGGAGGTAAGGTGTACAAACCTTCTAAAAATTAGGTAACTTTCAAATGATCTCAAGGAAACCTAAATAAACTCCATGACACCTTAAATTTAACTGTTTGTATGTAAAAGCCTTTAAATACTTCCAATTAGAAAATTTAGATGAGAGAAGATATTGAATTATTAATTAACCTTTGAATAGTATTTTTATGAGCTAATCTTGGGTCCGAATCCATCTCCGTCTCTCAATTGTAATTGTTTAATTGTAATTCTTTGTCCATTTATTAAGATTTTTTATTGTTTGAGCTACATACTTCATGAACGATCTCATTATTGATAAGTGGGTTATACCTACTGAACGTATAATTTATACTACTGAATGTATATGTAGTTATTTTATGTGTATAAATCTAAATCAGTAAGTGCCACATCAAAAATTATGTGCCTTAAAACAATATAGCTCAATACCTACATCAACTTGATTTTAATTTAATGCTTGTCCAGGCCTTACCTAAAGAGTACTTTTATATGGGTAAATTATATGGACTGGAACGAATACAATAAATTGGAGCCTTTTAGCGAATTTTCCTTGGAAATGAAGGTATTGCAATGGCTCGGAAAATTTTAAAATCAAAATTTTTGAAAAATTTCTTCATTGAAATCCGTTTTGAGGCATTCTGAAACGAATCCTAGAGTTAACGCATGCGTCTGTCCTTCCAGACGATAACTCTCCTTAAAATTGGGATGCGAATTCCGTTCTTGCGCCAAAAAATCAAGCTTTCCAAACGAAAGGGCGAGTTCGTTGGCCAGCTTTTTTTGAGCACATTAAATTGGTTAAATTTCAAAAAAGGGCTGACAAATAGCAAAAAACGGCTAACAATTGTTATATCTTTTGGCACAGATGTGCAGTGAAAATTATAACATGAATAAAGAATGGTTGTAAGAAAGCTTACACAATTATCAATATGTCGGCGTTTTCCTTTGTATATATATATATATTAGCAGAATATTGCTCAAATAAAGTTTATTACCTATAAATAAGAACATTCAAAAATTGATGTAGGTACAAAATTATGCTGAAAGTGTACTTAAATTTCATTAAAATGTGCTAAAAAATTAATGAAAACTGCAAAAAAGTTAAAAATCCAAAATCTTTTTTTTTGAATAGTAGATTATTATTTAGAACTAGTTTTTTGCCATAAATTTGGTAGTTAACAATTGTTTTCACTCAAAATCCTCAATTTTCAAAACAGTGTAACATAGTACGATAGCTTACGAAAATTCGCTCATACGATTATGCTGCATGACTGGAACTTTTTTATAAAATTTTTTATATATCCAGATGTTAGTCTACGTTTTTGAAAAAAATCTCTCCATAAAATTATGTTTTAGGACCTATTATGTTTCCTGAATCCAACAGATTCACAGTTTTAATAAGGTGAATTGTAGTGTTGGACATTTTCCCGTTAAAAAGTGTGTGAAAATTACGTTAATTAGTTCAAACTAGAGATATATATTTGTACACAAATACAGTTATTCTAATAATAGGCCATTATCATGCCGAACGATTATCTTTGTCATTACTTAAATAATGAAATCTTTCGAAAATGCAGCAGCAACGTCACTGTTGTTCATTTTACATAGTCTGTAAGTCATTATTAGCAGTTTATATTTATTTAGTAGTACTTTATATTAGTAATTTTTTATTTAGTTCAGTTAAAACTGTAGTTTTCTAAGACAAACTCCGTCGACTGAAACTTGTAGTACAATTCGCCATCCCTCAACACCACCCACGGGAACAGAGTGTTCAAGTCGAATTTTGAACCAAGTAGTGCAGCCAGCCCTGGAAATACTCATACAATTATAATTGAAGTGTAAAGTACAATTAATAGCTGTGATTATAGTTTAAAATATCAAGGACAACTTCTTACAACATTTTCTTTTTAAGATTTAAAAATAAATAAATAAATATTGGAGACCACAGAATTGAACGAAGCTTCTAAGATTTCCCACACATTTATAAATAAGTAGTGAGAGTAAGAAATTTTTCTGACTAAAGACTTTTACTCATAGATTAAATAATTATGAGTAAACTAGTATAGGTGTGGGTTGATTTGTAGTTTAAAATAATAAAGTGTAACTTTTAAAATCAGAAAATAATGGCGAAATATGAGGTTCTAAACATTGTAAATTCGTCGAAAAATTAAGATATTTCAGATAAAAATATGTTTGTCTCCAAAATACCGTTATTTTACAAAAAAATTAGTTTTCTGATTTATTTATGTACTCTCGTATGCAATCTATTTACGTACTATAGTTTTTAATACCGTTCTTGAAGACTGCTTCAAATTTCAAATTGGATAAATCATCAGAGTTTGTTAATTGTTAAATAATTTACAATAAAACAAACAAAAATACGATTCTGGGAAAACTTTGAAAAATCCTACTTTTTTAAAAAGTGGATCTTGATGTAAGTACTACTAGTACATTGGAAATTTCTGCAAAACCTATCCCAAAACTTAGCTTTTCCAATGGTGTGTTTGAATATTTTTTCTGTAAATTATTACACAATTATTATTTCTTGAATTCCTTGTAAATCCAATAAAAGTTTACTCGTTTAGATAGAAAGTTCTTGAAATGATTATTAAAAACAAAAACAAAAAAATGAATTTTACTATTTGGTCTTGATTGCAAGTGATTCTGACGAGATTTCTGACACATCTCCTGTCGATGTGTGGTTTTTGAGCATGATTTTTGGAGAAAAGCTTCGGACAGGCGGATTTTTTAAAATATTTTTTTAATCTATTGATCTTGTAAACAGTTAATAGCGAACATTATTGGATGGTTCCTTCTTAGCAGGGGCGCATTTCCTGTACGAGAAACATCTCATTCACAGTCTTGAAAAAAAAATGCTCAATTTTTGGACAAACTTCGATGTAAAATCTTCGGATTATGCTGGCGATCTATTGTTATGGTATTAAATCTAAAGGGTTATTTCCGCTGCTGTAATACTAAAATTATCATTTTTCGACTAGCTAGTGTCGATGGACTCTTTCGAAAGGTATGTAGATGATAATATTGTATTCCGTGGTGAAGACCGTACTAAAGAAATAAGTGGACTATGGAAAAGTGATTGTTTGGAAAAAAGGAAGGGGGGGACTAAGGGCATTTTTGCTCCTTAGAGAATGAACGTTTTCCAAATCAGTTCTAATGAACGATTCCCACATCATTTCCACCTTAATAGAAAATGGTTCTTGAAATTACAATCACTGATTGAGTCCATTATGTGCTATGAGATGCAATTCTCAAAAAAGGAAATGAGTAGAGACTTTCGTTCGAGACCAACGGTCTTGTAAAACCGGGCGATCACGTGTTCCTTTACATTTCTGTCTTCCATCCACAAGTGTCACACAGGCACATTCTGAGAGGGACAGCACTTTCCTGCCGCGAGTCTCATCTGTGGGACTATTGTTCACAGAACATTGCCCTGCATGAGGTATGTGAGCGTCACCATTCGATTCAGCGTGAATTATTATCAGGAAAATCTCAATTTTGGTGGGAAATTATCAAGCTCGTTTTTCTTTCTCCACAAGTTAGCTAAAACTAAAAAATGCGGCATGTGCTTACTACAAAAATACACCGTTGGAAAGCTGACAGTCTCATCAAGTTTTTGATTATGATACCACCCTCAAGATTTTAGCAAATTGCATTCTCAAATTTAAAAAAAAAATGTGAAGGTATAGTTTTTAATATTGGGTGCATCGTAAGATGATGAAATTTATGGTTAATTGTATAGTTCTTACTGTCTTCAGGAAAGGGAGATAAAATTCGTTGAGAGGGGAAAATATTAAAAATCCTACGCTCTTCCTTTTCAAAGGTGATATGATTAAGTGTATGTACCTATCCTAAGTTAAGGAAGTTATAGCTGATTGTTTTAAAAATCGAAAATTTAATTGAAATTCCCGATTTTTATTGAAAAAAGGCTAATATTTCATGTCTACACAGTTACTATGTCAATACATCCCTCACACATAACGACCCACACCTGCTTATTTATCATACGCTGCATCCTTGTGTGAAATAATTCAGATACCGACCGTCCTAAAGATATGAAACAGCTAAAACGGAATAGTTAGATGAACTTCTTCTAGGCTCCAGAGGAGTGTCTGCACTCGGTGATTTGTTTAGCTTGGTGGCCTGACTCTCTTAACCCCCCCCCCCCCCCCCCCATTCTTTTCTTCAAGGAGAAAAATATACTTTCTACATAAATTCAACCCTTTCAATTTATAGATTATGCAATTCGTTTGGTTAGAGATCTAGGTTTACTATGAACGGATATCAAATTGGTCTGCGTTTAAAGTTTAATATAAAAATTGTTACTTTTTAATGTTGGTAATACGAGATTTGATAGAGCTGTAGATAACTTTTTATATTTTTCCAACGTCACTTAATATAGGCGAATATTAATGAGGAGTGTAATTTTATTTTAGACCGCTTTCAAGAAAATAAGCGAATCCTACCTTTTAGAACTTGGAGCTGACGCACAAGGTGGAAGTATTCTTCTGATAAGGAAACTTCTCCCCGTCCCAAACCATCTTGTTCCCTTTGGTCTTTTCGTTTTGCATACCAAGACCTGTCTCGGAGAGATTCCATTACATGATGTCCCCATTTCATGAAATCACCCATTCTGAAATTATGAAACAGACGTTTGGTTAGTAAGTAAACGAACTTGTAGAGTCAAATCATGTTTAGATTAAAATGTCTACAGGAAAAATATGTAGGCATCATGCATTAGTCATAAGGCAGTGGGAATTAAAATCAACGAAGAATCCTTTTCAAAGCCAATATTATCGCTAGAAGGATAAAAATATTGAAGAAATTGTTTGCGGTGAAATAGCAGCAGTTTGATTTGTACCTTATTCGATACCATTTCAGTTGATTTCACTTCTTCTATGATCAGAATTCGTCGTCTACAGGAAAATCTACCATTTTAGCATAGTGGCGAGTGATTGATAATAATCTCATCGCTATCTAGATTCTAGAGAAGAGATAGATAGCGAGGTCTTGGTTTGGGGGGGAAAAAAGTGGATAAGCAAGAGAAGGTGTTTGATAAAATCGGAAAAGTTTGGTCAACTTTAGTCGGTTACTACTAATACTGAGGAATATTACAAGTTTCATTATAGATTGACAAGAATTATAAAAATGTGGTTTTCACTTTTATTAATTCAACTTCAACACGATACATTCTGTTTGCTTACGTACAACTAAATTCAAAAGGAAAAATGGTTTAATATTCATCACGCTTACACGCCAGGTGGCATTTTCTTCCTTAGTTCTCGCATCCTTTTCGCTTCCAATAAATGAAGTTCCCTCTTTTCTTTCAACCGAGCTTTTTCTTTCTCTATTTCAAAACATTAAGATGAAATGACTTCTTAGAATAACATTATTGAAATCATGTTTCTAATAATTTCATTATGTAAAATTACTCAAAACTAGTTATGGTGTAAGTTAATGAGAAAAGGTCTGAGCTGAAACTCGCTCGATACAAACATTGGGAAGCATTTAATCCTGAGTCGAATCAACTGTAGTAGTCTTCTCTCGGACCAATATAAAGTGGTTAGGCGAATCGGAAGGGAAAAATTCCTGACGAGGGGAGGAGAGGATACACAATGAGCCTGATTTTCAATTGTTTATAACTCCCTTATTGAAGGAGATAATTTATAGTTCTTGGGGTCGAATCGCTTTGTTTGTTGCTCTATAATTTTGATACGCATACAAATTTCAGTAACACGTAAGGTTCAGAAATTATTGCAAAACAACTTCATAATGTGCAATTTTAGCCATCTTTATGGGGCCGCCATTTTGTGTAGCAGCTATTCGGAAATATAATCTCGAATCTTCTCTTTAAATGAACAACCATTTTCGGCCTTGGCTTCTAGGCATACTATATACAGGTGTATAAATATATGTGTGTGTGTGTGCGTGTGTGTGAAAACGGGTTTTAATTCATTTATTTATAATTATATCTGGCTTCAATGAACTTGAAACTTTTATTATCACCTTAAATGTGTTTTGCCATCGTATTAGGTTCGTACATTGGGAAATTTCCAAAATCACTGTACTGAAAAAAAAGAAACGACTGTGGAGTTTGTAATGCTTTGTGGCTTTAGGGCCTGTATCCTCTCAGGAGACACCTTTATTGGAAACTAAATACTTCAAATTCTATGATGCCCTACGGCTTCCAATCCGATCTGGCGCCCTATCAAACATTTTTGTTTGTAGTACAAAATTTTCCAGTGGAATGACGAAATGTTAACATAGTTTTCAGTACCAACGGTTTTAAATCAATATAACTTATAGTGACTTTCATCATTGATTATTTTCAAGAGATCAGAAACAATGTATCAATCATGATTCAAAAACTTTGTGTTGAATTATCAATATCAATGTTCATCTTGCTAATCAATGCTAACTAAATAATCGTTATGATTACTCATCATTCACCCACCTACCAACCCATGTGACAAATATTACCTGAAAGAATCATTATTATAAATGGAGGTAGATTTCTTTATTATCCTTACTCAGAAAAATGGTACGTTACTAGTAATACAATAACGATTAGATTTATTTGCAGTACAAAAAATATAAGGACTACTTTGGGATTATTCTACAGGTTAGAATTGTAGTTAAAAAATAGATTGAATGAATAAATAATAAAATAAGCAACAGCCCCTTTACTACTATCATAAACAGTGATATCTCAGAGAGATTCGGAACCAGAAGGAATGCACCACAATATTATACCTCCAAGAGCCACTGGACACGCCACAATTATCTCTACACACAAATATACTGTGGGTAATTTGTGATCAACCGGAAAATCTATTTTATCTACTGTAGTTTCAAATTTAGAATTATTTATTTATTTACGAGGCAGATCCCAATTACAATAATGCAACTTGCGGTTATGTTTGACTGGGATAATATAGTCTCTGCTTATCCAAATCCAATGAGAGACTTGAAAAAACAATAGCGTAAACTCCTTGAATTTTGTTTAAAACACTGTTATTAAATTTCGTTCACAGTAATTCACCAACTTTCCAGTCAATTCATGCATATGCTCAAGACGTGCCTACCTATAAAAACGTATATTATTTTTGTCAACCAAATACTTCGAATTCATATTCGTTGTTTCAAAGTTCCATTATATTGATTTTGATGTTTCGAATATAAGAAGTAAATTTGGCGATTTTCAAAAATGTGGCTCAAATGTTTATGTTGTGTAAATAACATTTTAATGTCCACATTTTACATTTTTTTAAATCACCTGATATTCGAGTATTCATATGAAACTTCGTAGTTCAAGTCTTTAAAGGACAAAATAGTAACATCATAAATTCAATCCCTGTGTTGAACTGTTAATATCTGTCCAATACCACTTCTGGATCCAATGTAGGCACCTGGATGGATGTCAAGACTGATTTTTTGGGGTTATTGGATCGAGAGAACCCAATTCGATATAGGTGGCACTAGACCTTGAGATAATACGGCTAGCTATTACTGGTACTTGAGTCGTTAAACCAAAGGTGCCATCATATGTCTCAAAGGTCCCTGAAAATTACACGTCCCGCCACGCACTCGCAGGTTTCATATCAAAAGGCAAAGTGGTAACACCTCGTTTACTTTCTCTCTAAACAATAACAACTACTTACTGTAAGCTGAGAAATCTCTTTAGTGTACAGGGGAACGATGTAGGGAGTGCAATTGACATTACGGTAAGGACATTTCTATGTTCTACTTTTCCAGTCACCCAAGGCTAAAAATTGAAAGAACAATGTTAACCAAGAACTTGCTTCCACAATGAAACTAACGAAGAAAGCCATCTACTCGCAAAATACTGTAATACCATTTTATTTTATTTCAAAGTTTTACGTGAGGTTGTTCATAAAAATTCACAATCCCCTTCAACCTTCAAACACAATTTTATACAGTTACCTATTACTGGAACTTCAAAACATCAGCTGATCGGTGTACGGCCATAATGGGACACCAGGGGCACATAATTTCTGACAGGAAAACAGCGTTGAAATCAGAATAGTAGCCCTCCACATTATTTATACTTCAAGTACTAGACAGATGTATGTAGAAATGTAGATTACAGTGGGGGGGTTTCTATTGAAAATACAACCAATCAAACGTGGAGAGGGTGATCACTACTGAGGATAGGTGATAGGTAGATGCATCTGCTGATAGGCTCGACTTGAATAACTGGCGTTACGTACCTCGTTTTTTATTCTTTTTCCGATCCCCTTCTTCACCGATTTTTTCTTGTTCTCTAGCAAGCCTTCCAGACACGGACATGTCCGACTTTCCTCCTCCAGGTCCATGAATGTTCTTATTTTTCTTCCCTCTTCCTACTCCATTAATATCTCCTCCGTTCATATTATTTAAATGCGATCCGCCTTTTGAAGCCTTGTTGCCACCGAATCCCATAGCATTGGAATCCTTTTGGTAACCATCTTGATGAGCACCATCTCCCGCAATATGTTTTGGACCATATTTTTTAATCAATTCGTCGTTCGCTATATCGTCGCCTTCCCAATCTTCTTGGCCTTCTCTCGGTATTCTGATCAGATTCCCATCTTCATCAAACCCATAATGTTTCCACATGATGCCCCGTCCATAAAAATCTAAACGATTGAAAGTACATATAAGGTTATATATATTTATGTACGTACTATCCACTAGTCCACATGAAATTTGTTACATCATTACACGTGATAAATATTATCGACGGTTTTTTTCGCACCTAGATGTTCTTTATTCAAACAATGTGTTGAGATGATTTTTATTTCTTTTTCGTTGTATTTAATGTAAGTTTGAAAGACAGCACTTAAGCTCAAAAATGTGTTCAAACAATCACAAAAGGGGTGAGGACGATTTTTTGTGCAGAATATCATTAAGGAAAAGTATTTGTCATACATTTTAATGTTATAAATGTTCTTCACACCATAAAAAGTGCTGAAATTAGAAAAGAAGGTAATAATTATTTTAAAAAAATATATAATAATAATAAGGAAAAAAAATCGTTGAAAAATATAAAAAAAGGTCATATTTAAATGAATGAATAAATTAACAACTGTTCTGTTACTTTGTAATACTTCGAATACTAGGTTTTCCTTTATCTGACTTATGCTAACTGGTATATGCTGAGTTATACTACATAATATTGAATGCTTTGTTGTATAACATGGAAGGACACAATGAATTGTAATAATAGACTTTTCAAGCTTTTGTTCTACAAACTGTAGGAATAATTTACTTCTCATATTTTCAGGGATAACATGGATAACTCATTGTTATTCTGGTACAGACGTATCTTGGTTTAATAATTAATTATTCGATGTATTTCCTACATTTAATTATAATTTAATAATTAGGTACCCTTCTTGCTTGATTTAAACACAATATTATCGAACTTACCTGCTTTGCATCGATGATGTGAGTTGAGGTTCATAATATCTCGAATATTGCATTTACTGCTGCAATACCATACAATTTTACACATAGGACATAATTGTAGGTATGGATCCCTTTTCAGGCACTTGTAACAAACTCTGTACAGCTGTGGCTAAAATATGAAGGTATGTTATACTTCTGTGTCTTATTAGAAGCCTTTGTCGTTAACTCCATTTGCATTCTTGTTCTTACATTTTTGTCTACTTCGGGATATCGGTCAATATCAAACGTTGCTCTTTTGGGCATTCTCATGAATTTTGTTCCATAGTGCTTCGCCCATCGCACTTGTGGCGAGCACATAAGTAGTAATGGTTGGAGCCTTCCAATAAATTCTGCTTTTCTCATCTCAAGGGTTTTTGCAATAAATGATGCGTCGTTTTCAATGCTATCCTGTGCCTTGAATGCAAAAAAAAGTGATGTGTGGAAGTTAGTAGAACGAAATACTTTATAATGTAATGAAATAATAACTATGAAATACTAACACTGGTGAAATATTATCTAAGAGCTAAGACCGGCTAAGAATAACGCAATGTAGTTGGCCCTAAGTACGAAATTACTGTGAGCCATTGTATCCATGGAGCATTGCAGAATAATGTTGCTCTTCTAACCTCTAATTACTAATTTACTGGCCTTTATAAGCTCTTTATCAATTGTCAATTAAAAGTTACAAATCCTGAAGATATGCTTTGTACTTTGCCTTCCTTCGAATTATTCCTCCGTAGTATTACAGTGGAAAAGAATGGGTGAATAAAGTTGACGGATTTTGCTCAGAAATCACATATCGACCAAGGATGTTGATGAAATCTGGAATTCCCATCAATCACCGAGGTTGCTATTTAAAAATTGAAATTAAGGAAAAATTAGGCAAATTTCTCCGCTAGCACGGAAAAACATTGAAGCATGTACGTATGTTTTTGAGCTATGATTAAACCTGTCGTTTCCCTTCCTACAAAACATGTCAATACTGTGTGACCCGAAAGAGCCAGTTGACAAAAACGCGTTATTATTTACAAATTTGCGAAATTCTTTACATTTGCGCAGATGTCTCACACGTTTGGTGGGTGATATTGTTGTAACTGTGATAAGATGAACCCCTCCTACCTTGTTACCACGTTCAATACTAGCAAACCGTTATTTGGATCAGCTGTTTTTGGGAAATATAGTAGAGCCCCGATTATCCGCGAGTACCACGAAAAAAATTTCAATTACAAACCTTGACCTGGACCTTGTTTTTTGTTTTGTGTTCTTTATTTTAGGGATTTAGGTGTAGAGCAAAGGTTTCTTCTGTACTGTACATTATAAAAGTTTTGCATATCATGTTTTTGTATAATAAAACATAGTTTCTGAATTATTTTTTTAGAGTTCCACCCCATTTTTAGTCTTTTTGCGGGTTATATGCAATTTTCGCTATTCTCAGTACACTTGCCATCCGATCCCGCGGTTTCGCGTTTTGGGTGGGGGCTTTACTGTAATTATAAATTCATCGTAAGTAGGGGAAGTTGTTGATTGGTTGTCCCGCTTCAAAAATGTGACGGACATTTTCGGAAAACCCCTGCTCAAAATCCTAGGCATGTTAACATTATTTGTCTCAGTCACGTTTGATAAGGATGAGCGTGAAAAATTGTTTTGAGTGCAACTAGATCGAAAATGGAGTTCAACGCTGTCGAGTGCAGTTTTCTATTTCAATGCGTCTTCAAGATATGATTTTTATTTTATTTATTAATTTAGTATTTTTATTGTGTTCATATAGAGCCTTCTGCTCCGTCTCAAGTATGGTCAGTTTGTCGTTGGAAATCTCATAGACCAGTGGGCCTTTTAGCGCGTTCTCCCTTTTTGAGGCCAGTGGAACTCCACCTTGAAGGGGGCACACACACCAGCAAGGCCTACTTTCTAGCCTATGCCCCCCCCCCCCCCCCCCTGGATAGGGACAGGGGAGAACTATAAGGGCATGAAACCTACTACCCCCGCAAAACCATCCTCAAATGGGTGGCAGGCTGGACCAGCTCCCCAGCCAGCGAGGAACGCCGGAAGAGCTGAAAGTCTGGGGCCCCATCCGCCAACCCAGTGCCAGCCCGGCACCAGTATGGGCACATCCCTTAAATGCCAAGAATGTTCACTGGCCCGGTAACAGAGAAGAGGACTCTGCACCTACCGCTTAACCCCACCCCATCCTGCATGATTGCAGCACATGTAGGGAGGCCACGGTTGCCCCTGGGCCTGGGTCCGCACATATGCCACATGTGTAGTGTCGTTAGACACCCCCAGTATGGGTAGACACCGTCAGTACGGGTATGGTCAGTGTGGAAGTAATATTAATAGCGTCAACTAAGGGCCTGAAGAGAGGTTAATTGGGCCCGCTGTGTAGAAGAATCAGATCGATTGGCTGTCGAGGGAAGCAATGTGTTAATGCGGCCTTGAGAATGGGGGGTAGCAAGGCTGGAGCATGAACCTCAGGATTGTATTACTTTTGTAGATCGGCATAGGCATTACGATCTATACTGGTCTGCATTGCCTATTGCCACTTCTCAATCATAGATGGATGTATGAAAATCTACTTAATGGCCGGTGGCCTATTAAGTCTCATAAGGTTTTGAAGGCGGGACGGTAAGGCTGGACTAGGCGGCATATCGTCATTTGGCATTGGCTCGACCTCAAAGCCATTGGATTCCCCAGAGGAGGACGCCAGGGGGTGTGGGGGAAGAGGACCCTGAAGACGACGTTGTTGATAATGAAGATGACGAGGAGGACCTGTATAGCCTGAGGCTTTACAAAGTCTCCCTTTCGGCCTCTTGTCAGCGTGGTGTCGATGACTCCTCGAAGGAGAATGCCTCGAACGCTTGTGTCATCTCTTTACCCGTCCCCTGTTGGACCCACTAGAGTCAGACAGGTTAGGGTTGCTTTTCAAAATTGCGTCGGAGATAGATCGAGGCATCCGCTTATGTACCTGTTTGCTCGAAGTACCCTCCAGGGGGCTCTAGTCCGGTAACGGGGAATAATCTCTCTGAGGAGACGAACTACCCGGATTACGGACACAGATAGGAATCTCACTGGATGCGGAACCTCCAGTACAAGGCGTCTCTGACTCGACTTGTTGTTTTGAAGGTTTGTGGTCTGAATTCATCTATACGCAACGTTAAAATGTCGTCAAATCGCACCAACAACAAATTGGTACTGAGATGAAAAAATTAAAATAGATATTGAAACGAAAATATGAAAGTAAAACTGAAAGAAGCGGGAGCAAAACAAGAAGCGCTGAGGTGAGCATACAAAGTGACAAGAATTTCCACATCCTACAAAATGGTGGTGTGGGGAGGCAAGCAGGGTAGCCAACATTGGGGGCCATAAACTCTGGTGGCTTTTCAAAATATCGAATTCCTGAAAAGTCACTGTGCGCGATGTGAAACATGCCGTTGCTCAAGTAAACAGTCTTCTACGAAGACCCTACTATAACTTTTGTTACCTATAGTCGGACTAGTGAAAGCGGAGGATTCTTTTAGTAGGCTCTGCCTACCTATCTGTAGTTATATGTACTTTGATAATTATTTAGGCACCTCAGGATCTGTTTAATAGGTAATTATAAATTCATGATCTACATACTTGGAAGTGTTATTTAATACGAAAAATAAACCTTTGTGTAATAATTTGCATTTTTTCTTCATCAATTTTTAAATTGAGTAAAAAAAAAAAAAAAAAAAAGAAACGCAAGATCTTCCCATTGAAAAAAAGAAAGTGTGAGGGTTGGTTAGATTGTTTTGGATTGGACATGAGGTATAGGTAGATATCGGCAATGAATTACGTTCGGAAATTGGTTTTCCGCGTCTTCATCTTTTGAAACATCTCGATTCTCGAGCTTCTGTGATTCGGAGCTTTTATTAATTTTGTTTTCAGTTGATGCTTTATCTCTGTGCCCTGTTGAAAATGAAATTTGGCTCTTGCTCTTCATCGATTGTTTGCTTCCAACCAATGATTTGCCTGAAAATGTTGAACTTACTGGTAGGTATGTAAAATTGAAAATCATATTAGTTAGATACGATATTTTGGTACTTGACCTCCAGTCAAAGTTGAAGGTAAAAAAAGTAGAAAATTTCCTCGCTGACAGCTTTGTGAAACACAAGCTCTCTGAGATATGATTCGATAACAGTCACAATCGATCACAGAAACTAGGTTTGGTACCTACTCTTACCGAACAAAACGGTTTAGCTTCGTGGTGGAGGTGGGAGGGAGTATAATATAATATAACTAACTATAAGGAGTATAATATATATAACTACATGGAGCTGTCAGCACTACTGATGTATATATTATCTAGCTTCGTTTACTCTGTTAAATCTGCTGCTGGTTATTAAAATAAATCTCTATCGAACTATTTATAAGTCATAATGTAAATATTTAGGTAGGTAACTAAAATTTTTTCGTGTGGTATTGTTTAGGAGGTAGGTACACATATTTGTAAAACTTGGAGTTCTTATAATTTAAAAGCCATGTTTTTACGCCAGCCCATTGCAGTTGATTCACAGTTTGCTTATCGTTCCTCTCATTGGTAGGTATTACTTACTTTGCCTTAAGCTGGGCGTTGATGTATCTCTTAGTTTCTTCTTGCTGAGGTTAAGGTTGTCAATTGGCACACCATCGTTAAGCTGACTTTTTATTGCTTCTTTCAATTGATTCAACAGTACCTGTTACAGACATTGGAAGCCCGAAATCAAACAATTAGTTATAGGAGTTTGAAGAACTAATTAGGCATGGGGTAGTTTAGTTCCCACTTTGCTTTGATGTGTAACATCGAAATGTCATGCTGTGTTCCTTTCTACAGGCTCACCAAAACGAAATCAGAAACCAAAAATTTCCTTCAACGAATTTCCACAAATTTCTTTTAAAGAATGCGAATTGGTAAGAATAAAGTGAGTAATCTAATCAAACGGTTACTCTGTGCTATTAGTTTATTTCAGAATTACAAAACACTATAAGAAGAGTATGTAGATGAGTGAGCTTTCAACAATCATGTGAAATAAATGGTCTGATATGAAATTTAGGAGTAGCAGGATTAGAGGAGGAGAAGTGAAACCACGAAACAGAATCAGCGCATTTTATACAGCCGTATTTATACAGCCTTCCTCCTCTCTCTCTCTGGCTGGGCTGAAGGAATGGCTGAAAATGAGTAGGTAGGTCGCGCGCTACAACGTTGCCAGTTTCTCCGAAAATGGCCCACCCCTTCACCCACCCAACATTAGTCTCCCTTTCCCTCACACCCTTTTTGTCCTCTTGGAAAGCTCGTGCATGTCCTAGATACCCGGAAAGAAGGGGAATGTGAAAATCATATTCGACCTTCTGGAGAACCAGCAAAGTTGATTTATTAACTATTTATTTACTTGTGAGATACCTACACAAAAGTATTCTTTGATATATATATATATATATATATATATATATATATATATATATATATATATATATATATATATATATATATATATATATTTTTTTTTTTTTTATGAAATCTGCATTTTTGACGATCGTTAGGGGTACCACTTCTTGCGAAATTCATTTAGACATTACCAACACTTTCTTACTATTTTTATCTTCAATTTTTGACATGTTCACCACACTTTTGAAATCAGCATTAAACTATATCATCAGGCCCCAGCGTCCATAATCAACAATCACCATCAGATGACACTTGAATACGATTTATCCGGACGAAACCCGGTATATATCCGCATTTATCACGGGGATATCGGCGACCTTGTTACCTCGTAGGGGTCGAATGCCGGTCACTTTTTTTTCTTCACAGACGAAACCCGGTGGTATGAAATCTTTTTGGATTCAATCCAAAAAACTCATGATTGATTATTGATTACCTACTAATACCGTACCGAAAAAACTAATACGGTAAGCCAGATTGGAGTGGTGTAATTCTTCCCTACATAACCCGATAAACTAAAATGTTATTAATTTATTTATTCTTGAAAATATGTTGTTTTGTCTATTGAAAAGTTTGCCCAATAAATAATGCTTATCGAGTTCATTGCTTTATGTTATTCATTCTATTGAGCGTTTTCAAGTCATAAGATTGTAATCATAACATATGGTGTTACTGATTAGCGGGTAACTACTTTTTCCCCCGGATTCAACGAATCTTTGTGTATTTGTTTTCTCGGTGAATAGATGAGACATTCCTTCCGCTCCCACGGTATGATAGAGAAAATTTGTTCTACTTCTTGCAAACTGATGAATGTCAGGCCCGCAAGGATATTGTGTGTCAGGATTCGCATGAACTCTTCTTCAATAGAGAAATTTGTTGGGTAGAACCAATTTATAGCTTGCTGGATTGCATTATCGTTCATGTTAATTTCTCCACCTTCACATAGTTTCTTCCTGAAAATAATAATTCTTTGGTTGCGGTCCTTACTCGAGTGTTATATTTGTATAATGTATTTAATATTTCTGAAGGTAATAGTAGTTTGAAATAAAAGGGCAGCAGTTCGAAATACTAAGCTGTTTCTGGTTGTATATTCAAGTTCCTCTGTATGCCTCATTTAATGCCAGCTAGCAAGTTGGTAGGAGGCTTTCTACAATAGTTAAAAATGGAAATTTTATCGTTGCAAATTTTCATGCTTTTTTGTGATTTTATTTGTATTACTTGTTCGAATAATAACCTATTCATGCGGACTTTCAAGTTTTATTTTCCGGATTTCGAGTTTTCAAATTATTATGAAAGAATATAATTTTTGTGAAAAAAGGTTTAGCGTTCATGTATATACGAGAACGTCGAGAAATAAGTGCGGCATCAAGGCCTGCAGGGTTGCCAAGATGGTCGGCCAAGCATCCAAACGCTCTGTTGGGAGACACATATTATCATCCCTTGGCGGGACTTGACATTTTGCTTCCGAGACTGCAAGGCAGCAGAAGCTTTGTTTTCACTTTCGAAATGAAAACAATTTTTTGCTCCAAAATCAAAATTTCCACTCGCATTTTGCGTTTCAGAGCCTCCTGAACAAATTTGGTTCCGTGTCTGTCTGTCTGTCCGTCCACATTTCCTTGTAACAGCCATAACTTCCACAATTTTGATCCGATTTTAACCAAATTTTCAGGGATTGTGCGGGTTAAGCTCTAAATGGTCCCCTATCAACTTCATCATGATCGAATCAACGGTAGCTTCTGCGCAGGCGCTAACGTGAATTCCTTGTGACGGTCATAACTCGGTTAATGTTGAACGGATTTCGGTCAGATTTTCAGGGATGATGTGGGTAAGGTCCCTTGAGGTCCCATAAGACAATCATCATAATTGCATTAGCGGTACACTCTGCGCATGCGTGCACGAAATATTCTTGTTACGGTCCTTGCAACAGCCGTAATTTCCACAATTTTGATGCGATTTTCTTCAAATTTTTAGGGATCGTGCGGGTATAGCTCTACATGGTCCCCTATCAGTTCCCTCATGATCGAATCAACGGTAGCCTCTGCGCAGGCGTAAACAAAATTTTCTTGTTTCGGTCATAACTCAGGCAATTGTGAACGGTTTTCGGTCAGATTTTCAGGGATGATGCGGGCAAGGTTTCTTGAGGTCCCGTATCACATTCTTTGCGATCATCAGCAGCGGTACGCTAGGTGCATGCGCGAAAGTGATATTTTGTTACAGTCGCAGGATGGTCCCATATTAAAATCAAAATTTTCCTTTTTAATTTCATTTGTTATATGTACCATTCAGCTTCCAATTTCCCACCTTATTAATTCCCTGATGCCAGAACCGGTCGTTTCTAGTTTTCTGGAATTTAATGGTGACGTACTGTGAAGGTCACGAGGAAGCTCATGTGCCATTTCCTTGGCAGTGTATTTTTTTTTTTTTTTTTTTTTTTTTTTTTCTTAAAATCGAGCTATCGAAGTCTTTCGGGAAAATACTTCGTGTTAAACGTCCTCAAATGCCTCAATGCCTCAAGTGGTATAATGAGTATTTATCATAGTACATTTCACATTTTGCGTCCCATAGTTCACAATAATTTGTTACTTCATCTATCAGTGACTCAATCAGATAGTTAACGTTAATCATTTTGCAATTAAAATTAGACTTGATACAAATAAAATTAACCGCTTTACAAATTAATTTATATGTAAAAGTATGTAGCATGATCATATGAGCGCGTTTTCGCGAAATTATTATTGTATTATATTAATTTATGTTCAATTGTGTTGAAATTTGAGCACGTTTAATGAAAAAACTATCAATTTTATGGCAAAAACTTGCATTAAATAATATTTTGGCTATTCAAAATATGCTTTCGACTTTCCAACTTATTTTTCAGTATTTATAAATTTTTACAGCCTGTATTAATGAAATGTGAGTTAATTTTTCAGCATAATTTTGAGCATACATTTTTAATGTTTTAGTTTACTTATAGTAGACTTTTTGAGTGTTATCCCGCTAAGCAAATGTAAATTTAATAATTGTTAGCCGTTTTTAGTAATTTTTTCAGCACGTTTTTGAAATTTGATCAATTTATTGTGTTCAAATAGTTCTTTCTGACGAGCTCGTCTTTTGTTTTATAATGCTCGATTTTGTGGCAAAAACGGATTTCGTATCTCAATTTCAAGGCGATTTATCGTCTGGAATGACTCATAGTTTCAGCTATGGTTGGCTGTGTAGGTACTGAGGTACAGCAGCGGCGGTGGTAGGCTGTCTATCTGCTGTCATACAGTAGAACTAAGGTAGGTAATAAGAGAGTTCCTAGTAGATCCGTAAAACACAATACGTCGTGCGGTATTGACAATCCGGCGCCGTAACTCTGACGCAATGAGTTACGGTGACGCATCCTTCCGAACAGATACGTTACCGGATCACAATCCGGAAAAAACGTAATCGTCTAAAATGACCTTCTTCTATGGACTCAAATAACCTCCTAGGGATAACTCCTTCCATGGATTTAGCGTTACAACTAGATCCGTTAAGGAGTCGACGTGACTTTAAGGTGCGGTAAATGTTTCTCGTTACCGCACGCCGTATTGAGACCGACGGATCTCTGGGAACTCTCTAATGCTTCAACGCAACGCCCCAAAGGCAACTCCAATGCTATGGCACCGCTGGAGGTACTTTTCCGTTATCCCCCCCCCCAGTCTATTTGTGATGTTTCTAGGCATTCCTTCTTACTTAGATTACATATTTACGTGGAATTGGTGAAAATTTCAAGCTGTGAGAAGAAATTATATTATTTAAAAAAAAAGAAGGAAAATAAGAATTACCTTGTTTTCAGAAGTTGCCGATGTCGGTGAGGATTTGATGAAACAAATTGGCGTGGTTGTGGTTTGATTGACTCCACATGAATTCGCACAAGTAGAATGCCCATGAATTCGCACAAATAGATCAAAATGCTGTGTATAGGTTGGTGGTCTGGATGCTCGCAAGCTCGCATCTCAAAATTACATAACATCAAGTAGTCAATCCCTTAGTAAAAATACCGATTAGTTGGACATGTAGGTCAGAATGATGTGTATACTTTGGCATTCTGCCAAAAGTAGTGCCTAGAAACATCGGACGGGCGTGTTGAAGACAAATTTTGACTTGGGGGGTATAACGGAAAAGTACCCCGCTGGAAAGCGACCGCCTGTCTGCAGGCTTCCTTTGCAGCTGGGTACTGCTATAACGTTCGCCGCCAAAGTGCTGCCATCGTGATACAGAAAAACCGATCGTCTGCAGCTGGCCATAGTAGGTATCAAAGGAACCACAGTTTGATTGACATATCTAAATCTTCTCATTGGCGCAGAAATTCAAATGTCGATGGTACCATCCACCCAAATACTTTTCGTTTAATATTAATCTACTTTAATTGCGAATTTCTTACCTCATATATGATAACAATCTCCTAATCACCAGGCCACGTATGTATTTGTCAACTTTATCACGTCCCAAATCCTGGAGTAGGGTGATTTTCTTTAGCAATTCCTTGTCTACTTTCCTTTTAGGTCCACGGGCCTTATCGGAAGCGTTAGAAACCTGGGTTGCCACTGACTGCATTGTCGCCATAGATGACCCGCGATAATCTGTTGAATTTTTTCTGTTCATTATGGGTTTATTCTTTTCGTAACTTGATTTCATTATGTTTGCTGAAAATTTCCTTTCGTCTGCTTCTTCTGATTTCTTCTTGATTTCGGATGTTCTCTTTGCTGATGGGGATCTTTTTTCGTGTGTAACATTTCTTTTCGAGCTGTAATAATAATTTTGTTGAGATGTTATGTAAACATGCTACTCTACTTTGAAAACTTATCAAATTCATGCTTCCATAAATGTCCACAACATACTTCACATTGTTCAAGTGTGCCATTTTCAGTGCACGATTTATGACATTTTCTTCATCATTTGTTTCCAAAGTTTCTAGTAACCGCAGAGGATTCAGTCCTGCTTGTTCTAATTCAATTAGCTAGAAGATAAGATATCCACCTAATTGAATTAATTTTTCAAGTAACGTTTTTAATTATTTAGGTGGCTGTTTTTTCCAACATATAAAACTACGTTCTGACTATAATAGTTGACCTAATTAGGTCAGGCATTGCAATAAATAATTGGAGATTGTACTATTGTTCTCATTCCCATTTTCCCCTGAATATGGTTTTAGCGGATTATTTGGCAAAATTAACGTACTTACCATCTATAGAAATTTGTCCAAAAAATCAAAATAGTTTTCGAAAACTGTCTGTGACAGACAGCTTCTACTACTGTGCTGCTAGTTACTGTCTGTGACTGATTGTGTCTTATATGTGGTTTCATGCCCGACCTTTGTATCTCATAGTTTCAGCAATAAACACGATCGAGCCGGAGCAGAAAGCAGGGTGAAGAGAGGGGAAAAGGTCTATTAGAAAGGGCAGAGTGCCAGTGGGGAGAGTATCATATACCTCTGCTTACCAGAGGGATAGTCAATTGTGACCAACAATCGATTGTTTCGATTCTATCTACTAACAACAATCGATCACTCGATTTTGAATGGCTTATTATTATGGCATAGATAATGTTATGGTTGGGATTGGGAAGGAAGAAATTTAAAGTAATTGAAAATTTAATTAACAATTCAATGAATTAATTGTGATTAGGAATTTAGTGAATAAGAAAGAATCTATTAAAGTTAAAAAATTATGTAAAAAATAAGCTTTTTAAACAAATGTAGTTTTAATTCATTTAAAATCATTTAGGCTTCATGTTGCTTGTGATACTGCTACCACTTCGGGCCAATAGACCTTTTCGGGCTTTATTTGATGTATTCATCCTAACTTGTAGTGAACTAAACCTTATTCTTGTATGTTTATTTTATTTCAGTAGTTACCTACCTACATAATTCGCCCTGTAACTCATTCCTAGCTAGTTGCAATGGTTATTATGGAACAATAAGGTAGGCACCTATCTAGGTACGGTGAACAGAGAATTTCATAAGTTCCACTGCACAGAATTTAACGAATCCAGAGACGAGATGTATTCCTATAACATTAACATAGTAGAATCTTTTGGTGGCGCATTCGTAGAATTCGCTTTAGATTTCCGCCCATACAAACATGAATTTTAGCCCTAATTTGTATTCAAAAGATACAGTTATAAGTTAGACACATACTATTATATTTCGCACTCAATAATTTCGACTCGTATTTTGTCCTTCAACTATTTCTATACGTCCATGTTACAATATGTGAGTAAGCCAAGTATACTTTGTTCTTATGATCCAGCATCATTGGTCCGAAATTCTCCTTTCTTTAGTTATTTCTATTCGTTCCTTTTTTAATTTCTTATTAAATCTGACTCGTATTTCTGAATCGGGCAGATCTGCGGTCTAATAAGTTTGGCTATTAGATTAGTGTTACGGGCTTACAGTCCGGCAATTAGTTCTACCGGCATCGTTCTTTTAGGCAGGAACCTAACTAACTACTCTCGTTGGTGAACCGTGATAATTATATAGGTACCTAACGCGACCAACATAGTCTCTGTTTGGAAATGAGGCATATCCATTAGGTCATATCCTTTTAGAACCGTTGGTATTGTGAGCCACAAAGATACCTTCTACTGGCCCCTCTCTTCAGCTGGCCCCGGGACCCCGAGTCACTCCCTATACTAGTTCACAGTGTATTCCCCATCAGTTGTAGCCTGTCCTAGTCCCATGTAATCAGTTCGATATCAAATAATATAGTCTCACCAAGTAAATTTTGAGAGGATTGATTAATCATTTAATGAGATCGCTATAAACCCGCATCTATAACACTACTATAATATATTTAGGTGGCTTACAAGTTCGTGGAAGCATCAGAGATTTCCTTTCTGTTGATAAATGTGTAAGTATAAATACTCGGAACTTAGTCGTCTACTACCTACTGATTTAGTTGTAATTTGTATCCGATTTCCACAATATAACCGGTGATTATAAAAATTACTTACAGTTATAATAGCTTCAGGCTCTTTTCTTTTTCCCAAGTATTTTAGATAAGCTGTCGCTACATTCCCCCATTGAGGATGCAGATTTTCGTTTGGGTCTTCATCAAATATGTGCAGTAATGTGAAAACGAATGCCAAATTCATTCTTATCATAGCCATACTGAGGAATGAGTGACCGAGGTACTTCGGATTCATTCGAGAGATATCATGCAATTTCAAGAGCAACTCCTTCAAGATCTGTTTGGGAAAAAAATCTTTTTATTATTAGATTAATTAAAGTTTTTTTTTGTTAAGTAAAGCCATTGGCTATTGATGTGGGTCTAATACCTACCTACATAACTTTCGACGTTTGAATTAAAATTTACCTTCTAAAAAGAAATCTTGTGGGAGCACTGAATCCAACCAGGCATTTCAAAAGTATATGTATATTTATACATAATATTTATTTTCTCAATGATTCTTGAGTTACCTACATTTAGTTCTTGCTCCCATTTCCATTCTACGGGGGTGTGACATTTTAAACACATGTGACAGTTGTAACTTTTTTTTTTACCGTGTAAAAATTGGTGTCAACATTTTTAGAATGGAATTTAGTATGGTTTCTATAATAATGAATCACATTTTTGACTCATGCCTGTACACCATTTCTCTCACTTCTTTGCCATTCACAGTATTTGCATCCGCTCGAAGTAAAAGAGCTTGCAGAGGGGTGAGCCCAGTATTCTGAAAATGTGTTTCAGAATGTCCATGTAACACGAATTCTTTTGTCTTCGGAGCAAAATCCACCTGGAATCATTGGCGATCATTAGTTTCATTGTATGTATGAGTAGAGTTTTGTTGATTAATCAAAATAATAGGAGTCTAAACGGAAAATTTACAAGGTATCGATCTTGGAAACTCTGAGAAAAAGGGAAATTAAGGAAAGGAAGAATATTTTTGTGATAAGTCAGTTCCAAAAAGAGGATGCCTGAATTACCATTGAACCCAAATAATACTAAAATTATTCTATTGACCAGCATTCTGTGCAGAAGTGCTATTTGATATGGAAATAATAAACCATTGTGTTTTAGCCAGACGCTCAGGATTCGACAAAATCTGCTAGCGCTTTACTGTGCAGAGCACTCGCGCTATTTCCCTGGGCATCCCTTGCATGACATGGTGCCCCCCCCCCCCCCCATGAGACTTATTCTAGGCTCCAAACATGATGTCGCCCCCTTGGGCCATTCAAGTTCATTTGCTCACCAGGTGGGATAGCATAGAGATACCCTCTGGTCTCATATGAAGTGCCCCTTGCCAAACCTTGGACTTTGTCAGGGTTTCGTGTTGACCTTCGTAGGTGGGTCGGGGTCAAGAGCAATAAACCCCCTTACATCCTCAAATGCCGCTACAATTAGGCAATCCAGCGAGATGCTGGACACACTCTCCTGTTCACCGATGGCTCAAAGACACCTGATCGTGTTGGCCATGCTCTATGGAGCCCCAACTTCCAAGTAACTAGATGCTGATGCGCCTTTATTCACTGCAGAGTTGTGGGCAGTGACACTGGATGTTTGCTACCGCCAGTTGTTGGAAGTTGGTTGATCGCCTAATGCAAAGCCTATGTGTATCGTAACTTTTATGTGGGTGCTGAGCTGCGAGCACCCATGGCAATGAGTACTGATGTCCAAATCTCCTACATGCAGCATAAAGCCAATTCCATCTGGCATGAGCAATGGCAGGGCGAGGTCACTGGTCTGCGAGGTATTCTTCAGGATTTGTGCCTGGTAGGTCCTTTCGTAACACACCTTCCATTGTGGGAACAAATAGTGGTCAATACCCGTCTTACAGACACTTGCTTAGCGCTGAAGCTAGAGATGTTGTGTGTGGGAGATGTAGGGGTGATCTATTTATCCTCCACTTCCTGGAGGACTGCCCAGACCTTGTGAACCTCTGAATACAGCATAGATCCCCTCAGGTTGCCGTTTTATCTGGGCCGGACAAGGTCCAGTCCCTATTGTACCTGAGAGCCAGCTAAGAACTGTGGTATCTGATCTGTGACTTATGTATTCATCAGTCATAGTTTTATATCTCTTTGCTGATCATATATAGCCATGTATTTAGTTTTAAGCATATTCATCATTCAGCATTAGTTGCATTATTTTATTTCTGAGATTTTTTATCCTATGTAGAGGCTAAACAGAGGTCATCGCTGTACCAGTAGAGTCCATGATGACACTGCGTTTAGTGACAGAGGGTAACATGGCTCTGCTTAGATTTGTGCCACTTGCAGTGTCCCTTTTGGATACCTTGTTCAGTGCTTTAATGACCCTTCTGGTTGAGGGGCTGCTTAGATCACACAAAAAATGAATAAATACCTAAATAAATAATAATAATAATAATAAAATTGTGAAGTAATTTTTTCAATTTATATTGGTAGTTATTAAGTTTCATACACCTAATTGGTACCAAGACTTAGTTTTCACTAAATCACATAGTTTACTGTATCACATAATTATTGATATAAGTAAGTAAAACTTTAATGACTTAATTATTTACCCACCGACGTTTGAGCATTGGGATCCGCACCGTATTCCAATAGAATATCCATCATTCTTGGGAAAGTGTGGTGCGGTTTGGCCAAGCAAAGAATGTGAAGTGGCGTTAGCCATCCTTCCTGCACCGATTATAATGCAACACATTATTAAAGTAGACCAACCACCAGTGTGTGTGTGTGTGTGTGTGTATGTGTCTGTGTGTGTGTAATTCCTGACAAGAAATCTCTCGTTAGAATTGAGATTTGAAAAAATCATTCTTTTCCCAAAAAAACCAAGCATTTCAAAAGAACTAAAAAAAATTAGTTTGTTGGGCAGTACTTTTTAAGCACAATAGTGCAAAAATTTTAAAATATTCTATGGAACAAAATCATTCAAAAAAGGTTTAAAATCGTGTTAAATCTTTCTTTTTTTTTCAGAATATCACTTGGAGAAAGTTAATTAACTATAAACTGAAATATAATTGAGTTAACACAAAATTTAATCATAATTATAATTTTTTTAATTGATAAAACTACAAAATATTTTTAAAAATCCTATAATTTGTATGTATTACAGAATATCTTGAAACCTTTTCTTCACCATTAATTTGTTAGTTAACAAAATTTCTGTGCATGTAAAGTATAAATAAAAAACTAGAAAATAATACCTACCAATACAAAAAATTCAAGTACCTAAATAATTAAGAAAAATCGAGCATTGACTGATTAATTATTTCCTGAATTTCTTCTGTAGGTTCTAAATTAGTTAATGCAATTTTACCTCTGGAAGGAACCTTGCATTTGGATCAGCTCCAGCTTCGAGAAGCATTTTTACTAAATCATAATCCCTGCTGTAAATTGCCATGATTATAGCAGGTTGCGGCACCCTCGAAAGATTTGGGTTAATTTTGAATGTTAACAGAAGTTCAAGAGTTTGGCGTACGTTGTCTAACCTGAAATATATGAAACGCTCGTTTTCGTACGGTTGATTGTATTACCTTCGATAATTAAATTCATTGACACCTTCTACTTATTCTACCTACCTATCTTGTCAAAGCTAATATAAATTGACAGGTAGGTATAGTCGTTTGTACTTGTTACAATTAGTAGGTATCGGATGAAACTGCTTACTTTTGTTTTTTCAATGCTTCCTTTTCTGCTTCAGGATTATAATCCTATCAAAAATTCAAGTAGGTAGTTAGTAAGGAGATTTAGGTGTTCCAACATCGAGCCTTGGTTACCTACATACCTGATAATATAAGATTATTATTTTACCTACACGATCCGTTTTTACTTTCCGTCGAATGGTAGAATAAAGGAATAAAGAAGGATACCTACAATTCGTGAATATATATATATATATATATATATATATATATATATATATATATATATATATATATATATATTTATATATATATATACCTATATATCAAAAAGAAAGAATAACAGAAATTCACAGACTAGTTTTAATACTCGTATTCCGGCTTAGACGTAGATGTCTTTTTCAAACTACAAAAGAGAGTGTTATAAATTTTTGGTTAGAGTTAATTGTACCAAGTTGGCGAAGGAACTTGAGTTGCTTAGAATTGAATTGTTGCATCATCTCCTAATATTTAGTCCTGGTGGATCGTATGCTCCCAAAAAGTTGCTTTGAGCTTTTTCAGACTGGTTAAGCAACCGCTTATTGTCCTTGGATCTCATTTTTGCAAAACTGTGATCTAGAAACAACATTGAATGACAAATCATGGACCATATCATGCCTGCTCAGTGCTCACTGGTAGGTCTTCGTTAGAACTGATCACGGATGTACGATGATTATTGACTCTCAAGTCACCCGATAATCGTAATTCATACACATGCAAAGGATCACCGTAATGCCAGACTCCAATGTGTGTGTATGAGTTAGTTTGTAAGGAGTGTCCTGCCTTTTATATGGGAGAAACACAGCTGAACATGCTTTGTCATTTATTATCATTAGTATTGCTCATTCAGGAATCAAGAAAACGGAAGTTATGGTGACATCTACTTTCAGTGATTATTAATTTATTTTGGTCAGATTAATCGGTAGATAAAACGTAGGTAATAAAGGTAAATAGAATCCATATGCCACCCTTATTCCAACTGTAGTTTCACCTACCTCATTCCGTTGAAACATTCCAGTTTGTATGGTTTTTGACGACTTCATTGCAGGATGTCCATATTTTTTTGTCATAGTTGGCTTACGCCGAGTTTGACTAGACTTCTCTATCTTGCTCAAATCAAAAATGTAAAAATCTTTGGATTCATTTGATGCTTTGTTGTGATAATCTGATGGTAAGAATTACGACAAGTTTTGATTAGAATTACAAAGTGTATCAAAGGTAAACCCTCCCCTCTGTTTTCCCACCGCAGTTTTCATGGTAGCTACCGAAGCGAAACTTGTAGAGTTTTTTTGGGATGCCTAAGTTATAAATAAATAAATAAAATGTTAAAAGTCAGAAAAAATCTTGAAGTTTTTGGGCCACTCAATAACGGGTCATTGGGTATCGATTTGATCCCCCAACAGCGATCCAACTATAATTGCCTTCTTCCAAATTGGATGAAATTATGCAGAGCATCTTTTGGAGGAGTAAACTTATCTCCTCTTTTGCCGTCATTTTTCCTGCACACTTGGCAACCCAATAGAATAATTAATTCCCTGTAACAATTCAATAACTTATTTCGGGGGGGAGGAGGGATTCTCGAACATTTTCTATAAGATGATTTTAATTCATGCCCTCGCATTAGAGAGTTCCTAGTAGATCCGTAAAACACAATACATCGTGCGGTATTGACAATCCGGCGCCGTAACTCTGGCGCAATGAGTTACGGTGACGCATCCTTCTGTACATATACGTTAACGGATTGCAAACTCGTAATCAACTAAAATAACCTCCTTCCATGGACTCAAATAACCTCCTAGGGATAATTTACTCCTTCCATGGATTTAGCGTTACAACTACATCCGTTAAGGACTTGACGTGACTTTAAGGTGTGGTAAAGTTTCTCGTTACCACACGCCGTATTGAGACCGACGGATCTCTAGGAACTCTCTATTGTTGATGTTATTCGTTGGACCCTTTAGTAAAAATGGTTTTTCGAAGTTCAATGTCTAATATGTAATCCAGATCATCACACAGGCTATCTTTAGAAAAAACCGCGCCTCTTCATTGTTCATCAGCGTCATTCTGAGAAACGGATTGAAATATCGCAATTCTGGCTTTACCAACGTGGTTGAGAGCTAAAACATCCTTAAAATGAGGTGTCCTTGGCAAAAATTTACAAGTACCTACCCAATCCCTCCCTTTAGGCAGTCCAAAAACGTTTGGATTTTTAAAACTTAGTATCAAACACTCCAATCTCTCCAAGTTCTACTTTAATAGGTACCTCAAAAAATAGTGGAAAAAAGGAGGGGTTTACTTTTGGGACAGTGCATATTGAATAAGTTGTTATTTTATTTATTATCGCATATAAGTTGAATCCAACGCCCACACATTATACTGAATGAGCGTAGTAACTCTCTTGTTTCTGTACTTACCTGAGATAAATTTTGCTGATGAGGGTTTGTGTTTCATCCCTTTCCTCTCTGTGGTTTTTGTTGATTTCGTTCCTACTGATCCTGCACTGCATTTCTTCCAAATTCTGGCTTTCACTTGTATGAGAATAAATAAAAAAAACTTAATTGAAAAACTCATTGTTCCTTCTAAAAAAAAATGTCTAGTTTGTTAACGAATTTTCTAGCAAATAAAACTATTGCAATTGCTCCAAAAATGTTGAATGCGTGTATACAATTATCGTGCCCAACCATATTATTATCTTATTTAGTTTCTCCAATAAACATGGTCTAGAGCCTGACTGACAAGCAAAACATAGAGAGGGGAGAGAGCTGCAAAGAAAGGGAATAATAACCACATGAATACTTCTGCTCACCGACCAGATCCTCATTCTGATCGTTCTAACAACTAACAAACACCCTGCCTTTTGAATAATATTTAGAGAAATATGGGTTTTTAAGATGAAAAATGTGGTTTTTGTTAGAAAAAACTTCAAGAATCATAATCTGGAAAATGGAAAAGAGATAGGAAATTGCGCTTGATAAGGTTTTAGGTAGGTACCTACTCTATTTTAGGTCTAATTAAACAAAAACAAAAAAAAACAAGTTTTTATTCACACAACCGAATTTACCTTGTATACCTGTACATGAAAAGTGTTAAGGAATCGTTTCAGAATGCCCCAAAAGGTATTTATATGAAGATTTAGGAAATTTTTCATTTTAACTTTTTTTGAGCCATTACAATGTTCAATTTTTTCTAGAAAATTCGATAAAACTGTTTTCAGGTTTCGTCATTGCGCGTTCATATAATTAGTTCATTTAACATCATATTAACCTTGAAGACAAAACAGCCCCTTTGATTATCTAATCGGTAGGTACATACTGTAACCAGCTGTACTGGTAAAAAATATAGACAGAATCCGAACTCATTCATTTTCCAGCACCAAAGAAAAGCACCGGGGACAGGGCTGCACCTAAACTTGCTACCGAGGCGAATTAATAAAACTTCTTCCACTGCCAGTGTAATTACACGTCACACTACCTACCTACCTATTTAATTTTTTTAGACAATTTTATGTTATAAATGCGTATTTCTGAAACGAACTAAATCACTCGCGACGATTAGCGTAGTAATTAACGTTATTGTTTGTTACTGATGATGGCCTAACCGTCGAAATCGAATTAACATTGGTATTTTTCGTGGAAATAGACAACATTTTTTCACTAACTTCCGTTTTGCGCATATCTGATTAATTTCGATTATCAACTGAAATACCTAAATCTTTTCGAAACATTTTTGTGAATCTCACCGGGCTCGAGTTTTGCAGCTGATGGTGGCAAAAAAGCCTTACTCCAGTCTGTCACCGAATTCTTGATTGCCAGGTATCTTGTAATTGTATGATTAAGCACTGTGAATCCTTCGTCGTTTTGGATATTCATGTCGGCACCATAAAGGAAGAGTAAATATAATAATGCGTGATGATCCTGGGACTGAAAAGTATAGTCATATGTAAAATCTTGTGTATTTATATTTGAATTAAGCCCTTCTGCAATGTTTAAAATTTCAAGGATGGGCTCAAAGTCATCGGCATCACTTACTTACTGAGGCTAAGGGTAAATGCTTGTAAGGGTTGAAATGTTCAAAAATCATTATTTTTAACTTTTGAGTTGTAAGGGTAGTTTTTTCGTTTGTTTTATGCAAGAGTTCACTTTTATTTAGAGACCACCTGAAGTACTACAAAACCGGGTACACACTTGTAACAATAATGTTCATATCGTATCTTCATTGGGTATTTATTTAAAGCTGGGTACACACATATGTATCCGTATTACATATGTGCCCGTATTGTATCACCGTTGTGTATCTAATCACATGCAACGCCCTCCATACAAATCACCCGATCCTCAAGACGTATCCGTATGCAACAATGAAAAGATCGGTGAAAAGGAAGAAAAAGACTGCAAAGGAGAGGGGAACAATTAAGCGTCCACACTACACCTGACCCCGTTGCGTATCATTCTTTTGGTGAGATGGGGAAAAACCGCCAACAGGCCGATCGGGCAAGGTTCTGTAGCTTTATGAATGAAGAGATACAAGGCGTTGCTTAAGCGGCCCATTCATGTTCTGCTGCAGGAGACGCAACGAAGTTCCCCTCTTCGCTCTCCTGCCTCAGAGTGCGTTCTCCATGTACACGATCCGTCATTCCCAGCTCAAACCGAAGGTTTCCCGCCAGTATACGGTATTCTGTGTTTTCCTTCTGCGTTCTCCTTTCTTCAATGGCTCCTTATTTAAGGTCTTCCGGCAGCTCCACACACGCTCGGACCTAGCAAGTTGATAGGGTGGGGGACCCCGGACCGCAGGATGGTCCAATGGGAAACCCATCCGACGACCTCTGCAGGACACCTGCAGCAGGAAGGCCTCCACACACGTCCTGCTCGTGAAAGATTTTTTCCTTTCAGGAAAAGGGAAGTTTTTCGTTCCCCTCACTTCCTGCAGCAGGATCGTGAATGGGCCGCTTTACTATTTGATACGCAACAGTGGTACGATACAGGTATTTGATACAAACCTGTACCTGGCTAAATAGTAGGAAAGCAACGCCCTGTAGCTTTTCATTCATAAAGATAATGGGCACGATAGGCCAGTTGGGTCGAGAGTAGTGTGGACAGTTCGTCGCTGAATGCACTGTGGTCTTTTGTCTTCTTTTTTACCGATCTTTCTACCGTTGCATCCAATTGATACAAATATACTTTGAGGATTGGGTGGTTTGTGTGTAGGACGTCGCATGTGGTTAGATTACGTAACGGTGATACGATATGGGCATTACAATTCATACAAGTGTGTTCCCACCTCAAGAGCAACACTCCACGAGGGCTCAAGTATTAAAACATATAAAGATGGACAGCACATTTTATTTAAACCGCCTACCCCGGAATAAAGTTGAAGTCATCTATCGTTCCAGCTCATCAAGTTGATTATTGCACTGTTGTTCCTTCCCAAGTGGTGAGCTAGTATGGTGAAGGTAACTTGCTGATGTAGTTCGTTCCTGACCATTCCCTACTTCCTGGTTCAGATACATCATGTGCTGGGGGCAACTATTTCAACCCAATACCTACTACATGATTCCGTCATGACTGGGATCTGGATTCTCAGTAGAGAGTTTTCAGTTTTATAAAGAACGATTTCAGCAATAAATTCTGGTGACGGCTTTTTTACCTGTGAAGCCTTGCACTATGTACATATCTTACTATAAAACGTCAAACATTTATGTACATAGTAATTTGACAAAGGAGATCAGAACCGTGAAAATTCAATGAACCCCGCTGTGGGCACGCCGGTAAATTACTCTGCTCCTCCGCTCTAATTTACCGTCTAAGGAAGCCTTTGTCAAGGCTACGAGGTAGGACCCTGACATACGGGCATTGGAAAGACGCTCTGTCAAGCGAGTCCACCTCCCAAACCCTCTATTTTTCACACATAGAGGCATCGAAACGAGCTAAAACTCGGTTATTTCGATGGAACGTCGGCCGTCCTACTTCCCCTTGCAAGGGGAGGCGGACGACGGCGAAGCCGGGCCGAGTAGCCCACGTAGTGCTCCCTACCGGCTACACGGCGAATCCGCTGAACCCAGCGACAGCGCAAGGCGCGACCCTCACGTCCGGATCGCCTTCTCGCCCGACGTATTCGTTCAAGAAACGTTCGAGCAAGCCTCGCCTATACAAAAGATCGAGGAAACCTTTCAGACTCGCTCTGAAGCCGATCATTACGATTCGACCAAGCTGTCCGAATACCCACGATATTCGACGCAGGCTTACCCGGCAGTCACGACTTGGCCTACCTACGCCAAGTATTTAAATGCAGGAGAACATGCAAGAAGAATAATAATTGTCATGTGGCTCGTTATTCCCCTACCATCTAAATTATCAACTATCCCGCGCTAGTCAACTCATGACCTCGACATACTTATGATGTTTACAGCAAAAATCTCTATGCTAGAACTTACGGCAGCTCTGATAGCACATCCATTTCCTTTACTGTCTTGTAGATTTATGTTCAATGTATTTGCGTAAAGAAGCCAAGTAAATTCCCTCAAGTTGCCAGAGTTACTTGATTCAAGTAATCCTCGACAAGCACGCTCTATAGGTCCAGATTCTCCAAACTGTTTACGGTTATTACAGATCAAATCTGCCACATTGAATCCCACCATTTTCTGTAATAACCGTGATTATAAGATGTGATTTTTCAACAGTTTTATGGGTTATACTCCAAGTGTTAATATTGATAAGTAGTTTTCGTATAGATGTTCCCTGCAAGGTATCAACATAAATGAGAACTTTTTCTCCCCTATTAACGTTTATTATCATTATTATTGATTCATGATATTGTATTGATCATTGATATTTCTATCGAGTGATCATTTTTCAAACGGACGATATGTCTGGGGGGATAATTTTTTCATAAATCACCAGTTTCCCATCCAAAGCTGTTGCCTCGACGATTTTGGATAAAATAAGACTTAGATAAATGATATGGGATTATATGATAATAGTGATGGGCTGGTAACGATATCCGAGCTAAGAGAAGTTTCGTCAATCGACATCAAACTCGTGGTTACTCCCACTGAATTGGACTCTGAACGTACAAGATCCGCCGCTAGGGAGTGAAGGACCTAAAGAACATGGTGGTTGACATGATTTTTCTCCTTGTTGATACCTTAAGTCACCCCTTTTTACTCTACAATTCGTTCCTCGCACCAACAATCTCATCAAGACTGGTCAAGAATGAGAATTATATTATTGATTACTAAATTAATATAATAAAGAAACGAAAAAAACGAGCTTTTGTCCATCACAAATGCCCATATATGATGCATTAAAGAAGAGTAAATCAGTAAGGTCCTTGTTTACGACCTGCGCTCTCTTTTTTTGCACCAATCACTTAGAGGTTGATTCTGAATTTTCATGGCATCCTCCCCATTATTTTCAAATTATTTCGTTCATTTTGTATATTTCTGCCCTCCATAATTGAATTTTACTAAACTCCCGGCCTCATAGCTCGACCTGTTGGAGTGTTGCAACTACAGGGAAATTTCTCCTCAGCAGTAAAGACACGAGTTTGAACTCTGTCAAAGGTATCAAATATTTTTGGGTCATAACAGTTGCCGGAGTCAATAGGACCCTAAATAATAGGAAAAAATAATTAATTAAATCCCTCTCAAGCCAAAAAAACTGTAAACAGCTCATTTCTTGATGTAGTGTCTTTCACTTCCTCACTCACTTGAGTCAAAAACACTGTGACAACGACCTTGCACGACTTCTGGAAGTTGTTCGTTGTTCATCTGACCCCAAACCAGCCAAGATGGCTGGTATTTGACTGTGTTATGATAAATGAAAACTCGCACAGGTTTTGAGGTTTGATTTAATCGGCCTCAACCCGTTAGAGTGTTGCAACTAAAGGGAAATATTCAGTATGGAAAGTTGCAGTAAGGACACGAGTTCGAACTGTGTCTGAGGTATCAAATATTTTTGGGCCGTAACAGTGTCTCGAAGCAACAATAAGGAAAAAAGTTCTCATTTGAAAAGGAGTCGATCCTTAAATTTAAGCCATTTTTAAACACTGTACAATACGAATCTGTATTCCTCTGTAAGTACCTACCTCATATATTCTGTTGATGAATGTATGGACCATAATGTCTATGATGATTGGAGTATTGTTCCAAGCTAGTAGTAAGTTTATTCTCTTTCGGAGTCGGTCCCAGCATAGTGTCATTTCAGTTTCCCTCATTTCATTTAGTATAGGAGATGAATTTTCAAATTTCCTTTGTCCATCATGCTCACACTTGAAATATTTGAAACTCTTTAAAATGTAACTTGAAATAGGGTATATTATTCTAATTGAATTTTTTATACTATTTTTAAATAATTTCCTACATCGATAACTTCAACTTAACTAACCTCAAAATTTATCATTTTGATCTTTAAAATTATTATTTACAATAATAGGGGAAAGTGTACCTTGGGGCCATTTTTCCTGCATCATCCAAATTGAACCCAACATTTCCCAAATCGAATCCAATGTTTTCCAAACGAATTCAACATTTTCCGAATTAAATTGAACGATTTCCAAAATGAATTTCAACATTTTCCAAATTAAAATTCAACATTTTATAAACTTTTTTCAAGTTTATAAAAAAGTCCGTAATAGTTCACACTTCGGTAGATTTCAATTTCAAACTATATCATTAAATTATGAATAGTTATTCATTTTTCGGAAGCATGTACCTTGCAACAGTTTATTCATCAAACGGAATTTGAACGGGCAAGCCCGGCAGTGGAGAAACGCCGGCGCTCAGATCTAGGCAAGTCCAAAATTTAGTCCTTGCGTCGAACCAAACCCTTCTCTTTTGCCACCGTTTTCTCCAATGTTAAACCCAGTAGAGTACGCATTTTCGAAAATGAAATCAATCGTTCGGAGCATCCTCAGCGCACAACGAGATCACATATTAGATGAGGCGAATGCCCAAGGTGTTAATGCACTCACCCCTACAGATTGCTCCAATTTTGTGATGCACGCTTTTCTCCTCCTTCCAGCCGCAACAGCTATGCAGCCCCTACATTAAAAATTCAACATTATTTCTCACTTTTTTTGTCTTCATTCAATTTTCATTTAGTGCTTTGATGGTTTTCAAATTCTGTTTGACGAATAAACTTGCAAGGTCGTTAAACTGTTCGTCCTTTCGTTTAGAAAGCTTGATTTATTGGCGCAAGAACGCAATTTTTATCTCAATCCTAAGGAGAGTTATCGTCTGAAGGACACACACACACACACACACATATATATATATATATATATATATATATATATATATATATATATATATATATATATATATATGGAAAAGTGTATGCCGGGGTGACACCCGGTCGGCGAGGCGTGGGGGTTTTCAATCATGCCCTCACGCTCCAGACTAATTCAAGTATCCCTGATGTTCGTTCTTTGTTCCTATTCTTATTCCTGTTCTAAGTCTATAATTTATAATATTATCTACCGTGTATAACGATTGCGATGTGCGATTTGTATGAGAAGCATGAAATAAAGATTAGCAGAAATATATGTTAAACTTTAGGATTCGTTTCAGAATGCCTCAAAACGGATTTCATCGAAGAAAAATTTCGAAAATGTTGGTTTTTAAATTTTTTGGAGCCGTATCAAAAATGTGGTTCACATAAAACATCACTATCCAACTAACTGTGAAATGGTGGCCTGGTTTGATTGTTTTTCCATTTTCTTGTCTGACCCTTAAGGTACACTACTTTCCCCTAATTGTGGCATTATTCGCTCATCAGTTTTAACGTAGATATTGTACGCACGAATTGTTGTACTTCTGTTATTTCCTCCGCTGTTGCGGTACTTGAGAAATCATCTTCTGACAGCAGTGGCAGGAGATCTTCCATTTTTCTCAAATCCGTAAAATGTTCTTGTTCAAATTTTTCATAATTGAACAGAAAGTTCCTCGGATCTTTGCAATATATTGAGTACAGTCTTGGAACATAATTGTCCGGCAGATTCATGCCTCTCACAATTTGTAATATCGCATTATTAGACTGTAATGGAAGGTTTATATTCATTAAGGGTAGGTAGCTATATAATAAGACCACCTAACCATAGATTTAGATAGGTATACATGTGTTATGTTACTGTTTTAATGACGAAGAACCTCTAAATCCTATCAAATCCACAACTTGTTCAATACTCACTGGTGCTACTTCTACAAGATTTTTAAACTTGGTCATAAAAGCTTTGTGAGTTGGGCTTGTAGACAGCTCTTCTACATCACAATATACTGGCTGTATTAGGCGAATAATCGAGCAAGACTGCCAAAACCCTACATCTTGTTCTCCATCACTCCTCGTCAGGATTCCAGGCCCAAAAGGTCGGTCATTTTCGTATAACCCCTAGGATATTATATTACTTTTTTGATAAAATGTAATACCAATGCGAAAAATTGCGTATTTACTCTTTGTACAATACCCTTACTTCAAAATAAACATTATCCGGAAGAGATAACAAGCCGTAACCTTCTTTTGCATTGGAAAAGAAAGAACCTTCATATGTCCAGTTGTTGCTGAATATACTTTTTTTCTTGTAGCAGCCCGATCCATGATAAGAATCATTATTGAAATTGCCTTTATAGCATTCGTTTCCCTAAAGAAGTAAGAGTTGCTATTAGAGTTTATTGAATAATTGTAATTGAGTCGATCTGTAATTATTCTGTGAGTTGAGCTTATATTTAGGTTCCCTTAAATGAAAGGTCTATTAAACGCAGCATTGTCCGGATTGAACAGAATAGAAAGAAAGGCTGATAACTAGATATTATTAGGTACAGAATGTTAGGTACCTATCGGTTTGTGAGCATAAAATAATGTTATTAAATGGCTAGATTAACCTTCCTTATACCAGAATGGTCACATGGGGCTGGCAGAGGAAAGTTGACACTACCTGCAATTTATTCTGCCTTGAGCAATTTTTACAACCCAAGTAGGTACCTACTAAGAGAACAGGAGGAAGGGAGACCTGTGGGATGGATGCAGGCGGATGATTCTGCTGCCCGACTATAAAATGTGGAAATAGGAAAAACGGGATTAATGGGACGTTCATGGGAAACCCTTCTGAGTGTCTGACAATCAAGTTTTGTGTAGTGGACGATTGGTTGTTTTTGGTTTTAGTTAGCCAAGTTGGTCACTCCATCGTTGTTTTGGATCTACTACATAGAAAGAAATATGTACCTAATACTTTGAATCGTACTTGCTTTCTTCGATGGACTTCTTTTCCATAACCCTTTCGCAATAAATTTTCATCCAAAGATCCACTGTAATCAGTGGTATCCTCTGATCTTTTCTCGCCATTCATCAACACTGTCATGATTAAGGTTGTAATCAATATCTACAACTCAAATTAGTTGAACGGATAAGGATTCACAATTTTTTCTTCTATTCATAATTTTGAACCACTTCTTACTGATAATTTTGTTTTTGTTGACAAAAATATTTGTTTAGGAACCCCATGTGAGAATGGAGCATCACAATTATTGTAATCTTGCATAGAATACTTAACTAATCCCTCATTATTCTCGTACCTACTCAACAAAAATAGCTTCATATTTGCTTACGTTCCACTTGCTTCATTGTTCAATGGCTCAGGTTAGTTGACATGTTTATTCAGAGACTTAGGTGAGACATACAAGGATTGATTCGCAAGAAATAAATTCTGAATTATCTTTCAAAATAAGCGAATTATAAACAATTGAAAATCGGGCTAGTTTTGGGCTAGTCCTCTTCTCCCCCCCCGTCGAGACTTTTTCCCTTCAAAATCACTTAGTGGCATTAATATTGGTCTGATTTCAGTCTTCTAAAGCTCATTCTGCTGAAGATTAAATACTTTCCAAGGTTTGCATCGAGCATAGTTTAGCTGAGACCTTTCCCTATGGACTTACAGTCGAACTATTGAATTTTGTGCCATTTTACACATAAAGTTAGCAAAAACGGCATTTTACTTTGTACTTCAACGAGAAACGGTCTGAGCAAAAACTTTTTGAAGCGAACTTTGGAAAGTATTTAATCTTGAGTAGAATGAGCTTTGGCAGACAGAAATAAGACCAATATTAACGCCACTAAGTGATATTGAAGGGCAAAAGTCTAGACGGAGGGCGGAGAGGACTGGCCCCAAATTAGCCCAAGTTTCACTTGTTTGTAATTCGCTTATTTTAAGAGGTAATTCAGAGTTTTGGGATCGAATCGTTTTGTTTTTTTATTCTCTACAACTTTGCTACGTATAAAAGTTTCTGTAGGATGTACGGTTTAGTTATTATTAGAGAAAAACTTTTAAATGGGCAAATTAAGCCATCTTAATGAAGCCGCCATTTCGTATTCCACCAATTTTGAGATGGCAGACAAAGATTTTCTCACTCAGAACGGACTAAATTTTCAAAATCTAATATCAAACCTTCTCCTCAAATTACTACATATTTTCGGCCCTGGCTCCAGGACACCAGGGAATCGAAGAACAAAAATTACGACAGAGGCTCAAAAACATTATTCAATTTAAAGTTGAATTTCTTCTTCTTCTAATTCTTATGAGTTCTTTTCTAATCCGCATGAGTTGAAGTTAGTTTTAAACTAATTGCTTGCAACATTCTATTTTTTCTGCACTTTTTTATCATTTGAAATAAACTATCTTAGTGGTAACAGATTCTTATGCTCATTTTATTTCACATGGTGGAAAATTTTTTTTTTTTAATTTGGAAAACTGTAGTACTAAGGAAGTGTTTCCCGTCAGTAGCATGTACAATTTAGAAACACTTTTCGAGCGAGCACAGTGAATTGTCGCCGATTTCTGAAACTCGCGAAATTCCAATTTTTCTGGCACGGTTTCAAGCAACTCACAAATTTTTTAAATTGTTTATGCCGATATGGAATTGCATATGCTTTCCAATGATGACCATCTATTTGATTTTTTTAATGAATAAAAATTGGTTTTCTAGCCAATTTTAGAAGGAGGAACATAATTTATGAAAGTAAAAAATTCCAGTCATGCAGCATCATCGTATGAGCAAATTTTCTCTAATTACCTACTATTAAATGTTAAATTGTATTGAAATTTGAGCAATTTCAATAGAAAGAAATCGTTAAAACTCGGCCCTTCGGGCCTCGCCAGAGGACAAGCCCCCTGGACCCCCGGATGGTTACTGCGTAGATCCTTCGGCTAAAATTCAAGAAACATGGAACATGCTTTCGTCTTGGTATAAATATTATTTTTTAATTTTAATGCCTACACAATTTCAACGTTAGTAGGCTCTGCGTAAGTCGGTCTCTTCATTTTTATTTCATTTGTGGCAGTTGAAAAAACATAGAGAGTTGGATTTTGATGACGAAAAGAACACGTACTCCTGAAACAGTGAGAAAAACCCCGTAAACAGCTGATAACTGGATTGTATATTATCAAATATGAAACTAATCTTTTCTCAATCGTATTTAGTCTTCCTGCTGTTGGAATAAATAAATTAAATTAAAATAAATAAAATAATATTTTTGCGAACTTCCTTATTTTATAAGTATTTCTGCAATTAAAATCAGTCTCTCCGCATATAGGTAGGTACCTACATAATATATTAGCTTATACAGGGTGTCCCGCAATAATATGGCCAGTACTTCAGGGTGTGATTCTGGAGCTCATTTCTGATCGAAAGTTCCTCTTAGGGATTTTTTAAACGCTTAGTTTTCGAGTAATTTTAACATGGAATCATGTTTTAGCGATGGATCCCCCGCCGAAAAGTGAGACTATAAAGTGAGATGAAAGTAGCGCCAATAATTGTGATGATTTCCGCTTACAACCGAGTCGTTGCTAGGGATATGATACTTCGTCGTTTTTCATCCCACAAAATTCGTTGACCATTCGTTCAAAAGCTCTCGATTTATCCAACCATACTATATTAACTACTGCAAAGTGCGTGGCCAACAAGCTGAGTTATGAGCATGGTTATATGAATAATTGTTTACACACAGGTGATCATTCTCAATGATTGATATTGTGAACATGATTGCAACCGCAATCATCTCTATAATAAAGTGAGAGCGAGGAGCTAAAACATGATTCCATGTTTTTTACATTTTAGCAGTCAGGCTCAAAGTAATAACATCCGGGGGGGTCCAGGGGGGCGGAGCCCTTTGCGAGTTTTTTTTTTTTTTTTAAAGATTTTTTTCGTATTTTTGATCTTTTTAATGCGACCTTTTTCTTAAATAGTCCTAAGTAAATTGATGGAGGTTTGTTCGTCGTCTACGTTAGTTTGGGTTTTTAAGATGATAAACTCTGGAAAATCAAGGAATTGCTAGAGGGGATTTGATTCAAATTCACTCACCAAGAGCATACCACCAGCCAGTAGGAGAGCCTTTTCTCTTAGTTCTGATCCAAAAGGAAATTTTACTGTCAGCTTGTAGTTCATTATTTTTGAGTCCCATCGATGTTCGATTCTGGTCACGGGATTGCTTGCAACATCGAATATGGTGAAAATCGTGTCATCGTAATGACAGCAACATGGCCCTGTAGATGGTCCTACGATAGTGAATATTTCGTAATCATTCAGGTCCCTAACGGAAAATACTGTTCCATTGAGCGTCCATTTCTGTTGAATGCATCCTAGGTATGAGCAAGGTGGTTCGAATACCTCAATACGCTGAAACAATACAATATTACTTATATATATATATATATATATTTATATATATATATATATATATATATATATATATATATATATATATATGGACAAATTTCTATACCTTCATGAGTTTCAAGTAATATACATAGGTTGGTATCTGAAATTTTCCACCATTCATAAATTTGGTAGGTACCTACTTAATTTACTAAATTCATTCTTCCTTCTTTAAAATAATTTATCTTCTAGTTATAAAGGTAGGTACCTGAAGGTAACACCCTATAACTGGGAAAGAGCATGCTAAACGTCTTGTCATGAATAGTGCTTCTTGTTTAGATCTATCAAATAATCTCAATATGAATCGTCGACCTGTTCCGCACAACAGGCGTTGAACTGCTGAAGAATTTTCATGTGCTCCATAGATGATTTGTCCATCTGTTTTTATGTGAAACCTGTTTTCCGATTCTATCACCGAGGCAACTGAAACATTTATATTCAAGAGTTTACCTATTATATTACCTGTCATTATGTTCACTTTGTAAAAGTATGTTTATAAGCTATAAACAGGAATGCCTATAGAGAATGGACTAATTAGGTTCCTCGTTTCTCAACCAACAAAATATCATGAAAGTTATATGTTTGATCTGCAAAGGTTTATTATCATAAGGTCGAAAAATGGAAACCTCTTAAAACACACACTACGACCAAGTGGTGGGGGTTTTAAGGGAGGGAGTAAATAGGAAATTTCTCTAGGAAGTTGAAATTGATGGGATATCAAGATAATAATAAACTCAGGGGCCCTTTCCTGATCAGCTGTGTGAGCTAATTTCTCTCCTGTTCACGCTACGAAGTTGAAATAGGATAGCGAGACTCTCTGGGCCTCTATCCTGATCAACTGAGTGAGCTAAACTCTCTTCTTTTCATCCTAGGAATGTGAAATTTGATAGGGAGCCTTTCTAGGACATTAAGAGATTAACAAAATCATGGGCTCCATCCTGAACAGATGAATCAAAATATTGGTAGGAAACCTCTCTGGGACATCAAGAGACGACCAAACTAGAAGGCTCTTCCCTGATCAGCTGAGTGAATAAAATCCTCCCTTGTTTACCCTAGAAAATTTAAATTTGACGGAGTCTCCCTGGGACAACAATAGTTGAATGAAATGACTGACCCCATACCGATCAGCCTACATCAACCTTTTCCTCCTACTCCACCAAAAATGTGTGATATCCCAAAAAGACGCTCCGCTTGAAAAAGTCGACAAGCCACAAAATGCATGATATCATCCAATTCGGGCCAACCCAATCGTCGGGTCTCCGTCTCCTAGTACAGTGCACTCATTCTCTTACTATTTTTAGTTTAATATTTTCAATAATTGGTGTAATCGACCAAGAAATTTTTTTAAACCCCCTCCCCCTCAAAATTTGTTGGGTTACGTTTCAAGATGCGTAAAATCTAAAATCAAATTAAAGAAAATTCCGTCCGTCCGCAGTACGCCGTCCAGAGCAACATCGGCATCAGTTTTGATCAACTCTAAAGGGTATTAATTAAGGGCTCACTTATTCAAAAATCGAGTTCTCAAAAACTTTCATGGTAACAATGATGATCGGTTCGTATCCCGGCGGAGGCAGCACGGTTTCTAATGTTATCACAGGTGACTCAGTTGTGACGGACTTGCGAGCTGGAGGCGGCTGCGGCGCGCCGGTTCGTATCCCGGCGGAGGCAGCACGATTTTTTTTTTTTTTTTTTTTCTTGGTCACTTTTATGATTTTTTTTCCACAAATATTTATTTTTATTATTGAGTTTATCATAACTTTTGTCGCCTACAGATGATCAGTGAATCTTAGTTAAGTGTCTTATTTTATCTCATTAATTTCAATTCGTGGGTGCTTCGTTCGATGTCGATTTATACCTATCTGTGATATGTATCTACTATTATACTTAGATTTCAGCTCTTGTTACGTTTACGAATAATGTCTACTATGATTTGCCTGTCAATGATTAATATAATCCCAAAGAATCTTTTAAAACCATCAGCAACGCTCTACGTTGAACGGCTATTTTCTCTAATCAACCTACTGAAATACATTAATTGTAACTAATGTTCAAAAAACAAACATAGTTTCAAAACAATATGCAGTGTATGCAACCCATCTACTTGATGGGAAGATGACTTAGTCATAGATCATTTGGTTCCTCAACTTTACTAAAAAGCGTAAAAGTATGGGGTCCTGGTGCTGTAATGCAGTGAACCCAATTGCTAAGCCCCGAGTTTCGATAATTAATTATTATAAACGGGGTTTAATAGTTACGGACCAGTTCTCTGCGTAGAAGGGCTATCTAATGCACACATAAAATATCGAAATCATAAACCTTTGTGTAATAACTTGCAGCTTTTTAGTACTTTTGGGAGTGAGACTTCTTCATGGGCTTGGCCAATTTCCGCCAACTACCTACACAATAAACATCATTGTTGTTCTCCAAATGTGGTGGGGGATATCTCCCCACTGAACGAATTTCCCTGATTTTCGTTTCATTTCTATATTATAAGGACAAGAACCCACGACCTCTGCACAGTCTTCTATTGCAGAGTTCCACAACTCTTACTCGAGACCGTTACAAGTATGTACTTAACAATGATAAATTTCTTTCTAATCATATTTTGTGAAACCTCTTCGATTCCATTATGTCATTCTCTTGTAGTTATATCATAAGATGGCATTTGCGTTACGTATACTTCCTACTGATACAGAGTTCGAGTGGAAGAGTGCTGTACTATTCCAGAGTACCATTAAAGTGTTCAGATCACATCCCCACTTAATATGAATGAAACATATTATTATTCAACATTAGTAATATATTGTTTTTTTCAGATTAAATTCAACATTTTCCAGATCGAATCCAACATTTTCAAATTGAATCCAACATTTTCCAAATGAATTCAACTTTTTCCATATAGATTCCAACATTTTCCAAATGGAATTCAACATTTGGAAAAAGGGAATTTCAACATTTGAATTAATATATTTTGAAAAATCGAAAAAAAGAACTTCATAATGCATTTTTGATAAATTAGCCTTTCTTGGCTAACAAAATTCAACATTTTCCAAATAGGACTCTACATTTTCCAAATTGAACCCATCATTTTAAAAAGTTAAATCCAACATTTTCCGAATTAAATCCATCGTTTTACACATTAAAAGTCAACGATTTCCGAATTGAAACAACATTATCCAAATTAAAGCAATATTTTATACATTTTTAAAACTTTTCTTTAGATTAGAGAGAAAGAAAAAAAATCAACGTTCACACATCAGTGGTTTTTTATATCAAATCGTATTACTAAATTTTGAAAATATTATTCACTAGCCGGTTACCCGTGCGTTGCACGGACCCACATCTACAGGTCATTTTTACCGGGTAGTACCTACCTTTTCCTGCAGCCCCCTAAAGGCTTCAATTCAAATTTCAGCAATCAAGTTTCAAGTTGTACCTAATTAATTTTTCAACTAAGCGTTAGCTAAAACTATTCCCGACCAACATTGCTGCAATTAATGAGGCGTTTTTAATAGGTACCTATCAATTTTTGATGGTTTATCCTTACGAATAGAAATTGCTCAGTTCAACTCACCAATATCGTTTTGGTATCGTTGAATTTGTTATCGAAAGTTCTTAACGCCTGAACCCATCGTATCTACGCAGGTCGACGCATGTCCCGGTTTTCCTTAATTACAAAGTTGTTTGTCCGGGCAACATCATTAGGGAAAGGCGAGTTCTCGATTAAGGGGGAAGTATGGAGGATTATAATACAGCCAATGTATTAACCAGGGACACTAAGAATGCCCATGTACAATTTCAGCTCAATGGGTCCAGTAGTTTTTACGTAATTGAGTAACACACATACATACACCATTAGATTTTTATATAATACGTAGTAAGATTTTTAGGAAGCATATACCTTGCAACAGTTTATTCGACTTAAACAGAATTTGAACTCCATCAAAACACTAAATGAAAATTTAATCAAGACAAAAAATTGCGAGAAAGAATGTTTATTTTCAATGTAGAGGTTGCATAGCAGTTTTGACTGGTAAGAGGAGGAAGGTGTGCATCACAAAATTGACCGATTTTCCCCTTATTTGATCAAATCAGAGGCATTCATCCAAATTCGAAAGGGTCAGGTGAGGAAACTGGTCCGAAAATGGGCTACCAGCATGGATGGTACCTACCTAGTAGATTACGTACCTACCGGGGAAGGGGGAGGGTGAGAATACCTACTTCCTTAAATTAGTCTATTTGAGTGACCTTCATTTCGAGACATGCTTCTCTTCTGTGCGAGAAAGACATTATCTGTGTACTTTGCCGCCAAATTAAGGTTGAGGTGAGCCCGTGACTATCTCAATCTATTCATGGATGGTATACTTTTGGAACAATGCGTGATGTTGAAAAATCGACTGGAAATCTGTCTAGAAAACGTTCAAATTAAATTGGGAAATTATTGAATTTAATTTGGAAAATGTTGGATTCGACTTGGAAAATGTTGAGTCCCATTTGGAAAATGTTGAATTTTATTTAGAAAATCTACGTTTTTCAGACGTTATTTGGTCTTGGGAACGACCTGAAAAATCGAAAATTATGGCAAATACTTTCAGTCTTGTCCAGATGTGTCAATCCACCACCACACTTACCAGTCGTGAGAGAGCCGATGGAAGAAGCGTCTCACTCCCAAACGCTGTCATAAATAGTGAGAGAATGAGCCCTCTGTACTAGGAGACGGCTAACCGACTATTGGCTTGGCCCAAATTGGATGATAATTGTGCATTTTGTGGTTTGGCGTATTTTACTCTCGGAACGTCTTTTTGGGAGATTATACCTGAACAGAAACCATTTTTGGCTCGAAGTGAGTCAAAATAGCTTCCTACAATGGATGTTGTTGTTTACAGGTAGGTAAATAAAGAAGATTTAAGTTTAATTCTATTCCTAAATTCAGTCAACCCCACAAAAATCAAGCTCTTATCTTATGCTTGTTTGTTGCTCATATTATGGGAATAATTATTAAGTACTTACGGTCATCCAATTCGATTGTTTGTTCTATGGTGATTTCTTGCACATCAAACAGAAGTGCTAGTCCACTGATGGGAAGAATATGTGAATGTCTCCAGTCGGATCCACTTACTGTTCAAAATCCATAATAGAATAAATCAAGTGTAAACTAAGAAAATAATATCAGCTAAAATATTAATTGTGTAATATCAAGTAGGTATAAGTTAGAAAACATACTTGTTGATATTGGTAAAGGTGTTCTCGATTCATTTTCTGTGAAATGAAAAATCAAGTCTGATAGTACAATGAACAAGATAATCAATGTTTAGACGTGTATCATATTATGCTAAATGAAGGTAGTATACTAATATATAAATATATATGTTTATGGAGAAAACTGTCATAGAAGTACCTACCTACTAAAGATATTTGTACCTATTCATATTTACTTAGTGTGTTTAAACTAAAATCAATTTTCGATACCTAATAAAAATGTCTAATGATATGTGAATGATATAGCATTCACAGTAGGTAGGTAACCTTTTAGTTTTAGTATTCTAATTCATCTCTGATTATAAAAACTTAAGCTGTAGATAACCGATAAATTATCTAGTTGCTAGGTGGGGCGATGTGTTCTTACCTGAGAAAGGCTGCACCGAGATGACAGCGTTCCTGTCAAACACGACTTCATCATTGTTATCTGAAAGTAGTTCCCTCAGTTTAATTTTAGGAATGTTGGGAGTTTTCCAGTATTTCACAAAGGGAAACACTGAAGTTGTTAACTCTATTGATTTCATATCACATTGTTCGCTAGAAATGTCATGACGTTGATAATATGAAAAATAATTTGTTAAGATAGGTATCCAGCAAAATTTAGATGAGTTAGTTGACGGTTCGAAGTTGTTAAACTACTAGCGCAATACAGTATCTTTGGCGTTGAATATTGTCAATGACATAATAATTAGAGCGCCACGCCACCACATTCAGAACTACCGTTCGTTCCCTTAATACCTCCTGAACAAACAAAATTAACATATTTCCAATGTTTGACTGACGAATCTGCACGTTTCTGATCATCACTTACCGCTGAAAGCTGTGTTGTAATAATATTCCCGATCCGTTTCTGCTCCCCTCAACGCTGATGCACCTCCCGACATTGTTCACATCTGTTACCTGCCTACTCAAATCCTACCTACTATTTTTTTCCTTTTTTTTATCTTATCTTACCACCTCTTTAATTCGTACGATAACATGAATTGTTTCATCATTAGTCACTTCGTGAAATCTGATATTCACCTTTCACTTCCACTGATGATTTCCTACACTCAACGTGTCCGTTCCTTTCTGTGTAAATTCGTGACAAGTTTTATTGTGAACCAAATTTGTGGAAAAACGTTAACTGACGGAAAACAATAAAGAATAATGATAGCTGGGTCGTTAAATTGGCGGATGTCTTAGTAGACTTGTAATAGTAAATCTTGTTTTATCAGTGAAAATAGGGTAGGTACCTAATAGGTAACCGTGCACCTATCAGATAGGTACAATATTGAACGAGAGAAGCTGTACAACTAAATCACAATAGGTACCTACATATTCACTATTTTTGGTTTATTATTAGAATAAACCATTCACGTTGCAAAGTACTAGAAGAATGAATACACATTTTAGCAAATGGCTCTAAAATTTTCGACAATTTTCTTCATTGAAATCCGTTTTTAGGTATTCTGAAACAAACAAATATATATATATATATATATATATATATATATATATATATATATATATATATATATATATATGTATATATATATACATACTTTGGCACAGATGTGCGGAGAAAAATAGCCCATATATATAGATAAATTACAAGGAAAAACTCACAGTTAGGATATTTCGGCTTTTGCCTTTGTCAAATAGTAGAGTAGAAGCATCTATAGTAGAATGATATATATATATATATATATATATATATATATATATATATCATTCTAGACGATAAATCTCCTTATGAGTGAGATAAAAATTCCGTTCTCACGCTGAAAAAGCTTTCTAATTGAAAGGATGAGTTCGTTGCCCACCACTTCTTGAGCACATTAAACTGGTCAAATTTGAAAAAATGGCTAAAACGGCTGAAAATTGTTGAATTTATATTTTTTAGCAGAATATTGCTTAATTAAAGTTTATTAACTATAAAATAGAACACTCATTACCAAATTTATGTAAAAAATTATGCTGACAAATTTAATTTAATTAAAATTTGCTAAAAAAAAATGTATGAACTGTAAAAAAAAAAAAAAAAAAAAATCAAAATACTTATCTCTTTAAATAGCAGATTATTATTTAGAATACGTTTTATTCAATAAAATTAATAGCTAACAATTTCTTTGCCCTCAAAAACCTCAAATTTCAAAACAATTTATCCTTATACAATACGATAATTTACGAAAATTCGCTCATACGATCATGCTGCATGACTGGTATTGTTTTCGTGTATCCACCGAAAGTTGTCCAGAGCCATTCTTCGAGGTGCATAAAATCACACCGAAAATCACTAATGGTTCGACGATATGTCAAAAATATTCATCTTTTGCTTATTTGTGATGCTTATAGCAATGATTGAACTAAAATAAATAAATAAATTAATGTTTTCCGAAATCGGTCGAGTTTTGTGCCTCTCGGGGAGATTTTTTTTCTTTTCAAATTTAAGGACGCTTTGTAAATTTACCCAACTCCCAGGGCATTCAAAGTTTGCAATAGTTGGCTGTTCACTTCGCCTGCTGCTAATAGCCTAATTCCGCAACTGAAAAATAAAATAACAGACAGACAGTTCTTTTGTTCGAGAAGAACAAACTCCCCTCTTTTCAATGGCATCATCATCAATTGTTCAATGAAAATTGAACTTCCTCTTGAAAATCCACGTGAAATCTAAAAAATTAGTTTTCTCCCGATTGAGCCTTTCTAATTTTTTATTTAATTTTTTTGGCTTCACTTCAAGCTAGAGTACTTATCTGTAGAATATCCAGTTAAATATTCCAGTTCTTGGAAAAAAATCGTTGGGGCTCAGTGGACACCAAAAAATCAATGCTAATTGAGAAAAAACAGGATTTTTGCCACTTGTATTTCTTTAAAATTATTAGATAATTCGCCTCACATTATATTGCACAGTTGAAATAAGACTTCTAAGAATCTCAACGACCATGCTTTTCTTGTAGAGATTTAAAAAACCGTTTCAGCTCTTTAATTGGGGAAATGGTGTGTTACAAAAAAGTCATGCATTTGTATGAGCGAATTTTCGTAAAACATCATATTATGTTAGGTACATTGTTTTAAATTTGATCACTTTGAGTGCAATAATATTCTGCTATTTAAAAAATATTTTGTTGGTTTTTTTATTATTATTTTTTTTGCGATTTTTAATTAGGTATCTTTTTTTTTTAAAGCAAATATTAATGAAATTGCAAGTAAACTTTTCAGCATAATTTTGTGCAGACATTTTTAAATGTTTTAGTTCATTGTTGAGAACCTTCCTTCGACTAAAATTCAGCCAAACAAATGAAAATTTAATGATTTTAGCCATTTTTGAGGTTTTGTTAGCACATTTTTTGAATTGTGAAAAGTTTAATGTGCTCAAAAAGTTTTGGCCAACGAACTCATCCTCTCATTTGGGATGCTTGACATTTTTGGCGCAAAAACGGAATTTTTATCTCAATCCTAAGGAGAGTTATCATCTGGAATTACACATATACACACGCGCGCGCGCGAACGTATATTTATATATAAAACAAGATCCGCAGCAACATTATTCTTGTACATTCCGTTTATAAAAACCACTCTTGATCAAAAATCACTGATGTGCAGAGGAGTTCACTTAATAGGTGAGTCAGCTCCCATTTTTGGTATGATTTTCATTTCATATTCTGCATTGACACAGTGGGTATGCTTGTTTTGTTTTATTTGTCTATATACCTACTACTTGAAAGGTTTATTTGTACTTTATGTACATTTTGTGAACATATTGCATATAAATGGTATTATTAACGAACACAAGTTCTGAACTTAAATGAGAGGGGTCGCAATCTTTCTAATGAGATGGTTAATTAGATATGTAGGTACTATATTATATGTTACTTGGCAATAATGATTCACAAAAGTATTGAATATTGTTATTATATATATTTTTTTAAATCATGTCTATGTAACGTATTTCCAGTGGTCAATAAAGGCGAATAAAAAAGGCAACGTTAAACTCAAGGATTTGTTTCAGAATGCTTGAAAACTGATTTCAATGAAGAATGTTTTTGAAAATTGTTATTTTAACATTTTTGTAGCCATTGCAATAGCTTCATGTTCCACTAACAAAATTAAAAATTCCCGATCGAGAGAAAAAACATTTCCTAAAATCGATTTTCAAAATGAAGTTTCATTTTCATTGAATAATCATGTCATTGAAAAGAGGAGAGTTACCTCTTCCCGAAACACTAGATACCTAGGTATTTTATATTTTTGATTGCGGAATAAGACCGTTAGCAGCAGGTGAAGTGAATCCTGACTGCCAACTATTGCAAACTTTGACTACTTGTTGGGCTGCGAGAACTTAACGTATCGTCCTAGGACTTTGGGGTAAATTTTTTCTTACCGAAAGGCACAAACATTTATTTTTGAGTTCAACCTTATGTGGAATGGCCCATAATTTATCTGCTTCAATAATAGTATCTTACCTAGCTGAATTCCCCATTTATAATTTTCAGAGCTAATACTCTATAGAACATCCAACATGACTGCTTCAGTATTATATACGTAAGGCTACACTGTGAACATCGACAAATAGGCCTTCGATTATCCATTACCAGAATATACACATGTCCATGATTGGAAACATCACATTCTTGATACCTACTTGATGTTAAGCGGGAAAAATGTATTCTGTTAATTTAGTATTTTACTGTGTACATGTACATTCATGTTGGTACCTACTTAGAACTAGTGTTCTGTATAGATGGTATTTATGGGAGAGACTGAGGGAATTCTTGAAAAATCGGTCTTGTTGTTAGGAAAACAGGTGATATCTGGATGGTCACTTATATGAGAGTACCTTTTTTCATCAACTTGAAGGCTTGGTTGATTGAGTGGATAGGTAAATAGCAATCATGAATGTGCGGAAAGGTCTTCTTCCTGACATAACTATACCCCTAACCAATAACTTATAGGCCATTGTAACTCTTGTTTCGTGGAAATAGATAACGTTTTCCACTAACTTCCGTTTTGAAATGGGTTTTCACAACTTCGTTACGACTGATTGAGTTTGTTATAGGCCACAGTCCACCGATGACGTTAAAAATCAAGGCAGACTGTTTCGGCGTGATGAAAGCGAGCGAAATCAGAACCAAGTAGTTTGTCAATTCTTAAAACCTGTGCTAAGTTGAGTTTCGGGAGCTTCTCTTGTAACATGGATGAATTCTATAATTCTGGAATAAACTATTTGAACCGTGAAAAACAAGATAAATGGAATCTACCAAGAAGCCAAGAGTACATGCAGCAACGAGAAATCTTTAGATTTCTCAATAAATGACAAATAACTACCAATTTAGACATTATTAGGTACTAATGCCTACAAAAAGTATCTTCCTAACTATCAGTTATCTGCACTGATCCAAAGGTAGGTAGGTACTATATTCTTGAATTGGTAATTTCCTTTATGAAACTAATTGACAATTTATGTACATAATTACCTTAAACCGTGGAATATTATGATCTTTACATAAATAAATCAATGAATATTATGTAGGTTTCCTTCACGTACAAGGGCACATAGGTAGGTATCTACTTTTAAAAGATGATATTTCGAAAACATAAAATTTATTTATCGTTTAGATAATTTCAGAGATTAAATTAAGCTTAGGCTTTATGAATTTAAGTCACTCGAATACAATTATTTTCTATACACTTCTTGCTGCCCACTGTGTCCGAATTTTTCAAAGGGCAGTCACGATCACATGTGCAATTTGCAGGGATGAATCTTCGTCATTCCATGTTCTTTGCCATGTTCGTCGATCTTCCCAAAAACTAGCCATAGCCTGAAACAGTGTGCAATATTCATTTTATAATAAATAGTTGTTTTGCCGCTCAATTTGGTACAAAGGGTGAGGATAGAAAGTATATTATGCGTTCGTCGTGATTTTTCAATCTTAAGCACAGAGCTTTCACCGAATGTATGCTGAGCTCATCACATGGACTACCTATTTTAGATGGGGAGAGTTTATTTACATGACTTGATATTACAGCTTTTTGCTACCTAGTCTATCTATAGATTTAGCGGTAGACGAAAAAGTTGTTTTCCTCAAAATCTAAATTTCCACAGCTCTTTACGTTTTAGACCATTCTGAATAAAGGGTTTTGTGCTTGTCTATATGTTCGCAAATCCTTGCAACAAACTTAATTTTAACAGTTTCTGTCAGATTTTTATGACATTTTCAGGGAATGTGTGTGATGGCTTCCTATTATTAATGTTATCTGTCAAATATCAATAGTTTTCACTGCGCACGCGCAAAACTGTAATCCATCAAGCGTCATTTTCTCATGGCCTATTCTTCGATCTCGTTCAAATTTGTAGGGTAGTTGGGAAACTTCGATTTGATTACCTACCCCATATGGGTTTCACCACGATCGTATCTTCAGCAGCTGTTGCGCATGCGCAAATTCCGAATTTTTGAAAAATCGTGACTCCTACAGTTTTAACCTGATTTCGAAATTTCTACGGATTTAATGGTCTGTCATTGAAGATCAACAATGTATAACATTTCAGTAATCTATAGGCACATTCTATAGGACACGAGGAATGTAGGTATGTACCGCACACCTAACTTGGTAGACCTTTTTTTAATTTAGGGTTTCCATTCAGATATGATTGCTGCACGCAACCCATTATCTGGGGACAAATGTGCTAGTTACTAATATAAAGTACTATGAGCGCTATTAAGGTACCCATCATATAGTAACAATTACTAATGGAGCATTGACATTTATTTGAAGTGTTTCAATCAAGACACAATGTCAAATAATTGGCTTCTCAGAATGAAAGATTTTATGAATCGTCAAAGAATAAAATAGTTGTAGCTTTACTTTATTGTTATTAATACACATAGGAACTTGATAGCCTATACCTATCAACCTACCTTAACTATTACCTATTACCTATGCCTAACCTATAGGTATCTAAAACGGAATCCAAATTGCTTACCTACTCGACGTTATTGGCATATCTACCACATTGGTTTTCTTTTCTACTTTAAAACACAAGATTTGGCTCTTAGTAAATGTGCCTACCTTAACTGCCATGTTCCGCCAGGGTTTTTCGTGTCCATTGGCTGTCTTACATTCATCTGGGAAGTCTCGCATTCCACCCACAGACAAGCCAAGAGTTATGTAAAACTAGAAAATGGGACAATACAATAAATTCTAGCAAGAAAAATGTCGATAAAGGATAATAAAAACTAGAAACCTTAATTAACTGTTGGAAGAATGCCAGTGTATTAGAATCTTATAATAAGCTCTAGTATTCATGCCTATCTAGATAATACAATGATTCTACTTACTTCTTTATCAAAAGGAGCTATGTAGGAGCCATGCCTCCATGTTTGACCTAGTTCTTCGTCAAATCCTGCTAACTGGTATAGTGGTCGGCCTGGAGATGCTAGGCTTTCTTGGTGCTGTCCATCCACCAAAAATTGCAAATTATCTACAAAGAACAGTGCAAACATAGATAAGCTAAGAACAAGAGTAGATTACTCGGCCATTGACCGATTGGGTGGGGTGTATAGATGAGTGGGGATAGCAGAATACCTTTGCGCAAGTGCATATTCTAATTACTTTACCTATTCGCAATTAGTTTTATTTTAATATTTGCTTCACAAGTGCTTAGTGAAGCAACTTAATGTTCACACATGTTAACTTGGATATCGGATTTTCACAGCCTGCCTCATCACAATGAAAATATTTTTAAAAAATTGAGACTGTTTTTCGTTCTCTTCTTATCAACAACAATAAATAACTGAAATAAATAGCTGATTAGCGACTATTTAGGTAATTTCCGTTTAAAGTCGGTTTCTGAATCCCACTGAACACCAGCTGCTCTGCCCGTCTCGCTTAATGGCCCATTTAAATGTGAAACAGAACGTCACTTCTCTTATATGACGACCCAGGATCTGGGACCGGTTTTTGAATTGGCATTTTATGGCATATCTCACAAGGGTGTTTCAGGTTGTGAACCAACAGCTATTAATGGAGTTGATTAGCTCTGCAGTAGTGAATTTCTTTTCGTACCTTCATCTCATGTCTGGTGTACAACTCAAGTGACTAAACTGCAACCGACCAATGGCTTTCTGCTCCTAAGGAGCTATCCTCTATGCCTCGCCTATGTGCATTGGTAGGTTGTCCCCAATAAATGTTAGCTAGTGATTTTGATAGGCCATTTTAAAGGCTGTCAAGGATTATGCATGGTCCATACTGTTTATTGTAACTCTTGCATAACGTCCAGCACTAGCCAAGATCAAGTCATGCATGTGTTCCATTGTCTCCTGAAGCCAGAAAAGGCAGCAGGTCATGTAAAGCCTCTGTCTGTATCAAACGAATTGTGCTAAGAAGAAAACACATCCTGCGAAGAACAGAGCAATAAGCAAACAAAAACATTCCAATAACTGATTTTAATTTAACAAAATATCCAGGTTCCAGCTAACCATAACGGCCTTGGTACATGCCTCCCGGTAGGTAATGAGGGTTGCTTCAGGTCAGAAGTAATCCACATCAACTACTATCTACTCAATTAGTAACTGGGAAGGAACTAAGAAATCAACTTCCAAGTGGTTGAACACTGATTTTGCAGTTTAATGAGTCCCGCCTTCTAGGAACGTTCACTCTGGTGTATTGCAAACACATTTTTTACTAAGAATGGAATTGCTGACACTACGGTACGTATTGCCGTTGTTTTGAAGAGCCTCCTATGTAGTTGTATGGTATAATCCAGACCTTTTTGTGCATGACACTACCCGTTGCAACTTCCTGGAACAAGTCACCAACATACTCTACAAACATTCCCATTATGCAGTTAACTGACATATTCTTGAGTTGTTTTCTGGCAGACAGGCGAGACTTCTATTCACCATCAGGTAAGCTGATTTACTGGACAATTGTGGAATAGTCACAACGTGCTTACTCATTAAGAATATGGTCGTACTTTAAACAATGTTTGACTTTTCCAAGATTTGATGGTTTTCATTTGGAAAATGTTGAGGAGGGCAGGAGTTCAGCCATGACCACCGTGGAGTCCGGACGTGTTTGTTAGCCACTCCGTAATTATATGAATGAACAGCATTAATTGTACGACTCTTGAAGTTTCATTTTAATACTTCCCGCGAGAAAAAGTTATTAAATTCTTATTGATAAAAAGAATTTCTCCGAAATTTCATTTTTTTTTTTTTTTTTTTTTTCCGCAAGCTTGGGGCACACAATTCTCAAGCATCGTCGACTGCTGCGGTTGCTACACTTAAATCCAGCGTAGATGAGCAGAGTTCGCCAGTCTGCAATCGCGAAGTGAAGAGAAAAATTGTTGTACGTTTCGACCAGCTGTACTACAGAGTCGACAATTTTTTGTCACCTTGGAAATCATTCGAACTAAGATTATGAATTTCGAAGATACGATCGGAATGAAGCAATGGGACCAGAAATACAGAACTTTACTTGAGAAGTAAACTCAACAATATCATTATCAACAATTTTCCCGGAGATTCTGGAAAAAACCACGAGAAATTAATGTTCAAAACAATTGGCATTTTCAATCGCTTCTTGGGTGTAGAAGTCGGAATACCTGAAGATATTGCACACATCTAAAGAGTGGGCCGTGATTCTGAGACGAATTCATCATCAATAAAACCTCTGCGTATACTATGGTTCGAAAAATTGAGGATGAAAACCCTCTTCTCACAATGCTTTTCCAAATTCAAGACCTGTCCTTATAACGCACCAGATGACTGTAAGAAACAGGTCTTGGATATGAGAAAATTAGTATACCTTAGAATGATCGAATCCAGACGATTTTGCTTTTAGACCACACAAAAAAGTTTAGATATCTTTGGTTAAAATGTTTTTAGTCATCTGCGTTTTTAGTCATCTGCTTACTTATATTTCACTACCACAACAAAAACATGGCAGTTTAATGTTTTTCTCATATTTTTCTAAATTATGAAAAGTTATTATTATGTTTATTTTATCTAAAACTTGAGGATTTTTCTCGAATTTAGTTTTGCTTGTGCCTGTGTGGATAAAATTTATTTAGAGAACCAACTAAGGTGTGACTTTAATATGAAAATAAATCCCTTCCATCAGGAAGGAGGTAGGGAGTAGAATTTTGTCTAAAAACTTACCCGGTGTCCATATCAAGGAATAATTGTGGAAAGACCTCCACCAACCATCTGCTTTGTCTCGAATAATTGTTCTTGCTCTTATATTTTCCCCTACTCCCATCAGAATTCCAACTTCCAATTGCCTGCAAAAGAAAACATAACGGGTACATCATACTGGTTCGGTTTTTATACTCATGTTAGTTATTCAATACATTAAAATTAAAGCATCTGGCGCAACTTGTTTCGATGCACCAGTAACCAGCTGAGCTAGTCCAAATTTATTGGTAACACTGCAAATTTGCTCTCCCCATTTCCTAGACTTTCCTGATACTGAGGCCAACCAAACCTCACCAACCTTGGAGACTGATGAGGCCTGTTTGGGTTCGGGCCCTTGTGGTAGAATAAAAACATGGGGCTTCAAGGAAATACTTTTAGTTGTCTGAAAGGCTTTCATCCTTCAATTTTACCATGTTATCGTTTCAAGAACATAAGAAAAACCAAAAATGTTACTGAAATACAGTCTACATACAACCACGTACCTACTACTCCTTCGTGAAAATTTGTGTAATTTGAACCGATGTCAGTTGTTTGTTTAAGCCAGGGCTTGAAATATTGTTCCGTTCCCTCCCTCCAGCCTGTTCCGATCTGGAACAAAACGAAAAAATGGTAAAGTTCCGCAAAATAGTGTTCCGAGCTGGAACGATATTTTGTTCCAGGTAATATGGTTCCTCCAATTTTCGTTCTCGTGGATTTCGTTCCGCTTACTATTTTGCTATACCTAATCGTTAGCTATACACGATTCTGCATCTAGTTTGTAACTCCACTTGGGTTTTTATGGGTTAAAAAAAGGAGGTTTTTGGAGTTTTTTCTGTGTGGGGTGTGTGACTATTTGTGTAGATTCATATTCATGTAGGCTTGTGAATAATCAGTTTTTTGGTGAATAGGTAACAAAATACGACGAAATAGCAGGGTTTTCGCCCTGGGTGTACAGGCTTAGTTTAAAACTCAATAAATATCGCGGTTTAGGCCACAAGAAGGGAGGCCCGAAATGAGTTTAGTGCAAAACTGAATATCGAGGCGCTACGGATTTTATAGGTCTATTACCTGAGTCATTCTCAAATAAAATGTATTTTTGCTGTCCGGGCGATTCAACAAGCTCTACAGGATGTAGTTTTCTGAAAATAGCTGTCCAAAGACAATTTCATGAATTTCCAAATTAGTTTTAGGTCAAAAAGAGTCGAATGAAATTTGTGTGAGTAGAGGCTTCCCTTTGACTATTAGTTATAATTATGACATGATAAGGCGGAATTATTTCTGAAATGAATAGTTTTTTCGGCAATGAAGAAAAATACCTTAGCCGAGACTCCATGCATTATTTTAGAGCATTTCCTGTTCGGTTGAGCACAACATTAAGGCCGGAATGAAAAAATTGTGGAACGAAATATTTCGTTCCGGGCTGGAACGGTTCCGGACTGGAACATAAAATACAGTTCTAGACTGGAACGTTAATGCCGCGGAGTGGAATTTGACGAAGGTGATAGGGAGAAACTCTTACAGGAGATAACAAAATAAACAAAACGTCGGACACTTTGTCCGACAACAAAACCAAACGGAACGAAATAATAAACGTCGGAGAACTTTGTTCTCTACGTCGGAACAAAATAATAAAGTTACAATTTTGAATCATTATTTTCGGAGCTTTTATTTTTTCAGGAACTTTATTTTGAGCCCTGGTTTAAGCTGCTAGAAGCCATAGATACATGTTTAGTTATCAATCAGATCTTTAACGGTTCTTAGTAAAATATGGTGGGCCTCAGTTCAGGGGATTGTGTTGATTGTTATGTCACAGTGCAAGCTACCTATCCTACCAAGGTTGAGGTTCATGCCAAACCCTTTGGGCAGCAATAAAACAGAGAACAAGATTGTTAGGCTCTTGCACTTGAATAGTAGGTACATACAGCTAAATTCTTCTTTATGCGCATGCATGTGTGAGCTGAACATGAACCGAGTACCTACAGCACAAACAATGCTATGTAAATAAAAATTCAATGAAGTTAGAAAATTGTTAGATTACACTTAAATTATGAGTATAAATATCGTTGAATAATCTGCTTAGTTGGCAACTACCCTTATAAACGAAAATTAAAAAGGAAGAAAATATTGTTGGTTTCCATTTTCAGCAACTGAATGCACAAATCTATGCAATTAAATACACGTTAATTTTAATGATAATGTTCACTCTGTGCAAATTCTTCACACACTCCCTCATGCAGGATGTATTAGAATTCAAGTGACTGGTAAGCACCCTTCTTCCTACAAGAGTCTAGAGCCTACCTTGAGATGCTTCGTTAGCGCTGCCTACCTAGCAAACTGCGGGACTTTTCTCATAGCCTCATCCAGTGGGGCGGCTCAGGCCTTAGACTCAACCCATCCCTAACCATCTCTAGACGTCCCCAATAATCTTTTCCTATGTCAAGTCCGCTCAAGTTAACTATCTCATGGTCATTAACTGCACCTACAAGATAAGGTTAGGTGTACTTACTCTGAGTCCAATATCACTTTTTAATTCATTGACAATATTGGGGTATATTTTTTATTATTCAAGTATTGAATGTAAATTTAATCTACGAGTTTAGTGGTCCTTATTGGTGCAGTGAAGAAAGGTGAAATTTTTATTCATTTTGCTACTGTAAAAGTTGACTCCCTAGTGGTAATGCCTGAAAGTATCTTGGTTATCCGAACAACCTTGTTATTGAGTGTCGTTTTTCCTGTTTAACAACTGGTTCATACATCCGAAGTATTCTATACCTCGAAAGTACATGGCCTAACCGTCGAAATCGATTTAACAGTGTAACCCCCCCTCACAATAGCGAGTGTATAATGTGCAATAACCCAAAAAATGGCAGGGAAAAAATCTGTTCTTACTGGGATTGGAACTTGGGAAAGGAAAATAAAAGTCATTCATACCAGTTACTCATTGATTAAAAGCATTCGTGTCACTAGTGGACCTGAAGGCGACCAAACGTTTCCGACAGTTGGTTCTCCTGCCCTCGCTGGTAGGTAGCGCTTGCAAAGCAGTCTTCAGACTCTCTTCTTCTTCCTGGTCTCCCTCCAGTCACACTCAATTCGGAGGGCTTGCTTACGAGTTGGACAGTAATTTCTATTTCTTACTTCAAACTAGATTACTAATAGCTGCATAAAAGAGCAACTGTATGTGCTTAGTTTCACTCCTATCTGTCCCATTTTCCAAGTCGGTTACCTGTTGCCTATGTCTCGGCCGTCGTATTCCAGAATTTCATTTCCTCTAGCCATCGCAATTCTCACCCGTCCAGAAGCAAAAGCTCCTGATCCATATTCTTTCCTTTTAGGCTCCATCCATATTTCTGAAGAAGAAGCAAATAATAGGTCAATAGATACTGATTTTGACAATAGATTTGATCGTAAAGATACAGATAATAATGGCAATCTAACCCATATTGTTCTAACTCGACGTTGCATTGATTTTTACCTGGAACTATCCAATCTCCAACTGGAAGTTTAGCCCTAATATCAATTCGTCCATATTTGAATGTCAACGACTCTTTGGTAGTGATTCGAGCAGACTGCACAGGTGGTATTATATTGAAAGTCGCTCCTTGCCTCCTACATTCTTCACTATGTAATAACCCAGTGCAACTGTAACATAATTTAATTTTTGAGTGTTCATGAGATTTCACCTTGTTTACACATTTTATTCGTTAAATCACTGAGTAATCATCATTTCAATAGTAGAACTAAAGTTCTGACTTACCTTTCCAAGTCTAAAACACCTCTCTTCACGAAATCATCAGTAAACAGGGATGGCTTGATGTGTAGTCTTCGGTTTTTAATAAATGAAGTCGTGTCATTCTTTGTATACACAACGAATTCATAATCCTGCAAGTTTAAATTATTATAATTCATTGAGCCACTAACTACAATTACTAGTGCATGCAAGGGGGGTTGTACAAAGGCAATAAACATATTTTATTATTTTTCCCTAGATTTTCAGAACCCTATGCCACTCCTTATGCGCTGTAATTAAAAAAAATAGAACAACAATCCAAATAATCAATATACCTATCTAAGTATCTTTTTTGATGTTTATACATAAATTATATTTAAAATGTACCGACATATATACTTATATACAATTTTATGTATATTTAGTGGCATTTTAGGACGTATTTTAGTAATTAGGCATTCCTATTTTTCATCTGGATGAACTTATGACAACTCTGAATCGTGAGAAAAGAATCGCATAGAAATATATTTCTATTGGGACTCCCAGAAACAAATCCGTAAAAAAACATGTGTCTTTTTATGTGTTTGGCTATGATTGTGTGCGGCGAAAAGGCTACCAATGCCTCAATTTGCAACGATTTGCCTTATTGTGTTTTGACTGTAGGTATCGGAAATCTATCTTGTTTGTGCTTGATTTCAATTGGATTTCGTATTTTGCATTGGGAGCTCACGGGAAGATGTTAAGGTCCATAAAAAGTTTTTCTTGCCCAATTATGTTCTTGCTTGCCTTGCCTGAATCCCACTTTAGGCTAATTTCTATTTTTGTCGTTTGCTGAACCGCATTTAAAAACTGACTAATTGTTATCAATTAGTGCATTTTGTTATGCGATTCGAAGCACTAAGATTAGCGACATTGTGCATTCATTGTGTAATTAACGTTGCTGAAACCACTTGATTCACAAGTAAAAGAAGCGGGACCCCATGGAGCAGCCAAATTTAGGTACTTACATATCCAATTTTTCTGGTTACTTCATTATTAATTTACAAAAACCGTTCATTTCTCTATGACCATTACATATTTTCCCTATATGAACCTCCAAAAATACAGTACCTACCATATCAAAATTTTCCGTAAGTATATTGAGAGCTTACCGGAGTCCAAGGCATGATAGCTTCATGTGTCCATTTGAATGAGTCGATGTTGATGCCATCAGAAAAGTCATCATAGAATATTTGCTGGCCTTTACACGCGTTTTCTCCTCTCACTTCAGTTACTGAACGAACACAAGTAGGTTTATTTGGCATTTTTGTGGGAGGATTGTTAACTGGTGTGTAAGATCCTGATTGCTGCGTATTGACTATTCCTTGTGTTTGTGGTCTGGTACTTGATGCTGGTTGTTGCTGAGGGCGCCCATTATTCTGAATGGATGACCCTTGGAATGGTTGAGTGTTGCCCCAAGTAGTAAGTTGATCAGTATTCCCAGGCCATGTTGATAGTATTGGAGGCCTTGAAGTCACCACTGTAGTTGGCTGCTGTTGTTTGTTGTTCTCCCAAGAAGTTGGTGGGGGTTTGGTATTGTCCCAAGGAGTCTGTTGTTGTGGTTTGTTATTTTCCCAAGGCGTTTGTTGCTGTGGTTTGCCATTGTCCCAAGGTGACTGCTGCTGTGGTTTGACATTTTCCCAAGGTGTTTGCTGCTGAAACGTATGTTTTAATCCAGTTTGAGTCTTTCTAAAACTAAGTGATAATTAGATCTAGACTGATTCGACCCGCCACCACATACCCACTAGTGGGGTCATGTAATCGTGTGATTTAAGGTTAACAACTATTAGATTAAATAATCGATAGCATATGCATTTTAGAAGGTAAAAAGTTCCAGTCATGCAGCATGATCGTATGAGCGAATTTTCGAAAATTATCGTACTACATTATGTTACATTGTTTTGAAAATTAAGGACTTTGAGGGAAAAGAAATTGTTAACTACCAATTTTATGGCAAAAAAAACTCGTTCTAAATAATTTCGGCGATTCCAAAAGATATCTTGGATTTTTAACTTTTTTGGAATTTTTATCGATTTAATTAGCACATTTTAATGAAATTCAAGTACATTTTTCAGCATAATTTTGCGCATAAATTTTTTTTATGTTCTATTTTATAGTCAATAAACTTTATTAGAGCAATATTCTGTTAAACAATATTCACTCAATGATTGTTAGCCATTTTTTGCTATTTTTAGTGATTTTTTCAGTGCTTTGTTCTTTTAATTTGACCAATTATTTAATGAGCTAAAAAATGCTGGCCTACGAACTCTTCCTTTCGTTTGGAAAACTCGATTTTTCGGCGCAAGAACGGAATTTTTATTTCAATCCTAAGGAGAGTTATCGTCTGGAAGGATATATATATATATATATATATATATATATATATAAATGTATATATATATATATATATATATATATATATATATATATATACGAAAAAATGTTAAACTCCAGGATTCGTTTCAGAATGTTTCTCAAAACGGATTTCAATAAAGAAATTTTTCAAAAATTTGGATTTTAAAATTTTCGGAGCCATTGTAATAGCTTCATTTTTTACGAAAATTCGCTAAAAAGAAACAAATTTTAGTTAGTGTATACTTTTAATGAAATTTATCACCTCATATATTTATATTTATCAAAGTAAAATATTTTCTGTTAAGAATCTACGCAGTAGACCTCCACCTCAATGCCCTTTACATTCTAATTTCTACAAGCCAAATCACCATGGAGTACTACATATTTAGTCATGTTTGAATGGTTAAAAGCTAGGGTTCGCTTTTGTGGGAGAAAATAAAATTAACGGTACCTCGGTACCACCCTGAATGCGTCATGAATTCTTCTTCTAATTTGGTACAAAGACTTGTAAAATTCTTGTTCTACCCACCAAAAGGGGTTATCGGTGAACATTGTTTGATAAAACGCATAGGTACTTGTTGAAGTTTGAAATATTATTTTTACATCGGCATGTCCTGTTGAGATTTACTTATCTAGAGCACCCAGACATGAGCGATGGGAATTAACGTTCGAATTTTTCTCAGTAGGTCTTACGTTCAGTTTCGTAGCGAATGCATGCAAGAAGAGGATTATTGTTGAAATGAATGTAGGCACCTATGTATGGACCAGCAGATACATCTACCTCAACGCCAAATTTTAATTTTTAATTACCATTCCAGCATTTAGAATAATTTTTAAGCAGGATTATTATCATTAGACCAGAATTTGAAAGCATGAATCAAACTACCTACCAGTATTATCACTCCAAAATGTTTTTAACTTACAGTAACTTGTGTTTTTTGAGGCTTTGTGGTGTGAGAGGTTTGAGGACTGGTCAGATTGGGCGTTGGCTTCGGACTAATGACAGTGTGGCTTGGCCTAGTATGAGATGGCTTGCTTGGCTTACTACCCGCTGTACTGGGATAATTACTGGCCGTTGGCCTAACCGTCAAAGGTTTTTGATTTGATACTGGCTTAATCATCTGTGGTTTCGTATTTGGCAGTGGTCTTACTGTTTGAGCATTCGTTTGTAGAGTTGCAGGTCTTCTAGTTGTAGTAGTTGTCGTTGTTAGTGAGTACGGGCGCTCTGTTGCTGCCATCAATACTATTGCTGGTTGAGTGACAACCACAGATGAAGGCTTATAACTGGAACCACCTCCTGAAAAAAATGATGTACCTAAACCACAAGCAATTGGCGAAATATACTTGTGCAGTTTCTTAATATAACACGTGAGTTGGAGGGACCCTCAGTAATTGGTATTTGCCACATACCTACCTACACATATTACGTACAGATACTTGGCGAGTATTTACGTGAGAGACATTATGGTATAGTGATGCTTGCTCTCTTAGTAATTACGTATCTAACACTCAACAAATATTTTGCACAATTTAATTTGAAATAAAAAATCTTTAAAATGCTACTAATTACGTCTATTAAAAAGGTTACCTTAAAAAACCCGTTGGACTCACAAAGTGCGGCCTAAAAATCCTAACCCCAATTTCCAATGCCTTATTCACATCTGTTTTTTCGGAAATTTTTTCGTTGGAGGAACAGAAGGTTTCTTATTAGAAATGTATACTGTCGACTGTATACATGGACATTTAAACCTGATCAATAGACCTGTACCTTCCACTTCTCTCCCATTTTGATAAATTTGGCGTTCTACCACACCAGACATAGAAAAAAATAATAGACTACTATTATCTATATGCAATGATCGCCGAAAATTACCTTACATTGTAACTCTTTTTCTCATAGAAATAGGCAGTTTTTAGTGAATATATTTATAACTGTTTAGTAAATAACTAAATTGTAAACTGCTTTTAGTTTTAATTTCTTTTCGTTGATAATGAATGTTGATTTCCATCCAACCGCCAATCAAATAGGTACCCCGAGTAAATTCTTAAAAACCCTTATAATGTATCTGAGCCTCAGAAAATTTTACTTTGTAGTAAAATTCTGTACGAATAGATTCTAACTTATCAGCACCGGCACACAAGCTGAGAAGCTCCCAAGATTTTCAATGCACGAATAAAGTTCATTACTCATTGGATATTCTCATTGGATATTGGAAATGACAAGTATTTTTATACACTTATTTTATCTAAACACCTAGGTACCTACCTATTTTATCTAGGTTTTTGAATTTTCTATTTGATTAAGTCAGCGGTCTCCCACCAACGTGATTTTTCCTTCTTCTGTGGAACGGACCGAAGTGTACCGCTGCACGATACCTTTGTGGGAAAAACCTGACTCGGGATCGATACCGGATCGTAACGGAAAAAATACCCGATTCCGCCCTGGATCGGAGTTCTGACCCATGAAACTGGTGGAACGGCCAATCCTTAATGAAGGGAGTTGTCTATTTCCAGAAAAAATATATAGTTACAATGTTGAATCGATTACGATGGTCAAGCCATCATCAATACAGTTACAATGTTGAATCGATTACGATGGTCAAGTCATCATCAGTACAAACAATAATTCTCGTTAACTTCCGTTTTCTTCATTGAAATGGGTTTCAAAAACTTCATCGCCAGTGATTTAATCGTCCACCATGTGCTAAAATTTGTCTTTCCTCGATTAGTTCCCATGTTGAATGAGGAAAGGTGAAAAGGAGAATTAGTAGGTATTAAAATACGAAAGTTTTAGGGGCGAAAATACTCCTCAAACCATCTTTGTTGAAAAGTGAGAAGCAAAGACAATTCTAGACAAAGACAGCCCTCCCTGCCTATAGCATATAATATTATTTTGAATTTGATTGTTGCAAATTATAATACCTACTTCTGTCATGGTAGGTAGATTTTTAAAAAAAACTGGTTTTAGCGAATTTTTGAAGAAAATTAAGCTATTGCTCTCGCCTCAAAATTTGCAGAATGTGAATTTTTGAAAAAAATTTATGTAGAAATCCGTTTCAGGCTATTCTGAATCATATTCTGAAGTTTAACGCATTTTTTTTAATGTATGTATATATGTATGTGTCATTCCAGACGATAACTGTCCGTAGAATTGTGCTAGAAACTTCAAACAAATTTTAAAATGTCAAGGACACAAAACGAAAGTTCAAGTTCGTTGGCCAGCATGATCAGATTACATCTTCGGGTTGAAATTTTCAATACAATGTAGTACAATGTATACAATGTAGTCAAAAATTTCAAAATAACCTGTTTTTTGCGATTTGTTGTGCGAAATAATTTTTACAGCATACTAACATGTGGTATATTCGGAATCAGCGTAAAATTTCCTATAAGAATATGTATCAAGTTTTCAAAAATTTCAAAGTTGAAAAATAAGCCAAAAATCGAACCGCTATGATAGGATACTGTTAGGATTTCAACTGGCTTCAATACTGACCACATTGGACATCGAATAATATCGGTAATATTTGCATGAAACATTGTCCAAATTCAGATTGAACTACTCTTATGGAAGTATTATTTTATGTCAAGATTTGATGATGTTATGATAGGATACTGTTAAGATTTCAACTGCCTTCAATACTGACCACATTGGACATCGAAATCTATGAATATTTACCTACATTTGTCTTTAAACGTACAAGATTAGTTTAATAATAATAAAGTATGAGTACCTCCTAATTATTTTTAATAATTTGATTCCATGTTTGTCTATCAAAATCATAAACTAAAATTTCTCTACACGATCAATAGCGACTGAAATGTCGAAGATTTCTTCAAAAATTCGCTCATGGGGTCATGCTGCACGACTGGACTTTTTTACTTGCGTATTATTTGTTGATCTTCGTTTCACAAAGATTTTTCGCTTCATATTATTTAGAAATGTAGGTGCCAATTTGTAAGGGAATGAAGAATTTAAACCTATGCTAGCACTCGCATTTATCAAAATTTTTAAAACAATCAACTCTAAGTTAAGTGTACGCTTACTAATAAAGCTTACAAGATATTATGCACCAGTAACTATTCAGTCTAAAAACTTAATTCAAGTGCTATTAGGTTTCTTCAGCTTCACCCACTTAGTTTTATTTCACCTACTGATATTTTGGTGTTGACGGTAGCGCTTTGAAATTACAACAGAGCAATCTTCAGTGTTGGTAGTTGCAGTACCTGTATTGAAAATCAGTAAACGCCAACCTCCGCCACACATCTTAAGTCTGTCTCCAGGGCACTTCATTGAACATTCACTTTCTGGCTTTTCCAACTCTCTTTGTGGGGATCTATTTCCACAGAAGCATTCATATCTGTAACAAGTTGAATTGAAATTAATTACTAACTCAACTTACCTTTAGGGAAAGGTTCAGTAAAATTATAGTAGGTTGAGGAGACGAATATTTTCTTTTGCAGCTGATATGTTTACACTCAGCGCGTGGTGATTTTAAAAGAAAATATTTGAAAAAACCTGCAAAAGCAGGGATTTTGAAATAAAAAACGGAAGTTTCGCTCTCCTGTGTTGGCCATCCTGCATCCCCCCCTCCCTAAACGTATCAATGTGGGTCACAATGTAGACCCAAGTATGTATACATGTAAGTGAGCATAAAAAAAGTAATAAATGCTAGGAGCATGACATGGAGTCCCTATATGGACCCAAATTAGGTGCTGTTTGGGGAAGCAGAGAACTGACTTTCCGTGGGATAGAAAAATGTGTGGAGTGGCTTAATATACAATATGGAGTCACCATCTGCCAAACATATTGGGCATTGAGGCCATAAGTGCCATGTCGATTCACAATTAGGTCACGAGGATATAGGTATGGAAGATGATAAAATAAATTGGATTATACCATAGAACTGTCAATTATGATGACTCTCGAGAGAATTCAGGGCTTCCTGCAGAATGGCGGAGGCGAATCGTCCCTCAAATTAGAGAGGTATATTGTAGACATTTGCAAACATTGAGGAGCCTAGTGTCCACCCTGCTGATCAAAGATGGTATGTAAGGCGAGTAGATAGGCAGAGGATTTATTTATGTCGACTCCTCATGCTTTGAGATTCAATGACATCCAACGACTTACCGTGTGCATGTGGTCAGCAGGAGATGATCATCATGCTAAGCCTTTGTCGTAGCGTCCAAATATTGCCACAGTGCTGAAGGGACGCAGAGCTTCCATTCTGTTCGCAAGAAGGGAAAGAAGAGAGACGTGTTTAATAGGGAGGATACAAATATGCGAACTCCGGATATATCAAATTTAATATTCGATCTTTGTATTGCTACAATTGTCTGTGGGTGTAGTCCTGACACCAAGATGAGCAAAATGGCCAATTTTGCTGTTAGAAGTGGCAATGAACTATCAGAGGAAGCACAGTCACAGTACAGTCCCAGGTATTGTCGTGCTTCGCAGCTGGGGGTTGTAGACGAAAGACTGCCTTCAGATAACTTTTTATTAAGAGATCAACCCTCAACGTCTGACCTATGCCCATTGAATGAGCAGAATGATTGGTTCAATCAAACCAATTTTTTTCTCGAAAAAGATAATGTTTTTGGGACCGTGACGCGAGTCGGATCCCAGCCTCTCATGCAGTGCGAATGAGACCTCCTAGCTCGTTTCTTCTGCCTGCCCTTACCTGGTCCAAGTCGGAGGACTCATCCAGGTTAGAGTGAGGCCTAACTTCGGGGCTTGTGTGCTTTCTTCCTAGATTTGTCTCGCAGGAGAGAAAAAGAAATAGGCACAATGAAGCCTCAATCACTCGCAGGAGACGGACTTAAATAAAAATCAGCCTCAGCTGACTTACTTGTGGACGCACCATGTGGTATCCTCGACTGTGCCGGTGACTTCGAGTTTTTGAGCTTTGACTCCACCGTTCCCGACATTTGTAATTTGAATGAAACGACCATAGGATAAAAAAGCCGAAAAATTGAGAGAAAAACACAATTTGCCGTAAGAGAGCATGGAAAATGATGAAAGTGGGAGAGCAGAAAGTCAGTTTCACACAATTAAACAAAGATGGGGAACCAGCTCTAATAAAGCCATGGCTTTCTGTGCAAGACTGTTGGTAACCCCAGTTCCCTTTATTCAAACTGTGATTGACAAATTACAAGAACATTTAAAATTGGAGAATCACCATTTCAAATTTTAAATTTACTTGTAATTTGTCAATCACAGTTTGAATAAAGGAAACTGGGGTTACCAAATTAATTCTCGTTTGACTCATTGTGACCAGTTGTTACCAACCTATTGTAAGTCTTAGGCTTCATAAATAACAAAACTTTACCCTCTATCTGTAGTTAATTTCTCAACTTTTTGGTAGCAGGCTGCTGGCCATTTTGAATGGTAGGTATTTAAATTTTATCTTTGTTCACGAGAACAGAATTATAGAATGAAATTTCATAAATTTAAAAAAACATTATTCTCTTATACTGACCCATATTGTACTCCAGCGTATTTGAATCCTAGTTGAAGACAAACATTTAGACATAGCCTTGGTGTATTCGTTTCTGTGAAATCGGTCTGCAATCCTGAAAGTGTGCGAAGTGTGTCGCTATCCTCAAAACATCCAAGAAGTCTTCCTTCTTCTGACTGATCTAGGAATGAATCAAAATCTTACAATTATTTTAACTCAATTTAGTACCATAACTGTCTGGAACTGAGTAGTTAAGTAATTACCTATCATATTACGTAGTTACTTATTCTTTTCTAATTTTTTTCTTTCTTTCTAATACCACCAACCATCATGTTTTTTTACAGCACCCAGCTCTAGCATAGCATCATCTAGGAACCAAGGCGTAGAAAGGATGGAAAAAAGAGTGATGCTTCATGTTTGAAGAGGTTAAAAAAAGAATAATGTCCAAACAAAAAGACACAATACCTACTTCTGAACACGTATACCAGTCAACATGGTTCACTCTGAATAGATTTTATCGAGTTCAATAGAATCTAACCCTGGCCTAACTTTGGACCTTGATGTTGGTGCATAACAAAATATTTAAATGCTCGAATAAGATATTGCAGTTTTGTATTGCCTGATATTTCAGTGTGATAGACACTGAGTTTCCCCTTTGCTCCACACTTGAATTTGTTGTCGCCGGCACACGGAATGTTACACTGCAAATCATTCACTTTGCTTGTAGCATCAATGACATTCGCACAATAGCAAGAAATCCTGGAATAAAAATATCATAGATAAGATTTGGTGAAAGAATGCTACAAATAATTATGCTACTGCTTGATAGGTGACTTTAGACATGTCTGTAGCAGATGATATTCTACGAGAAACATTACCATCTATAAGTTAAACAAAACCTCATAAAACTCCCAGTGACCAGTTTCACTTTGTCGTTCATCCGACCCCAAATCAGCTGAGATGGCTGGTTACTCTGGGAAATGTTACGTTCAAAGAAAACTCCCACAGTCGAAGAGGTTTGATTAAATCGGCCTCATTACGCACCTTTGTGGAACACTGTTAGAAACACTGATTACACGAGAGACAATAGGCGAACCAACCAAGAGGCGGCAAGCAACCACCTCTGGTCCAGCAGCCACCCCGGGGACCCCGTCTGAACAACGGACGCAGAGAAAACACCCGAGGTCCCCGTCTAAACTCAAGGTCGTCGGCTCCGCGACGGACGCTCGTAAGCCACCCCCGGGGACCCCGTCGCAGCGACGGACGTGGGGAAACCACCCCGGAGGACCAGCTCAGCTATCATACTCGCAGATACTGAGAAAACAATGTGCGAGCCAATGAGATTACACAGTTGAATTAACGAAATTAAGCGGACCAATCAGGAGGCGGCCACCTCCCTATAATTACCCCGCTCGGAGCCCTCCGAATTCATTCCACTCTCCGCTCTCGACGACTACACCTCGAAGTACGAAGATTTCTACACGCTCTACGCTGACGAACCTTCTGCTCCCGAGTTCATCTCAAGAACGGCTTCCTACTGCTTTCTACAAGGCCTACCTTCTCTCCACACAGATCTCGCATTGGCATCTACGAGTCCAGTGATTATTCATCCTGCTCATTGCCCAACGTAGTTCTTCTGTCAGGACGCCACCCGGTACATCTATTGATATTCTCATTAGATCGTACGCCCGCTGGGACGTTCCGAGTCGTGTCGCCCGGGTTTCGTAGCACTAGGCTCGTCACCGACCGCTGTGGGCACGCCGGTAAATTACTCAGCTCATACGCTCTAATTTACCGTCCAAGGAAGTCTTTTTCAAGACTACAAGGTAGGACCCTGACATCCGAGCAAAGGAAAGAAGCTCTGTCAAGCGAGTCCACCTTCCAAACCCTCTATTTCTATACATAGAGGTATCGAAAACGAGTTAATAAACTCGGATATTTCGATGGAGCGCCGGCCGTCCTATTTCCTCATGCAAGGGGAGGCGGAACACGGCGCGGCCGGGCCTCTTAGCCCACGCAGCGCTACCTACCCGCTGCTCGGCCAGTCCGCTGTTCCTAGCGACGGCTCAAGGCTCGATCCTCGCGACGAGATCGCCTTCTCATCTAACGTATTCACGAAGGAAACGTTAGATCAAGCCTCACCTACACAAAAGTTCGAGGATACCTTTCAGACCCGCTCTGAAGTCAATCATTATGATTCGACAAAGATTTCCGAATATCCACGATATTCTACACAAGGCTACCCGGCCGATCCGAGTGTCAAATACACTCCAAATGTACAAAAAACAGAGGATACTTTTCAGTACCTCAACCAAGCTCAACATATTCCTCCTACAGATATAAATCTTAGGCCGGAATATTACAAAACGGCTCAGTACCAAACTGATCGAACCCAGCACCCACTATGCGAGCCCAGTGCTCCACGCGGCTGCGACACGAACTATCCCTCAGTTCATCCCGCCAAGCAAGCTGACCTTGGCGATTTCGCTCACATTCCTTACAGGAATACCTCAGGGACTAACCCGCATAATCAGAATATAAATGTCCCACTTGGTCTACCTACACCAAGTAAAACATATTTAAATCCACTACAAATGGTGACCCCGCCTTTGAACAGGCTTAACACGGAGCATTTCGTTCCCTCTTATGAAGCTAGTGGATTTCAGGGAACCACTGCGGGCGTGCGACCCCCGCCGGGCCTCTACGCCCCACATCTCACTCAACAACCCTCTACACAAAGTGGCTTTCGAGCACTTTTAGAGGAAATGGGAGATTATCAAAGACCAATCTTCCAAAAGAAGAATATCGATCGTGCACTCGCCGAGTTCGATCAATACTGCGTGCGAAAACACCTGAGAACGCAGAACGAATGCTTCTCAGCTATATACAAGTGGGTACCAGAAGAAATGAGGGAAGCTATCGACTCAGCTTACCTCACGGCACCCCACGCACCTTATGAAGAGGCCAAACAGCGCCTACAGCGAGAATACGGGTTGTCCTTACAGGACAGGCTCCTCGCACTCGAGGACCCCGCATCTCTTGCCAAAAAACCCAGCACCAAGTACCACGAAATGTACTCTAAAGCTGTTGGGTACTTCTCAGAGGCTCTGATCACTCAAAAGTGGATCGAAACTCTACCTATCGAAGCACGAGGTATGGTCGCAGCTCAGCCTACCACGACCGCCCGGCTCGACCTAGCTGATACGCTACACGCGTACAAAACAGAGAACCCCTCTCTCAACATACGAGGAGTAGAATCTACTCCGAAACCCATGAAAACTGGTTTCAAAAAGGCCCTCTCACAACAAGCTGAGTTCAAACCCCAACCAGTAGAGAGTAAGCCTCACAAACCGACGGCCTATGTCTGTCGAAACCACGCACGTTTCGGTAGTGAAACTCGCAAATGTGCAGACCCAGAACACTGCACTTGGAAGGCAAACACTGCCTCCAAAACTAGCAAAAAGGCAGCGCCTATAAGCCAGCCTAAAACCTGGGTTTCAAACGAAAATACTCAGAGATCGGTACAAGAAAGTACCGTTCCAACCTCCGACGTAGAAAGTTCGGAAAACGAATAACTGCCAGTGTATCTGAGCCTATACACCGGCAGTCTAATGAGTATAAAAGGCTTTTTTTTCAAGTGCAAACTAAATGGCACTGAATTTCTCATCGACACGGGAGCAGAAGTGAACATTCTGCCCCACAATGTCACCAAAAAATTGGGCTTAAAAATTCGTAAGTCCAACGTAAAGCTCACAGCAGCTAACGGAGCCCCTATAGACACACTAGGGCGTGCTGACACGACAATTAACATCGGCCTCGGAGACATGACCACCGATTTTATGATCACGAAAGTTGATCTAGCGATCCTCGGTATACCATTCCTCGAGTCTTGGGATATCGGAATACGGGTCAAACACAAATACATCTATAAAGATAAAATAAAAAGCTATGCCGATCAAAAAATAGCTGCAGTCATGAACAAAAAATTCACTGACGAACAAATAGCAGCTACTATCCCTCATCGTGACAACAGCCCTCAACCAGAGGACGTGCAAATCACGGAGGACGAAAACATTCGCTCTATCATTGAAAAATACAATGATAAAATGAGCAAACTTCAAGGAAAGTGGAAAAACAACGGGGTTTACCACCGTATAACCACGGAAGGAACACCAGTACACTTCCGAGCAAGACCCATGGCGGGCGAAAAACGGGCTCAAGTCAAAAGTACTTTTGACAAAATGCTATCCGATGGCATAATTGCACCATCAGATTCCGAATGGGCATCCCCGTTACACTGTGTGCCAAAAAAAGACGGGTCATGGAGGATCACCGGCGACTACCGTTTCCTGAACGCGAAAACGAAGAAAGACGCCTACCCTCCTCCTCACATTCGCTCTTTCCAAGCGAATTTACATGATACACAAATCTATTCGACAATAGATTTAAAATCGGCATATTACCATATTCCGATGCACCCAGATGACGCTCATAAAACTGCAATTATTACACCTTTCGGTCTTTATGAGTTTAAGAAAATGAGCATGGGTTTGGCCGGAGCGGCTCAAACATGGCAAAGATACATGGACAGCATCATGCGAAAATTTGATTTCGCATTTGTGTACCTAGATGACATCCTGGTGGCTTCTAAAAATTATAAAGAACACATGAACCACCTCAAACAAATTTTTGACAAGCTAGGGGAACACGGACTTCGAGTAGGTTTTGATAAATGCATTTTTTCAAAACCTACCGTCGATTTCCTAGGTTTCACTATCTCGAAAGAAGGGATAATTCCTAAACGAGATAAAATAGAAGCCATAGAACAATTTCCTAGGCCAATAGACGTACGAAGTCTACGCAGATTCCTAGGTATGTGTGGTTTCTACCGAGCTTGCTCAAGTAAATTCGCTCACACGGCACAACCTCTGTATGACTCCATTCAGTCAAACAAAAAAAATGACAAAACACCTATCGAATGGACATCAGAGAGAGAAAAAGCTTTCAACAGCTTAAAACAAGCAATGATTAAAGCTACATTGCATAATATCGCTCATCCACACCCTACAGCGGAGTGGAGAATAGTCTGCGACGCATCCGACACACACATCGGAGCGGCACTGGAGCAGGAAATTACAGACAAACACGGCTCGAAATCTTACCAACCATTGGGATTTTTCAGTAAAGAAATTCCGGAACAATGGAAGAATAAAGCATCATTCGACAAAGAGATGTTCGCCGTTTACCAAGCTTGCATTCACTGGCACAATGACTTGGACGGCCGATCTTTTCATATTTGTTCAGATCACAAGCCTCTGCTAGGCACGATGCTTAAGAAAAATGCACATTTTTCTAAAATGAGATTAAGATGGCTAACATACATCTCTCAAATGACAAGTGACATTCGTCATATACCAGGAGAGAACAACGTCGTCGCCGACGCACTCTCCAGACCCTTCGATCCAGTTGAAATTCAAACAAAATCGATTTCAACCCAAACTGACGAGGGTCCACCCATAGCCGAAATTTCACAAATTACGGCTGCAATAGAGTGCAATCTTATACTGCACATTTCAAATGCACAAATTCGTTCTCCTCCTAACGCAGAGGACAAATTGAAACTCACACGAGTTGAATTCCCTCAAGGAGAAATTTGGTGTAACCTAGACCTAGGACACCAAAGACCTTATATTCCAAACGAAATAAGGCAAGAAATAATCAGCCAAATTCACAATTTGGGACACCCAGGTATACACTCTACAGTGTATAAAGTTAAACAAAGATATTTTTGGCACGGACTCCGTGCAGATGTCTCCAACTGGGTCCGAGCGTGCGAGACTTGCCAACGAGCAAAAATCACTCGCTCCGTGAAGCTCCCTTACTCCGAATTTGAAACGGCTAACAAATTTTCACATGTACACGTTGACATTACCGGACCCTTACCTTTAGCTAAAGGAGGGAAACGTTACATTCTAATGATGGTCGATAGAGCAACGGGTTGGCTAGAGGCAGTCCCTCTTAACAACATCGAAACAGCCACGATCACAAACGCCTTTATCAATATTTGGGTAGCTTCAAAAGGCGTACCTAAATACATCACAAGTGATCAAGGCACGCAATTCGAATCAGATCTATTTAATTCCATTATGGAACGTCTCGGAGTAAAACATACTCACACGTTACCATACAAACCGTCAACAAACGGAATGGTAGAACGCAGAAATAGATCTTTGAAAGAGGCTCTCAAAGCACAAAACGAAAATTGGCTCGACGCCCTTCCAAAAGTTCTACTCGCCATGCGTACGGCAGTAGACCCAGCAACGGAAACTACACCGTTCCAAAAAGTTTACGGAATTGACGTACCACTCCCAGGAGACATTTTCGTAACTTCTACAAACCTTTCTGAGCCTCTCTTCTTCCGGCCTACACATATTAAACATAATAATACGAAGTATGCCGTCAACATGCCCAAAAACTTGGATACATGTACACATGTCTATATCAGAGTGCCCACACAGCTCTCCTCCCTGCAATGTCCTTACACGGGACCATTCAAAGTTATTAAGAGAGATAAGTTTTCGGTTACAGTACAAATTGGCGAACACACAAAAAAAGTTCCCAAACAACAAATAAAACCGGCTTACACTCTAAACTCAGACGAAGCTGTGTCACGAAACCAAAATCAGGCAGAAAATAAGGAGAAAACTCCCCGAAAATCCGCCAGAGGGCGCGTCCCCTCTACCAAATTCGACGAGAAGTGGGTGACTGCACTCGAAGCAGGCCGCGCCCACTTTTCTCGGGTAGGAACAGTGGGAGATATAAATATGGAACACCCCACGCCAGGAGCTCATACCAACTTCGACCATGGCAGCTTCGACACCTTCCGAGAAGATGATCACAGAAGAAGTGGAAGAGTTACTCCTGGCCGAGGAAATTCCGGCGACGATCAGCCCGCTACCACCTTCGCCGGAGAAGAAAACACCGGCGGACGCCAGCGCGCCGAGGGAGGTGGTGTGGAAAACACCAGCAGCGTACAAGACGCCGGCTACACCCGCTCCGCAGCTGCCCAGGGCTCCACCCGCTCAACAGCCCCCCACGGCTCCACGAAAGTGGATCAGCTCGGGCGACGTGCCCGTGCCTCGGTGGGACGAAATGAGCGCGGCGGGGTGGACGGAGCCGGAACGAGCACCTCCGCAACAGCCCAGCCGCGGCCGCGGGCCAAGCCCTCGCGGGTTTGGCTCCCGTCGGCAAAGCTCGGGCCAGCCACGGCCGCCCCGCGGCGCTGGTCGAAATCGGCGAGGCCGGGGCGCACCTCAGGCGCGGGACGCGAGGCCTGCACCTCCGCCTCCGCCCCAACTGGTGAGGGTTTCCTACGGAGAATTCCGTGTGGACCTCCCAGTTCTCCCCAGCCGGCGTCGTCGTTAGTAACACGACGTCTTGGGGGGGCGCCTGTGGTGAAAACCACCCCCTCTTTTCAACAGCCCTTTTCAGGGCTACCAAAAAGAGGTAGACACAACACAAAAATATTTATAAGACGTCGAGTTATAACTCCGTCAAACAAAATATTTCACCAGAGAGAAAATACGAAATTCTCTCTCAAAAGTGAAATATTAACTAATGACATACAAGGCGACCTCCCTAGACACTTACTGGGCGAGAGAGATGCGACAAGTATCTCGAACCAAGTCGCCTTGAACGAGAAAACTCAAACAGAAAATCAAACGTCCTCTATAACTAGCAAGGACAATTCAAACAAGCCTACTCGCCAATCAGAAACACTGATTACACGAGAGACAATAGGCGAACCAACCAAGAGGCGGCAAGCAACCACCTCTGGTCCAGCAGCCACCCCGGGGACCCCGTCTGAACAACGGACGCAGAGAAAACACCCGAGGTCCCCGTCTAAACTCAAGGTCGTCGGCTCCGCGACGGACGCTCGTAAGCCACCCCCGGGGACCCCGTCGCAGCGACGGACGTGGGGAAACCACCCCGGAGGACCAGCTCAGCTATCATACTCGCAGATACTGAGAAAACAATGTGCGAGCCAATGAGATTACACAGTTGAATTAACGAAATTAAGCGGACCAATCAGGAGGCGGCCACCTCCCTATAATTACCCCGCTCGGAGCCCTCCGAATTCATTCCACTCTCCGCTCTCGACGACTACACCTCGAAGTACGAAGATTTCTACACGCTCTACGCTGATGAACCTTCTGCTCCCGAGTTCATCTCAAGAACGGCTTCCTACTGCTTTCTACAAGGCCTACCTTCTCTCCACACAGATCTCGCATTGGCATCTACGAGTCCAGTGATTATTCATCCTGCTCATTGCCCAACGTAGTTCTTCTGTCAGGACGCCACCCGGTACATCTATTGATATTCTCATTAGATCGTACGCCCGCTGGGACGTTCCGAGTCGTGTCGCCCGGGTTTCGTAGCACTAGGCTCGTCACCGACCGCTGTGGGCACGCCGGTAAATTACTCAGCTCATACGCTCTAATTTACCGTCCAAGGAAGTCTTTTTCAAGACTACAAGGTAGGACCCTGACATCCGAGCAAAGGAAAGAAGCTCTGTCAAGCGAGTCCACCTTCCAAACCCTCTATTTCTATACATAGAGGTATCGAAAACGAGTTAATAAACTCGGATATTTCGATGGAGCGCCGGCCGTCCTATTTCCTCATGCAAGGGGAGGCGGAACACGGCGCGGCCGGGCCTCTTAGCCCACGCAGCGCTACCTACCCGCTGCTCGGCCAGTCCGCTGTTCCTAGCGACGGCTCAAGGCTCGATCCTCGCGACGAGATCGCCTTCTCATCTAACGTATTCACGAAGGAAACGTTAGATCAAGCCTCACCTACACAAAAGTTCGAGGATACCTTTCAGACCCGCTCTGAAGTCAATCATTATGATTCGACAAAGATTTCCGAATATCCACGATATTCTACACAAGGCTACCCGGCCGATCCGAGTGTCAAATACACTTCAAATGTACAAAAAACAAAGGATACTTTTCAGTACCTCAACCAAGCTCAACATATTCCTCCTACAGATATAAATCTTAGGCCGGAATATTACAAAACGGCTCAGTACCAAACTGATCGAACCCAGCACCCACTATGCGAGCCCAGTGCTCGACGCGGCTGCGACACGAACTATCCCTCAGTTCATCCCGCCAAGCAAGCTGACCTTGGCGATTTCGCTCACATTCCTTACAGGAATACCTCAGGGACTAACCCGCATAATCAGAATATAAATGTCCCACTTGGTCTACCTACACCAAGTAAAACATATTTAAATCCACTACAACTGTTTCTAAAGATAATTTCTCTTGAAGAAATTGAGGACACTAGTTCGAACTCAGTCTAGGTATCAAATATTTTTGGGCCATTACACCGCAATTGTTAATAACTTTTTATTACGAAATTCCCTTAAAACATAAAGCATTAAATCTCCAGTTAATTTTCACATAGCAACTACTTGTTATGCTCCACCAAAATGACTCTCACAGTCGAAGAGGCTTGATTACACCTGCCTCATAGATCAAATCGTTGGAGAGTTGCAATTCAGGGGAAATTTCCCCTTATTAGTAACAACACGAGTTCAAACTCCTGTCGAGGTATCAAATATTTTTGGGCCGTTACAATGGCGCAGTCGAAAAAGGACCAGAAATAATACGAAACAATAATTAATAAAATCCCTCTCGAGCCAAAAGACTGTAAACATCACATTCCCTGTCGTAGCACTTTTCACTTCCTCACTCACTAGAGTCATAACACACTGTGACAATAGAGAGTTCCTAGTAGATCCGTGAAACACAATGCGGTATTGACAATCCGGCGCCGTAACTCTGACGCAATGAGTTACGGTGACGCATCCTTCCGTTCAGATACGTTAACGGATCGCCCTCCAGAAAAAACGTAATCGTATGAAATAACCTCCTTCCATGGACTCAAATAACCTCCTAGGGATAATTTCCTCCTTCCATGGATTTAGCATTAAAACTAGATCCGTTAAGGCCTTGACGTGACTTTAAGGTGCGGAAAAATTGCTCGTTACCGCACGCCGTATTGAGACAGACGGATCTCTAGGAACTCTCTAATGACCTCGCTCGACTGCTGACTTGTTCCAGTGAGCATCTGCTGAGCCAGCTGCCTGCAGTTTCACTTCGTCATTCGACCAAGACGGCTGGTATTTGACTCCAGGGAAATGTTACGCTCTAGGAAAATAACTCTCACAATCGAAGAGGTTTGATTACACCAGCCTCAGCTCAGATCATTGGTGTGTTGCAACTCGGGGGAAATTTCCCCTTAGTAGTAATGACAAGTTCGAACTCCTGTCGAAGAATCAAATATTTTTGGGGTCGACATACTCAAATGAATTTATGATGTTTGCGTCTTTAATTCAACAATACAACTGAAATCTCAATGCCCGAATATGACAATTGAGTGTTCCGTTTAGGAAATATGGTTGGTGGAGTTGAACTGATATTGGACAATAGCTCGTCTTCAGGATCCAACATGAAACCCCCTCCCATATTTCTGTACTCCCAACATCTTTAATTCCGTTTGCCAAAGCTAGTATCCCCTCCGTTTTGCACCCATAACCTATGTCACTCCTTCTATCGCCACACATTATTTTCTTCTTGTGATGTGCAATTTATCATCACAACTATATTTAAAACCAGTTCGACCATTATAAATCATATCCTGCAATAGGTATTTCTTGATAATCGGCGCATTTTCTCAGACTTATTGCCCTTGAACTGATCGCGTTCTTCGCCGTGGACGTCTTCGCCTCCTCGATGGGATACACTGATGCACCAGTGGAACAGCTTGGCCTGCAGACAGCGACAGACATTGCTGTATAGAGAGTCGTCCCAGTCTCGATTAAGGTACCTTTCCTTAAATTTTCATGTCTGTTGTACTCGCTGGTCCACATTGATAATTACGCTCCATCAGTACCTTTTTCTCTTTCCTTTTTTCAAATACTCATTTCCCGTTTCCCAAGCATTTCGCCAGGAATTAATCTGATGGCCGGTTTTACTCTGGAGTGTTAAATAATAAACATTAAACGGTACACGTTTCCTTCTCTATAGATACAGTTCATTCATAACATTTTCCTTATTTTTTGATACCTAGCTTCTCTTATACGTATAGGTTCTTTATATAACGTTTAATATTAACATTGAGGTCGTGCCTTACTCACCCTGATTCCATTCCAGCATACCGATATCCTCTCCGATAACAGTATCCAACACAGAACTCTGGGGTTAATAATTTCTTGAAGTAATCTTCATCATTGGGAAGGAAATTCCGTTGATATTTAGAGTTTTCGTAACATCCCAAAAAGTTGGGATACACGTGATCTGTGCTCTTATCTGCAACAATAAATTAATTTATTTTTAATATTACTTTTTATATTAAATGGGGAACATTTAAAAACATGTCCAACAAAACATTTCAACATTTATATAAATTATAATTTAAAAAATAATTTAAATATTCAAACTTAGACATTTATGAAGGAAATAACAGAATGGATGATTCAACAATTATATACAAGCAGATCGCTCATGAACTATATATATATATATATATATATATATATATATATATATATATATATCTATATATATATATATATATATATATATATATATCACTCTTCTATATATCGAAATATATCATTCATTTTTCTTTTTATCTGTGAAATTTATATTTCAAATTAAGTTTATTATATACAATCACTCATATATATATATATATATATATATATATATATATATATATATATATATATGTAGTAGAGGTGATTTTCTGAGGATTTTCATTTGATTTGCCAAACAAAGATTTTCAAGGCCTAGGGAGAATTCGAAATATCAAATCATTCATTTTTCTCTTTATCTGTGAAATTTATATTTCAAATTAAGTTTATTATATACATAGTTCAGAAGAACAACAATTTCTAATTTAAGAAATCAAATGTATATAAGCATAGATAAAATCCTAATCTAATGATGTATTCTCCCTAGGCCTTGAAAATGATAATAAACTTTATCGAAAATTTGGCAAATCAAATGACTTATGACTGATCCTCAAGAAAACCACCTCTACTATATATGTATATATATATATATATATATATGTACCATACGACCATAATGTACCTATACGAAATATATGAAAATGATCTCATCCTTGGCATCACGATGCATTTGCAGAATGTAATATGTGACAATAAGCAATAACTGTTCCCATAATCCAATGGACCCATTACCCATCAGTTCTTCTCATCAGTGATAATTAGATTGGAACTAACCATCACTTTCCTCTTTGATTTGTATCAACCAGAAAGCTATCTTCGAACGTTTTGTTCATCATTCACCGTTTAATAAAAAGAAACGTAGGTATGTGGGACTGATCGTAATGCACCTTCCTGCCATGCAAATGGTTCTGCCTCGATGTGGATATGCTCTTACCTATAGGAACAACTATTTATATGCCTACTTAATTAAGTAGATAACGTTTTCTTACCATATAAATCATACACGCTCAGCCGTAGTCCACCCCCACAGTTTTCATTAACATTCCCGTCACATGGAGCGTTACAATCTTTTTCGTTTGCTGCAGATTTAAAATGTGGTCTTTCCTTAGTGCAGAAACACTCAAAGCTAGAAAACAGGAAAATTATTCATTGACATTTCTCAGTTATTGGGTGATTAATTGTTATGCTTCCTTGAGATTCTATTCATAGGGTTTTTTAAAAGGGTGTTTGTACGATCAGCCTTACATGTACGAGCGGTCCCATTCTGTGCCAGCCCTAGATGTATGAGCCCAGTTGTACGAGTGGTCCCATGTGGTGCAGGGCCATTTGTATGAGCAGTCCCGTTCGCCATTGTTATAATCCCAAATTTTTAAGCATATATTGTAGAATTTCTTTCTTTCGCCAAAACATCAAATAAATTGGAAAAGAAGTGATGAATAAAATTCTAAAAATGGCTAAAAATTTGTTTATCAACTGCCTATTAACTACAACGTTAACTTATTTGTGCCCAAAGTTATGCTGAAAAACGACTGAAATTTCAGTAATATGTGCTAAAGAGATCACCAGTGTTACAAAAAAATGCAAATACTGCTTGAAATCCAAAATGTTTGTTTGAATTGCAGAGTAGTAATTGGGGAAAGTTATTGTTTTACCAAAACATATAGTTAACCGCTATTAAAAAATATATAATGCCACATGGGTAGTTACAATTATGTAATAGGTAGGTACTCGTACAAATTTTTGTAATATTATTATCATGAGCTGAGTATTAGATTAATAAATTTCAGTTATGACTAGGACTTCGTCACAGGTATTATTAAGTTATTAAAATAACTTTCGTTAAATTGTTTCATCAAACCACATACTTATTTGGTGGCTGGTATTTGACTGATAAAATTTGAACAAATTTTGCCAGTGACATCTCACCCCTCTCATATTTATTATTCAAATTCACACTCCAGCCCTCGACCTAGCCAACGCACATCTCCAGCGTAAAACATCATTACGATAATCAGTTTTCCATCATTATGAAAATTAAGTTTGTGAGAATTAAGTAGGTATACGTACGAGTATATGTAGTCAATATTCCGTTGCTGACAACAATAAACTAAAACGATGTGTAGATGGGACCGCTCATGCTATGTACTGCCGCGGGACCGCTCGTACATTTCATAAACAAGAAACAAATATTTGTTCACCGAGTTCCGGGCCGCTCATACATTTTGTAAAAAATAAAAAATCGCTTTCGCGGGTACCTACTTACCTATCCTCTGAGCCTTTCTTTCCCCCACGACTTCGAGGTTGAAGAAGTGAAACTTGAGGAATGTTAATGTAGTGCCAGACACTTACCTACCTACTTCTGAACTAAAACATTTTCTAAAATAGATCAAACTTGTCTTGTTAGGTATCAAAACAATAAGGGGTGGTTCAAGTTTGTTGTAAACTTCCACTTTCCTTTCCAGTGAAACCTAATTTTACAAATTTTTAATTACGTAGATACCTAGTTTAGTGTACTGTACATTTTAAACGTTAATTTTGATCTTATTCTTTCTTCGCTTACTCTTTTATTTTTCGGGGGTGTGATTTAATTACTAAGTCCAAGAATCTCATACATTGTATTTTGTTTTTAAAGCTCATGGAGTGAGATGAAATGGCAATGTATCACAATACCTGTATTGGGTTCCAGCGTAGGAGAATCCTTTATCCCTGCAAAACTGTATGCACATCTGGTTGGTTAGCGTACCCTTGAAATCTTTTGATGTTCCAGCCATCAATCGAGCAGTCACGGATCGCTCCTTGTAGCATCCCATGTATTTCGTTGTGCTGAAATCTTCCTCTTGGAAAACAAAAGAATTCTTCTAAATTATTTAACTTACAGTAAGTAATTGTGTGCAGGGATTTGGTGTTCCTGGTGTTAAAATCTATTGAAATTTAACTCCCTTCTTGTGGTCTCAAACATGCTCAAGTGGATATTATATTCAACAAAATGCACAGGAATGTTAATGTATACTTTTGAATACCTATCTACTTTCTTTAGCAAATATAACATTCAAATTAGAAAGGTAGGTAGAAGTGGTACCACCTAAATATGTACTGGTCATGGTTACTAGCAATTGAATTACTTTTCGAGGAAAACCTTTTAGGTTAGAGTGATAATTTTAGAGAAAATGGTACCTAATGAGCTTAGCGACTAATATCTTTGCTTTTATAGTGTGATCCTGTGATCAATCTTCGTGAAATGACTAGGTTTCCGTGGAAAACTACCTTCGAAACCAACATGATCAGCTAAAAAAGCTTCAGCAGTAAGTTCCTTTGTTTGATGTGGTACCTACTCGGCTGCATGGATTATTTAGCTGATTTGATATTTTTCATGGAGATTTGCGCAAATTAATAACTATAAATAGACTATTTATGTTACCATAGTGTAGGAACTTCCTGGAACCCCCTAAGGGATCATGAGAACACGAACCTTGAATTACACTTCATCAATAAACCAATCAGGTAAAAGACATTACATTATATTAGGAAATTTGAATTGTAGCCTTTTTGGAACAACTGGAACATGATTACATGGCACGTTGCCACCTAGCTCATCAACCAATTTATTTATTTCTCAATGTTTAATTAATTTAATTATTCAACCTGCACTTGAAATGTTACTAGGATTTTTACAGCTGGGTAACAATGACAAGTGGCACCCTGATCAGGTAGTGAGCACTGCGGTAATTTATTTTGTTGATATTTTAAATAGAGCCTTTATTGGATGACAAAGAAACCCTGATTAGCTGAATGATTTCAGAGGACAATTTCTTTGCTATTCAATACGATGGTGAAATGTGAAAAGGATCGTTTCATCAGACGTTAGACATTAGTGCGATCTCAGCCTTCAGACCATGTCTACCAAGTAGCGAGTGCGGCTTCCTATCTATACCTAATGCTTGAAAAACCAGTTGGTAATCTTTTCTACCTATTTTTGCTTTCGCACTACTACCAGAGGTAGGGAAGTTTCAGTCCGATTTTGATGACATTTTCAGAGATCGTGCGGGTTAGCTCAATGCCGTCGGATCAACAGTAGCCTGTACACATGCACTGAATTTCTCAAAACGACATTTCTTATCATCTGTAGGTCCGATTTCGTTCAATTTCGGTAGGCAGTTGGGTATACGCTCTAGAAAAATTCCCTATAAATTATATCACGATTGGTGGAGTAATAACTATTGCGTTTTCGCGAAACTAATATCGATTGACACAGGCAAAACTCCGAGTCTAATGGAAAGATTTTGTGGAAATTCTCAGGGATTGTGCGGGTTAGCTCCTAAACGGTATCCTATACATTTCATTGCAGTTGGATAAATAGTAGTCTGTGCGCATGTACAAATGGTAATTTCTTATAACGTATATTCTCATCTTCTATCGGTCCAATGGGGTTTTTCATGTAATAGGAAAATTCTCTAGGAATTATATCGCGATAGGTGTAGTAATAACTAAGGGCAAAATTAAAAATCAACACAGGCAAAACTCCTTGACTAATGGACCGATTTTGATGAAATTTTCAGGGATTGTGCGGATTAGCTCCCAGACGGTCCCCGTTAGAATAATATTGGTCGATATCTTATTGTCTATTGGTCCGATTTCGTTCAAACTCGAGAGGTTGTTGGGTCCAATTTGATGCCCTTTGTATTTTATCGCATTTGCTTGAATAATAGGTTACTATAACACATGTACGCAAAATTAATATTGGATGACACTCCGAAAATAATGAATCGATTTTGATGAAATTTTCAATAATTATGTGGTTTAACCTCCGTACATGCGAACATGAATTATAGCCCTAGTTTGAATTCTATTTTCAATAGGGTGATACATTTCTAGAGTCCTACTCCATCAACTGAGACTTGAAGGACAGCTGAGAACCACAGGTCTAATCCTAATAAAATCCTGATTTTACTAGGTAGGTATTTATAAAAGACTTGGGTAATTTTCATTTTGTACATTAATCTGGCATTTTTCGTTCAGATTATCCCAACTTTCCTCAGAGTTTTTCAATTATGTAATTTCTCAAAAACGGATTAAGATAGAAAATTGAGCTTGACGGCGTTTTACTCCGTTTTCGGTCTACTCGTAGTTTCACCAAAAAATATTCTTCACACTCATCCGAATCCACCCCGTAGTTCAATGGAGAACATTCAGTAGTTCGAAATACGTGAAAAATAGGTAGTTAAAAGGCTACAGTGACTGATGAGTGTCTATGTCCATTGCTCCAAACACAGCGCAAAAAAGATCTTGTTGAAAATTTGACATCATCATCATCATCATCTTGTTAAGATCTTGTCTTGATCTAGACGTGGTGTAGTACAAACATGAGCTAAATTGAAAAATTGGCATTTCCACTCCCAATAAAAACTCAAACTTTTGAACACCAATCGTGTAGATGTGACAATTTTAATAATTGTATTTTTTCTTGTTATTATTTCTTAATTGTAATTATTGTTTCAATTCAAAAAACATAAATATAAATCTGATTCACTAATGAGCAAATCGCTTTGTGTTTTTAACAAAACCCGGAAGAAATTATCAAGGTCATTCACACATTTTCCAAGTTTCGAATAATTACAATAATTATTGTCTTAATCTAAAACTAATACCTATTGCGGTCTTGTTACGAATGATTTATTATCAAATTTTCGTATATCAACTGGTGATTTTACAGAAGTGTTACATGTATGTAATGGGTACTTATAGGCAATAGATGGGTATTACCTGTAGGTAGTAGGTATTATTTATAAGAGATACGCACCTACTACACATTTTCTTCTTTTTATAATATTTCGCTTTTTGGGCTTGGAAAAACTTTTTGGTTCAGTTGGGAATTTCATGATGTTTCTTACTCACTATTTTCATCTATCGATACCCCTGCGCATACACCCATCAGGGGTAGCGTGGGAGTTGCGAACTATGTGAGCTGGGAAGGGTAAAATGGAGAAAGAACCGTGCAGTTTGCGGACATAAATTTCCCTTCACAATTCGTCCAGGCATAGGAGTTGCTGTTGTCTGAAACAGACTTGTTTGAAAATGTGTGTCACGCATTGAATAGGTGAGTGCGTGGTTAGCCAAATCATGTCAAATAATATTCATGCATTGTCAATCCTCTAGCTGTTGGATTTGGAATAACGTTTTGAGGTAGGATAATAGGTCCTTCGTTTTGGCAAACTCTTTTGCAGCTATTTCGATGTGTTCGTCTATTTGGACGTCGATTTTTTTTTCCTTTTGATTCCAGGTTCACCAACCTCAATTGACCGATATTTGAACCCAGCTTCGGATGCCTCAGTCTTGAGTTCGAACAAAAAATCTGACCATCCGTGTTTTTTGTGCGTGTCCGCGAACCCCCCGCTGTCAGCGCGCGGGCCAAGGCTCCTCCGCAAACCCCACGATTTTTTTTATCTACCCCTCTTCACCCGTCGGTCCATTTCCGCAACTCTCACAGAGCCGATTCAGGATGATGTGAAATGGTTTTGTGCATGAATACCCTTTCCTCTTCACAACTAAATCAAAAACATATGGGAGTATCTTACTACTGAGGAACTGGTTAAAACCTAAAATTAATAACATTTATGGCACCCGTCAAATAAATTGAAGAAATTAAGAATGGAAGCAGTGGGTGACTGATTACCTACATATGTAAATATTATTTACACATTTGCTACGGTTGCTTCCGATTCCAGTTTTACTTTGGATCCAACTTTTATACCCCGTTTACATTCAGCCCACTTCTGCGGGTGTAAGCAGGGAAGTGGGCAGCGCGAGCATGTGAATACCTCACTCGCACTCCCCTGTTTACCTATTGCTCCTGTCACTCGAAATGCCCGTACTCCCTCCGCCGGCAGTTGTTGGTCCGGACCTCAAAGGAGAGGCAGTATGTAAACACCCCACTTGCGCGATTTCTATAGCATTTGCCGATTTAATTAAACCTTTTACCAAATGAATAAAACCTTTTGCCAAATGAGTTAAACCTTTTTCCAAAATAATTCACCCTTTTCCCAAAATAATTAAACCTTTCCCCAGTACAATTAAACTTTTTTCCAAAATAATTAAACCTTTCCCGAAACAATTAAACCTCTTGCGAGAAAGTATGACGTATGTATAGATACGAATTTCGAAAAAGTTTAATCGATTAGGAACTACAGAAAAACTTGAAACGAGGTGTGCAATCTATGGGTCAATGAATAATGCACCAAATTTTTACCCCCCCCCCCCCCCCCCCCGCACAATTTGTTGGCTAACATTTCAAGGTACGTAGATTCCAAAAATCGAATTAAGAAAATGTATACATATATACCTTATATGTACATATATATAAATATAACCCGTCCATCCACTTTAATTTTTGCTTTGATCCGATTTTTGGAATACCTACACCACGCTTTTTTCACGTTTTTCTGTAGTTCCTAATCGATTAAACCTTTTCGAAATTCGTATATAGATATACGTCATATACTTTCTCGCAAGAGGTTTAATTTTTTTCGGGAAAAGCTCGAAAATTCAGTGCGAGCCGTCAAGTACTCATTTTAGCCTCCTAATAGACCTAGGACGCTCAAACTTGATCAGGTTTAATTGTTTCGGAAAAAGGTTTAATTATTTTGGGAAAAGGGGAATTATTTTGGAAAAAGGTTTAACTCATTTGGCAAAAGGTTTGATTCATTTGGTAAAAGGTTTAATTAAATCGGCAAATGCTATAGTATAGATGAAGCTTAGTAAGCCCAGAGCCGATGCTGTCTCTGCTTTCTCCATTGCCCGAGGTCAAAAAGGAACTGGGAAGTATAGGAAGCTTTTAAACATTCACTTCCCTAATGATCAGTAAATGCCTGAGGGGTGTTGGCAGTTGAAGTGGCTGAATGTAATCGGGGTAATAGGTGTGACGTCACAATCTATAGCTACCTAATAAAGATTTGTGCTTCTTAGATAATTTCCATTTAGCACTTGTGAAATTCCCAGGGACCGTGTGTTTCCTGTAGGTACTACATGTGAAATGGCATATTATGTCTACTATCCGTGGTTTTGGACAACTGGTCCTACTTACCTGAGTCATATACACTCAGCCTTAGCCCCCCACCACACGTTTCTCTAGGATTTCCTTCACATTTCATGTTGCATTCGTTGTCATCGGCTATTTGTTTGAAGGTTGGCCTTTCTATAGAGCAAAAGCATTCGTAACTGCAAACAAAATAAATTTATACAACATAGGAAGGTTTATTTATTTGTGGATATTCGGCTAATTAGGGATCCCTTTTAATGAGAATCCATGTAATTGATTTTTAAAAATTCAAAATCCAAGGGAACTAGGTATTATTGGTAGGTGCCACATAGTCTGTACACTACTTAGGTAGGTTGACTTGACACATAATGAAGAGTGTTGGCTGTGAATATTTCACCTGAGATATGGAGTGCTTCTAAGATTTATTCATTTTATTTTAATAGTACGGGCTAGCAACATGAAAAAAAATCCATACTCTAAGGTTCCTATACCAAAACAAGCAATATTGGATGTTGTTCGCTCTCAAATGCAGAGGTACCTATTAGCATCACACAGCTCAGGATATGTTTATTATTAAAAATGAGCAGTTTGGAGTGGCATATTAGAGATGAGTGGAAGATGATTGTGATTGCCATAACCTGTTAAACCTGGGCACTGCATTGATCCTATGAGTGAACCGTTCTCATTGCTCCAAATGCACACAAGGAACGCAGATGAGTTCAAATGGAGTTTAAAAAAGTATATATATACTTAGGCGCTTCGCGCCTCGCCGGATCTTTTCTCTTTTCTACTGTGTAGAAAACGAGGATAATTTGCTATGCAATTCTTCGCCTGAAAAAATTTGTATATAAAAAAATGTTCAAGCCTGGCTGGGATTCGAACCCACGATGCGAAAAAAATTGATATTAAAAAACTTGGATATAAAAAAATTTTCAAGCCTGGCTGGGATTCGAACCCACGAACTCGCGCTTCGCGTCACGGACGATAGCAACGGCTGTACGTGAAAATCATCTTTAATTTCGTCCCGGACGTTACTTGAAAAATTATTGGGGGTCGGACTAAGAATTGCATAGCAATTAATATATATATCAGGATTATAGTAAGTTGAACGCTCTTTCCAAGGGTGTTCTTACTTTTGAGTGTACAGCGATTCTAAGGGGAGTTATGGTCGTTTTAATGTCATAAGGTACAAAACACGAATAAAATCTTTAAAAAATTGAAAAACTCGAAAAAAAGCGTAAAAAAAAAAAAAAAAAAAAATCTCTAGAAGGAACTTTCGATCTGACATGAGGTCTAGAATCGACCCCTTGACTTTCGTCCCTAAGTTTGGTGTAGACACCCTGTAAACGGTAGGTACCTACACTTTTTATATTCCTAACTATGATGAATATTCGTGTTTCTCATAATGTTCGTCCATTGCCCACCTATCTGGGTGTGAGGCTTTACTATATTGAAAAAGTTGTCGATCGTTTCGAGTCTTTATGAATAGTGAAAAAATTAAAGATAGTGCTTACTTACAGAGATACTTCATCTATTCGATTCATAATATTGTTTGATATTACGTATTTTATTTACTCAAGGATGCACTTGGTTATTAAAGCGTACTTTCAGGAGGAAATTTCAATTTTCCAGAAAACGCAACTTAAGGTTTAATTCTTTGGGGGCATCTATCTAATTTTATTATTGTGTTCATCTGTTTATTGACGTCATTGTTTTGTTAGTACTTTGGAAAAATTAATTACATAATAAATCCAATTATCAAAATGAAAATTTTAAAATTCATATGGATAGAAGAGAAAAGTTGATTGTTTCTTCAAAGCTTTCTAGAAGCCCAACTGCCCTTCTTTTTTACTGGAAGACGTGAATAGCGCAACAGTGTGTTCTCATGGATCAAGAGACGTGCTCAGTCCAAAATTTAAAAAAAAAAAAAAAAAAAAAAATGAATAAATTCATTCACCCCACCCCACCCCACTTATTAGTTTGAAAGTACTAATTCATTGTTTGAGTTAATTACTTAAATTCTTCATTTAAAGGCATTTCTTGGTCCATCCGACCATAATACAAAAAAAAAAGGCCTTTCTGTCCTTAAATTGGTTTTGCTCCCGAGTCTCCTAAAGGTAGCGGAAGCATTGTTTTCACTTTCAAGTTCGGTATGTATTATACCATTATGGACAACTTTGGTTCCGTGTCCATCAGTGTATGTGTGTGTGTGTGTTTGTGTCCGTCTGTCTGTCGTGTGTCCGTCAGTGTGTGTGTAACAAGTGTGTGTGTGTGTGTGTGTTTGTGTGTGATGTGTCTTGATGAAATTGTCAGGGAATGTGCGGGCTAGGGGGTAGACGGTCCTCTATCAGTTTCATCGTTCTTGACTCGATTCCTCACTCTGCGCATGCGAAAACGTAAATTCTACCAAGCATAATTTTTTCACGCCCTAGTCGTTCGATCTCGCTCAAATTCGGATGATAGTTGGGGGATGACAATTTGATCATCTTATATCAATTTCAACATGATTGTATCATTAATAACTATTGAGCATGCGCCAATATGAAATCCTTTTAACGACCTTAATTTCCACTGTTTTCATCCGATTTCGATGAAATTGTGAGAGAATGCGCGAGTTAGGTTGTAGATGGCCCCCTATCATTTTCATTGTTGCCAAATCAATTCGCAAACGTAAATTCCATCATGTTCCATCTTTTCACTCTCTAGACGTTCGAGATGGCTTCAATTTGGATGATAGTTGGAAGAAGATGATAGGTAAAAGAGGAAGCTAAGTGCCACACCCAATCTGGCAGACTTTTTTTTATTGTCTCCTTAATAAAAAATAGATAATAAAAAACCAATTTAAGGACAGAAAGCCCTTTTTTCTAAAGCCTTATTATAAAGAATAAAGCAATAAAGAATGTTGCACAATACTGTGAATCAGATACGTTCATGCAACTCATTTTGTTTCTGAAGAGAGCTGAAAGTCAGAATTGACTTGCAAAGGAGACAAATGATGATATACGATCACATATCGCACTCCTGGATGAACAAATGGGACAGCTATATAAGAGTTTCAACGAACTTCAGGAGAAAAAAACCAGTCAGGAGGCAAGATGTTGTGACAATCAGACGGATTGTCGTGATTATATTTCTTGTTGCAGCAGTTGCACCTTGATCATTTATTGAGCCAAGAGGTAGTCAGAAACGTGAGGGAGGAAGAGAACTCGATGGAAAACCCTAACAAGGTCTGCATTGGTTGGACCGTACGATCATAACAGTTTAGTCCATCGTCAGATGTCGTCCATTCTCTTGGGTACCTCCAGCTGATGAACAAGGACTGAAAATTATTGCAGGATTGCGATATGTGATGGCATCATTATTTGTCTCTTCTGTAAGTCCTCTCTACCGTTGTTCAGCTCTCTTCAGAACCATTATGAATTTGACGATACACGAACGTCCCTGATTGCCTGAGGAATGAAAACGCAAACGCTATCCCACTTTTTTCAACTTCGGAAAATCGAAGTTTCTTAACTGAAGCAATTGACGTTATGGGAGATGAAACGTTCAGGCTCCTAAATTTCACCACCAAAGGTACACTGAGTACATCTGAAAAAACGGTTTCCATCAACCCGGTGTGTTTTCTTCCCTAAGGGATAAACCTAAGGACGAGTACATACAACTTTAGAGTGCTTTGAAAGAGCTCTGCTTGATGTCTTATCAGGAAGTCAAGGAAGTCAAGGGGGGGGGGGTTCCCCGTGTAACATGATTTTACTCGTAGAATAAATCCCTCTACATTTGTCATGCATGAGAACATTGTTCTGAACTGACGAAAACCTGTCTTCCGTTTTGTACACATTTGGGCTGTCGCAGATCAGGGGAGGCGTAGATACCCAGTAAAGCTCCTTTGTGTACCCATTTGGGGAGGTGTTTTGCCTCTAATGTACCCAGTTGGATATCCCCCAGTGTGATCCACCGCGATTTAATGTCTGGTATCAAGGTGTAGGGTTTGGTGTGCTTACAGGTTGAAAATGTTATAAACTTACCTGTACTGAAGGCCGAAGTACCGCATTCCTTTCGTCTTACAGTAGGATAAGCATATATCTGGAGTCAACGAGCGCCGAAACTCCTTTGTAGATCCTTTCAATAGCCTATCATTAATAGAATTTTCCTTGAAGCAACCCAAGTAGTTGAGTCCATCGGTCCCTGTTCAAGTAAAAAATAAATAATTATAAATATCCTTAGTCAGTACTTAAGTAAGTAAAATAAAGAGTTAGGGTAATAATGATTACCTACTTACTTATTTTTTAGTTACCTACTCATTTACCTATTCATTATATTACCAATAATTTACCTGCCTGTAAACTATGTAAGCACGTGTAGGAATGTAGGTATTCCAATGACAACAATTTCAAGGTTTTTAACTCAGTAGGTCTGCACCATGGAGTTGAGCTACAAAAAACGCGGGTTGAACAGCAATATCTATTCTTCTGATTTCTTTATGAGATGTACTTGGCAAATGAAATAAAAATTTGAAAGGAAGAACACTGGGCGTTTATAGCTAATTATTATTCACATCTCGATAAATGAAAATATAAATCTTAATTTTCTAATTACACCTATGATTAGGTAAGCATCCAGTAAAATTTTAGCTCTTTAAAGTGACTCATTTGTGAATTTCCGGGTTCAAGTATGTAGGGGCAAGGATAGACTATAGTACATACGTTATTTTGGTGCAATAAGAGTGGCTGAGCTCAAAATTAAAGGATCCATTAGTTACGAAATATTCGTTCCCACATGTATGTCCCTCCCTCCTCTAGACCTTCTAATTCAATTTAATTTCAACTTTTCATGTAAAAGATATTAGTACAACCGTACCTATAAGTAAATAGTTTTGTTGCAAACTGTGAAAAAAGTGAATAGGCCCCTAAGATTTGTCAGGGGCTAGTTGTCACAGAAATAATGCAAGTATTTGTTCTTTGTTTACTGACATCGAGATAATGAGTAAATGTTGAATAAATCTCATGAATTAAAATCAGTAAAATAGAAGTAGGTAAGTACCTAGTTGAAGTTCGAACTTTGGATTATTAATGTCTGTTTTTACAAATGATAGAAATCATGATAGTTATCTTCCAATACATGCTATTTCAGAGCTTGCTGATCAATTTTAGTTTCGTGCCCGTCTGTCTGTGGTAAATCTGTGTCACGCCCAAAACTATACCAAGTCTGAGTCCGATTCCCATTGAATTTTCAGGGATTGTGCGGCCAGCCAGGGCCGACTTTACTACAAGCCGCGGCGTTCATGAGAAGATATGATGAGAGGTCGACGAAGTTGCACCCGCATGCGGGTTGCCATTTGGACGTGGGTGCCAACTTCATACGTGAAAAATAAGGATGCCACATAGGTAGCATTATATATATATATATATATATATATATATATATATATATATATATTTTTTTTTAAATACATTTTTCATAGTAAGCCACATATCAAGTAGGCAGCGGGGAAACTTTCTGAATAACACGGGTAGATAGTTAACTATTTCTTTATACTCAACCTACTCAAATTTAGAAACAATGTAATGTTATAATATTCGATAATTTACGAAAATTTGTTCATATGATCATGCTGCATGACTGACACTTTTTTCATATAACCTATTTTCATTTTAATTTTTTAACACTATTAACTGTTGATTATAATTCATTCACCTAAATCCTACAGTACCAACGTTATCAAAAGTCAACGTGAGTGAGGGAATATGTTCATATGAGAAAGTCTAGCCTTTAAATTTTATAAGGTGAATGAGCTTCTGCATTCGAAGTGATAAAACGCTTTGTGCTAATGAACCTGCTTTGGTATTCGATAGTATTTGTAAACTTAACTGTTAACAGTCCGGTCTCCAAACACATTTTAAAACTCGTTTCTGACTAAACTAGAGGGAGAGGTCAACAAAACCCGTCGGCCACTGGAAATTCCCGAAGCGCCTTGTTCTCGCAAGTCCAGACGGACTGGGTCTCCATTGTGAGCTCACTAGATGAGTAGGTAGGTAGGTAGGTAATTATTAATCTTCACGCAAGAATAATAAAGAGGACCGACCAAGAACATGCAAACCTGTTGATCGCATGGTCCGAAGTTTATTTTGTTTCCTCACTAATGAACATTAGTAGTAAGGAAGCATCAATCAATGGAATAAGGCAGTGCAAGGAAGTAAAAAGTTATTTGCGCTATCTAACAGTTATAACTCAACGAATTGGGATAAAATTCATAGAGCACCATTCTTAAACCCATAATCAACTACCTAAAAACGACAGCAATGGAAGGGGATCAATTTTTACCGAAATCACACCTATAGATCATAAGAAATAGACGTTATATAATTCAGGTTTGCGAGTGCGCACATGCTCACTATTTATAGAAGATAGTCGAGAAGCTAACACGCTCGATCACCACAAATTTCATCAAAATAGGACCAAAACTTAGTAAAGTTTTGACAGAAACAGACACGGAACCAACCAAAACTGATCAGCAATTTCTGAAATACGAAATGCCAGTGGAAATTTTGATTTTGGAGGGCAACCATATTTTCGACTTCTTCACTAAGCTTCCTTACCTCCGCTGCTAAGGAAGTGAAATGACTGAGATGTTCACCCTCTTCTACCATAGATGCCTACCATGGAAGAATCGAAAACATCGTTCTGGCTGCTGTAAAATTAACAGGGACCATTTATGTACATGTACATGGTGTTTTTTTCCTGTGTAAATTGGGCGTCCACTCATGAATCCGTTAATTAGGTGGTAAATAACAATACTGCCCCCTATTTACAAAACGGGAATCCTCCACTTCTTTTTTCTTACTTTAAAAATACGATTTGGAATGTTTAAACTCCCCTCTTCCCTCTTGAAACATCCCAAGCACGATTAATATTAATTGATTAAATGACATCAAGATTGGGCAGTTATAAATGAGGAACGAAGTGAGTCTCTACTTTTACTCGGTTTGTATTTGTCAGCGTGCGAGCGTGTTTGTGTGTGTTAGCCGCAATTTTGGAGCTATTATCAACGTGAAATTTAGTAGGTAGACTCTCTAAACATTCAGAACTAGCTGTATAGTTTTTGGTAACAATCCGACGACTGGAACTTGTTGCCTTCATATCAACCGAAAATCGAGTTTGGTGTCGTTTTCAACAGTTTTCGCTACACAGAATCGACTGAAACCACTATAAGAGCTTTAAAAGTTGTTCTTGATGACAAATCGACGCCATTTTCACTGAAAATCAGTCATTGTCAAATTATCAAAAATCGAGTTTGCAGGTCACACGCTACCTTTGATCCAACGGCGATGAAGTTGGTAGGTTGGTGAAGGCCGGAAAATTCATGAAGTTTTATATTCTACTCAATTAATTGACGAACGAGGTCTCTATTTTGACATTTGTCCGCGTGCGTGGGTGTGTATTCCGCGCTACAGGCCGCAATTTTCAGTACCTAATTGCCACAAGGCATTCGCAAAAGTGAAACCGATTTGAAGGTGACATTTTGAACTCAAGACAATCTCCTGTGAATTTCAACACTTTTGGTGCAGTAGATGCACAAATTTGCATTTAAGCACTCAATTTCCCGATCATCACACAACTTCGTTGAAAATTGAAGAGTAGTATGTAGCTGACCTCAAGATTGATGTAGCTGGTCAATCATTTGTTCATCAACATAATATTTTTGAATGAATATCCACCCTAAGAAGTTTGACACCTTTCGCACTCTCCTTCTACGAGCAATTTGTTTTACTAGGTAAGTTTCGAAGTTTCGTGCACTGGTGACATCGTACCTCCCGCCTGTTCGGGACCCCCCTACCCCGTAATCGTCTGCACGAAACTTCGTAGAAAGGAAACAACCAACTTATCGTGCGAGAGTGTGTTTGGTGTCAAAATTCTTGGAATTAAACTTATCTTTCATTGAAAAATTTGAAAAGTAGTTTTTTCACACCCATGGGTACGCTCATTGGCCACGCTATAACCAATAGACCCGTCCAACCGCTCTTCCTTGACTCTGTGAATAACGTGGCACCTACATAATATGTATGATATACCTACCTATAAATGTCAGAAACACAGTTCTATTTCTAGGATATTCTAGGAAATCATTTTCTATATTTTGTCGAGAGTGTTTTTGAAACTATGATGGATACAGAAATTTGGGAATTTGGGAAAATACATCTTTAGGTATTGATCGTTAAGGTGGGAATTTCTTAATTGAAAGCTAGTCTGTCTTAATGGGGCTGGTGATATGTTTTTCGAAACGAACGGATGTTATCAGTCTCTCTCAGTGGTCAACTAGGTATTTCTCTTCGTCATGAAATTAGGCCGATAATTGCAGCTACGATCATTGGAAAAAACCACAACCACTTACGAAATTGCACTAAACCATTAGTTACCTATTGCAATAAATTTTCAAAATTATTGCCCAGGAAATAAATCACTAACTTTACATAGATCCATCTAAAATAAGCACAGTTTGCCCGAACTAAATTTTTTTTCGCCCAAGGATTTTTGATATTTTTGGGTGTTTCCAGCCATTAGCAATCGATTTGCCCTCGTCACCAGACTGGAATAAATCAAGTCAGCTGAGTATCTGCAGCCAATTTCTTTGCTATTCAACCTATAAATCTGAAATTTGAAATGAAGACCTCTTGAAATCAATCCTGAAGTCTGAAGATTCCCAGATCAGCTGAGTGAGCTCCGAAGCTAATTTCTTTGCTATTCAACCTATGAAGCTGACATTTGAAATGGAAGCCTCTTGGAACATCTGCGAATGAATTAAGTACAAAGTCTGAAGCCCCCTAGATCAGCTGAGTGAAATCCGGAGTTGATTTCTTTCCTATTCAAGCTATGAAGCTAAAATTAGAAATGGAGAAAACCTTGGGACGTCTAGAAACGAATCATGAAGTTTAGAGCCCGCCAGACCAACTGAGTGAGAACCGGAGCTAAGCACCTACTTTGCTATTCAACCTATGAAGCTGAAATTTGTAATGGAGCGTGTTCTACGTTCCTCCAATTTTAGCCGAGGCTCCAGGTGAAAGCAAAAGGGTGTCCCCAGCGGAGTCATGGGGTAATGATTCAGTTTTTTGGGGTAATGAATGATGATGCAGTTTTTTTTTTCTCTTTTTTTTGCGGGTTTTCCTTGTCATTAGCAGCAAACTCTCTTAGCGTGAAACGTTTCCAAGAATATCATTATAGTTAATTAGTAGTATAAGGTTAACCCCTATAATTTACAGTTAGCCAGCAACGTTCAGACTGTGTATTAGGAAGACGGATGCATAATCTTAAAATTCGGGGTCAGATGAGACGCCGAAACTATTACGCCAAATATGATTAAATTTTAAGGGATTGTCTGCGATCCATGACTTCAATATTTGTAGGAATAGGATTGGATCGGATCTTCGTTATTGAGGTCAACATTTAGTTGCTATATCCTGCTCTACTTTGTTAAGGTGAACCGGGGCAAGTCCGTTATGGAGCAAGTGTGCCTCCTGCACATTATACTGATTCCCAAATAGTTTTAAGTAAAAGAACAATTTATTACATTAGATTACACGTACATGTACTTTAACGTCATGCGATATTTCTGTGCCCAAAACCTTCATTTTAAAGAAAACCAAAAAGTGAACCCACAACCCACCGAAATTCCCAAATCGAATCTCAGGTGAGTTCAGTTGATCCCAAACTTGCGTTCTAAATCCTTTTCTAATTTAACATAAAGTTATGATATTTCGTAATTGGATAGTTTGCTCTTTAATTCCAGTGGTTTTTTCTCGCTAGAAGCGCCAATAAGTTTACAAAATAAGGGAAATGCGCTCGCCCTGTCAAATCAACAGACGGGGGCAAGTGCGTTTCACCATGAGGTGCAAGTGCGTCCCCTCGAAATGTGCGGAAATCTGTCTGTTAGCGAATTTTCGTAAAAAATGGAGCTATTGTAATGGCCCACAAATTTTTAAAATAAAAATTTTTGACAAATTTATTCATTGAAATCTGTTTTTAGGCATTCTGAAACGATTCCTGAAGTTTGCGCTTTTTCAAACGAAATATATATGTGTGTGTGTGTGTGTGTGCGCGCGCGCATACACGACCACGTGTGTGTGTGTGTGTGTGATTCCCGTCCTTAGGATTGAGATAAAAATCCCGTTCTTGCGCCAAAAAATCAAGCTTCCCAAATGAAACGAAGAGTTTTTTGGCCAGCACTTTCTGAACTCATTAAATCGATCAAATTTTTTAAAAAGTTGCTCAAAAAAATCACTAAGCATACCTAAAAATGACCAAAAATTGTTAAATTTATAATTTTTAGCAGGATTTTAGTCAAATCAAAATTGTCAACGATCAATTAGAACATTAAAAACATCTTGCACTAAATTATGCTGAAAACGTACTTGAATTTCGTTAATATTTGCTGAAAAATCGATAACTCTCCTTAGGCTTGAGATAAAAATCCCGCTCTTGCGCAAAAAATCAAGCTTTTCAAATGAAAGGATGAGTTTGTTGGCCAGCTCTTTCTGAGCACATTAAATTGGTCGAATTTCAAAGAATGTGCTCAAAGCAGCACTTCAAAACGACTGAAGAATAGGTCCGATTCTCTCGATTGAACCGCTGCCTCTCCAATGGCACCAGTAGATGTGGTACAATTCATACCTTGCAGGCCATGTGACATGTAACCCATAATTAGCCTCCGATAGCCCAATCCGACGTCGACGTTGAATCCGAGGACGACGATTCGCTCGACGCGTCAACTGCGGGAAGGATCCCTCTCTAGATAGTTTTAATTTATTAGTATTTAATTTTATTTCAACATTTTAATTTCAAAGTTACCTACTTATAATGTACAATATTTTAAAGAGACGTTTCAATTCAAAAGAGTTTCATTTTCTTCAATACATTGCGTGTCTGATTATTTTTAAATTATAGGGTATACAAAACGCAAATGCCCCAGATCCAGGGGCAAGTGCGTTCGAGAGCTAAGCTCGGAAAATCGTGATTTATCGATGCATTAGTAGGGTTTTTTCACAAGTGGCTTATATGGATCGATTAGCCATGAATCGACGAACAGATTAATGAGAAAACATCGAACCAAACTTGGAAGAACATTATTATCATAACAATAGAAGTGGGATTAGTACTTTTTCGGGGCGCACTTGCCCCGGTTCATCTTAAACAAATCATGAAACTGTAGAGGTCTTAAATCATTGTAGAGGTTTTAAATCATGCCTGCCAGATTTTTCTAAAAATGCTGCAGCTTATTAACAAATTAATTTTATTACCAGCCGAATACTCGTACGTTGCACGGACCACATGTACGGGTCATTTTACCCGATGTACCTTGTCATTTTTACCCAGCAGTCCCAAAAAAAGGCTGCGATTCAAATTTCAGCAATCAACTTTCAACCAAGCGTCCCCTCAATATAACCAACTCAATTTAACCTTACGTTAAAACTATTCCCGACCAACATTGCTGCAGTTAATTAAAGCGTTTTGATTAAGTATCAATTTTTGAACATGTACCTTATGATTAAAAACTGCTTGGCTCTACCCACCAAAATCATTTTGGTATCGTTGAATTTGTTATTGAAAGTTCTTTACGCGTGAACCAACCCCTTCCACAATTGACGTGGAAAGTTCGAAGGATGTCCGGTTTTTAGCGAATTTGTAAATGAAAACGCGTTCTCGTCAGCTGGGTCTTTCTGGTCGAGAGAGAGAGGTTAATACCAAAACTCTTAGGATGGAATCTGCTTCCATTTAAAAATAGTGTAGGCACCTTTTTCATAAAAATGGGTATAGCTTATTTCATAGTGCCTGCCTATATGTTCTGTACCTCCTGGTCCTTCCAGGTTCTGGCCTTCTTCAACCCAATTTAACTACCAAATAGTTCGGTTATTAATTTATTTATTGTTGTTATTTTCTTCCTTTGTTTGGGGGGGTTCCCTGAAAGTTAAGGCTCTGGGGAAGTCATGGTCACCCACCAGTCCTCACCCAAGGACTGAAGTGCGGTCTTGTTCCCAATTCAACTTAAATTCATGAAGTCACTCTAGGGCAAAAGGTTCTCCCTCGGTTTCGAATAATACCTATTCCCAAATAACAGACCTTCTGTCAAATTATATATTTTTTACATTCATCAGCCTAAGGAGTTCATTTACCTATATCCTCTTTTGCTAATGTTTCGCTAATAGCCCATAACTCAACTTTCCCTTTAGCTCCGAGCGTTTGCCTCATTTTCAGCTTAGTATTACATTGTATTGCTTCAGCGTTTCCACCCAGCTACCTACCAAATTACCACAAGAATGTTTTGTTTTCAATGTGCAGGTACCTACCTACCTTCCTGCACTTTCGTCATCAACTAAGTATTTTACAAATTCGACAGTCACAAACACTCCAGCAGACTCTAATCGTTTCGAAAGCCTGTCCCTCAACTCTTGAAATGTTAGCAGGTAGGTATCATACATTTAAATTATTCGGCGAAGCTAAATTGAGGGTAATATTGTGAACCGTGATTGGTTGGCAATATGTACCTACGTCATCAATAAAGGGTATTGGATGATTGGAGGTGTCCAAAACAGTAGTGCTGAAATGTGAATGCCGTCATAGGGGAACGACCTTGCTCCTACGTCCGGTAGGAGGGAAACCTAAGCGCCGTTCACCTATGACGTCTATTCATTTTCTTTCTATCGATTTTTTGTCTAAACGGTTTGGAGTTTCCAGCTCAAACGTTGAAGTCAGTAGCAGCGTCAAGGGTTCGGAATCCGGTTCCTAGATTTTAAAACGCTGCGGATTATTACACAAAGGTTTATTATTTCTGTATTAGAAATTTCCCAACGCAGAGATCCCCCCAACGATGAGGATTTCCCTGATTGATTGATTTGATTGATTTTCTTTCAACGTAGAGTCTATGATGCATTATCGAAATATAGCTGGGCGATGTTACCTATCAAAAGAAAAAAAGATTAGTTGATAAACTTAGAAAATCATAGTTCTTGTGGTCAATTTTCTTTGTTTTTTAACCTCTACAACATTGGGACGTATACGGAAATTTCTTTAGCTCGCATATTTTGGGACCTATTCGGGAAAATCATAATTGAACGAAACTAAATCATATTAAGTTAAAATGCCGAAAATCTTGCATACAATTCTGCAAGACATTGAGACATTTTATGTATTCACTTCCCAATCTAATAGTGGTTGCAATCATGTTTACAAAATTAACTGAGAAGGATCACCTGTATGTAAACAATTATTATTCAGACAACCACGCTCGTACCTCAGATTGTTGGCCACGCACTGCGCAGTGGTTAACATAATACGGTTAGGTAAATCGAGAGCTTTCAAACGACTAGCGAACGATTTTTGTACGATGTTGAATGCATAAGATACAGTTCCGTAACAACGATTTGGTTGCAAGCAGACTTGCGTACGAGTCTGCAACACATTGGGACATTTTATGTCTTCAGTTGCAAACTCGTATGCAAGCTCTAATAGCCACTCAGCTGATCCGGACCCTCGGAATCGTCAAGCAAATGTCCTAAAGAGGCTATATACGAAATTACAGCTTCATAGAGTGTAAAGTATAGAAATAAGCTTCAAGAGCCACTCATCTGATCCGGACCCTGGGCATCGTCAAGAAAATGTCTCAAAGAGGCTACATACGACATTACAGCTTCCTAGAGTGTAAAGTATAGAAATTACCTATTAAAATGATTTAACCACCGTTTCACAAATCAAACCGTTCTCGCAATATTCGGATAAGCTCAATGAAATCATCAGAAATTAACAAGGGGTTGCAATCATGTTCACAATATTAATTATTGAGAATGATCACCTGAGTGTACACAATTATTCAAATAACATGCTCATAACTCAGCTTGTTGGCCACGCACTAATCAGTAGTTAACATAATATGGTTGGATAAATCGAGAGCTTTCGAACGAATGGTCAACGAATTTTCTGGTATGAAAAACGACGAAGTACCATTTCCCTAGCAACGATAAGGTTGTAAGCGGAAATCATCAGAAAACCAACCGTAACGCTTTTTTTGACGCTTTTCATTAACGCTTTTTGACATTTTGAAGTGTAAACTTCTATAGGCGCACCGCGTCGAAAAATTTAGCGGGGTGTGAATACGATTTTACCGTCACGTTTTTTTTCCGTCACGCTGTTTTGACAACCAAGCCGTTGCTGGGGAAATGAAACTTCTTTATTTTTCACCGGACAAAAATCGTTCTCCACTCGTTGGAAAGCTCTCGATTTATCACGCATTTCTTTCGTACTTGTTCTTCTATTCATGTCGTAGTTTTATATTTATTTATGTTATAAATGGATGTAGTAAACAATGCCGCTTGTTTTGTTGTCACTTGGTTGAGAAGTTAATCTTGCTTATAGTAATTGTAGACGCGCACCATAACAGAAAATTACCTACTTAGGTACTCTGTTCTAATTCCGATTTTTAAAACATTTATGTCGTAGTTTTAAATTTATTTACATTTACGAATTAGCGGGAAGAAAGCATGTTCCATGTTTTAGCATTTTAGCCGAAGGCTCAAGGCGGAAAGTTACCGAGGGTCCAGGGGCGGAGCCTGTCCACTTTTACTTTCCCAACTTCCCAACAGAGTGGAAAGAAATGCCCAAATCGTCATAGAAGTTTACACTTCTCCCGTGTGGTCTTTAGCACACCTGGTTATGTCTTTACTTTGGCATATGAACGAAAAAAGCGTCAAAAATACGTTAAAATAAAGCGTTACTGTTGGTTTTCTGATGATTTCCGTTTACAATAGAGTCGTTGCTAGGGAAATGGTACTTCTTCGTTTTTCATCCCACAAAATTCGTTGACCATTCGTTCGAGAGCTCTCGATTTATCCAACCATATTATGTTAACTACTGCTAAGTGCGTGGCCAACAAGCTGAGTTATGAGCATGGTTATTTGAATAATTGTGTACACTCAGGTGATCATTCTCAATAATTAATATTGTGAACATGATTGCAACCGCTTGTTAATTTCTGATGATTTCATTGAGCTGGTGTTTCGATGATTTGATTCATAGCAGGTGATCCGAATATTGCGAGAACGGTTTGATTTGTGAAACGGTTGTTAAATCATGTGAATATGTAATTTCTATAATTTACTCTCTAGGAAGCTGTAATTTCGTATGTAGCCTCTTTAGGACATTTACTTGACGATTCCCAGGGTCCGGATGAAATGAGTGGCTCTTATAGCTTGCATACGAGTCTGTAGCACATACGAGTCTGCATACCTAAAGACATAAAATGTCCCTATGTGTTGCAGACTCGTATGGAAGCGTTTTCCGTTTTTTATTTGGAATCTCAATGTACTTTTTTCGTTTATATGCCAAAGTAAAGACATGAAATGTCAAAATCAAAAGTAACACTTTTCGGTAACGTAACAAAACACTTTTCGATTCAAGTAAAGACATGAAATATCAAAATAAATAAGTAGTAATACGAAAAATAACCTTCAAAATGACTGTGATAGGTAGATTTAAAGAAAATATTGTCGCCGACCGAATTCGAACCCCAGATGCCCACGCATCAGGCACATAATATACGAGAATTCTCCTACTGGACTACCAAGCCTTGATTCAAATGTTAGCATCATCTGACACATAGGTGTGGACTCGATTATATTCCCTTTATCGTGGTAAACGAACGTAAAGCAATCCAGGTGGTCTCATTCGATTGATTGAACCTCTTTGTCCACAAACCACAAAAAATAAGCTTTTATTTCGAATGTTTTCGAGATTTAGAGTATTTAATATTTCAACTCTTATATACTACCCTGAAAGGGTGATGCCGATTTTACTGGTACGTCCCGGCTGATGTACGATTTTTGAGCCGAATTTCATAAAGTTTGGCCCCGATGTTTAGGAAAAAAGCTTCGTACGCCGGACGGAAGGATTGTTTTTATTCGATTTTTGGAATCTACGTATTTTGAAACGAAAACCAACATATTTTGAGGGAGGGGGGGGGGGGTATAACAATTTGTTTTCTTTGTCAACTACAAAGAATCATCGTTAAAAATAAAATAATGAACCAAAATAAGAAATGCCAATTCACGAACGTTGCCCATTTGTTTACGCGACTGAATTATCGTCCCAATTACTTTCGGGAGGTGAAATGAAGCGCTTTCTCCAAAACCGAAATTCCCATTCATATTTTGCATTTAATCCCGCTCTGAACCGTGGTTTGGAATCTGTCTGTTCGCTAACTCTTGTAAGGATTATCAGGGATTGAGCAGTTGATCAGTTCCCTATGATTTATTTTGCTGCTGGATCAATACAAGCATCTGCACAAACGCATACCTACGTAAAATCCTTTCAATGATCATAACTTCTATAGTTATTATATTCTAAATCCTCTCAAACACAATGATCTGCACTTACTTCAAGCATGTTATGGATATGAGAAAGCTCGGTGCCTTTTAGCTACCGTTCTTCGTTACGAATAAGAGAAATGTACCTATTATGTATGTGCTTATAATCTATAATGTATAATAGGCACATGAAATGTTGCCCAATATGTTGGCATATTCATTGGCGTACGTATTTATGTGCTTACATAATAGGTGCTACCTATGTGATTTGTTTGGATGAGCACATCCATAAACAGTAGCAATACATGTTTAATGAACTATTTTCGTGATTCTTATTTTGTTCGATCCTAATTTCAGTCTAGTTGTGCAACAAACCTTGGGAATTTTCTATTTGCTGTAGGGGTGATGAGTGGAGGTGGTAGTTACCAATTCTTTCAAGCGCTGCTCAAGCCACAATTCTCTCTCGACTGATCGCGATTATTTTGTTGTTCAATTGAGAATTCGGTATAGTTTTGGAATATATGTCCGGAGTTTCAAATTTCAATATGGAAGAAGTTGAATCGAGGGGGTAATACTGATACATCCTGATGACTGCACTATTCTCAACTGTTTTTCGAGATAATGTTTTTCAATTAGAATCAAATTTAACCAATAAATTATTCAATTATAAAATCCAATTTCGGGACCAAATTGTTGATTTCAAATCTAGGAACACATTTTTTTTTATATGAATGTTGTCAAGCTTTAGAAATCAATTAGTTAAGTAATTTTTCATTTAGTTCATCAACAAAGTAATATTTTCTTCATTTTATTGATTTTTGTATGTTTACATAAACATAACAACCAATAATCACGACACTTCCATTAGTAATGAGGATAATTAAGATTTACTACTGCAGACCAAATATAGGGACGTCCTTGTAATGCATGCATTACTTAAAATATGTTTTACGTTTGTCTTCACCCCACTTCATTTGACTGGACTATTAGTCAAACTTGGAATTGTAAATTTTTGTCCGATTTTTGAACGCCCCTTTATACCTTGCCTGAAGAGGAAATATTGAGTTCAAGAGAAAGAGCGTGAACAATTGGCGTAATTTTCGTTCAAATTTTAAAAGTTTCTTACGCCTGAAAGCCCTCAGGCCGGTTGTCAGATAAGGGATATAATTCTTGTCCAGGGGGTGGCTGCCTTCGATTCTAGTGGGTTAAGTCTTTTCTCTCTGATGAGGTAGGTACTAGTGGGAAAAATTGGATGGGCCCCCTAACTATGTGGGTTCATTCTGCTATTGTGTTCTTAATTACGGTTACCAAGGTACGAGTATATGTAGTCATCAACTGCAAAAGGGAGAAAGTGAAAGTCTCACAACTCAGGGGTTTTCGGATTGATAGGTTTCATACATTTCCACACAAGGGAGCGGCAGTACTGGTCTAGTTTAGACGTTTTCGGGAGCTAGCTCCAACGCATTTTTTTTCCGCCAATCTAGCTGGACAAAAGTTTAGAAAAATATTTTTTTCTAGTTTGAAGTTACCAGTGGAGGATCTTCATAGATAGTTGACAAGGTGAGAAACGAAGGAGGAAGAGCTCAGAAGTCGCAGAATGGTGTCATACCATGCATTGTTATGTAAAGATAAAACTCTAATCATCAAGGTAGGCGTAGTTATAGCTAAAATGGAAGATGGACGGAAACGTCCGGTGCCAGGATACGATTGCGGCGTTTCCCTTCCGTTGCCTGGCCCAGGCCGTCACAGGCCCTGATAAATTAGGAATATAAATTTCCGGTCCTGTTCCTGTCTAGTGTGCGAGTACCTTTAGGCGGACATTACTCAAAAAATGAAAGTTGCAAAACATCAAGACTGTAAGATTTGTCCATCGTCGGACACCTAACTAGAACGAACATCACACCAAATAAATGGGTTGATAAAACAACGAGTTTTTCAATGGATTTTCTCGCAGTTGGCTTTCTGGCAGTATTGTGAATAGTGTAAGAAAGCTGAGTAGGTAGGTAACTCCGTAACTCCAACTACGAATCAAAGTCATATATATATATATATATATATATATATATATATATATATATATATATATATATATATATATATATATATATATCATACATATGAAAAAGCGTTACACTCTAGAATTCTCATCAGAATGCCTCAAAACGGATTTCAATGAAGAAAATTGTCGAAAATTTTGATTTTAAAAATTTTGGAGCCATTGCTATAACTTTTTGTACGAAAATTCGCTAAAAGGTAATAGAAAACCTTTGTGTAGTATTAGGCCAGCCGTATATTGAACCCAGCCCATGCAGTCGTTACCCACGCGTGGGGAGGTTTGTGATCGCCGCTCAGTTTTCGTGAGTAGAGGGTCGGTGTTTTTCTACATTCCGAATGAATATTGGAAAGTTGGCCGCGCAATACTTCACTTCATTATAAGTAATTCTTTGTTGGTTTAACTTCATTACTTTAATATCTTATGTGGGGACCTATCTACAGCAAGATCATTCAATATTTATTTTATTTTAGTCTTCAGTTTTTTAATTTCTTTATCTAATTACTACCAGTGACCATACCGTCATACTGGTAACTAGGATTATTTAAACAATAAAAATTCATTCGCTTCTCAGATCTCGTTCGAATAATTTTTTTCTAATTTAAAAATCTATTTTATTCTAATTTAGTATCATTCTTCTGGTTCCTCAATTTTGATAGTTCTGCATTCCAAATCTAATCTAAATTTGTGTGGTATCTTTTCACAAAAGTTACTGGAGTGATACCCCACATCTTATATCACTTAAAGAGGTATATAACCAAATTTAAAGTTTAATAACTGGACTTATCTAAAAAAATAATAAACGAATAACACACTTTTTTTTTTTCTTTCTAAACTTACCATATCCTTTTTCGTAAAAAATAAAACTACTGCAAAGGCTCCAAAAATTTTAAAATTGTTATTTTCGAAAAGGTTCTTTATTGAAACCCGTTTTAAGACATTCTGCAACGAATAATAGAGTTTAACGCTTTTACACATGTATAAATATATTTTTTAGCACATTAAATTGGTCACATTTCAAAAAATGTTCTAAAAAATCACTAAAAATGGCTAAAAACTGTTGAATTTATTTATTTTATTTTTTTCAGTAGAATACTGCTCAAATAACGTTTGTTGACTATAAAATAGAACATTAAAAAATTAATTTACAAAAGTATCGAAAATCATTACTTAAAATGTATCAAGTATTAAAATGTGCGAAAAAATCGATAAAAACTTTTAAAAAGCTAAAAATCAAAAAATGGTGAGTAGGTAGCAGATTATTATTTAGGAATAAGTTTTTTTGCGATAAAATTATCAGTTAACAATTGCTTTGCACTCTTAAACGTTAGATAATATCTCACCTCTGCATTAATAGTTGCCATTAACAATACTATGATATTCGTCGTTACCATGTTTATTATTACAATTGCAGTTTCGAAAATATATTTGTACAATTCATAGGCAATTATAACTTGTCTTCGTTCACCAAGCTTCCCCTGTGTATTACTTTTAATTATAAAGCTCCAATTTCCGAACAATTTAGCATTATAGAATACAATATATGAAAATTCGCTCATACAATCATGCTGCATGACTGGAACTTTTCATGCACTTTCGTTAAACTGTATAAACAGTCCCACATTAGTTCATGCACTTCTTCAAAATGCGCCCTGCCAAGCCAAAAACTTCCTCTGAAATCGTTATCCGGAACTTCCGAGAACACATAGAATTCTCCACATATATATATTCCTCCTGGCTAAATAAGAATTCCTCGCACTTTTCTTTCTTTAAACCGACGAAAATAAAACCATTTGTTCTTCAGTCTCTGATTCTGAGTCCAAATCGACATCGGGGAACGTGGGGGTGCCCCCTACTGGGTTCTATATGGGGTGGAGTGGGTTGCTCGTGGGCTGGGTTCATATGCGGTGAGGGGGGTGGGGTGGGGGCTTATGTTGCTTTTTTTATCCATGGATTTTGTTCTGATATGGGGTTCGATTTTCTCACTGGTGGAGTGATAATTTCACACAGATTAAACGAGAGGAATGTTTACCTTTTCAATTAAGTGTGCCTACCTCCCATTAGGTATTTTTCCCATGCCAATAGCTTCATTTTCTACATAATAGATCTACTGGCTCTCTATATAGGAAATGAAACTATTGGAATGACTATTGAGGCGAATCTTTTCACCAATAAACTCAAATTTGTGGTTGCGTTCCGCGATAGAAAGTTGGTAGGAGGTACCTACCTATATCTACATCCATATAGTTGCAAAATTGTTCTTAACTATTTTAACGGGTTTGATGGCAAATTCCCACCTTTCGCATGTTCATGTGATCGCACGTTTACCTGCTTTCCGGGTGGAAGAATCCACAAGGATTGTCCTTGAAGATTCCTTGAACTTGAAAACGATTTTTGGTAAAGCTCGCACGAAGCTGTATTACTTGACCAAGTCAGCAGATCTTATTTATACGGTCATAAGGAGTTCTACAATAATCTACCTAACCTTCTTCTAAATAATTATCAACAGAGGATAATAATCTTGTTATTCCGACGTAGTCCTATTGGAATGTGGGAATGACTCTTCCCTTCTCAACCTTATCTGTACGTAGTAATATATTATAGAAAACAAACAGATTGTTATTCGTTTTTGGAACCCAATTTCACTATCTGAGTACGGACGAAATCATCGAGTTGAACGATTACCGTAGCTGACTGTAAAACAATAATAAAGTATGTAACAACTCACCAACGAGACCGAACACGATTAGCGCGAGGACAACACTACACTTCTCGAACCATTCGGGATTCATATCTTCGGCACTACTGAAGGAAAACACTCCGAGGAGAATCGTTTTATAAATGTTTAGCTCCTTTGAGGAACAAATTAAGCGACCTTTATGAGCTCCCACGACGACCCCGCTACCTAGCGAGAAAAAGTGTGAAACTCCTTACGGAGAAGTAACAGAGTTCAGCCTGTGTGTATGAATCTTATACGGAAATTCATATAGTAAACCACGTTTCAGCATTGTGCAGTCGGGGCGATCCCCAAAGAACACTTTTTCATAAATACTGTACTAAAAGACGATATCACTCCTTAAGATCTAGATGAAAAATCTGTTCTCTCGCCAAAAAATCAAGCATTTCGAAAGAAAACATGAAATTTAATTTCAAAATGTATGTACCTACTAAATATTTATAAAAATGTGCAAATCACACCTTCTTGGTAACGAAGTATACTGATAACTTGAAATCAATTGTATACTTATTCAATAATACTTAAATTTTGCAGCCCACGGGCCACAGCAGGCTGAGACTGTGTGTGGGTGGACAATATTGTTTTATTCACTTAAAACTATAATATACCTATTATCTTGATAGTTGGAAGCTATGTGTAGGTACCTACGTTTTACATGAAAACTGCTAGGTAGTATGTCATTCATTTTTATTAACATTAAGGTAGGGTGGTAATACCCAGTTGAATTTAATCAAGGTGCAATCCAATGACTGGGAGAGGGGGTTTATCGCAAGGAAAACGCAAGATTTCGAGGTTGACCTAATGAGATTGACCAATCTTCAAGTTTTTGCTTATCAGTTTCTTTTTAGGGTGACTAACTGAATTCTCTGCCTGGTTATTTGACTGTATATACCAAGCAGGTAGTTTGTTGAATAAATCCGCTCCAGGATTAAATAATATTCTCCTCTGAAGAAATGTGTGGGCTGAATGGGTTCTGAGAGCAGCAATTTTTCTAGGTATACAAAAATGTGAAATTAATATATTTTACCCAAATTTATATATTGCATTTATAGATATATATATATATATATATATATATATATTTATATATATATATATATATATATGGTAAAAGGAGCTGAAAATGGTTAAAACCCTGGACATTTGTTTCAATTTCACAGTATAATTTATACGCAAATACTCAAATTTCAGTGAAAACGTGCTCAAAAACCGCTAAATTTTGAAAAAACACTTGGTTTGAAAAATTCGTTGACTTGTCTTATGGTTAAAATTTCGCGTTACGAAAAAAATGTAACGTTTTCTGACGGTGATAAATTATTTTCCTAATTTCCCAACGATGGTGAAATGTCAAGCGGAGCAGCTCAGGGGCAGGTAGAAAGATGTGCAACATGAGAAACAACCCTGATCAGCTGAGTGAGCTGTGTCAGTGTCGCTAATTTCTCTCCTAATCATCCTCTGATGTTATGATTTGAGACGGAGTCTCTAGAACATCTAGAATGTAAGTTGAGTTACAACGTGAGGAATCACCTTGGTCAGCCGCGTGATTTGAAAAACATTTCTGTGTTTATTATTAATAACATTTCACGTTTCTGACGTACGGCATATTAATAATTCTATTTTTTCTCAAAAGCGAATGATTTTCGTACCTAATATCCGTACTATCTCCAATGAAAATTTCAGAATTAACATTTGGTACCTACCTTGGTACCCTACCTACTTGAACTATACTAGATTGTACAAATTGTATCATTTGCATTTATCATCATACGAAAATCGTTAGCCAGTAGGTACCTACTTGGAAAGCACACGATTTACCAAACCGAATTATGTTAACCACTGCGCAGTGCGTGGTCAACAATCTGAGGTATGAGCGTGGTGGTCTGATTAGGTAGGTACCTCATTGTTTACATGCAAGTGATCCTTCTCAGTTAATTTTGTAAACATGATTGCAACCTCTATTAGAATGGAAAGAAACTTGGAAGTTGAAATTTGAAAGGACTCTCTGGGACGATTGAAATGATGGGCTCTTTCCTAATCAGCTGAGTGACCCAAATTCTCTCCTGTTCTCCCAAGAAACATGTTCCTTGCTCTGTCAAGATTTAGTGTTTCCACTCGAAATGCATAGCTTCGCACATACTAAAGGAAGATGAAAACCTAATGTCTCCGAATCTTGTAACCCTCAAGACTTTCCTGTCTAAGGGACCAAAGTACTTACCTGGTAACTACCTACATATATTACAAATTATAATTTCCAACCAGCTTTTATAAGTTTTTTCAAAGGTGATGCAGAATAGAAGACCAAGTGGGAACCACTTGACGTCTCTGTGAATATTGTAAGACTATTAATCTAACATTTCACTACCTACTTTAGTATATTACGAGTATATTACAGGGTGGTCCGTAATAAACGGACACATTTTAAAATCCTGTAACATTCACAAATTCGATCGTAGGGATTAAAAAATAAGCAGAACGTGTAGAGAAAATCAGTAAGTTTTATTCACAATCGAAAAATCGGAAAAAAATATCAAGTTTTAAAAATTATGTCATTTAAATGACGACCCTGTTTGGTAACGCACAGTTCAAGACGGTCCTTGAAGTTCTGCATCACTCTTTGCACCATATCTTATGGTATTTCCGCGATTTCTCGTCTTATTGACTGCTTCAATACTTGAATGGTTCGTGGTTTGTCCTCGTACACTTTAAATTTCAGGTGGCGTTTTGAGAACGATTTTTCCCGGGCGCGTGATCTCTCGGCATGGGGATGTTCCCTGGCCTCCGCGTTCCCCAGACCTCACCCCCTGTGACTTTTTTGTATGGGGCCACCTGAATTCTAAAGTGTACGTGGACAAACCACGAACCATTCAAGCATTGAAGCAGTCAATAAGACGAGAAATCGCGGAAATTCCGGAAGATATGGTGCAAAGAGTGATGTAGAACTTCAAGGACCGTCTTGAACTATGCGTTACCAAACAGGGTCGTCATTTAAATGACATAATTTTTAAAACTTGATATTTTTTTCCGATTTTTCGATTGTGAATAAAACTTACTGATTTTCTCTACACGTTCTGCCTATTTTTTAATCCCTACGATCGAAATTGTGAATCTTACAGGATTTTAAAATGTGTCCGTTTATTACGAACCACCCTGTATAATGACGTTGCTTAGGCTGTCCGTCCAGTGGACGCGATTTCGCGCGAAGAGGCGAAAAGAGGAGAAATTGCGCGAACGGTTCGCCTCCCTTCAAACACACAGCCCTTCAAGTAAGAGCCCGTCCACTGCAAGCGCTGCGGTTGAGCGAAGTGGGGCGAAAAGGGGTGAACGCGACGAGAATTAAACCAGTTTGTTTTTCAACGCGTCAACAAGCGAAATAGATGCCGAAAAATAGGAGAGAATTTAGCTAAGTCAGCTGATCTGGTAGGAACCCGTCATTGCATTGGTCTCATAATGCCCTAGAGAGGCAACCTGTCAAATTTCATATCCCTAGAGTGAATAAAATGAGCATATATCGCTCACTCAGCTGATCAGGAAAGAGCCCATCATTTTATTCGTTTCTCGATGTCCCAGAGAGGCTCTCTCTCAAATTTCATAATCCTTGAGTGAATAGGAGAGAATTTAGCTAAGTCAGATTATCAGGAAAGAGCCCATCATTTTATTAGTTTCTCCTTGTCCCAGAGAGGCTCTCTATCAAATTTCAAATTCCCAGGGTGAATAGGAGAGAATTAAGCTTAGACAGCTAAACAGGAAAGAGCAACTTTATTCGTTTCTAGATGTACCAGCGAGGCTCCCTTTCAAATTTCATATTCCTAGACTGATAGGAGAGAATTTAGCTAAGTCAGCTGATCTGGTTGGAACCTGTTATTGCATTCGCCTCTTAATGTCCTAGAAAAGCACCTTGTCGAATTTCACATTCCTATGATGAAAAGGAGAGAATTTAGCTCACTCAGCTGGTCAAAAAAGCGCCTGTCTTTTTATTCGTCTCTTGATGCCCCAGAGGCTTCAAATTTTAACTCCCTCGCGTGAACAGGAGAGGATGTTTAGCTCTCTTGTTTCGGGAAACAAATTGGTCTCTTTTTTTTTTCGCAATAGGTACCAAGGTCCAACGCATACATTTGCCGCATTCTCGATAACATTTCGAACTACTAATTACCTACGGTAGAAAGGAAATTAGTGGAAAACGGTCGAAGTGGACTGGATTCGCGCTGTTGATTCGCCTCCAATGGACGGGGTCAGTTCGCGCGAAGAGGCAAAGGGAGCGAACTAGGTGATTTCGCCTCTTCGCTCGAAATCGCGTTTACTGGACGGACAGCCTTAGAAATCTAGATGGGAGATGATGGTACCTACCTCTTCAATTTGGATTGCGTGAGCGCTTATGCGACCTACTTCTCGATTTCCGATTTAAGTAAAATCAATTTTTTCTCGGCTATCGTTGACTATGTTTTCAAGTCGGTATTATATAACTATTATTGTCAAGTTCATTATTTTGTAAGTACCTAACTAGTGTTAAAAAACACTGCAAATTATTACACAAAGGTTTATATTTTTGTATGGACTGCCCTCCTGAGCAGAGCAATTAATAATTATTAAACATTGCAATTATACATTATCCTAATCTTAAATCTAAATCAAATCTCAAATATCGACGTACGGCGCACAGTAATGGTTATAAGTATATACCTATACCGGGTGTTTCAGAAGAAATGGTCCACCCTCCCGCATTTCTTTATTTAATTGCGTAAAAAATTTATATTTTTTGTGAGGAATTCAGGAAACATACTTTTGCACCGACCACCTGAGCGAAATTGCGCGCAATAGACACTAACTTCAGTTTTTCAATTAGGAACCTACCTTTTTTTATTGCAGATTCGGATTCTACGTCAAATTACATGCATTTATTTCCATGAATTATTATTTAGTTACTCAATGAATATATTTATTATCGTGTTTACATTAACAATGATATATATTCTAATGTATATATTTATTTTAAATTAAAAATGGATTTATTTCTTTATTTTTCAAATGTACTAATTCATTTATTATGCTAATATATTCGGAGAGTCGAAAAACAAACGACTCTAAGCACGAGGGTTTCTCTTTAAAACTCGATAGCCGTTAGCCTTGCATACCTACCTATATCTATCAATTCTAAATTCAGCCTCATTTAGAATTGATACATTTAGAAACGATACAGAATAGATTTAGAACTAGTACAGAAGTTGAGAGAAGTTTCGTTCGCAAAAATAGAGGCACGGTTTCGAACAACATTTGTTTCTTGGTCAACTGTGTAGGCCTGGTGGATCAGGCCTTGGCTACCCTCTCCCGCTCGCGCTACGCGTCCCAGGGCAAGGCCCACGAAGCACCGGCCGGAGGCGGCGGAGTACACGTCACGTCAGGTAGAGCGGTGGAGTGGCCCACCTCATTCCAGTCTAGTCGTTTCACCCGTTCGTTCGTCGTTTCATCCCCACACTATTAGGATCGATTTCTCTGGCGACAAACACGGTACCGCCACTATCTGGTACCGACCGGAAGCACTCTCGACAGAAGGTCTCGACAGAATTCCTCAGGGCCCCGACGGCGTGGAGGTAACGTTCTCACACTTCTATTCTATTGTCCAATAGGTATTAGGTAGGGTGTGGAAACACTTTGTGAAATGAACACATATAAACAATAGTAACATAAAGTCAGTAGTGAAACAGTTCAGAGTAACGGAGAGTAATAAGTTAGTAATAAGAGTAAAGTTGTTGTTTGTTGAGCATAACGTTTAGAGTAATATAGTAAGATTGAGATTGAACACAGAGTAACGGTCCGTAACGCTAAGTAATAGCAGTAATATTGAAGTGTAACAGAGTAACATTGCGTAACGTTTTTCCATAAATCTTGAAACCTAATAGTGAACCAAGTCGACACAGTAAAATCGTAACGAGTCGTAACGAAGAATCTATTTTGCCAAGTTTGCATCTCAGTACATCATTACACGTTTTGATAAGTGTTCCTAAGTCGCCATACTACTTATATATCTGTGTGCCACCTATTGCTTCATTATATTGACACGTTTCAACACATAGTCTTGTTCCTTCACTCTACCCTGTTTCTCCTGGTATTTATATTATTGCAGTAGTAAAGGAAAGGAACCTTCAGTTTACGAGTGATATCATTGAACGCCCATCAGGCACAGTAACGTAACGAGCCTTCAGCTCGATAGCATTCTATCCATTACTAATAAGGTAGTAATCCATTAGTAATACTTATATATAACACGTTCAAGTGAACGTGCATGGTTTGATCTCTACACATTCCCGCTATATCAAGGGCTCAGGCTTGCTTTTGGTGGCAGCATCTCTACTGGGCACTAGCGCGGACGACACAACACCCCAAAAAGTTAACGTGCTACTTGGTCACCCTTGAATATTATTCTTAATATTTAACCATAGTAACGTCACGTCACATTCCTTGTTAGTTGCTCATCTACCATTCCTTCCCTGTAATCCCACATATTACAGTTACGAAGGTTCATCATTGAAAATAATAGACGAAAATGTTTAAGAGGAACTTTCGTTCAGTCATGAGCTCTACAATCGATCCCGAAAATTGAGCTTGTACAAACTGGCTTTCTTTGCATACCTACCTACTAGTATTTCAATCAATTCTAAATAAATACAGCTTCACTGCGTTTGGCTATTAGTTGATAGCGACTCCCAGCTAAAACCTACTATTGGAGTTCACTTGTCCTGACGTCAGACCTGTAAGACCATTGTGCTATAGTGATCCTAATTACGGTACCTAGCTCAGGTATAAGGAGCTAGGTCGCCTGCACCGATATAGAATGTGGTGAGCACACATTTCGAGTTGAGAGGTTTCTCACATTCCCGCGCAACCGTAACAGTGGCAGCGCTGGGGTAGCTACAACAGGAACTTGAGGGCTTTATCGTATCGTTCACACATCTCACTTTAGAAAATAACGATTAAAAAACTATTACCGATAAAAACAACTATCTAAGTAAGAGCAACTGTGTAGGTCAATATATAAAACTTATGCAAGTAGGTATATCACATGAAAACTAGGAAAATAAACTAGGACATCTTCGGTTTAGTTTGGTGACTCTTCTTGGTGGCTGTGATTTCTCGTGAGACCATTTCGTCAATGGGACATCTTCAAGACTTCAACAAACGAAACGAAGTTTATTCACGAAGTTAGGTTTCTGTTACGGTTATAAGTTTTGAACGATCCTCAGTGCGATCCGAATCACGATCACAACGCCACCAAGACCATTCGGCTAAGCTCAGTTCCGAACTAGTTCTATACCCTCCTCTTTCAGAACGCGGTTCCGTCCAAAATCGGTTCGTAATCGTTGGCCGAACGAACCTATGGTCACCCAATGGGGTTCATTGTATTGAAAAACTATGTAATTCATAGTGTCTCTAAAGTAAAAACCATGAACCTAGGAGTGGAATTCCCCTTCTAGGTTCATGGTAAAAACAGTGCTTGTGCTACTATTTTTGTGCATTTTGTGTTTAAAACTTTTTAATAAAAATTTGGTGTTTCTTCTGTGCGCATTCATTAGTTATCATTTTAATAAAGGGCAAAATCTCTCCAGTTATTAGACTCAAAATAATTTAGTCACTAAAAATGTATTTTTACAATGTCTTTTTAAAGCTAAACCCTACCTAATGTGTCAGTGTTACCTTAGCTCATATGGAAGATCAGCGTGACTTCTCACATGATGCCCATCATCTCTCCCCCCTTGGTTTGGTTGACACATCTTCTACGTCTATGGAAAGATCCATGCTTAGGAGGTCCCTTCATGAGGCTGTCAGGCCAACTAAATAAAGAGTAGGAGAAGAATGTGGTTGTGTGATGGTTGTCTCCCTCTCTCTGTCATTTAAACTCGGATATCCTTGAAGTTTTTCGTTTTACATAATTCTGTTATTTTTTTTCTGTTAAATTTATCTCATTTTGTTTGTGTTCTGTCGACATTATAATACTCATCATTGTGTGTGTATGTGAAAATTCTGCGCCCCTGGAAAATATAAAATTGTGTTGAAAATCGACATGGAAACTATATTGAGGTAAGCTAAATACAAATGGTCCCTTCCCTCAAGCGGTTATTTTCCTGCGACCATGTACCGGGATAAAATGAATAGTAAAATCTCAAAACTGGAGGTAGTCATGATACTAAAAATTCTATGTTTGGTCTTTTGGAGATCAATCACAGGAAGTAAGTAGGTACTAGTATTAAAGTGTAGTGGGTCAACAAGCTATTTAAATTCTGCACTCCGGGGGGCCCATGTGCTCTTATCTCGACGCACCTTTGGAAGATGCTGATATCAGTAAATTTTTTTTCCCCACCTACCTACCTACCACAAAATAAAAAAGTTTTTTGTATATTGATCATACAGTTCTTATTTTTCATGGTCAATTCAAGTGTATTGGTATGGTTGGAAGTGATAAATTAAGTATAAAATTACTAATTGATAAATGATTATAAATAATGAAGATAACGGGATTAATAAAATATATTACAATTTAAAGAAGACATGATTCAAAGCCAATGAAATATCCACTCCACCAATGTAAATGTGGTCAAACCGGTTAACCGGTCAAAAACAAATTTACCTGGGATTTTTTCCCCTCTTCCTTAATTGACTTCAATCAGAGTTTTATCTAAAAAAAAAAAAATTGAAAATTTTCAAAATTTGAGAATTTTAGAAATTGGGTAACTCGGGTAATAAGTCATGGATCTGTTGAAGGAACGTCTGTTACCCGTGAAATGCAGAAATTATTGTGAACCTAGGATATATTTTTGGAAATAAACTAGTGGACCCCTGCTGTTCCGCAGCGTTTCATGCAAAATGACCGCATAAAAGTAGCAAAATTAAGCCCCGACTGATCAGGAAAGAGCCCATGATTTCAATCTTCTCTTATTCCATGTAGAGTCGCCAAATTTTATTTGAGTCGTTTTTTGCTTTAAAATTGGTTTGAACAAATTTCTTTCCACTGAAATTTCTCAAATTTCATCAATACAATTTAAACTATTATAAATACGAGGTAGTAGGTATGTAATTTAGTAAAATTCTCTCATTCGATCGAATGCTGCATGACTGGAACTTACAATCAGAAACGACCGATGAATTTTGTGTATATATAGGTACATACATACGACATTAAAATCTAGGATTGTGTTCTGTGATTTATGAAACGGATTTTTCGGGTCCCCGACCCTTCAAACCCACTTTTAAAATTTCAAAGCCATCTAAATAGCTCATTTTTTCTTTGAAAATTCGCTAAAAATCGTGTAAGCCTCATTTTTTAAAATTATATTCTAGTACAGAACAGTACTGTCTTCGAAATCAGGTTGAAAATCAATACTAGTAAACCAAATATTAATATTGAATGCCAATACCTTAAACCTCTTAATCCCCCCCACTCGTAGACGTGCATAGACGTGCCGTTCGGCCGTGCATAGCGTGGACAGAGAAACATACTAGCGGAGTTTCATTTTTATTAATAGATTAGATAGGTATTCGATTAATCCAAAGTCTGAAGGTACTGAAATTTCAATAATTTTTTAAATTATTCCGGTGCTCTAATTAGAATACCCATTTTGGAACTGATCAAAATACGACTCAGCGAAACTCAAATCTGGACGAGATCTTAACATAATTTACATAAGAATTCTTAACAACTCGTTGTATTGTAGATCACCTGATATACACTACTATCGACTTGTGTTAGACTTGATTTAGGCTGCATAGATACTCCCACAGTTTTTGAAAATTTCTCCATGAATTTTAGAACCAAATCCCTCTGATTTATAAGAACACTATTGTCCTTATTTTCAACAATTTCAAAATCAATAAAAACAATTTTTTTCATCAAACGTATTCATATCAAATCTAATAAAAAGATGGGTTTTTTCACTTCGCTACCTTCCTTCATCACTTATAGTGCTCCATACATTTCCCGCGCCGATGTCTTCTCGTACACCGCGTCTAGGATGCAGTAATCAACACATTTAACTGCAATATCTCAAGCCTCGAGATCAATTTTTTGTAGTCTATTTCTTTCATTGCCTCAGGTTTTGAGATAAAGGGTGGCTTCCAGCACACCGTGACGTTTCAAAGCCATCTTCAGGCGGTAAGACCATCACGTGAAATTCGTGCATTCGATAAAAAGACCAGTGAAGGTACACACACACACTCATTCCCATTTTACGTTTCCGCACCCTACCTAGTACGTTCTCCAACTCCCTAGTTTTCGGAGTTTTCCTTTTCGGGGATCCTGCCACTAACAAACCGAAATTGACGCCAAATATAAACCACTGCATTGAGCTCACAACCTTTTAGGCAAAATTAAGCAAAATATTTCATTTCGGTTCCGAAAATTGGATTTATTGACAATGAAGTGAGTCTTTACTTTGACTCGGCTAGCATTGTCAGCGTGCGTGCGTGTGAGTTATGCACTACAGACCGCAATTTTGGAGCAATCAACTTGAGATTTGGTAGGTGGACTCATTAAACATCCAGAATTGGCTTTATAGTTTTTGGTGACGATCCTACGGCTGGAACTTGTCGTAGGTGACAACGAGCGTCGTCAAATCATCCGAAAATTGAGTTCGATATCGTTTCATAAGGTTTGTTCGCAGTGACTGACCATCAAACCTGTAAGAAATGGTTGGAAACGCGTTTGGGGCGTTCGCAGTGTCCATTTGAGGAAATCTATGACTGTATAGCATCCATAGTGGTCCGTTCGCAGTGACCACCAAACCAGTTTGAAACGCGTTGTGGATCGGTTAGACCGGTCAGAGAAATTTCTGCTGACCGATCTGACGGTTTGTCCCCCACGAGACGTTCCAAACCCGACGCGAGCACCTCCCACTCCAACATGTTCCTCCCTACAAAGCAAACCGCTCAGCGGAGCCAACCTTCGTAAATATCCGTAACTGCAGGGAGTTATGGTCAAATGTACAAACAAATAATAGCGAATCGAACTTTAACGCCAGTATTTTAAAGCTATTTTTCATATCTTTCAGATTGACTTAAGACATTAGGATCATGATTTTAAAAGTTTCAGTCAAGCAGCATGAACTTCCGAGTTAATTCTAATTCATATTCATTTATGAAGGTATACCTTAATAAATCATGACTTTTTCAGCAAGCACCTTATAAGTTCAAATTTAAATACTTTCATGCAGCTAATCTGTGTGAAGGAACATTCAGCTCTCTTGCATTACAACTTGCATGATCTTATCACCCGTTTATTGGCCAGACTAAACAGTATTTCGAGTATATTCGAGCTTTTCAAGTGTGCTGAATCCGAATCTGGGGTCAAAAGTGTGAAATTCCAACACTTGAAAGACCCCATTAAATTATTAAAGAAAATTTTTTTCACGAATTTTTCGCCATTTCTCGAGTTCATTAAAGCAACTTTTTACGTTAACATTTTTAACTATATAATTTATTGCTATCTTCAACCTTTTGATTCATTGTATCTGAACACATATTTCAAATGGAGTAGGGAAAATAAAATTGATGCAAAATGACAAATTAATAGAACAATATAGCTTTTATTTTATTATGTAGGAGGAACAATAAATTACCACCACTCATTTTCCATGTGACTTAGAGACTGACTTAGAAGCGAGAGTGACATAAAAAAGAGTCAAGTAAAATCACAGTAAACGAGTAATAAAACTCAAGAAATTTTCTGAACATAAAAAAATTCGTTGTTTGTCGAGTTAACTTTGTCCGAACCATGCCAAGATTTATATGCCGGCGAAGATTGAATTTCCTCTTCGTTTGGTAGGTATGTGCAATGGCAACAAAATAGCATGTTGCAATGGAGGAACGTACATGCGGAGGAACATATAATAAAAGTAATTTAAACTACATATATAACATATAATTAAAAGTACATATAAACTTAACACCCATGTCAAAGTACTGCAATCTATATAGAACCTAAGCAATAAGATAAGTGATAAGACGAGTCAGCAGTTCGGTTGTTACCCAGCGGGGAACAAACGGAGGGGAAAAGGCAGTTGGGTGGGAGGTGCTCGCGTCGGGTTTGGAACGTCTCGTTTTGTCCCCCACTACACCGCTACTCGAAGTAGCCAATCAAATCATTCCACTGTGAGATGGATGGGTAGCGGGAGCTCAGCGAGCTAAGAGGTGATAACATAAGCCAGCCGAACGAGATGAGATAGGTAGCTGTCGGACATCTGCATGTCGTGCACTGTTATCTAAGTTATACCTTTGCATTTACCTTCCTTTTACTTCTACGGTTATTTATTGAAAGTTTCCTACTCTGAGTTGTGTGATATGGAAAATCTTATTGGTGACAACGACGTAGATGGGAATCTTCGTCTGAATAGCAACAATATACAAAATCAAACAGTGAAATGTTATTACTCAATCTCAACTGAAGAGTTATTTTTAAAGCTATTAACATTAAAAATTAAGAACGACGGTCGGCTTCGAGATCGATTTTAATTCTTCCCGCGAGATAAACACCACATTCTCCCACAAAATCATCAGCTGGAGGGAAGAAAAGATTGTGCATGAATTTCTTATTCCTGTTTGAAGGTTTGTTCCCAATGAATATTTTTTATTTTTCAAACTGTTTGTTGTCTTACGGTTCAGGTTCCTTATTCATACATGAAATGTTTACCTATTCAAAGGATGGCGCGAGCCCACCAAGCAGGTTACAGCTGTTGGAGGCTATGCGACGGTTAACTTTAGTCAAACCCGTTCGCAGTGCGGATTTGGTTACAAACGGTTTGAAATGAGCTTCGTTCTCAGTGCGCGTTCTAACAGTTCTCGAACTCATGAGAACTGGGACGGGGAGTCCCGGGGAGTTCCGGAACTTGTGGAACCGCGTTCTGCACTGCGGACGATTTCAGAACTTGGAAGTGGAATAACCTGTGTTGTTGTAACCTCACTCAACTCGTGTTACCTTCCAGTGCTCCCTTTTTCGAATATTTGTCATTCCAGAAGATAACTACTATCCTTAGGATTGAGATAAAAATCCCTTTATTACTGAAATTTCATTATTATTTGCTGAAAATCGATAAAAGCTCCCGAAAAAAGCTGAAATTTCCAAATCTTTTTTGAGTCGCAGATTATTATTTAGATCGAATTTTGTTGCCATAAAGTTGGTTATTACGATTTCAAAGTGTTCTAATTTCAAAACTATGTACCTAACGTAATATAGGTACTAAGATAATTTACGAGAATTCGCTCGTACGATCATGCTTCATGACTGGAACTTTTTTTGAAATACCTTGCCATAAGGACCGAAGTGGTAATGGTAGAGGGTGCTGGCCTGAAAACGGTGGGCTAACTCTTCCGCGAGCCCACGGCTTATTTGAAAATGGTAAACGAACTCTTCGTCGTCAAACCTTGGCACAAATTTCTCAAAAAAAATTTGAGTTTCTTGAATGTAGATGAGATCCACCTATAACTTCGCTCTCGTCCTCATCGTCTACAAACCACGGAACCCCATCGTCGAAATTATCACTATCTGAACTTGACGAGCTAGTTGACATTTCGAATTATTTAGAATAGTTTGCTAACGTATAGAGCAGCCTTACTCAACCTTTTTGTCTCACGGGCCACATCTGTGTGTTCCGTAGTTGAAGCGGGCCACAGTTCACAAAGCAGGTACCTATTACAAATCTTTGTAATACGAATACCTTAGTCAAAGTACAATAGAACTGTAAAATACATTTAAAAAAGAAGTATATTTACAAAATCAATATTACTAAAATCATAGTAGTACAAAATTAATGTGATTTTTGATATTGTGACAGACTTTAAACTATGTGAGACAGATCAGTGTCACCGCTTTTAACGTGGGTTATCTTTGGTATTTATTTTGTCAAAAATGAATAATTGAGTCAGTTCGGTAAGTTTAAAATAGGAGTGAAACAGAACCGAAAACAGAAGAATTATAAAATGAGAGGAGGAAAAACGGGTATAAGGTAAATTTCATTCTATCGGACAAAAAGTGACCCTAACTTATGAGGGCCACACAGAAATGCTTGCTGGTCCGCTTGCGGCCCGCGGGCCGCAGGTTGAGTATGGCTGGTATAGAGTCTAGTTATAATCGATGAAGCTGAAATTAGGTTAATATGATCGATGAAGCGAAATAAAGCGAGCGAAATAAAACTAGAATAAAGTTGTTTAATGAATAAAGTCGATGAAGAAGAAAGTTGTTTACTCCACGAGATCCGAAAAATAGTAAAATGCGCATGCGTTAACTACGTCCTTGCGTTCGAGTTCTTACAGTTCCGAAAAAAAACGGGAACTGTCAGAACCGTTCGGAACTGGGTTCGCAAAACACTGCGTTCTTGGCGTTCCGGAACTGGGCGTTCTGGCACTGCGAACGACAAAACTCTACTGCGCTTGCCCAGAACCGTTCCGAACTCGCAGAACGCGCACTGAGAACGAAGCTCTGGTCGCCAACGGTTGGCAACCGTTTCCAACCGGCACTGCGAACAAAGCTATAGTTTTCGCCATATAGAATCGATTGAAACCCTACTAGACAACCAGTTTTTCAAACTTCGTGAGGAACCTGGCCAGCGGACTAACTGTAGGAGCCGAGTTCTACTGTTGTTTTTTTTTTTTTTTTTTTTCTCATTTTTTTCCTCTTTGATAAGGGCTTGTTATTATTATGTATTTTTATTAATCCGCCCTCGACCTTTTGACGCTCTGCCTTCGCTTTTACGCTCCGCTCGGATTCGCCGTCGTCTTCAGAAGGTGCGTTCGTGTGGACTGCAGGACATCGCCATCTTTGCGGAATCAAGGTCGGATCGTTTCCATTTATTAAAGACTATTAAAAATCTTCAGCTTCTACTGCTTCAAATTACTAATAGCTATAAGAGCCTTAACTAAATCCACGCGTGTTATTGTTTATTTCAATTATTTATCGGAGCTCCGGATTAGATTGTTATTGATTATAATAAATTTTGTTTTCTCTCGTATTTCTACTAAATACTTCTTTTATTATTTTGATCCACGCTCAAACTTTTCGTCACTTGAGGTTTAGCTCAAACATTTTGGTAGCATAGCGTGGTTAGAATACATACTATTCTTTCATTATTGTGTCTCTAGCAAATTACATTACTTTGATTCGGTTGCCAATTTCCGCTTGTATTCACAAGGTCGGTTAATCCGTTCCAGTTCCGTAGTACAAGGTTTTTAAATCTGTACATATTCTTTGTCGAAAGTGTCTGTAGGTACTTGTTCTATTTATTATTGTTTATCATTTGTGTTAATTTCGTGTTTCTTCGTATAAGTGTAATTTATTAGCTGTTCTACATATTCTACTTTTCATATTGATACTCGAACTTTTCTCAACCATTTAAATAATTTCTATATTGCTTGTCATCGTAGGTACATATTGGTGGTTTTCAGTATTTATTTTAGCCACTATTCATAATAGTGATCCTTTCATATTACTTTATCGGAATATTAATTTGCACGCCGTTCATATTATACCGCTTTGAAGATTTTATTGATTGTGCGGTACATTGCCTATTCTAGTGCCTTGTTTTATTGCATCGTATTAGCAATAAATTTCCGTGCGAATTTATTGTTAAATTTGGAACCATTTTCATTTATCCTCTACCTTCCCTTGTCCAAATTATTTGACCGCTGTTTGATCCCAAACTATTTTCCCGTTTCATCATGGAAGAATTCGATGCAAAAGTGAAATCTCTTAGACGGAAATTCTACTCATCGGGAAAGGAAGTGGAGGCTATTGTGGATGCCGGTAAGATCACTGCGACCGAACCTTCGAAAGCTTTAATTTTTAAAGGCATGTTTCGAGCGTTGGAGAGGTATTATTCAAAATTTGAGTCGACATGGGAAGAACTTAATGACATTCATGATGAAGCCGGTAAATCCGATTTCCCTACTTCAACTGATAAACGACTCCAATCGAATGTTAGGGAATATTACTACCAATCAAACACCATATACGAAAACATGATCGATACTACTCGTTCAGGTGAAATGGTTAAAAACGAATCGTATATTGAAACTCAAGCTCCTCGTATGCCGGAAATAAGTTTACCAAAATTTGATGGAAATTTAACCTTTTGGCCTCAATATAGAGATACATTTTTGTCTCTCGTTCATGGTTCCAATTCACTTACTACGATGGAGAAATTTCATTATTTGGCAACTTCACTATCTGATTCTGCTTTCTTTATCCGTTATTCAGGGTATCAAACTCGAAGAAAACAATTACGAAATGGCCTGGAAGGCAGTCACTGATGCGTATAATAACAAACGAGTTCTCGCATCCTTTTATTTGAACAATATTTTGGAATTTAGCTCATCGAAAGGGAAACCTAATGTCGAATCTCTTAAATTATTCCAAAGTAGAATTTGTGACAACATATCCGCTTTCCAGCTATTAAGTATCGAAAGGGAGTCAGAATTTATCCTTTTTCATTTAGCAATCAGACACCTAGATCCACGAACGCGCGAAAGTTTTGAAATGAGCCATAAAAACGTGGAATTTCCCACACATAGCGATTTGAAAAAATTTGTGCGGGAAAGATGCTTAGCACTACAATTGATTGAAGGAAATCATAATACATCGACATGTTCTACTTCGCCTTCTACTGCACAACCCAATAATAGTTATGAGAAAAGGAATAAAACTTATAATAAATCTATAACTAAACCAAGTTTGGGCGTTTTTAAAAATTTTTCAAAATTTAAATCATCCACAGTTTCAACACCACCAACTTCTCCTACGTGCGTGTTGTGTTCCAATGGGGACAAACACCTACTTTTAGGTTGTCCAAAATTCTATAGGATCACTCCCGAGGCTCGTCTACAAAGTCTCAAAGATTTTAAAGGGTGCCGTAACTGCTTAAGCTACGGACACAAAACCCTGGATTGCACTTCCAAATGGAACTGTCGGTTCTGTGATCGGAGACATCATGCTATGCTCCACCTCGAATCCTCCTCATCGTCGGCACCTGTCCGGTCTGGTAATTCTGTTGCGTCATCACATCTTCAGAATTCTCTTCTAACTTCTATTTCTCTAAAATCTACTTATGATAGAGAAGTTGACGTAATATTGGGTTCTGTCTGGGCAGACTTCAAGGATGTTCGAGGGATGTTCCAACCTTTTCGAGTTGTCATAGACTCTGGAAGCCATTTATTTAGTTTATTACTGAAAGATGCCTAAACAAACTTGGTTTATCCTACACTCATTGTCCTCGCAAAATTTCGGGGATCGGACAGTCGATTTTTTAAGGTGCCAAAGGGAAAACGTCATGTACTTTACGTCCCCGAAATTGCTCATCTCCCAATTTAACCACAGTTGCCACGGTGGTAAGGGAAATTACCTCGTTTTTGCCTACCTCGACTCTATCTCCTGAAGTTACGTCACAACTTTCCTCTTACAAGCTTGCTGATCCTACCTTTTGGGAGCCATCGACCATAGATTTCCTTCTAGGTGCCGATTTATATGGTGAGATATGGACTGGTGGGGTTGTGACTATTTCTGAAGGGCTTCCTAAACTGTTCCCGTCTATTTTTGGCCACGTTGTGATTGGTCGTTTTACACAACCTAGTAATGCGATGAATGGTGTATCTCTACTTGCCTTTTCGGCTCCAATAGATGATTTGAACAAAGGGTTGTCAAAATTTTGGGAACTTGAGGAGAGTATTCCTAAACGTTGTTGGAGGAAGATGTCGAGTGTGAAACCTTCTTTTTAGACACATACTATCGGACAACTGAAGGACGCTATGTTGTCAAATTGCCGTTCAAGACTCAAGATTTCAAACTGGGTGATTCCTCATTTACGGCTTTAAAGCAATTTAAGACTCTTGAACGTAAGTTAAAACAGGACGAAGAAATGAAAATTATGTACTTCGATTTCATCAAGGAATATTTATCCTTACGCCACATGGCTCCCACAACAAACCCTTCTAAATCTCTCATACCTCACCATGGTGTGACAAAAATTGATCGAAATCAATTGAAGCTCCGTGTAGTATTCAACGGATCTGTTAATTGTCACCCTCACTCATTAAATGATGTTTTGATAGTTGGGCCAAAATTACAAAAGGACATTCGTAAAATCCTGTTGAACTTTCGGCAACACGCTATTCTCTTCGTAACGGACATTGTGAAAATGTACTGTCAAATTTTGATCGATTTGCCAGACAGACAGTATCAGCACATTTATTGGCGTTTCAATTCTAACGAATTCTACTGTTGTTTTTTTTTTTTTTTCTCATTTTTTTTCCTCTTTTGATAAGGGCTTGGTATTATTATGTATTTTTATTAATCCGCCCTCGACCTTTTGAGGCTCTGCCTTCTTCGCTTCTACGCTCCGCTCGGATCACTCGTCGCTACTATCCCCGCTATCAGTCAGTAGCTTTGTTCCAACAGCGCTTTGAGAGCGACCCCCGTGGCTCCTCCAGAGTTGCAGAGAGTTGCCAAGGGGTTAGCTCCATGGTCGCCCACTTACGTGTTTGTTGGAACACTTCAGAGCTCACCCGAGAGTTCAAATCGATATAATAATCGATCAATAATCGATAACTTTGGACCGTTTCCGATCTTGCATTAGCACCTCTTCATCATCATCGGAAGAATCCAAAAAAAGGTACAACTCATCGTCAGATGAGTCTTCCAAATCATCATTTGAGAAAAAAAATGGATCCATACTCCAAAATTTGAAAACAATAGAATAGAAATAATAGAAAATAATTGTTGATGAAAGTGAGATGTGATAACAAACGCAGTGAAAAAAAATTGTTGACGGTTTAGAGAAGGTTACGCGGATTGTAGTTTTACCCAAGGGTAGCAGGTTATTTCTAAATGTGCATGCGTAGGGCTCAGAGCTCTCTATGAGACCCCATCTAAAGTGTGAGGCGGCTTGGGAGACCCCCAAAGCAGCTCTGGGGGCGCTCTAAGATCTGTTGGAACACCGGGCTCCCAACTCCATAACCTTGTGGAACGCAATTTCGGGCTCTGAGCTCCTCTAGGGCGCCTTTTTGTCGGTTGTTGGAACAAAGCAAGTAACAACCGAATTCCCGTGCCATCAAAACCTAATCGCTATTTCCGCCTTCTGGTCAACTTTTGCCTCAACCTGGTCAGGCTTTTGCGGATCATCCAGTGTAGAGACGTCTTCACTGTTATTTGTCGAAATACCCTGTATATACATTACACTGCAAGCTTATGCAGTGATATACCTTTCATACTGGTCAACATTCACTCGCGGAATATTGAAGCCGGGAGTCGCCGTCATCTTCAGAAGGTGCGTTCGTGTGGACTGCAGGACATCGCCATCTTTGCGGAATCAAGGTCGGATCGTTTCCATTTATTAAAGACTATTAAAAATCTTCAGCTTCTACTGCATAAAAGTCAAATTACTTTGCCTTAACTAAATCCACGCGTGTTATTGTTTATTTCAATTATTTATCGGAGCTCCGGATTAGATTGTTATTGATTATAATAAATTTTGTTTTCTCTCGTATTTCTACTAAATACTTCTTTTATTATTTTGATCCACGCTCAAACTTTTCATCACTTGAGGTTTAGCTCAAACACTAACTATTTTAAGTAGTTTAACAGAGATGTTCGAGATCACACACAGAATATTAAACTGACTAGCTGGCGGGAGAGTGCCCTTCATAGAGTGGCAAAACAATCAACACCCTCTACAAAGGACTCTTTCACTAAATCTTCAGAAAACGCAATTTATGTGTTTTTCTCCGACAGTAAGGGGAATGCCCCCACCGGATTTCTGCATTATTTAACATTCCTATAACTGCCTAAGAATTTCATGCGATTGCCTTAAAATGGAAAGAACCTACCTTGGACTGTATATTGACGAGTAACTAAAGTGGACCAATCACATTTGCCATTCATCTAAGAAAATCATATCACGTATTTTCTATCGTCTTAGGAATATTAGCTCAAAAAAATTTATTAGAATAGTGTATTTGTCTCTCATTCATTCTCAGTTGTCTTATGCTGTTACTGCATTGCAGAGCTACTTGCAGGCAGTTAAATCTGCTCAAACTTTGATATTTAAAATCTCTCGCCTGAACCCTTTATCTGATGAAATTCTTACTTTCAACCAACTTTTCAATTTTCAAACTGCAAAATTTTTTCTGAAGAGAATCAACTTACTGAGTATTGAACGTTAGTCATGCTACGAGACATCCAAATTGATATCATGTTCCATATAGATCGCTACAAGTCACCCAAAATCATATATAAGTCATAATGGTCCGAAATTATTGAATAAAAATTGCCCCAAATTCAAAACCTAACAAATTGTTCCAGAAAATTTCATAGAAAGCTGATGGTAATAGTATCAGTTATATGCGAGTTTCCAGTATATTCCGTTTGCGCGTGTAAATCTCTGGAAATGTCGTAGAAATCGGATATTAGTTACACGTAATGCAAGGGTTTAACGTTTGAAGGGTTTTCATTGAATTAAACTTGTTGGGAATTATCTAGAGCCTTAAATCTAACAATTTCATCGGAATTGGATCACAACTATGAGTTCTGCGAAGGTTTACGGGGGCCCAGATAGACGGGTAGTAGACCAATTTGTAGAAAAAGCTGTAATAAGCAAAATGTATGTGGACATTTTTATGTAGGAAAAGTAGTTCCATTCAGATTATTCAGATAGGTACACTGTGGTAATTAATGCCCAAAACTTAACATTCCCGTCGTTCTCCTCTGTGATATCCCTAATTCTCCAACAACGTACTGATTTAAATTATTTTAGAGCTCTTTAAGCAGGTCATTAATAAATGCGTTGAATTGTTTTCTAGGGACGGCATGCTTTTGGCAATGGGAAATCCTTTGCTGGATATATCGGCAGTTGTGGACGACAAACTCTTGGAGAAGTATGGAATGAAACCAAACGATGCTATTTTGGCCGATGAAAAACATATCCCTCTTTACAAAGAACTTATTGAGAAATATTCCGTTCAATACATCGCTGGTGGTTCCTCACAAAATAGCGTCCGGGTGGCTCAGGTTTGTTGTATTATTAACTCCATTTACTTTTATTTCTCTTACTTCCGCATCTTAGAAGTCAGGTTTTTCTGGAAAGTTATCAGTTTCCTCTTTCCTATTTCATTCTTTTAATTATTAATACATGAGGATAGTACTTGAACGACTTTATTATAATTTGGCCTCTTCAAAAGGACCTACTAAATAAACCCTATGAACTATCACTACCCGTTATTTATGTCCACTCCCATACATTCATGTTAACGTATCAAGATAGGCATTTTTAGATCATCGATTGCCAGGTTCACACTTGAATTGTATATTTTGCATGTTTACTGTGTATTTAAGTTACTATGCTCACCACCCCTCCTCAGATGTATGTTCTTAATAATAAATTATTTATTGCCATAAAAATCATAAATAAATTATTGAGCAATCGTCAATTTATAAACATAAGTCAATAATTGTCGTAGTTTGTGCATTAATAGAGAGTTTTCGGCGACTTCAACTTAACGTCACCCGTTACCGTAGTCTTGAGGGAGCAAACGAAGATGCTAACCCAAATGGAACCGGGAGAACGGTTGCCTTAATTTTGATGTCACGCTAACGGTGGTTGGGTAACGTGATATTTCCCCCCCAGCTGTCCTGTCCACTGGTTGACTAATCAATTTCTTCATTTCGATATGAAATGCCGATTTTCAATCCTGAATTCGAATTTCATGTTAGTTCCAATACAAATACGGGCTAATTTCTCATTTTTAGTTTTCAATTCGTAAACAGGGGATGGATAGTAAGCCTCAAGTGTGGAACACCGCGGTTTAGTTGCACTTATAGGTCATTAGTCGTTACGAACTTCATGTTTTTTGGTTTTCCGTTGGGCAAATTATCAACAAGTATGAAAAAGTATTTATCTCTATGACAATGAAACAGGATTTTACCTGACAAAATCATCAGTGAAGGCAGCACTTCACGCAATGTTCACGAGAAAATAGCTCAGGAGTTCAGGTAAACTAAGAACAATACTGCGAAGAAGTAGTGTCTAAAACTCAGTTTTCTCATTTAAAATATGTGAAATAATAATAGAAACAAGGCTCTAATCGACAAAATAGAGCCTGAGCGCAAAAGAACGGAACTTTTCGACCGAGTTGAAGGCTAGTAAAGTTGGACAGCGGAGGCGGACTTCAGATGGCACATTTGGTTTCTACGCGACTTCAAACGTAATAACCAAGTTTGAGTGGAGTTATAAAACCTACCCGCTATTCAACATAATTAGTAGGTAATGAGGCATTTGAAAAGAAAGACTATTATATTTACTTCAGCAGTATTCGAGTAATTCTGAGGTGACCAGTAGTGTTACATTTACAGGAAGATTAGGCTGGTGTCGTGTGCCTTTAGGTCCCCAAACGGGTGACGTTAAATGAGCCATTCTAACGTACGACGTTGCTAACGTCCCCTCAAGGTCACGTACTCTTGGGTACGTTAGGGTGACATTAAGGGTACGTTAGTGGTCACCAAAAACTCTCTAATATCTGTGGGGACTATGAAAGAGTGGGAAAGGAAGCTGAAGAGGGGGGAGGCAGAAAGCTACCTTTGTAGCCGCCCTGGGCCAGAGCACTCCAACCGGCCTGGACTCATCCACCATGGCGGCTTCCGAAACTACCTACCCATTTCCGAGCAGGGAGCTCTAATGATTGACAAGGGTCATATTACCCGATTTCAACTTCCGAGGGCGAAGAAAAGTGAATTATAGTTACTCGGCTATTCGGGAAAGAGCCCATCATTGTCCCAATGAGTTTCCTTATTAAGTTGCAACTTCCTAGGATAAACAGGAGAAAACGTAGCTCACTCAACTGATCAGGATGGAACCCAGAATTTCAATCGTCTCCTTATTAAATGTAAACCCCCTAGGGTGAATAGGAGAGAATCATTGGTGATCAAGAAAGATCAACAAGGGAATGTACAACCCCCGCCATAAATAATGATGATATCCATGAATTTTCGATACCAAAAACTTTTTGAAAACTTTTCAAAATGTATTGTACAGTATAATAAATTTAGTTCAATAAGAATTTTTCCCCTGCCTCCTCAATGTTGAAATTGTGAATAGCTGGTCATTGAAAAACGAAATTGTTTCATTTAACGCACTTTTACTATGTAGCAACTTTCCTATTTTTAATATCCCCTGTCAGAAAAGAGAGGAAGTTGAATCGCATCCGTTTAGGGAATATGCGAAAAGCAAGTTAAGTGACGTCGCTCGATGTTCTTGGCCTTTGACATAGGAATACCATTTTGACCTCAACGCTATACGTGTGTTCACCAACTTCTATGAGTGAGATTTTCTTTCCCAACGCACTCTCAATCCTCTCTTAACATAAACTATTCCAGAATCGAAATAAAAACGGATGCATAATGGTCACATCATTTACGAAAAATCTTGGATAATTTTCTAGGACGAAAGTGGTGCGTAGACGTAGGACGATAACTCTGTATTCGTTCAGAATAGGAAAAACAGAACTGAATCATTTCAAAAGGAAATGTAATAATCTTCAAGTTAGTAGGTATATACTCATATTTTCCAAAAAGTGGAGATAGTTTCTGAGATAAACGCTAATCCGGAAAAGTCCGCATTTTTAACGGAATTCCCCCTCCCTCTACCCCGTTCCACCCCCTAGATTCTTATAGCCTTTTACTATGTTACTTAGGAAGGTTTGAAGAACTTTTGTGCACATTTTCAAGAAGTTATGTATTTATTCCACTGATCAGCTGTTTTTGGGACTACCTACTTTTTAATGTTTATATTTTAGCTACCCCAAAATTGTTCGGAAAAAAGTTCCAGTCATGCAGTGATCGTAGGAGCGAACTTTCATAAATTACCTATATTTAATATGATAAATTTTATCGAAATTTGAGCAATTTGAGTATCAGTAAATTGTTAAGAGCCAATTTTATGGGGCAAAAAACTCATACTAAATAAAATTTCACGGCTCAAAAAAGATTTTGGATTTTAGATTTCTCTGTTGCAGTTTTTATAGATTTTGTATCAAATATTAACGAAATTTATGTACGTTTTTCAGCATAATTTTTTGCAGACATTTTTTATGCCCTAGTTAGTTGTTGATAACTTTGTTTTGACTAAAATTTTGCTAAAAATGATAAATTTAGCGATTTTGTCCGTTTAAAGCCATTTTTAGTTAGTTTTTTTAAACCACTTTTTTGAAATTGGGCCAATTTAATTTGCTCAAAAAGTGCTTGCCAACGAACTAATTCTTTCATTTGAAAAGCTTGGCTTCTTGGCGCAAGAACGGGTTTTTATCTCTCAATCTCAATCTTAAGATCCAACAAAGAAAATGTTCAAAAATTTGTATTTTGATATTTTTGGAGCCATTGCAGAAGTTTCGTTTTTTACAATAATTTGATAAAATGCTTGTATCCAAAATTTTCGCTTGACCAGCAGATTCTTATTAGAACTAGTTTTTTGCCTTAAAATTGATTGGTAGTTAACAATTTTCTAGCTATCAATGTGATCAAATTTCAAAATAAATTAACAGAAATATAATTCGATAATTTACGAGAGTTCGCTCATGCGATCCTGCTTCACCACTGAAACTTTTTGAGAAGTTCTTATCTTCAGCAGAGGAATGGGTACTTACATATGATTATACAAATTCATTCAGGAGTTGTTCATTTCGTAATTTAGGTACCTATATATATTTTTAGTGACGGTTTGATTCATTCAGTATCTTATCTTTCCTCTTGAGATTGGTTATTCAATAAAATTATGTAATGGATCGCCACACAATTCGTTTTACTAATTGCTCGCCCGGTGAAATGCGATATTACTAGAGCTACCGCATTTAGCTCAGCTCATGTTTAATATTAACGTTAGTGAATATTTTATGAATGACACTCTTACCGTACCTACCTACCGATGTTAGCCATACTACCTAGGTATCGATTATTTGGCAACCAAACCATAGAGCTGGTTATAATTCAGGTTCACTGTCGGAAAAAACGTTTTAGCGAGTTTTGTTGAAAATGAAGCTGTAGCATTGACTCCAAAAATTTAAAATTGAAATTTTCGAAAAAGTTTTTCAAAGAAATCCACTTTGAGGCATTTGGAAACGAATACTAAAGTTAACGGTTTTACGCACGCATACATACACACACACACACACTCACTTATACAGGGTGTTCACACTTATTATTATTAACCTCATAAGGGTCGATTCTACAACTGATTTGCAAAAAAAGTCCCTCCTTGACTTTTTCTTTTAGAGACATCGTTTCCAATTTATTCACGATTTTAGATTATTTTCGTGTTTTACACTTTACATCACAAAGTCGGCTATAACTCCCTTCCATACTGAGTAAATTCAAATTTGAGGATACCGTTGGAAAGACCGGTAAAATTCCTTTCGGGAAGGCTATTCAACGTGTTAAAATATGCGGATCTAGTAGTCACAAATTCACACCAAAGTGAAAGAATGGTCCTAAAATGAAAATCTTGTATTTTTTAAATCGCAGGACGGCATACATAATCACCTGAATTCCCGCGAACATTACAAGAAAAACTTGGCCCAAATCTCTTCTTTCCAACGGTATCATCAATTTTTATTTTACATTGCGAATGAAAGGAGAAAAGTATGTTTGTTTGTTGAAAAACACGGGTTTTCTATGAAATCGAGGGTTTCCGTGAAAAATTACCCTCTAAAAAACTTTTTTGAGTTTAGGGCCGGTTTCTACGTATTTTTTCACGCTGAATCGAATGACAGCACTTGCAGATCTCCCCAACTCCGTTATATAGAGTTTTACACTTCAATTCACGAATATTTTAGTTCATTTGTCATGCTCAATTTGATGTGTTTTTAAGGGTAAAACTAGTGAGTTAAAGTGTAAAACTCTGTTATAACGGAGTTGGGGAGAACTGCAAGTGTTGCGATTCCCGTGACTTGCGTGGGAATTCAGATGATTATGTATGCCGTCCTGCGATTTAAAAATTTTCAGTTTTTGACTATTTTTTCAATTAGGTGTGAATTTGTGACTACTAAATCCGCATATACACGTTGAATAGCCTATCCGAAAGGAAATTTAACGGTCTTTCCAACGGTATCCTCAAATTTGAATTTACTCAGTATGGAAGGGAGTTACAGCCGATTTTGTGATGTAAGGTGTAAAACACGTATATGATCTAAAATCTTGAATAAATTGGGAACGATGTCTCTAAAAGAAATACTCAAGGAGGCACTTTGTTGCAAAGTAGTTGTAGAATTGATCCCTAGGAGGTTAGTAATCAAAAGTGTCAACACCCTGTATATATATGTATATATATATGTATATATATATATATATATATACCTTTTTCGAGTCAAATTCAAGATTTTTCGAATCAAATTCAAGATTCTTCGAGTCAAATTCAAGGTTTTTCGATTCAAATTCAAGGTTTTTCACATCAAATTAAAGGTTATTCGATTCAAATTCAAGGTTTTTCACATCAAATTAAAGGCTTTTCACATCAAATTAAAGGTTTTATATTTCAAATTAAAGGTTTTCATTTTCAAATTAAAGGTTTTGTAGTATGCGATTTTGAACTATGTATAACATTTGGCTCAACATTCAGATGGCGAATATTTGTAAGTGTGGATTTCACCACCTCCGCTTAAGGTTCGGCTAACTGGTAAACCGGAGGCTAAAAGGCCAAAATTGAGGCTATGGAGGCTAAAAACTGAGGCTAAACCCTTAAGCGGAGGTGGTGAAATCCACCATAAGGGTGGCTAGTTTCCGCAAGCAGAAGGGATTAAAAGGTTGTTACTTCATTATGTGCAGCGAATTCCTTCGTTATGTAATAATCCACACTCCGGTCGCGCGTTTGCCGTATTGCAGCCCAAAAGTTTTCTCGGATTCCGTTGTAATTTTGTTGCATCATGAATAGCGATTCTGACGAGAATGTCTCCCGCCAACCTAGCCGCCAAAGAATTCGTATTCTAAGTTCCAGTGAAACGGACACTTCTTTAGACAACGCTGTGCCGTCTCGTGTTCGTCGACCTAGAGGTAATTATGAAAAGTATTCGAAAGACCAAAAAGTGATGTTTCTGAGGTTGTACGAGGAGGGTCGGTCCATTAAAGAGGCTGCTACAATATCAGGTTTGAAGGTAAACACTGCCTACTACCTAGTTACACCCGAGGTGCTTCAGGCAATTGAGGTTGCAACCGAAGAAAATCCAGCACGCACGTTGAAGGAAATTCAGCGCGTTCTATCTTCAAGAAATGTAAATTTGTCAATAACGACCATCAACAAAGGGTTAACTTCGTTGAAAATTACGCTGAAACAATCACATAAGGAAGTTGATCGCATGAATTGTAACGCAACGAAAGAACAAAGGAAGGAATATGCCACAAGATTCAATACGTGGGCACCAAGGGAGAGAGGACACATGGTTTTCATTGATGAGTCCGGCTTCAATTTGCACCTTCGCCGAAGTCAGGCACGTTCAAGAAGGGGTTCACGCGCTGTGGTTCCTGTTCCAACCGTGAGGGGGAGAAACTCTACTCTGATCGTGGCCATGAATAACCAAGGCATTGTGCACCATAAAATCTTATCACTTGGGAACTGCAATGCAAGTGAATTCTGTATATTTTTGACAGAGCTAGTCGCAAAGCTCCCCGACACAAACAGGTTCTACAAGTAAAATTATTTGCCAGAAATGTTCTCAGCGAAGGGCGTAATGAGCTTAGTTTGTGCGACGTAATAAGTCTAGGTGTAGCAACAGTCACCAGTACCGATTGCGCAAATTACGTCATGAACATGATGCTAATTCTTCCAGAGGCAGCAGCAGGCGTCGATTTGCATTGAACTTATTGTGAAAAGTCAAAGTACAGTTCATACTTTTTTTCTGTTCCCAATTGTTTCTTGTCAATACCTACCACCTCTTGAAAACGTTGTTCTATGTAATATTTATAGTTCAAAATCGCTTACTAAATAACCTTTAATTTGAAAATGAAAACCTTTAATTTGAAAATGAAAACCTTTAATTTGAAATATAAAACCTTTAATTTGATGTGAAAAGCCTTTAATTTGAAATATAAAACCTTTAATTTGATGTGAAAAGCCTTTAATTTGATGTGAAAAACCTTGAATTTGATTCGAAAAACCTTGAATTTGATTCGAAAAACCTTGAATTAGACTCGAAAAACCTTGAATTTGACTCGAAAAGGTATATATATATATATATATATATATATATATATATGTGTGTGTATATATATATATATATATATATATGTATATATATATGTATTTTATATATATACTTATGGTTGGTTTGAAACATGACATTTCCGCGCACATGTGGTGGGCGCTAAACGTACGTAGTGCTCAGTAACTCAGTTATTTTTAATGGGAACCCATATATTTATTGCATGTTCGAATTCTACGTTACGTTTGATGAAAAGATTGTCCATAACTCTATTTGTTGTGTGCACAAAAATGGGCACAATTGCCACGTGTAATATATGTTGTGGAGGTGCTTTTTCACGCTAAATCACGTAATAATGTTCATTATTGATATTTGCAGTACCAACTTGCCAGAATAGCACTTTTCTTTACTCATTTTCACATTACTAAAATTACTACTAAAATTTCGTACATTGCGTACTAAAATTTCGTTTTTCCGGTGTTTTCCCAACATTTTATTACAAATATCAATAAATGAACATCATTATGTGATTCACCGTGACAAAATGCCCCAAAATCATGAATTGCATATATGGCAATTGAATAACTTCAAACACTGGGTGTTTCACAATGTGCGCCTTTTTAGACCGGAATCGCGCCCGTTTTTGCGTGCTCTAAAAATCTAGTGAAGGGTCGTTTCTTAGTTAACTTTCATGTAAAATTCGAATCTGCAATTTCACCAACGTGAGTCCCCATTTAAATAACAAAATTAGTGCTAATTGCGTACGTTTTGTGCATGAGCTCGTGCGGGTAAACGTCATTTGTGAGATCTGCGGAAAGGGTGTTACCATTTGAATTTTTCCTCTAACTCAGTCGCTAAGGAAGTGAATGGGGGAGGGGGGTATTCGTTGGGACACCTTTATTTATGCATACTACATATATCTTGCGCCGAAAATCAAGCTTTCCAAATGAAAGGATGAGTTAGTTCTTTGGCCAGCACTTATTGAGCACAATAATTTGCTCAAATTCGAAAAATGTACCTACTTAAAAAATCACTAAAAATGACAAAAAACTGCTAAAAATCGTTAAATTTATATTTTTTGTAGAATATTATTCAGATAAAATTTGTCAAGCTGAAAAACGTACTTAAATTTCATAGAAATGCACTAAAAACTCATTAAAAACTGCAATTTTTATTTATTTTTTCTTTTTTTTTTTCTTTATTTATCTATTTTTTTTTTTTTTTTTATGAAAGATTATTATTCACAATACTTTTTTCCCTTGAAATTTAGAGTCATCTATTTCTTGGCACTCAAAAAATCAAATTTCAAAGTAATTGAGCATAAATATAATACCACACAAAAATAATACATACATATAATACATTTACAAAAATTCGCTCATTACTTTTTCTTTATCACTTCGATGAAATCTTGAAAGGGCCATCAGAATCTCTACTTTAAAACGGAATCATTGATTTGAATTATCAGTGAGATTACTAGAATTTGAGCTATTGTGCTGGTTTCTGAAACGATTCCTAGAGTTGGACATTTTTGTGAGTGTGGGTGTGGTATAAATTATTGTCTTCAGCAACTAGCTAAGGGGATAGGTTGGTGGCGGAAATATGTTGAAAATAGCTTAAGCGCAGTGTTAACTACCTTCACCAATTTGACTATAAAATCTCCATTTTCAGGGGATTTCGTATTTTGAAAAAATGCAACTAAGGTGGATTGATTATTTTTTTATTGCTCTGATTTATAGTGGTTGCTTGGGAGACCCAATGTGTGTGCTTACATTGGCTGCGTGGGTAAAGATGAATATAGCGAAATATTGGCAACGAAAGCGCGGGATGATGGAGTGAACGTCCTCTATCAGTACACTACCAAGCGTTCAACTGGTAATTCCTTTTGAATGAGTTTATTAAATCGTAAAAATGTGCTATCTTATTATTTTTCTTCATACACATATATTATTCAAGAAGTACCTACTTTATGAATTGTTTATATGAGAATGCTATAAGAGAACGATAATATTTCAACTAGAAAAGTTATTTGAGTGCCTTAAAACATCATTTTTGTATTTTATTGTCTAGGTACGTGTGCAGTCCTGGTAACTGGAAATGGTACTCAGCGATCTCTATGTGCAAATCTTGCAGCTGCTGAATGCTTTACTGTTGATCACCTCCAGAATCCTGAAGTTCAGAAAGTGCTTTCGAACGCTGAATTCTATTACTCATCAGTACGTTTTTTTTCCATCTATGTTAAGTAACTCTTTAGATATACTGTTATTCCGCCTGCTGGCTTTGCTGATTACAAACAATTATATTTCGGAAGATAGGTATAAGCGTTAAGTAGAGAAACTGGTAATGGAAAATTAGACGCTGAAACGTTGGTAAGTTGGGATATTAGCCAGTTGAAAAGTCTTAGAAAACGTACAACCAAACAAGTTCAAAACAATTTGGGGAGTCGGAAATTTTCCTATTTTTCCACCCTTTAAAAGTTGATAAGTTAGAAATATTTCAAGTTGGAAAAGGCCAATTGAGAAATCGTGGAACGGGAAAGTAGAAGTTGACACGTTGGCAAGTTGGGAATTGAGCCATTTGAAAAATCATACGAAAAATTCCAAACGAACAGATTGCCGAGTTAAAAAATATCCAAGTTGAGAAATTAGGGGTTTGAAAATAGAAATGGAAAGAGGATGAATTGGTAGACAAAAAATTAGGAGGAGAAAATTTTAAATTATGAATTAAGCTACCTTCTAAGATATCTAAAACTGGCTAAAAGTTAGCCAGTTATTATTCATTCGTTTCATTTATTTATTTTAATGATTTATTTTATTTTATTTATTTATTTATTTATTATTTTTTTTTTTTTTCTACTGGCCGAAAAAGTTGGAGCTCCCAAATCCCACTAAACACGTTGCGATGGTGCAACGAAACTAGATTTCCTTTTCAATGCCACAATTTCTGATTTCATGTCGTTAAATAACTTCGTTAAGTCACGAATGGCTCTGTTAAGCCACTGCGATTTACTCCACAAAGTTAAATTTGATTAATTTTGAATATGTAGTTTTTATGGACGAATTTAAAATATTGTCAAATATAGTTGCCATCTGTAATTGCTTTTGACTTGAATACTTCATCAGTACGTGTTTACCTCTCGAATGGATTAATTTCTTATTCGTTTTCTGGTCTTGACTAAATGTGTTGATTATTCTGTATTCCTTTCCAGTCCTTTTTCCTGACTGTGAGTTTACCAACCATTTTGGAAGTTGCTCGGACCGCACATAAACGAAACAAGTTGTTCATCATGAATTTAAGCGCTCCTTTCCTCTGTTCGCTTTTCAAGAAACAGCAAATGGAGGCTTTTCCATACGTGGACATATTATTTGGGAACGAAAGTGTAAGTAAACCCACGTTAGTTGACTTGATGATCGACTCATGCGCATCGAACTTGATATCGTATTATAGTAGTTAATTATTTTCGATGGGTTAATATATTTTTGGTTTTTCATTCTTCAGGAAGCTGCAACGTTTGCTAAGGAGCAAAATCTTGATACAGAAGACATTAAGGAAATAGCCCTCAAAATGACGTCACTTCCGAAACAAAATCCTAGTCGTCAAAGGGTTGTTGTTATCACTCAAGGCAGTTTACCTGTTATATTAGCTAACGGTAATATTTACTTTTATTACTTTCTTTCCCATTAGAGTAACTGATTTATGGTAATACCTATGCCCCCAAACCCCACACTCACTAATTATTGTTGTGCTCGACCTGTTAACAGTTGTAGTTCTCTGAAAATAAATTTATTTGATGAGCCTTAGGAGTAGAGCTAGGGGGAGGGAACCCCCAGAGAGAGGGTCTGCCAGAGGGAGGAGTATTATACAGGGTGATTCCCTCGCAGATGCAAAAAAAAATTTGGGTGAAATTACATCAAAAATGGAGTAAAATGCCGCCAACCGCATATTTTTATCTCAATTCGTACTCGAGATATGATTTTAAAGGTTTTTTCAGGAATGCCGTGTTTTTTTTCACTTTAAACTCGGATTTCTCCACTTTGCCTCATTTAATTTTAACTTTCAACCTCATTTTCGGCATCAGCATTAAATTTCCTATAAGAATAGTGTACTTGGGTTCTTGAAAATTACCATCCGAAGACCCTCACATCAGCTCAACCATTGACGATTTTGAAAAAATAATATTTCTGAAAATCTTTAAAACTTTACTGCTCTTTTAAAAATAATCCTGGAAACTGGCAAATCTCATGAAAACTGCTTCATCTAATATGCTTTCCAACGGTATTATCAATTTTACTTTTATTTTGTTATTTAGGGGAGAAAAATACGTTTTAATGTTAAAAAATGTGGGTTTTTCAATGAAATTGTTGGTTTTCTCGAAAGATGACCCTCCATGAACCTACGAGTATGGGGTCGGTTTCTATGTATTTTTTCACGCTGTATCGAATGGTAACATTTGTAGATCTCTCCAACTCCGTTATAACCAAGTTTTACACTTAAAATCGCAAATGTTTAGTTTGTTTGTTACGATTAAATGTATATGTGTTATGGGGTAAAACTAGTTAATTAAAGTGTAAAACTCGATTATAACGTAGTTGAGAGATATGCAAGAGTTTCCATTCGATCCAGCGAGAAAAAATACATAAAAACCGACCCCATACTTGTTGGTTCATGGAGGTTCATCTTTCGAGAAAACCAACAATTTCATTGAAAAACCCACATTTTTTAACATTAAAACGTATTTTTCTCCCCTAAATAACAAAATAAAAGTAAAATTGATAATACCGTTGGAAAGCATATTAGATGAAGCAGTTTTCATGAGATTTGCCAGTTTCCAGGATTATTTTTAAAAGAGCAGTAAAGTTTTAAAGATTTTCAGAAATATTATTTTTTCAAAATCGTCAATGGTTGAGCTGATGTGAGGGTCTTCGGATGGTACTTTTCAAGAACCCAAGTACACTATTCTTATAGGAAATTTAATGCTGATGCCGAAAATGAGGTTGAAAGCTAAAATTAAATGAGGCAAAGTGGAGAAATCCGAGTTTAAAATGAAAAAAAAAAAAAAAAAAAACACGGTATTCCTGAAAAAACCTTTAAAATCATATCTCGAGTACGAATTGAGATAAAAATATGCGGTTGGCGGCATTTTACTCCATTTTTGATGTAGTTTCACCCAAATTTTTTTTTTGCATCTGCGAGGGAATCACCCTGTATAATGGCCGTGCACTGCTCTTAGGACCATCATATGCAGTTCAAACTCAACCAACAATTAGCTTTCTCTCTTACCAAAATTCATTCCTCATTTTGCAATAATGTTTTTCTTTTCCTTCCATTGGTGTCCAGTTTTAGTTCATATTTTTCCTTTTCTTATTTAAAAATATCTATGGGGCCCTCGTGGCCCAGAGTTTGTTAGTGCCACTGGCGCCAAATTGGTTTGGCAATTAGATAGTTGGTTAGAGCTACTGGTGCCCCTGTGGTCCAGCTATTAGAGCTGCCATATATACTACTAGGGTTATGGAATGACTGGCTATGAGAGTAGGAGGCTACAGGTACGTAGAGATCCAACCACGTTGAGTATAAAGCATCCATTTAGGGTTTTATTTTATTGGTTCAGAGGTAAGCACAAAATTTTTCCACGTTGTATATTTTACAGGAGTCAAATTCCATTCACACGTTTCCAATTTCATCCGCACACAGCCACAACATTAATCAATAAATCTTGATGTTGCTTTTAATACTTGGATCTTGAATCTAAAATTTTCAGATGGAAAGGTTACGGAGTACCCCGTTGATTTAATCCCGCCAGAAAAAGTTGTTGATACCAACGGTGCTGGGGACGCTTTTGTTGGAGGCAAGGAAGAAGCATTTACCTTTGATTTTAATTGCTTACGTGTATTAATTTATTCAGAGGATTATTATTATAAATTGTTATATTTATTGATGTCCATTAGGTTTTCTGGCCCAACTCATCAATGGAGAGCCCTATTCTCAATGCATCAGATGTGCAGTGTGGGCCGCTTCTCAGATCATCCAGAGATCTGGATGCACTTTCGAAGGAAAACCAGATTTTGCGTAGGACAAACTACGTGGATTCTTCAGGTGTAAACTCTACTCCATATTTTGTTACTTGGTGCTGAGGTATTCAATAGTGGGATGTTGAGAGGGGAATAAAATGTATATGGAAGAAGCTGATTTACATTATGGCTTTCCTCTCCACATTCCAGAATCTAGCTCTATTGTCAAACCATTGAACTTACCATGCTCTCTCTGGAATCATTGTTACTTATCTCCAATGCATGTAAATTAGGCATAGCTATTAATTTGTACCTAAAATACGGATGCTAGCAGATGCTGTAGACTCCACTTTATTTTCAAAACATTCTGCTGGTGAGACTATACGTGTTCCAGTTTTTTTCATTTGGCTCGGTTCTTGCACGTTATGGGTGTGCAAGAAACAAGACTTCTCTGACCTTCTCTTGTGTGTACAACAGGAATTTATCATTCTCACTCTTCAATTTCTGATTTTGATGATATTTGAGCTTTTTGTCCGCCTGTATTTCACATTTGCGTTTTATCATATTTTCTTTAGAACTCTCTTTCATCGTGATGATCCTTTCCTGTTCCTATACTTTCTCAAGTTACTTTCATGGAAATGAATGAGAACCGAGATGAGATGGCAGATTCTCACGCTGGAATATAAGAACTTAAATAGTATATGAAAGAAGCCACGTTATTTGTTTATTCAAAGAAAGCTCATTCCAAGGTCTCGGAACAAAGAAGGAAAATGCTTCAAGAATTAGAGACTTGTTTGAATTGCTATAATAGTCTCTTTTTTCCGTTGAGGTCAGTTAAACTTAAATCGGGTTTCTACCATTGGTCTTGATTTCACTATCGGATCCCAGCATTATTTTTGAAAATTATGTGGACATAGTTTATATTTTTGTGCCATGAGTGTAACGTACGTACACTGTCTCTTGATGTCCCAGGAAAGCTCTATATCGACAACAATCAAAGGTAGTTAGGCAATCGTTTTGACAGACAGTTGGTCGAAAGGGCCACCTTCTTAGTTGCCAAACGCTTACTTTCTTTTACGCAAAAATTTAGATACTGGCCCATCCTAAAGACGTGAAAGTTTTCAAAATATTATAAACCTGTCCTTTCAGTAAAATATAGATTAGCTGAACGAATTGATCAGATTACGTTTCAAAATTTTTGAAATTTGAAATTTATATATATTCTGGAGGTCCCATGGAATCAAACCCATGATCTACTGTGTTGGTCCAATGTCCTACCACCGCGATTGCTGAAGTCGTTGGAAGATTGTGCTCAACAACACTACTCCACTGCGGAGCAGAAAACGGGACCGCAATGTTGTGTATGTAACGATGTTGTGTGTTGTTTAATTATATCGAACAATAACAATCATTATTGGCTCATTAACATTGGATGACAAAAACTCTCAACATCGACGACAAAAACATCGAACATCTAAGCAATCATATCTCTTGTGTGAACAAGAAGTCTTTCTGCTTATAGAACGGTTACGCCAGCGCTCTAGTAAATTCTTCAGAATACAGCTTAGCATCGTGCTGTCCCTATGGTATTTTATTTTTCAAGGAGAGATGACGTAGAGGTGGTCGCTTGGAAGTAGACGTCGTTGCTCTTCAGCTGTCCTTTTTTAATTTCCATTTGTTATTGGCCCTAGACGGAGTTTTGAGCACAAAAATTAGTAAAATTCAAAATTCCGGAATTTTTTCTAGATCCAAAGTGGGCTTCCTGATTAAATTTAATAATGTGTGTAAATACCTTACTGTATATCTCTACGTAAACCTTGTAGGTACCACCACTTGTTACGTAGATAATCAAATATCCAGTATTCATCTGTTATGATGAAACCTTCAAAGATGAAGATTGTCTTTCTATGGTGCCATATATGATAAATGTGAATCATGATTGGCCTCTGCTCATGCTCAAACTCGAATTCCTTCAAACACAAATATCGCGAACTAGTCGTGATCTGAAAACTCTACTTATACGGGATCTTCTCTTCAAAACCTAGGCAAACATAAACGTAAAATCACCAAACCTTGCTACCTCCAAACAAACCGTCCAAATTCACCGAAATTATCGTGAATTTGAAGATTCCCTCGTGTTCCACTATGAATTTTATCGAAATTGACTTATATATATACTTATAAGCCGTATCTGCGCATTACCGAACTTCAACACTTAAAAGACAAGTTTGATTTTGAGACAGAAAGCTATACTATAGAGCCTACCCACGATGCGATGATTCGAGATTTTTGATGGAGAAAAAATAGCTTCCATTCTGTTTCATTATTTTAGTTTGTATGAAGGGACCAAAAGCGTTTAAAGTAGGTATGTATCTATTGTATAGGTACTAGTAGCTAAACTTAGTTGTTATTACCGACTTACCACGACAAATTTCAGTCCATACTTTAGATGAGTTATAAACCACGAAGGTACCTATTATGGTTATGTATATTTACATAAACTTCTTTCTATCCGAGTTTTCACTAATGTTTCATGGATTCTTCAGTAATTTTTTTGTCCACTCATTGATGGGGGGGTGTATTTGTGTTGTGATTTTTATTCACTCCCCACTGTTCTCATAATTTTCTTACCTATTCGAATGTTTAGTTTAAATACCGAAATGATTAGGTGCATCAACGAAGTTGAAAATGATTGTTCACTAGTATTGGAATGTAATCGAATATTTTATTTGTGAATCAGTCAGCACGTCCTTTGTTATAATTATTGATTAAACTTGAATTTAGCCTGCATGACAACAACTAGTACCTAGATTACTCATCTGCTTTCAATAGAAGATACCGGTATAACTTACCTTCTATGCAGTACTTTGAATCTAAATTTAAGCTATTTTCTCTTAGAAGGATTTGTTTATTGACAAATTTAATCTATGTAGGTAGTACTTACATAAGATTGTTACCAATAGTGTTTCACATAGCTTAGGTAGGTATATCACATACTGGCTGTGATTTACTTCGTTAGCTATTCTGTTGACAAAAAAAATTTATTAATGAAATTTTGTTTACGAAGTGGTCATATTTTCTAACAGTACTTAATAAAGTGCCTTACGGTGATTTCTTGATGGTAATAATATGTTCTGAAACTTGTAAATGCGTATTGCTTGTGATAGTCAATCATAATATATTATTATGGGTGCTGACATAAGATATAATGCCAAATAAAAATTGCATGACGTGTTAGGTATGTGGTTCTTTTTTAACCTTTATTTTAGTTCCCTAATGTCTCATAGGTATTTTGATTCGTGATTTTCGGTCTTAAGTTTTGTAATTTTTATTGTTTACCATACCTACTTTGAAACTGGCACGCCTTCCCTTTCTTCACAGTTTTTGGTCCTCTGTATTTCAAAGGGACCCTTTATGACAAAGTCATCTTCCCACCATGTAGAATGGTTATTTATGGACTACATATTTATTTGAAGCTATGTTTGTTTCTTACACATACATTCCTCTATTGAAAATTAAAGTAGTTGTAGGTCGATTAGAAAAGAAATCAGCCTCAGATGACCCTTAGCTGATAAGTTGTCCTGCATACCTCGTAATATTGTTTTGATGTATTTCGAAGGAGCTCTATTTTAAAATTTCAGCACCGACATAAATTAGCCTCTGAGGTCCCTCAGCTGATCAGTTCGCCTGGTTAAATTGTAATTGTATTCAACGTGACCCAAAAACGTTGCATTTAAAATTTCATCACTGTAGGTTGATTTGGCAAGGGCCTCTGAGGTCCCTCAGCTGATCAGTTCGCCTCCATACCTTATTATTGTATTCAAGGTGTTCCATTTCAAACTTCATCGTCGCATGTTGATTAGGTATGAAATTTGCCTCGTTGGCCCTTCAGCAGATCAGTGCGCCTCTGCACCTCGTCATTGTCTTAAAAGTGTCACAAAGCTGTATCAGAGCCCATTTATATTTTACAGATTCCTCAAAGGAGTTTCATTTCAGCAGTGTAGGTTGAAAGATATTAGGCTCACGGGTCCCACCTCCGTAACCGATTTGCGTCTTATATATGCCTACATTTACGAGTATGTTGCCACGCACCCAGAGAAAATTAATGCAATTAAATAAAACAACATTCTATAGGTCCCTCTGAACTGATTATATCGACACTGCTCAACGAAACTACCTAATTACTAATCCAAGTACCTTTATCGACCAACTGAAAATTATTGACATAACAAACCATTGACGACTACCTACGCTTCACGAGTCCATCTACAGGTGACAAGAGTTATAACAAATAATAACAAACCCCGACAAAACAAAAAAATCAACTTGTGTCCGTCACGCCTGACCTTAGAGGCAGCAAAAGAATAGCAAATCGGTAAGGCCATTGTTTACGTGCTGCTTTTTTGAATCACAGAATAGGTATCATTTAGAACGTGTTTTGCTTCCGAGTTTACGGAAGTAGCGGAAGCATTGTTGGGAGATGTCAAATTTTCTGTCTCCGAAATTTCCACTCGCATTTAATGTTTTAGACCATTTTGAACAACTTTGGTTCCGTGTCTGCAAATCCTTGTAACAAGGTTTTCCTCAAATTTGTGTAACATTTCCACAGTTTTCATCCGATTTTGATGAAATTTTGAGGGAATGTGCGGATGAGTGTGGATGGTCCCCTATCAGTTTCATTGATCCCAACAAAATATCCAATTTTGTGCATGGTCAGAAGTACCTGATTTCCATCAAGTATCATTTTCTCACGCCCCGGTCGTCCGATCTAGCTCAAATTTGGAGGGTTGTAGAGAGAAGTCGATTTGAACATTCCATATCAATTTCAACCCGATCGTATCAATAATAGCCTCTGCGCACGCACAAATGTGAAACCCATGTAACAAGCTTAATTTCCACAGTTTTCGTCCGATTTTGATGAAATTCTCAGGGAATGTGAGGGTTAGAGTGTAGATGGTCGCCTCATGTTCATTGTTACTAAAAAATATATTTCTTAGAGCATGCGTCAACATAAATTCCATTAAGCATTATTGTCTCACGCCCTGGTCGTCTAAAAATATACTCCATTCTAATTTACCATCTCTCTCAACCATAGTAACCAGCTTTAGAATAATGAGATGATTTAAAACATTTCAATGATCTATGTATACATTTATGTTACGGATACGAAGAATCTATATGTCACACACAGCTTGGCAGGCGTTTTTTAGTCATAGAATTGGTAGTGAACAATTTCTAAGCACTCAAAGTGTTCAAATTTCATAACAGTAACGAATGGGGGGGGGGGGGGGTTAAAAAGTTCTTGGTCGATTACGAAGTTTTATCATTGAAAATGATGAACCAATTACTTACTACCAAATCAGCACCATCAGAAATTCATGGTTGCGCATGTGCTCACGCTACTATCGATTCTACGTAAATGAAATTTGAAGGTGACCATCTAGGAACTAACCCACACAATTCCTGAGAATTTCGCCAAAATGGGTCCATTAGTTTCGGAGTTTGACTTGTGTCAACAAACTTCAATTTTACGCATGCGCAATAGTTATTACTAAACCAATCGTGACATAATTACTACTACCCTTCGAGTTTGAACGAAATCGGACCAATAGATCGCTAGAAATCCACGATGAAGAAAACCCACGTTTGCGCATGCAACGCCATTATTGTTTCGACGGCAATAAAAGTTATAGGGGACCATCTAGGAGCTAACCCGCACAATCCCTAAAAATTTCATCGATATCGGACTAAGGCTTTGTATAGTTATGGGAAAAAGAATTGGCACAGACTGACACTGAACCAAATTTGATCAGCATGCTTCTGGAACGCAAAAAACAAGTAGAAATTTGGATTTTGGAGAAAAACAGCATTTTCGACTTCTCGCACGACCACAGTTTCCCTACCTTAGGTAGTGAGGAAGCAACAATATGACGAGAAGGAGAATAGGTGAGTAACGATTTCACAATAAATTCACAACAGCATTCTGGAACGTCGCTTGAAAAGTACCTCGACAAACGTGTTGTGCGGCACACGAGGCCATTGAACTCTCTTTGCGCCCGATCATTCAAAAGTTAGCTCGGAGAAGAAAGGTCTGTACTGAGTGAGTACGGTTGCACGTAAAAATTTAATTCGTGAGAATAGAAAGCTTTGAGGAGCAAGCGGAAATCAATTTAGTTTGAATCAGTTATCCAGGCGTTTTATGTCAAAAAAGGTTCTCGAGAAAAAGTTTTGGCGGTGTTTTTATTTTTGGTAAGTACTATGAATGTATAGGTCTTATTTTTTCGTGAAGGATGCTGATAGCGAATCTATGATTTGCCAACAATCAAATTTTTCCCGCTAACTTTTTTCAGTTTTGGCTCCTAATCTATGCGTCCCAGCGCACAATGGGCCAGATTTGCGATCTGGCGCACACTTTTGATTCTATGAGCTATTACAGGAAATTTCACGCTGATTTCGAAGATACCTACCCCGAGTTCCTATATATATATAAACTACCAAAAAACACGTTTTTTGATGTATTTATTCATTTTTTGCCCGTAACCACCTTTCAAAATATTTTTTTAAATACATGTAAGTTGTAGAGAATTAAATTTTGGGTCGATTGATCGCCAAGAACAGGCCAAAAACAATATAAAATAAGGAGCCGAGTCTTCCTCGTTTACCTATCATCTTCTTCCAACTATCAGCCAAATTTAAGCGAACTCGAACGACTAGAGAGTGAAAAAGTTGGAACATGATGGAATTTTGGATGATAGTTGGGGGATGAAGATTTGATCATCCCACATCAATTTCAACATGATTGTATCATTACTAGTAACTGCGCATGCGCCTATTTATAATCCTTGTAACGACCTTAATTTCCACTTTTTTCATCCGATTTGATGAAATTGTCGTAGAATACGTGGGTTGGGTTGTATATGATCCCCTATAAGTTTCATTGTTGCCAAATCAATACTTCATTCTACGCATTTGCAAACGTAAATTCCATCATGTTTCATCGTTTCACTTTCTAGTCGTTCGATTTCGCTTAAATTTGCTTGATAGTTGGAAGAAAATGATAGGTAAACTAGGAAGTTTTGTGCCACTGCTAACTTGGGAGACTTTTTTTTTTTTTTTTTAAGCATGGAACATGCTTTAGCCTTGAGCTAACTGCCCGAAAACGTTACGCGGATGTGACACAAAATTTTCTTATGATTTTCACGTACAACCAAGCCGTTGCTGGGGAAATGAAACTTCTGTAGTTTTCACCGGACAAAAATCGTTCTTCATTCGTTGGAAAGCTCTCGATTTATCACGCATTTCTTTCGTAGGTACTTGTTCTTCTATTCATGTCGTAGTTTTATATTTATTTATGTTTTAAATGGATATAGTAAACAATGCCACTTGTTTTGTTGTCACTTGGTTGAGAAGTTAATCTTGGTTATAGTAATTGTAGACGCGCACCATGACAGAAAATTACCTACCTAGGTACTTCCATCTAACTTCGATTAGTAAAACATTCATGTCGTAGTTTAAAATTTATTTACATTTACGAATTAGAGGGAGTAAAGCATGCTCCATGTTTTAGCATTTTAGCCGAAGGCTCAATGCTAGAATTACACTCTAAAGACCACTTTTAAGATTTTTTTCGCGTTTTCGACTTTGTGTCACTAAAACTGTAATAACTCCCTAAGGTACTTTTCCGTTATCAATCACTCAGAAAAGCCTAATTGAAATTTTGCTTAAAAAACCGATCAGATTCCAGACTTCGTCAATTTTCAAGGAGTTCGCAGTGCTAGATTTAAGAAAAATGGCAGAAAAAACTACTCTGATATATATTTATAAGGAGTTCTGTAGTGGTAAGCTCAAAAGGAACCTCAGTATTACGAGGGCAGCTGATGAGATCACCCTGCTTACGCCGAGAATGAACACTGCTATGGGATGGAGGTTGTATTCATTTTGGGGGGGTCTCTCGTTTTAATTCTCTCCCATCCTCCTTGAAGGGGAAACAGGTTTCGCTACTTGTTTTTAAAAATAAATTGACAAAGTATTTCATTTCAACCCTTTAACTATGCCTTTTGGAATTTCGAATCATGTATTCGACCGATTTCATTGAAGTACAATTTCGTTTCCGTGGTAGATTTGCAATGTATTTCTGTTTTTCGTCGATATCCCGGTAAATTTTGATGGTTATTTTATTTCAAATTTTTTGAATGTATATATACCTATATATAATATATATATATATATATATATATATATATATATATATATATATATATATATATATATAGGTACTTTTTTTTGTAATATACATTACGTATGTTGATATGATAAATTTAATTAGAATTAGGATGAGTCAGCACTCCGACCTCCAGCACAAGTTTTCTTATAGGGGGTCGTAACATTGTCTTTTTTTAAGTTATATGTATCACCTTTATCACAAATAAAAATGTATTTAAAAAAAGAAAATTCACCTCATCGTTTTGTTGGTGAGAGAAGACCTCACGAAATATGGTACAGCACAAGTTCCAGTAACTATTTCTGCTGAAGAAAAAGTCGCCCTAACTCTGAGGTAATATTTGTCATAACAGCCTCAAATTCCAAAGTTTTGGTCCGATTTCGATATTCGATCGGTTTTCAGGGATGCGGGGTAAATCCTAGATGGTACCATACAGGATGTCCCATCTAAACGGGCCCATCGGGAAATTACAGCCGTACGGTGCGAGCTATCGAAAAATTGAACTGGATCTTTTTTTATAGTATTTCAACTCAGCTCACGATGCGGAAGTCCGATTTTTATTTTTCCATGTTTTAGGGTCTCAAATCATTGATTGAAACTGACGGTTTCCTCTTGACCCCCCTTTTTTATTGCTTTTTTTCGATTTTAGGTTGAATTTGGAACAGAAAATGCCTCGTTGAAATTTTCTTTTTGGGGCTTCGTTTCTGAGTTATTCCACTTTTTGCGGAAGTCCGATTTTTATTTTTCCATGTCTCAATCATTGATTGAAACTTACGGTTTCCTCTTGACCCCCCTTTTTTATTGCTTTTTCCGATTCTAGGTTGAATTTGGAACAGAAAATGCCTCCTTTAAATTTTCTTTTTGGGGCTTCGTTTCTGAGTTATTCCACTTTTTGCGAAATACAGAAAATCGCCGATTTCTTTCGGACATTACCAACACTTTCTTACTATTTTTATCTTAAATTTTTGAGATGTTCACCACACTTTTGAAATCAGCATCAAACTATCTATCATCAGACCCCAGCGTCCATAATCAACAATCACCATCAGGGGGATGACATTACACTTGAACCGCTTACGATTTAAAAAAGTTTTCCAAATCGTCGTTTGAAAAAAAAAAAAAAACCCCTCAAACTGTTCAGTACACACAGAATCACCGTTCACAATACAGTTTAAAAAATGTACACCACAAGGAGATTTCCAGTCAGTTGTGTTGTGATAAATCGAAAATGCCACCTGCTCCTTCTGCAGCCTCTGCTCCTTCTCCTGCAAACTGTATTCAAGGGTCAAGAAAACAACAGCTTCTTGATACTTATTGTTCAGTCTACACTATGATCTTTATTATTTAAAAAATCATTCATTAGTCCAGAATACGGCGTCTCATACGTTCTTCTAATAAATGAGTACCTAACAGTACTGAACAGTTTGAGGGTTTTTTTTTTTTTTTTTTTTTTTTTTTTTCAAACGACGATTTGGAAAACTTTTTTTAAATCGTAAGCGGTTCAAGTGTAATGTCATCCCCCTGATGGTGATTGTTGATTATGGACGCTGGGGTCTGATGATGGATAGTTTAATGCTGATTTCAAAAGTGTGGTGAACATCTCAAAATTGAAGATAAAAATAGTAAGAAAGTGTTGGTAATGTCTGAAAGAAATCGGCGATTTTCTGTATTTCGCAAAAAGTGGAATAACTCAGAAACGAAGCCCCAAAAAGAAAATTTAAAGGAGGCATTTTCTGTTCCAAATTCAACCTAGAATCGGAAAAAGCAATAAAAAAGGGGGGTCAAGCAAAAAGTGGAATAACTCAGAAACGAAGCCCCAAAAAGAAAATTTCAACGAGGCATTTTCTGTTCCAAATTCAACCTAAAATCGAAAAAAGCAATAGAAAAGGGGGGTCAAGAGGAAACCGTCAGTTTCAATCAATGATTTGAGACCCTAAAACATGGAAAAATAAAAATCGGACTTCCGCATCGTGAAGCTGAGTTGAAATACTATAAAAAAGGTCCAGTTCAATTTTTCGATAGCTCGCACCGTAAGGCTGTAATTTCCCGATGGGCCCGTTTAAAGGGGACACCCTGTATAATGTAGGTATTTCAAGCCCATGCGCATGCGCGAACGTCAGGGATGAGGAAGCTATGTGCTAGTTTGGCAGAGTATTTTTTATTATGAGTAACAATTGGTTGGTACATACATTTCTGAATGCACAAACAAGTCGCTCTTTTCAGAGGGATGTATAATTGAGGGGAGAGAACGTTGGTTTGGTACTGATTATCTTCTGGTGAGTCTGAATTTGGCAAAGTAGAGTATCCCTCTATAGAGAACCCGTAATAGAGTACAGTCAAATAGAGAACCCGCGGGTCTGCATAAGCTAGCCGCGTAGGCTACGGAGGCCGGCCGCGTCGGGGAAATCGGTTTCATCTAAATACACTGAAGGAGTGGAGAGCGTCTGGTCGCGGGCCGCAGCCGCGTCAGGGAAATTCCACCTTTACATTACATAGGTATACAAAGAATTAGGTACCGTGTTTTCAGAAGTTGCCGATGTAGGTGAGGATTTGTTGAAACAAATTGGCGTGGTTGTGGTTTGATTGCCTCCACATGAATTTGCACAAGTAGAATGCACATGAATTCGCACAAATAGATCAGAATGCTGTGTATAGGTTGGTGGTCTGGATGCTCGCAAGCTCGCATCTCAAAATTACATCACATCGAGTAGTCAATCCCTTAGAGAAAATACAGATTAGTTGGACATGAAGGTCAGAATGATGTGTATACTTTGGCGGTCTGGATGCTTGCAAGCTCGCATCTCAAAAATACATAATATAAAATAACATAATCTAAGTAAGAAGTAATGCCTAGAAACATCGGGCGGGCGTGTTGAAGACAAATTGACTGGGGAGGGGGGGTGTAACGGAAAAGTACCCTCCCTAAATTTTCAGTCAAAATTCAAATCTGATTATACCGTTGAAAAGAACGCAAGATTTCCTATCTCCCTAATGACTTTTTAAAATTTTTTTAATGGAATGAACGGGTAAGTAATCTATTATTGAAAAATTTGTAAAATTCCGAAAATGTTCACTGTCTTCAAAGTTTGTCTCTCGAAACAAACTGGATGGAATTTTTCATGCTATAAGCCTAAAAGTTGCATCACAATCCCAGGTGTAGTCAGTTTTAGACTTTAACAAACTAGTTTTTAGTTCATTTGTTATGCTTATTTTTACATGTTTTTTTAAGGGTAAAACAATGTAAAACTCGGTTGTAACGGAGTTGGAGAGATCTGCGAGTGTTACCATTCGATTCAGCTTGAAAAAATACGTAGAAACCGACCCCAAACTAGTATTTTCTTAGGGTGTCATTTTTCACGAAAACCGTCGATTTCATAGAAAAAACCACTTTTTCAGCATTCAAACATACTTTTTCCCCCCAATTAACAAAGTAAAATAAAAATTGACTACACAGTTGGAAAGCTGGAATTGTGATGCAACTTTAAGGTTAACTGCATAAAAATTTCCATCCAGGACGTTTCGAGAGATACACTTTGAAGAAAGGGAAATTTTCGGAATTTTACAAATTTTTTACTTACGGATTATTTTTTACGCCTTCATTTCATGTAAAAATTTTTAAAAAGTCATTAGAGAGAAGGAAATCTCACGCTCTTCTCAACGGTATAATCAGATTTGAGTTTGACTGAAAATTTAGGGAGTTTTGACAGTTTTAGTGACACAAAGTCGAAAACGCGAAAAAAATCTTAAAAGTGAAACAAGTGGTCTTTAGAGTGAATTTTAAAATATATGTTAAATGTCAAAAAAGGCAAAAATTACTAGTAGAATCGAACCCTAGCGGGCGGTGCGCCACCCCGCCACCCATAAATTTTACGATTTTTAGCCATTTATAATGATTTAGCTCATTTTTTGAAATTTGACCAATTTAAGCCACCAGTTTTCTTTGTTTTTCTTTTCTTGTTTTTTTTTTTAGCATGTACCTATTAATGCAATTTATGAACATTTTCCAGCATAATTTTGTGTTACATTTTTGAATGTATTAGGTAGTACTTACTACATACTTAGTTCAGAGTTGATAACAAATTTCTGGCTGCTTACTCATTCTGCTTAAAAAAAATTTAATTTAATTTTTAGTAAATTTCATCATTTTAAGTGGTTTTTTAAAGCAAAATTTGATCAATTTATTATGCTCAAAACGTACTATTATTATTTTTATTTATTTTATTTATACATGCAATTTATAACATTGAATCAATTTACATTTGGAGAATGACATGGAGAGATTCTGGCCTTTCGGCCGTCAGCCGTAGTACGCCACAATGACAATAAAAATTAGTATGATAGCCAATAATGGGGGAACAACAATTATTCATATTATGGGGATAGATGGAACGGAGTAATTCATATACAAAAACAATAAACAATCTGCATCACAAAGAGAACCCATGGCGGTGAGTTTAAATTATAAAGTTCGGCTCCACATTTCAAAATAATTATTATATCATTCAAGTGCTGATCCACCAAAAAACGTACTGTCTAGCGAACGTATCCATTTGGCGAAATTACCGATTTTTCATCTCAAACCGGACGTTCATTGTGTTTCAGGTGATGAAAAACATCTCAGAACTCAGAATGGCTCAAAACAGATTTTCATTTAGAATATGTTGGAAAACTTGAATTTTATTTCATTATTATTATTAGGTATTTTATTATTTTATTTACTTTTCATTATTCATTTTTGTCGAGCCATAACGGAATTTTTTATTGTTATTCATAAGTACCTAACTTTTGTAAATTTCATTTGTTAATTTGTTCATAAGTTCGCTCGCCAAATAAATAATAAAAAGCCATAGGGTCAGGGGGGGCAAGTGCGTAGCTGTTTTTCATAAATCTGACTTTGTGATGCTACTATTTCCCTCAAACTATAAGTTGAATAATGACTACAGTTTTATTAGATTCCCCAGACCTTTCTACGTCGAAAAACGTGTTGATATAATGAATTGAAGTTAGTAATTCATTAAGAATTGGAAAAAACCTAGGAGCATTCAAACAACGCACTTGCCCCCTGTTGGGGGGCAAGTGCGTACGTATAGTGGGGCAAGTGCGTTTTCAACTTTCTACCCAAAAAATAATAAAAATAGAATGAACCAATGTAGGTAGATGTTAGGTATAATTTGAAATAAATTGTTAATGAAAAATAAATCGCCGCAAAATTGATAATTTCTATCAACTCAACATGAATTCCTGAGTGGATAAAATGGTCAATAAACTCATCCACTTGTTGGCTGTCCTCTGATTCGCTGTCGACTGGGGAATGAGGTTTGCGTGAGAGAGAATTTGAAGGCTCCAGATTTTGGCAGAATTAGATAGGACTGAGGTTTGGGAGAAGCATGCGGTTGTGCGTAGGAATTGAGGAAGAGGTTCTGAATGGAAACTAGGCTTCAAGACCTTGATTTTCTTATTTTTTCTGGTAAATTCTTGCGGTTTTTGATGAAACGCACTTGCCCCTTATTTAAAAGCGCACTTGCCCCACTGTCAAAAAAATAGGGGCAAGAACGTTTTATTGATTTACTGCAGCAACTTTTGTAGCCTTGAAGTTATCAAGTGCGCAGTTCGTACAGAGACAAAAGGTTGAAAGATAAACAGTGGAATAAACAGGAAAGGAAGGGTTTTTAGACAAGAAAACCATTGAAAACTGTACATCCCTATGATTCTCACTCTGATATCGGACGAAGGCTTCGCGGAAAATGGTTCCAATTATGCTTATTTGTTCACCGAGGGTGTAAAAATTTTTATCAGATGATCATAAACACCTGTTCTATCATTTGTGAAGAAACTTATTAAAATAGAGTGGCCTCATAGTGAAATAAAACGAAGAGACGCACTTGCCCCCAAAACGCACTTGCCCCCCCTGACCCTAATAAAAAGTAGGTACCTAGGCGCCTTACTTATTAGATCAAGATTTGGATACCAATACTTAGATACATACCTACCTTCTAAATTTAAGTTTTAACATCCTTCAACTTCATTCTTCACATACGTGGAAAATGTTAATAGAGGAAATTTCTATAATATCGCTTCTTTGTAATAAACAACGTCTTAGAATTTACCAACTGGTAGAACGTCCAAGCAGGATCGGATCCCAGTCGCCTGCTTTGTGGCCTGGAGGGCCGATGAAATGGGTGATCAATTTATTTGAAGTCCCCCGAGTCGTATTTCAATAGCTGACCCCAGAATGCGTTGTAGAACTAAGCCCGACGGCCATCTTGGCCCGTCATCTCAACATGTCTACCGCAACAAAACACATCCCCGACTCTCCTGTGATGACCGTTTTTCTTTCGATCATTCCATATTGTTAACGGCGTTGTTTTGTCTTGAAAACTTTTAGAAATCATTCATCAGTCACCGTTGTGTCGTTTTGAGTGATTAAAAGTGTTCGAACCTGTGCGTGTGTTGTGTATTTTCGCTGTGAGTTGAACGTCGAAAACGTTCCGCCGTCGCCTGAGCTGCGGAGATAGACCCACTTCGTTCCCCCCGTGTTCTACCGACCCGCGTGTTTCTCGGCTGAATATTTTCACTTAGAAGTCACTATGGGTAAGTCTTCGATTCCCGATCGATAATTTTATATAAATTAGAATTTACAATAACATTTTCCTGGCACTAAACCCATATTTTCTAGTTTTAAAACTTGGTCAAAGTTTTAAGCAAAGCTAAGATGGCGATGGACAGCCGATCAAACGGGGGCCAGCCGTCCCGCGCTATTTATCACCTTGCGTTTTATTATTTCGCTCCGTAACTTCATTCGTCGCCCACCTCAATTATTTATCCAATTTAATCAATCATAGTTTTATACGCCAAATGTCGGGAATATCGTAGATGTGTATTTGAAATCTCGACCCTCCGCCCTCTTATTGAAGGCTTTGTGATTGTTGCCCAATATTGCCGCACTCTCTTTTTATTCCTCACCGGACGTTCATTGTGTTTCAGGTGATGTTTCTGGAGGCCCGGATTCATCAGAAGAAGAGAAGTTATTTTCATCTAACATAGTGTAAAGTTTACGTGAAAGTTCGAGGCACTCTTGAGCAAGTGGTTCCTATCTGCCGACTGGCTGGTCAATATTTGGGAAATTTGGTTTTTTAAAAATGAAGGATTCGGAAGTACCTTCATCGCAATGGGCGAAGTGGGTGGTGGAAGCCATAAACAAAATTCGTCAACAAAAACAGAGACCGTCTTTGGAGAGGGTATGCCACGGCGTACGCCAGAATCACAGTTACTCAGAAGGGGTGATCGCCGATAAAATAGAACAGCTTGTCGAAGAAGGTTTGATTTTAAAGGTGTATAACAAAGGGAAGAGCAGTTACAAAGACCCCGGTGGTATGCAATCACGGTTCCTGGTTATAAACAAAGATTCGGATCTGACGAAACTCGTCTCCAGGTCCGTCAAAGAAATCGACGACCCCGACGGCAGCTCCGTGAAAACCATAGAGAAATACATCGGTCATAGCAACTGCCTCAATATCAAACCGGGCGCGGATTTGACTCAGATCGTGAAATCATCGTTGAAAAGAGCCGTCGAACGGGGGCTGCTGGTTCTTGAAGGCAAAGCGTACAAAACGACGGGGGTGGAAGAACCGGGTTCGAGCAAGGAAGCCGGTAAATCCAGAACACCTGGCTCCAAGTCCCCCAGAAAGTCCAAGAAGAAAGAACTCGAGTCACCCAAGGTAAGAACCGTAGCTCACCATCTGCTCTCATATTCGTTTATCCTTTCTAATACCTACGCTGGTCTTTTCAGCGGCCTCAAGCTTTCTGCTAATTACTACAAAAATCCCGAGTTTCCTAGTTCTTCTTGATTATATTTGCTCAAATCTTCTACTACTACATCTCTATCTTTTACTAACTTTTCGTTAAGCAGAAGCGTTTCGCACTCGTATTACATACACGTACACTAAGTAGCTAATTACCAAATCCAACATCTTAAATATCGGATTATTCTCAAATTCTAATTCAATTTTCCGAAGCTTCTACAGTTTTTAGTATCTAGTGCATGTATGTCATCAGTTAGTGGATTCTCAATAATCAGGTACCTATCTACCCACCTACCCATACGACAGAGCTTCCTTTGACTTGGTATTCTTTGGTTAAAGTTTAATCCAACTCCAATTGTAATTTTGATTGTATAATAGACAAATTAATGATGAAGTTTGTCCTAATACCGACCCCACCACGGATGGTTGAAATCCTGAAAATGTTCCGGGAATGTTGTTTACATGCCTAATAATCCTAATTACCTAATGCCTAGTTACCTAATGTTTCGAGGTTTTTAATCCATCACAGTTTTGTCGACTCGTAGGTGTAATGGATATACCTAGGTATATCCCATGTATGGATATATACCTAGGTATATCCCATGTATGGATATATACCTAGTAGGACTGACTCTCAGGACATATTCATAACGGAAATATATTTGAGAGTTTGATTTATTGATTATTATTTTATTAATTTATTTTATTTATTTTTATTAATTTATCATTAGTAGCGTATAAGGTTATTCAAGTATTTGAAATTTCTTAATTTTCAATCCATCGCAGTTTATAATGTTGACTGTAAAGTATCAGGCGCAACATTTGATGAGATTATAATCGTAGATTCACTGGTGAATGCATTAAGAAGATTATCAACTCGGAAATAATCCGCGATTATTGAATTTTTTTTCGTTAGCATTTTAATAAAGTAGTACGGTACACCGTTTTATGAACATTCCCGGGTTGATCCAAAACTTGGAATTTCAAAAATAAGCTCACCTGGTCCAAATAAGTACCAAGTCATGAAGCATACTTATAAGCGATTTTTTAAAACACGTTTTATGGCCTGTGCGCGTTATTTGTGCACACAATTTATTGTATTCGAAAGGTATGCCGCCAAAAAATATTATCTACTGTTTTGCAAAAATAACAATTTTACTTGTTCATTTTTAGCCATTTTAAATATTTTCAACGACTTTTGAGAGTATGTTGGAATTGAAGCTATTTAAAATTATTTAACAATTTTTAACCTTTAAAATGAATACAAGCTAACTTATGCATATCAAAACAGCAATAAATTTTTGTTTTTAAGCGTTTATTTGTAAATATATATAAATATATATAGCGTTTATTTGTAATCAGTTACATCAGGTAAATATCTAGATACAAAGACCAGTGGCGGGGGGGGGGGGGTAACTAGGGTGTCTACCTGGATACTATATAGATACTATCCAGATGTGCTCGCGAAATTCTGATGTCAAGAATCTTATCTTATCTGATGTTAAGAATTTTAACCATTTTACGAGCACACAAAGCTTCTTTTTTTTTTCTCCATAAAAAATTTGGGAACACTTGGGTGCACAGTTTTTATCGTTCAAATTTATTGAGCTACTAAACTTCTTCTGAAAGTATTTAGAAATAAAAACAATATTAATTTTAAGGTTTTGGTCGTACAAGACGAATGGAAAATTAAAAATGTGCTACTCACCAATGTTTTTTTACGAAATCCGAGCACATGTTTATTATCACCCGTAATATAGAAACATACTATCTATGATTGGCGAAGAGTGTGTTAACCGAATGAAAAATATTTGAAATATCCAATTTTACTACTAAGAGCAAAGCGCTGCGCTAAAATTAACTCTCGAGGAACTATGTTCCGTTGGGAAGAGCGTCGGAAGAACAAAATCGTTTTTATTTTTTTCAACATTATATTTACTTTTATGGGTTGATAAATTATTGATGGGTCCGAAATCCAAATTTCACCTTTTAATTTGTAATTCTGACCTCCCTTATGAATTTGACTGTCTGACTGTCCGTCGGTCTATGGCAGATCCCTAGGACCACTTTGATAATTTTCACCCAATTTTGAGGAATTATTCTGGGATTACTAGGGTTATGTCTGATCTACACAGTTAATTCGTTATTAATAATCAAACCATGGAACATGCTTTAGCTCTAAGATTTTAGAATTGACGCTTCAACATCTATTATTTCTGCTTCAGTCGTCTTATGGCGCGCACTCAGCTGTTTTTTAGTTGTAACTCTTGGTTCTGGATCAACTCTCCTTAACCCCTTAACTTGGATTAGCTCTTAATTGTGGAATAGGTCCTTAGAAGTGGGTACCTAAAACACAAACTGAATACTCCATCTAACTTACTCGTTGTTTGTATACACGGTAACGTAAATAAAGCACGTAACCTGTACTTACTTCTGAAAAAAAAAAAAAAAAAAATAGATGTAAATGATTATAAAAAAGTTTATATTTTCTGCATTAGGTAGCTCTTCTGCGTAGATCACTGCACTATGTATAAGTCAGACATCGCATGTATATGCAAGTATCTAGAAAACCTAACAAGACTGATCCGAATCAACAAGAGTTCAACCTAATCCTGCATTCCAAATGCATTTTGTGGTTCACATGCGTGTTGACGGTTTTTCCCCTTCCAACACATCAACTGTTCTGGAGCGAGAACAGTTGGTTTTTACAAAGCTCCGAATTGTCTCATTCGATTCAGTAAACTGAATTGTATTCATTTCGAACTTTTTCAAAATCTCGATTTTTAAAAAAATATTTCAACCGTTTGGTAAATTTCACCTCTTGTGGTTGGTCAACATTAATACCGAACCGGCTGATCTATGGTTTTTTTTAGACGAATTTCATGAAGGTTAGTGCAGTTGTTTCGGGGAGGACGGACCAATTTTTTTAGGACGTCCCTCTGAAGCCATGTCAAATAGGCGGAGCTTCGTACATAAGAGGCACGACCTATTGGAGTTGATCCAGGAGAGTAGAGACAGCATGAGAAAAATAGAAAGAAATAAAATAATCGAATCAAATCGATTTCAGATATTTCTAAGGGGAAAAAACCATAGATTTGTGTGTGTGTACGTGCGTGTATGCGTGTGTGGGAATGAGGGGGTAGCTACCAGTTGTTCATTCAAACGTTGCCCAAGCGAAAATTTTCGATCGATTTTCGTGATTTTTTTGTTTTAAATTGACAATTCCGTCTAGTTTTGGAATAAAAGTCAGTAGTTTCTAATGTGATTATGGAAGGAGGCGATTGAAGGGGGTAAAACTGATAAATCGTTATGTTAACACTGTGTATTCTCATATATATGATGCTCGTGATGATTCGTTTCAATTTTTTAATATATGTCAGGAGTTAACATTTTGCTATAGAAGGGGGTGATAGTAATAATTCGCTGTTACCACTATTATGATTTCTATGACGGTTTTTTCCCATCTATAGTCTTTTGGTCGTGCTAAAAATTGGGGATTTCATTTTGATGATGGGTTTTTGTGAAGAGGAGTGATCGAGGGGGAAGTGAAAAGATCACATGATCACATGTGACGATCACAACGTCGGTGTGTGATGATCACATGTGATTCATTATTTTCTCAACCGATTTTGATGATTAGTTTTTCCTTTTCTAAATCACATAATATGAATTATATTATAATCCATACATAGGGATGTCCCTGTAATATTTGCATCTTTCCAATATGTTTAATTTGATTTTTCGAATCTACATTTCTATATTAGTAAAATCGTAAGTATGTCTGTCTGTACATTGATTAGAACCATGAAAATTTGCGTTTCTTTTCCGGTTCATCCTATTTGTAGACGGTTGGTACAATTTTCTCAATTTTTGTCTGTCTGTCTGTCCGTATGTTTGTCCGTTTTTTACGGTTACAGGAGTCATCGGATAATTGATATAAATGGGGGGATAAGTCTGTATCAGTCCAAATTAAATTATAGGCTACTTGAAGTTTTTAAATTTGAGCCAGAGGGGGTGTTTCAGGGGTGGGGGAGGGGGTGAAATGGGTTATCTTGGACACCATTGAACGAACTGGGGATCTGATTTTTCTAATTTGTTTGGATTATTCTAACTTGAATCACAGACTACTTGAAATTTTCCAAATCTGCCCCATAGGCGGTGTTTTAGGGGAGGGGGGAGTGGGGTCATCACTGAACCAACTGGGGACCTGTGTGGTTGAATATGTTTAGATTACTCTGACTTGAACTACAAGCTACTTAAAATTTTCCAAATCCCCATAGGGGTGCTTTGGGAGAGGAGGGTGGGTGATGGGGTATCATGGACATCAGAAAATAAACTGGGGACGTTATTGTTGACATATGTTCGGGTTGCTCTAACTTGAATTTCAGACTAGGTGCTTGAAATTTTCAAAACAGACCATTGGGGTTGGAGGGGGGGGGGGGGGGGTTAAATGGGGTTATGTTGGACATCACTGAATAAACTGGAGTTGATTGGTTAGAAATGTTTGAAATACTCTTACTTAAATCGCAGATTACTTCCAGTTTTCCAATCTAACACATAGAGGGTGTTTCGGGGGAGGGGGGATGTCATGGACATCACTGAATAATCTGGGGACCTAGTTGCTAAAATATGTTTGAATTACACTAACTCAAATCAGAGGCTACTTGAAAATTTTCAAATCTGACGCAAAGGGGGTGCTTTCTTACAGGAGGGTGGTGGGTGGGTGGGGGGGATGAGGTATCTTGGACATCACTAAATAAACGGAGGACCTGTTGATTAAATATGTTTGGAATACTCCAACTTGAATCCCAAACTACTAGAAATTTTCAAATCTGGATCTTTGAGAGGGGGGGGGGGGGGGGGGGGGGATTTATCTTGGACATCACTAAATAAACTGGAGTTGATTGGTTAGAAATGTTTGAAATACTCATACATAAATCGCAGACTACTTCAATTCCGACCCATAGGGGTTTTTTGGGGGAGAGGGTTCGAAAGGGTTATCTTTGGTATCACTGAACAAACTGGGGATCTAATGTTCGTACGAATACGAATGAAATTGGATTAATCTGAACTTTCTTTTGGGTTACCTATCAAGAATATTTTTAATCTGAAATATGGGGGGTGTTTGTGGAGAGGGAGTATAGGTATATAATGGTATAGGTATTATATAGTATAGGTATATAGTATTATAAATAAGGACTTTTTTGAATCAGATACATGGGGGGGGGGGGGGGGGCTTGCGTATATTCAAGTCAACCTGTGGAACGCATATCTTGAAAGTAAATCTTCAAATTATAAGGGGTTACAAAAACTTTATTCCTGGTCGATCGATAACATAGGTTCATTATTGAAAATATTAATCCAAAATGGAAAAACATGTGTTCTATGTTTTAAATACATTTGTCCTAGGGCGGTGCAGTGTTTATTTCATTTCATTCTTTTAGCGAATTTTTGAAGAATATTAAGCTATTGCTCTCGCCTCAAAAATTTGTAGGATGTGATTTTTTGAAAAAAATTTGTGCAGAAATCCGTTTCAGGCTATTCTGAATCATATTCTGAAGTTTATCGCATTTTTTTATGTATGTATGTTTGTATGTATATATGTATGTGTCATTCCAGACGATAACTGTCCAAAAATGATAATTGTGCTAGAAACTTCAAACAAATTTTAAAATGTTAAGGACACGAAACGAAAGTTTAAGTTCATTGGCCAGCATGATCGGATTACATCTTAGGGTTGAAATTTTCAAAAATGTAGTCAAAAATTTCAAAATAGCCTGTTTTTTGCGATTTGTTGTGCGAAATAATTTTTTCAGCATACTAATATGTGGATCAGTCGATCGATTCGAAATCAGCGTAAAATTTCCTATAAGAATATGTATCAAGTTTTCAAAAATTTCAAAGTTGAAAAATCAGTCAAAAATCGATATAATCGAAGATTTCTTCAAAAATTCGCTCATTGGGTCATGCTGCATGACTGGACTTTTTTTTAAATTTAGTTTTTAGACTTTCCTTTCTAACTATTCGAAAAAATTTGAAGGAGAAGTTCGAGTTATTCTTTTGGTGGATTCGAATGTTATCCGGTACCTCACATCTGATCTGAATAGAAGTTACGTGCGTACCAATTTATTGAATTCACAAGAATTCCACGTTGGCTCATGCTTTGGGTCCCATTGATTCGAAAGCCAGCATTCATGAAATTTCACAATTAATTTATGACATTAATAAAAAAATTTAAAAAAAGGCATCCGTTGACCGTTGCGGCGTACTTTGGTCCTGTGATATCGAAAAAACTTCAGCAATAAAATTTGAACACAAAATATACCCGTTTCGGCACCAAACTTGTTGCTATCTTTGGCAACTATCCGAGAGATTTCGTGTGAAATGCAAGTCATTTCAGTCGTGGTTTTGGCCATGGTAATAGCATTTGGGAAATCCAACTTTTTACTTTCCTAAATGAAAACCAAGACAAGTTCTACCTATAACTTCAACTGTCAAAGTGTAGGTATATTAGATAGTACCTAAAACTGATTTTTTTATTTTTTGTTTTCCATTAATTTTTTGTTTCACGGTTTACGTTATCATGAGGTTCAAAATAGCCGACTATTTGATCAGGTGGTACAGAACCAGATGAGCTGTAAGTCCATGATGAGCTGAAACTTCATAATATATTATTTCTAGTGAATCTCCAGTTATAGGATTTGCCTCTCCTGTCATTCGTTAACTTCTCTCAAAAATGGGTAATTTCATTTAATATCGGTACTTGAAAATATTTACTTACTTAGTATGTTCGAGTGATGGTCTCAACATTCCGGAATGGGCGACAGTTGAAGTTAAATCCACAGCCTCAACTCGTAGCGTGAAAAGATTACTTGACTTAGTGAATTGATTGAACGTTGAGATGTTTATTGTGTTATAACACACTACCTGATTCTTTTCATTCCCTAGGAAGATTGTACTTATGTGTAGATATGACGTACGGGGGGCGAAGGGTGACTCGTTGATTTCATCTCTCAACGTCTCTCGATATGTGATTGATAGATTCAAGGTTTCACTTTCGTTCACAGCCTTGCCTGTTCTGTTCGAACACCAAACCTATGTTTTATACGTTACTAGTATCGTTAGTAATGCTGCCAAAAAAAGAAAAGAGGTTTTTTTCCTTCTTAACAACAGGAAGGTTGGATTCTGAATGAAATTATGCATTTTCTTATTGTCGGAACGCTATAAAACCTTCCATTGATGATTTTAACCTAAATAGTTTCTCTCCTAAGCAGAAAACCGCTGGCAAATCAAGTTGTAGGCGTAAAAAAATCAACTGATTCATTCCCTAGCTACTCCTCGCCAGTGGCGTAGCTAAGCCATTTCTTATGGAGGGGCAACAGTCGAGGATTTAATTTTATTTTATAGTTTTGCTATTAATTTCTAGTGCTTGTTGCTGAGTCTGTAATAAGACTCTTAATAAACTGCCAAACTTCGTATAAGTAGGTAGGTGCTCAATGGCTTTTTGTAATGATCTGAAATAACGGACGCTTTCATATTCATAAACTACTTATAGATTATTGAAGCATAATACTACTAAGAAAAAATATTATCCAAATAACTAATCAGAACGTGGAAAAATTACGATAAATACGAATAGGTACCTATGAACCAATGAATTGAGGAGCACTAGGTTTTATTATACTATTATTCTAGATTTACTGCATGCAAATTTATATACCTATGTGAACTTGCTGTCTCACAGGTTTATCCTCAATTGTTACTTCCACGTTTTCTGGACAATATCATACAATTGTATTATATAAACAGGGACCTACGCGAAATGAAATAGGTACAAGGCATGGAATCGACATCAAGAAACATCAAAAAATGTGAACAAACTCAAACTTGCAATATGCTAGGTTAGAATAGAAATACTGCTACACTAGATTATTTTAATCTTTTCTATTTAACTATTTCAATCACCAATGCAGGCTTCTATTATTGTATTCTTGCTTCATTTTAACTGGGATTTTATTCGTAAATTAATGATATATTACAACGGGAAAACTGTTTTGAAAGGAACAACTAAGCTTGATCAAGTAGGTAGTGAAAAGTAGGGGAAGTTCATAGGGGAATTGGTGGATACTGAACAATGGATATTTTTCTAGGGAAAAATCGCATATGGGCTCGCCCCAGAAGGTAGTGGGGAACAACTTGATTTCAGTTTGAAGTATCCACATTTCCGTTTCGTCGACTAGGTGATTTTACTATGCTCCGTGGGGCTGTACAATATCCACGCCAATTTTGCCCCTACACAAACGAACCTAATAAAAAATTTCTTTAAGAGCGTCTCAAGAACGCTGGCAACCAGAAATCGTATAATAATAATAGTAGTTGTGTTTTACTAATACATTCTTTAATTGAAGGTGTTGGTACTGAAGTTGGAAGCGTAAATTTATTAATTTTGGCTGTATCCATACATCAAAATTCTGCATCCTCTATAATTTATGGAGGGGCTCTGCCCACCCTGCCCCTCCTCAAAACTACGCCACTACTCCTCGCTGAATTTAAGAGGGTTCTATTTCTGTGATCGTCTGTTCTTCCCCCTACGTGTGGGTGACCTTTCACTAACTAGTTGTTTACGTATCTTTCTAATAGGAAGACATTTTATAAGCAACCATTTTTGTTTTTTCCTCAATTACCATCGTGGTATATTATGTCTTTTGTTCCTAAGATTTATTTGAAGCACGTTGGATGTTGAATTTGTCAGTAAACTTTCATGTTAATCACTACTTATTAAAAATCCAATATGTATACCTGACCATATTCTTTCTCGTGTATTTTTTTGTCACTTAGGCTTACTTAGTTGCATAGTCCTGTTGCAATAGTTCGGTACCTAAAATTATTAATTATTCAAGTCTGTTACAATCATAGTATGAATACCACGCTTAACTACTGACACCTGTGTTTTCCCCTTCCGATAGTAGGTTCGCCCGGTTTTTGGGAGATTATCCCAAGTGACTAGATGTAAAATATTCCTAGTTTACATTTACGGGTGTAGAATATCACACACATACTTGACTATTGATGAGAGGTGACTTTTAAAACTTTTACTACATTAATGTAGTATGTAATTTGTTTGTGATTCGTACCCCATTTTTACCCATCCATTCAGTGCACGGTTCATTATTCCTGAGTAGTCCATTATTCTTGTTCTGGCTCGAAGTTCTTTCGTCATCCCACTTGCTGTTTCAAATCGATCGACAACCTGACCTTTTAATGGACTCCCTCTAACATGTTGTTGACCCCCTTTGGTAACCCACCATTGTTGACCTCACTCATAATTTACTCCTCTGTCAACTTCCTTCTTCACTTTGATTGTAATCGATTTTGTAAGAGTTGAACCTGGATGCTTAGGGGATTTGTTCTACTCATGTGATTGGGATCTTCGTGTTTCATCTAAATGTTATTGAATCTAATATCCTTTAACTGCAAATTCTCGGCTTTTAACCCATAGTTTCAATATAAGTAGGGCGCATAATAACGTAAAATATGCATTAAATATGCATTGGAAGCGCGATTATTACAATAACGAATTTTACCATAAAATTGTTTCATTTATTATTTTATTTTAATTATATCCAAATTGTATTTGACTAAATGTTGAACAAAATTTAGTTTGCCTCGATGATTCGTTCCTCTTCTTCTATTCAATTTCCTAGAGGTTGCCAACTCCGCAGAAGTGGCTAGGGAGTCCTCCAATCCTGGTCTATGAATCCTTTCTTTAGATGCCAGACTTCTCATGTTCATCCTGGTACTTCTCAATTGCATGGGTACAGGTCTGGAGCGAGTAAAACCCGTAAACTTTGCGGTGCGAAACCTTTTCGTATGAAACAGTCGGAGACGTAAATAAACCTCGGAGGTCCACAGCATCTATGTTGTATTTACGGTGCTTTTCCCTAGCAGCTCTTTCTGCTGCAGCAGAACAGGGTTGATTGCAGCCAGAAGAGAGCGTTTTTGATACGATTTTTCGAAAATGCCCTTTCCCAAACCTACATCCTTTTCACGCCAAGTTTGCCATTTACCGCTTTTGTTGCAGACATAATCGTAGCATTACTTGAAACTTCTTACGACTCGGGGCGTGTGTTGTGCTCATTTGCTGGTTATGGCACCCATCACAAAAGCTTGGGATACCATCCCCCTCATTTCCATATCGCAAGCCAAACGCGTCCCTGAACTACAGGCGGTAGTGATTGTCCACTGCCAAATGTATTACACTGACTGCCATCAGCAATTGAGAGATTTTTGTGATAACGACATCCGAAGGCAGTCCGAAGGTAATCCTTCAATGAGTTCGGATCTGATTTGCGACTTCGCTCTCCCAAGATGTTGGAGAATGTTTACATAATATTTTCTTAAACTTCATTTCTTCGGAATGTTTTTCTTCATCAATATTCAAAGTTCAATTAGCTATATCATATCTTCCACTTGCACGTTTATTGAACCGCACACCAAGTAAAAATAGCAGTAAAACTTGTAGCTTCATTTGAGATCCAAAAATATTCTACTGCCGAGAAAGGGTGCCAAGTCCTTCTTTAATTTGCTCTTGAAAATGGAAGATCGGATAACATCTACCGAAATGTTTTTTTCCTAACCTATTAGTTTGTGACTTTATCTGTTTTTTTCCCAAACGTGCTTGGTATAAATACTTTCAAAGTAGGATTGGATTGTTTATACTTTGTTAGGAAAGTTGCTTGGTTAGTTCGGTTATTGATAAGCTCACACGTCACCTGAGAATTTCAAATACCAACATGATATCATCGGACCCCGGAGGGGGGCTGATGGACACAACTGAAATCACAGATCGACCGGCTCCATTAAAACTAAAATACCTTCGATCATTCCAAGGTCCTTACACAGTCATGGTAGAAATGGATGGAACAGAACTCAATGCCAAACCATTGCATCAACTGATCGTAGGAAAATTAATAAGAAATAATAATACCAAGGAAGTGTCATCTATAAAAAGGTCTGGCTTTGGTAAGATTTGGATTGATTTCTTATCAGCAATAGCCGCTAATAATTTTGAGAAGCATCTATTTCTACAGCAACAATAATTAATTGCTTATATCCCCCAAAACTACACTCAAAGAACCGGAGTGATTCGTAACATTCTACCTGATATGTCAGATGAAGAGATAATGGCAAATTTGTGGTCACGCACCAAGATAGTGACATTGGAACGCATCAAAAGCAGAGTGATGAGCTCTTCTCAAGCTCCTCAAAATGTGAAACCTGACAGGCCAACGCAAGAGTCACAGTTTACTAACAACACTAAAGCTATCACAACAACTGTACTTACCTACTTCCTCAGTCAAATTAACCTTCCATTCACAAACACTCCCTCCCAGTGTTACACTTTACTTGGCTGAACGACGAGTGGAGCCATTTATACACAGAGTAACATTATGTAGGAAATATGCTCGATATGGCAATACTCAGAAATACTGCCGTTCAACCGTTCTTAGATGTTGGAAGTGTGCTGAACCGCATAAGTAAGAAACATGTAAAACTCAAAGCCCTAAATGTGTGCATTGTAAGCCAAATCACGCTGCTAGTGATCCACAGTGTGAAGAATTCAAAACGCCAGAAATAAATTGAAACTATAATGGCGGAGAAGCACATATAGGGAAGCGACTCAACTCATTACACCTTTAGGAACATCGAACAATTTAAGTTTGTTGTCAGACTTGTGCGACTTTCCCCCTATTTCAAATAACCCAAATAAGTCTTATGCATGATCAACTGCTCCGAGTGCCTCTACAGAGGTAAAACTGATACGTGATACTTTCACATCACTGAAAAAACGGAAACCATCATTACAGGCACAAGCACCGAACGTTGCAGTCAACATCAACGAATATTATATAAGTTTGATGATATTTCATGCATAAATTTACATTGTTAAATAATATATACACTCCGGATTGTTTTCTCGGCTCCTTCAACACCTATTCCAATGATCTATTCTCACACCTTCCTCTTATAAGCAGAGCGCGTATGAGGATGAAGGGACTTCAGGCTTTCGTAAATGGCATGATGTGGAATGTATGTTATGATAGTAAGAGCGAGCTTCGGAGTTATCAACATTTCCAACCAATCTAAATCTCGTACCGTGATCGCGCTTATGGCTTAACTGAACCATTGCAGGATTTTTATGAATCGCAGAAAGGAGAGTTTTTATATATAATTGTCGGGGAGAGAATACCTTCAAAATCTTTTTCAACATCATCTTCATAATGTATCTTTGTGCAACATATAATTTTTCCATGTGCGTTGGAAAAGCACCTTCCACGCCAAGATCCCGTATTGCTTGCACTAGTTCTATATAGAGTAGTCCATTTTGTCTCTCCCAAATTTGTTCCTCACATGATAAAATACATATATATTAATTTCCTAAGATTTTTTGTAATATTGTTAATGTGTTGTTTGAGACCGAGCTTGGAAGCATCCAGACCTCCAGATTATACAGATAGAAAATCTCCTAGACTATCCCGAGATCAAACGGGGTTGAGTTCAACATTCATTACCCGAGTAATTGCATATAAACCCTTCAACATTCAGTCAGTGTGTATCTGTGTCTTCAGCCATACATCTCTATCTCTATCTCTATTATTAATAAGAATGAAACTCCGTCTGTCTGTCTGTTTGTCGTGTCTATGCACGGCCAAACGGCTGAGTGGGCCGGATCTACGAGTGGGGGGATCTTCTTGGGATTTTCCGATAGGGTGTATAAGCGAATTTAAAATTTTCTAATCCCACCCGAACCATGGGCCGTAGGGCGGGAGGGGGGTCGAAGTAATAATTAATGTGCGCTTTTTGGACTTCCCCGCTTCCCCAACCCCTCTAAACGGCCGTCGAAAATTCCGGAAAAATACGGGTTTCGTAGGTTTTCCTACGAGGAAGACGACGGCGCGATCGGATCGCCAAAAAAGTATCGGGAAATGCGAGAGTACGGACCCGTTTTCTCGAAAATTCCGACGAAAAACTTGGTTTTTTAAAATTAAAATATACCCCATAAAGGTACGTTTTTCGGAACGGTTTTCGCGGGCGAAATAAAGGTTTGATCCCGCCGAATCTGAATCCGAAATCGGATATCGAAAAAAGTGACGTGAAGTCGGTCGAATTGCGAGGGGAAGCGAGACTAAGCTATTAAAATGAGAAATTATATGTGCTGTGGACGCGAGAAGGCTCTAGGAAGACAGACGTGTTTGGGGTTCGATAACTCAGGTACAGGTTTCGGTGTTTGGGTGTTGCGAGCAGGTACACATAGGTACCTTGCGAGCGAAGCGAGAGCCATTTCAACAGAATAAATTCGGATTTTTTCCTACAAATATACAGCAATACCTTGCGAGCGAAGCGAGCAACATCCCCGAATAAACTTTTCGTGGTTCCACGTAGTTTTATAAGATTTAATTTGTTTGTAAGAATTTCCAACAGAAAAAAACGTCTGCCAAGTTGGGTGGGCAGTATAACTTCCTCAAGCGAGCGGAGCGAGCAACATCCCCTACAGAAGTTAAAACTACCCTTAGAGATCTACCGTTTGCGAGCGAAGCGAGCAACATCCCCTACACGTTTCAATTGTAATACATCGCATGTATACAGCCACACTTTGCGAGCGAAGCGAGCAACATTCCCTCATGCCACACTTTGCGAGCGAAGCGAGCAACATTCCCTACATGCCACACTTTGCGAGCGAAGCGAGCAATATTCCCTACGTGCCACACTTTGCGAGCGAAGCGAGCAATTGAATGGGGGGTCCGGGGGGCTTGCCCCCCGGCTGGACGTGGAGGCGAGCGTAGCGAGCCGGAGCGGCTAGTATACTATATTTTCTGGTTGCTGTCGCCGATTAGATTGTGGGGGGTAGAAGAACTAAAATTTTTGATTGGACAAAACTTTAGTTCTACCCCCCCCCCCCCCCCTCTATTTTAAATCAATAATCAATTAATGTTAATCGTTTTTAGGACGTTTCAAATGTCAAAGATGAAGAAGAGGGGAGTCTAACGCTTCTAAGTCTTATTTTGAAAATTAGAAAACGATGATTTAAAGTGGATAACTCTCGCTTTGAAAATGGGGAGCAGCACTCAAGTACACCCTCTAGTGGTTTGTCATGATATGGTGATGAACAAATAGTGGCAGCTCAAGTCACGTTTTTCTGACCATTTTTTCCGCACAATGGGGTCCCCCCCCCCACCTCGTAAACCCCAAATTGTCAGTCATTACGGTTTTTTTAATTTTTATGAGTACTCATATATACTTACACCACTTACAAAATAAGCCCCGTTATATTTATGTTTTTATTCTCATTTTACGTACATATATTTTGTTTGTTGGTCAATCCGGGATTCAGGCAGACTTGGCATTCCGTCTTCTACCTACTTACTTGCTGCCATATTTCAAAGTTACGTGACTTTTAGTGTCATGTGCTCCTACTGAATTATTATCGAGCTCGGGAGTAGGAACAGCGATATATCATACATTACTACCAATTTTCGATGGATTCTAAATTTTTTCCACAAAAAAAAAAACCCTCAGGGTCGTAACTGTGCGCCGCGGGTAGTAATCGTCGTGCGAGAGTTGCTGGGATGGGAAGAGGAATGGCACCTGCTGCCTGTTTCATCGCAACCGCAGATGGCTGACGAACGCGCAATGGACTCTCCTACCTTTCTGTTCTTCTCCTGTCTCCACCTCTTCTATCCTATCCCACTCTACCCACTGCCGCGATGTTCTCACCTCCGGCTCGCGGCTGCGCAACTCCCTTTGAGCCCGAGTCAAAATCCAAGTGAGAAGAAAAACAAGAGTGAGCGGCTCGAGGTGGGGGCTTTACTCTTAACTAACAGGCGCAGTTCCTTGTTATACCTCTTCCCACGCTGTCCGAGATCCGTCTACAGATCAATAAAATGGTTTTTCTAAACTCCTCCCCCTCGTCACTGAATTCTTGTCCGGTCATTAATAAAAACATCCAAGCAAGTAACATCAAATTATCACGTATATCGTTCATTGCTGCAAATCATCTGCCACAATGTATCAATTGCTGACAACACATTGCGACTCCAACGCGACAGCGGGGCGGGCACACTCGAGTCGCTATATATCATCCTACACCTCGCGTATATGCACTACACTTCGCGTTTCTAGATCGCTTCAAGCGCTTTTATGGAATACCGAGTAAGGGTGGAAGGGGGAGGGGGTGATTAATTGATTAGAACTTTAACTAATCAGTTCAACCCCCATCTTTCGATGTGTTCACATTTTCGTACCATCACATCAATGTCAATCTGTATGTTTAAATTCACCCCATTGAAATTGCTAACTCGGGTTGACAAGGGCAGTTAGTTGAGTGGGTGGATGTGTGTGTGTGTGTGTGGGAAAACGTTCCAGTCATAATTATCTTGAATTATACCTTTATCGTAATATTTGTTGAATTTTATTGAAATTTGACCAATTTGAGCACAAAGAAATTGTTAAAAGCCAATTTATGGCAAAAAAATCATACAAAATGTAAGACTATAATGCGATAATCCACGAAAATTTGTTCATACCATCATGCTGCACGGCAGGAACTTTTTTATATTATTAAAACCTCATTTTCTCCCTTTGGGTGGAAAAATATAGAATTCTGGAAAATTTAAGATTATACCTCTTTTTTTTATTTATAAAGTTGGCTCATAAATATTGGTTTAACATCAGGATGGTAGGAAGTTTGACGCTCTTTCCAACGGTGTCCTTATTTTTGATTTTACGGAGAACAAAAGGGTGTTGGAAATAGTCGTTTTAATATCATAAAGTAGAAAACATGGATGCATTCTTGAATGTGTCGTTTGTGCTCACAAAAATACAACCAAGAGAGAGGAAGAGAGAGAGAGATCCAAAGATAGGATATGGATTTCCTCACGGAGTTGAAACTGACTCATGATGCCTATTTTTTCTCTTAAATTTTGTTAAAAGATGGATTGAACATATTGAACTGTTATAAGCACGGATGATTCAAACTGAAGTGAGTGATAGTTGATTTAGTGTGCTCAAACCGTTTTTCGCTTATAATGCTTCCGATTTTACCTATATGTAGATAACTTTTGAGAGGCGAAAAATTTTTTTCTTTCCTAAATCGAATTTTCCGCTGGCATTTTACGTTGTTGTTGTTTTAGAACTATATTAAAATCGTTGTCTGTCTGTGTGCCCGCTAGCCCTTGTAGCGGGGAAAACTATACGAAGTCGATTCCCGTTTCCGATGAAATTTTCGAGTATTGTGCAGGTTGGTGACAGTCCCCTATCTGTTCTCACACTGCCTCATCAATGTAGCCAGTGCACATGCGTAACATGTAACATAGGTATACGTTTCTTGTATCAAACATGCTAGGTAACCCCTGCAGTTTTTATCCAACCTTGATTGAATTATCAGTTATAGCTTGGGTTTGTACTTTTCTTGGAATTCCTTTATATCGATTTTATTCATCGCGCATGCCCCAACGCCTTATAAAGAAGCTATGTGCCCCAATGTACTTGGAATTTTGTTTCATTCTATAACATCCCACCTTGTATCTTGACGTTCTTACTTCAATTTCGCATCGGACTTAAAAAGGAAACATTTGCTTGGTAACAAACCTAAATTGTATCCGTGACTACCTGCTTTCATTTTCAATTATACAAACCAAAACGAATTTTTAAGTAACACTTCAATTTTGGCTAGTTTAAGCAATCAAGCATTTTTCTTTCATTAACTGGATTGTACGAGTGATTTCATTCCTTAGGTTTTTAAAAGTTTTCTTTATATCTCTTCGATACCACCCTTGTTTCGGTTTAATCAGGAGCCCAACACCTTAACTCATTAAGGAACATACCTACGTCTATATAATGGCCACGCCTGAACAGATCGCAGCTAGGGTTTGCAACTTGAAACCGAACTATTTTCTTGGTCTTGCTACTGAGGTAAAAGGAAACGTACATTTCGTTGATGAGAATACGTTATTGTATCCCATTGGACGCGTCTTTATCTTCCACGATTTGCGTACTCACGTTCAACGCTACATGAAAGTACCAGAAACTTCTAAAACTATAACGAAGATCGCAATATCTCCGAATCGGAAATTCATTGCAGTAGTCGAAAAGGGTAACAAGCCTACTATTTCTATTTACAACGTTGAAACTCGGCATCGCGTGATACTATTGGGAAACCCATTGACGTTTTGCACTTCGGAAACATTCGAGTTAGTGTCTTTTACTTGCGACAATGAGTACATAGTTGCTGTGACTGGACCTCCTGAATGGATGATGATATATTACAAGATAAATGGTCACGTCGAGAGCTATACTAGTGCCATGGGAGATCTACCACCTATCAATGCTATGAATGTGACACAACTCATATGCAATCCCGCAGACCGTACCATTCTTTGCATCACCGGCTATGGACTCTTTCGGTTCATCAGCTGGACGGATGGTCAATGGGTGCAATATGGATTCAATGCAGCTGAGAGGCTCTTAATATCCGATGCTTGTTGGGTAACAGATGAAATGGTCATTGCTGGAACAAAATGCGGTCGTTTGATAGTGGTGGAGTACGGAGATGTCCGCGGTGTTTACCGTGCGAATCAGGTGGTGGAAATTATTGCAGAGAAAGGTGGGACTCATAGAGTTGACATGGGCTCCAAATCTATCCCAAAAGGCTATAAGCATGGAGTTTATAATGTCACTGGGCTTACATCCTTTGCAAATGGGTTTGTTTATTCTTACAGCAGAACTATGGTGGTTGTATTTGAGAAAACAAATCCCCACACATGGACGAGAAAAAATGTTGTACACACCATAGAACCTACCAGAATTGTGTCGCGTTTGAAGCATGATGACGCGATTAGGTCTGTTTCTGTCTCTTTGTCTGGTCAAAAATTAGCATGCACAACTCGCAGGAAAGAAATTTACTACATAGATATATTGACAAATCAAGCGCTGAACAGTTCGGATTTAAGACTATGCAATAAAGTACTGTCAGGATTACATATTGGTAGAATACCTGGAATAGCAGTATGTAGATGGAAACCATTAATGATTTCTGTTGGAAAGGATGAGGGCTGTTGTAGGATTTGGAACTACGAAACAAAGAAATTGGTGCTGACTCAATATTACCCTGACGATAAAATTTATGGTTGTGCATTCCATCCTTCAGGTTGGTATTGTCTTCTGGGGTTCAAGCATCAGCTGAAAATGCTGATGGTTCTTGTTGATGAGTTGAAATCTCTTCGTCTCTTCCGAATTAAAATGTGCAGTTTGGTCAATTTTTCAAAACAAGGACACTTGTTTGCTGCTAGTAACCACTCAAGACGCACGGTTGAAGTGTATTGCTGCATTTCATTTGAGTCTCTTTGGGTTTTCAAATGTTTCAACAACCCAGTAACAGCTGTACATTTTGGAAGCAAAGATTCGTTCGTATACACTACAGATCCCGATGGATCTGTCAATTTCTGGGATCTTCAAACAGGAGAAGATATCAACACCAAAATTTTTTTGGATTCTCCAAATTATGAAGTGACTACTACGACAAATGGTGAAGTGTACTTTGTCGGAGTTGATGGTAATTTGAAGCAAATTGCAAATGAACAACTACGTAGTTACAAACTAGACCAAAAACCTTTGAATACAATCGCGTTGGGGGAAGCCGAAGAGTGTTTATTTGTTGGTGGAGAAAAGGGATCCATAGTTTCGATAGAATTCCCTATGATGGAGACTGCAGTTCACATGGAATTCAAGATGCACAGTTGTCCCATCAAAAAAATTCTGGTTACCAACAATGATTCAACGTTGATTTCGTTGGACGAAAACGGAATAATAGGTTTCTGGCGAATAAAAGTCCCACCTGAAAAACGGGCTCCGAAATTTGAAAATACTCCTCGGTTGAGTGAGGTTATTGTCAATGTGAAGAAGTTAGCTGAAGAAGACGAAACAATTGAAAAGCAACAAATGAATATAGGAAGGAAGTTATACCAGCATAACTATATCATTCAACACCTTCAAGATGCCAAAGAAAAAGCATTGGAAAGCGTAACTAATGATTATCTTCATCAGATCGAAGACCTCAAAAGGTTTATGAAGGCAAATGAGAAGCTGCATTCAACTCAAACTTCGAAATTTCAACAAAAATTCGAAGAGCTCACAAAATTTTATGTTGCCGAGTTAGATAAGCAGAGTAAAGAGTTTGAGTCAGATTTAATGCGAGAGTACTTCAAATCTGACACTATGAAAGGCCAAATGATAGTATTTATTCACGACGTTAGAAAATTCATCAAAACATCAAAAGCTGCTACGAAACAAATATTTGAATTGTACGATACATTTGTGAATGCTAAAGTTAAGGAAATAAAGTCTGAAACAGTCGAACTCAGATATAAAAGAAAATCGCTTCTCCAGAAGTTCAGTCGAGAAACTTATAACTTTGAGAAGTTTATAAACGATTGCATGGATCAGTATAGGGAATATCATAGGAGGCGTTTGACAAAGTTGGCGAAAAGGAAAGAATATTTGAAAGATGAAATACTTTTCCTTATTAAGAAAAGCTTTTCTTTGGAGGACAAGATTAAAAATTTCTACAGCTCTGGTATGAAGACGTTTAAACATCTTGACGAAATGAGAATTGATAGTCGTATTCTTAAAACCAAAAATAAAGCTTTACAACTAACCCTTGATGCGGTTGAAACACAAGCTAGAAAAAAGGATGAATTGATTATTAGTATTAGGAAGGGTCTTAAGAGTGATATTCACGAACAAATGGAAAAAACCGAACGTCTAGAGAATTTGAAATTGGTCTTGGGACCTCTAATTGAAGCTGAGCTCAAACAGTGTCGTGAAACAGAAGCGAAATTACACCGAGAATTAATTTCTCAACGCTCAAGGGTGCTTAGTGTGATTCTTTGTATGGTAGCATCTAGAAAACAGACTGAAGAGTTGCTAAAGAAGAAAGAGCAGAAGATTGCGTTCGATGCGCAAGTGAAAAAATTTTTGGAAGATGTCAAAGCTGATTTGAACGTGGCCAATAAGGTGTCAGATAACAGAAATGAGCTAAAAAAGGCTTTAATGTCGTTGTACAGAAAGTACATTCATCCGAAAGCCACTATTGACGCAATAGAAGAAAATTGTGCTCGAGGTGGTATGTCATTGTCTGCGGGCAGTAAAGTTCCGCGACCGAGGGCGAACGACTCCGACAAAACCGGGCTTGAGGATGTCGTAGAGTTTTATCATATGGAAGGAATGTTAGGGAAAGGAGAAAAATCCCTGCAGGACGAGATTGATTCTATGAGGAAAGCATTGCCTAGCCGTCCGCGCCTTGTCGTGAGTCACAAGTACAAAACTGTTGATCCGAGCAGAATTGTGAACATAGTAAAAGAAATCAATAATTACCGTTTCCGAGTGGCAGAGGCCCTGGAAACTCTTGCATCCGAAAACAGAGGGGATGGTTGTCCGTGTGATGATCATAAATCTACTTGAGCCCGTATTCTTTGATCAGTATTAGTAAGCAATAGAAAATTTCAAGAATCTGTCTCTTGTGATGACGTCTGTTGAAAAACTGATTCGATGACATACACTCGTAATTTGCCGTATACTTTGTTCATTGCTACAATAGTAAAATAATACTAACAGTATTAATTTAAAACAAGTGTTAAATTCCCTCTCTCAAAACCAATTTTAAATATTAAGCAAGTTGTTAGCCTTTCCATAAGTTTCATGTTCGTCGGACCATAGGATGCATGGCACTAAAACGAAAATTTACTGCATCATTAGTCACGTTCTAAATGGCCACTTGGAAGGTGGTTGACGGATGGTATCAAAGGAAACGACAACGAATTTCTTCGAATCCTAACAACATCGCAGTTGCACATGAGCTGATGTAAAATCTATTGTCAGAGGTGAAAAAACTATTCGGCTAGTTTTGATGATAGTTTCAAGAATGGAACGCGAGCTCTTGAGATCCCCATTTTGATTTTGAGCGTTGGCCAGCCGCTGAATTCACACGAGGTCGGGTTTCATCATAGAATATCGTTATTCGTTATCACAATTTGATAGAAAAACGGTCGAGCGTTCCACTTTTTTTTTTTTTTTTTTTTTTTTTCTTAATTTTTCCAAAAGGCCAGAAATCAACGGACCAGAAATCAACGGTGCAAGGTGCAGACGTAGTATCAAAATTGTTGAGAGAGTAGTGAGAAGCAATAATTACGTCGAAATTTTAATTTTGGCAAACTCTACTTTCTAGGGGGGAAATTTTGTTTATAGGACTTCAATTTGGCGAAGCGACCAGCAATGCTAGGTATTCAGCGAACATTGTGTTAGCAAATACTGCATAAGTGGTGTAGTATTATGATGCAATCTATGCATAAGCTATGTCTTTTTAACTGAATACTAGCGATGAAAACAATTGACGGATCCAATACAAATTTAGAAAAAAATTCCTTTGAAAATTTCTCAATTTGTTTTGGGGTTATAAAATGAAGGATTTTTTTCTATATTCTGTTTAGGAATAGTGTATTGAATAAATTAGAGTAGTAAAATGGTTTATAAAAAGAAAACATACTTAATTAAAATAACATTTTTTCAAAACAAGTTCCTGGACTTGATCATTGTTCCCCAGCATCATATGCGTCACCTATCCCCCGTGACTTCGACCTATCTTTCCCAGGCGCTCTCTGTGCCTGTATTTTTGAACTCCGTTTTTCAAATGACTTGGCTCGTTCTTTCTCGTATACTCCGTTTACATTCAGCCGCCCCTTGCTCCTGGAACTCGTCCTGCCGTGCTCCCTCCGCTGGCGGTTTTTGGTGCGGACGAAAGGATGGGCAGTGCGAGTGTCAGTGAGGGCAGCATGTAAGTTCTACTCCAACCGCAGTCCGCCTTCTCTTTTTTATTTCTCTATATTGTGTTTATTGAGTATATTTTGGAAGGTAACCAACATGACGACCGAGCGGACCAGTGAGCTGAACTATAGATGAATAATTTATCAGGCTTAGGGCCAGTTTCACCGTTTGAGTTAATCAAGAATTAGCGTTAACGCGGCATTATGTTTGAGCTTAATCAGATGTTAGAGCGAGTTTTCTTTCACCAACACCCGTCGTTGGTTAAATCGTCAGTCAAAACTTGACGATCTGATTACCAAAGCTGATTAACTAATTACCCGACCTTCGAGGAAGTTCAAGATTTCAAAGTTCAAATGTTTAAATTTTAAACATTTAAGTTCAACATTGTTTAAAAAACGGCCACAATGCACTAGAGAAAATGAATGTTCACTCGCATAACCTCCGCCACCATTGACGAGTTTGTAGGTGATGGGATCGTTTTCAATGAAACTCAACATTTCAATTTCCCGTACACAAGCTTGTTTCGCATTAATATCAAAGAAGTATAAAACGCCTGCAGTATAATACGTTAGGTAGTTGAAAAAGTAGACAAAAAATCAGAGATCACTAAGCTCTTATGGACGGCTCTACAACTTGTTTTGTTTGCTCATTTTGAATGTTAATCGAGTGACAACGGCCTCAAGTTATAAGTAAAAGAATTATTCTCTACAGCTAGATGAAAAACGATGTTGCGATTGTGCAGATTGTGCGGGTTAGCTCCTAGACGGTCCCCTATAATTTGCAATGCCGTCAAATTAACAGTAGCTTGTGCGCATGCGCAAACATGCATTTATCATGACGTCGATTTCTCATGACCTGTTGGTCCGATTTCGTTCAAACTCGGTAGGTAATTGAGTATACGTTCTAGAAAAATGCCCTATAAATTATATTTCAATTGGTAGAGTAATAACTATTGCGCATGCACGAAACTAATATCAATTGACACAGGCAAAACTCCGATACTAATGGAAGAATTTTGATGACATTTTCAGGGATTATGCGGGATAGCTTCTAGAAAGTCCCCTGTAACTTACATTGCCGTCACAAAAATAGTTTTCTGTGCGCATGCGTAAACGTTAATTTATTATAACGTCGATTTTTTATCATCTAGTGGTCCGATTTCGTTCAAACTCTGGAAGTAGATGGGATTGATATGTTCCAGGAAAATTTCCTATGAATTTCAAGATTGGTGGAGTAATAACTAGAGCGCATGCGCGAAACTAAATCAACCATTTCGATTCATACTTTGTTCTTCAACTAATTCTATGTACGTCCATGTTACAATATGTGAGGAAGCTATACTGCCCACCCAACTTGGCAGACGTTTTTAATATTACAGATAGTTGAACAGAGTTGAAAAACCGAGGAAGCATAGGTACTGCTTCATAAAAGACAGCTATCGAAGACATATTCTGTAGAACATACCCACGGTGGGTAACCCACCCAAATGACTGGACAAATTTAAATAAATACCTAAATTGAAATAAATATATCAAATTTAAATAAATACCTATGAATATTGTTTTTCATGATTTCATGTGAAAATAGGAACTGTAAACGAATCCTTGATAAAACTGAAACTACTAATTAATGTAAATATCTCGACAAGGTTTCTGTAGAACATACCTACCTAACTCTTCACTTGACAATATGACAATTCAAGTGCCCACTGCGCAGGTAACTGAGAATATCAAATTAGTCACAGTGCAGATTTGGACATAACATTCCGCCTACTTCCTTACTTCTACTATGAAAACTTAGTATGTAATATCAGTAATGAAGTTCGATTTTTCAAAAGCTTAAAAAAAAAAAAAAAAAATGATACTATAATTTTTTATATAGTATAAAGTGTTTCTTCCAAAAATATAGTATGATACTATGATTCATAGTATGTCTGGCAACTCTAGGCTTAGGCGGCACAGAGCCGATGCTATCTCTACTTCCTCCATTGCCTGAGGTTGAAACGAAACTGTGAAGTAAAAGCAGCATGTAAACACTAATTTCCTTCACTGCCCTCACAGGCAGTAATTACGACAGCCTCTGCAACAGGAGCAATGGATGTGGCTAAGTGTAAACGGGACTATAGGCTTCAGGGATCTGAAAGGTTTGTCATTGACCTACTTCTAGGTATTGCTTGCTCAAAACATGAATAAAAGTGACTAAAGTTCTTTTTCTGGGCTCGTCAATTTTTGGAGCTTCACACCATGTTATTTTTACTTCTATTGTTATTAATTACATTTTTCATTCCTTTGATTTTTCAGAAAACTGCACTGCCTATCTGCAGCGAATGCCTCGGTACAACAAAAAATAAGGCCGGTCAAATCGAAAGCCTCTCTGAGTGTAGTTCTTGCGGCGCTTGCGTGCATCCATCTTGCCTTTCCAAGCATGATCTCCTCACTAATTTCACCGCCAGGGGCAATATTTGGAGATGTGAAGAGTGCACATCTTGTGTTGGTTGCAACAGGACTACCTACAAGGTATGTAAAAGATTTCAACGTGTGTGCTAATTACAAGGTTGGGCTTATCCAGTTCGGTAAATCGTTAGACATTTAAAACTCTACTAATAATTACTCATTGGTTGGTTATTTTTCTGCTTTGATCATTATCTTCCCCTGTTCAACACCTTCGTAACAAAACAAAACTTCCTCGGTATGATTGACCACTTAATAAAGCTTGCTAAGATTACGTGGCTACCTCTCAGTTGAAACGTGCAATGCTGCACCGGCCTTCAGCAAATATGTGAACTAAGAAACCACAACTTGATCGGGCTAATCACTTAAGAATCGCTACTCAAGACTGTTGTCCCTGTTGGCCAAGACAGAATGGTTTATACAATTTTCAAAATTTTTTTCTGAGGAAGAAGGTTTTGTTTCCCCTCTGTCAGTTAAAGAAATTCATCGCCTACCCATTCAAAATAATTATAAATAAGTTATTCCAACATTCGCTGATTTCGTAGCCGTTTTTCTACTTTTGGTTTCACTGATGCTTGCATGAATATTTGTCATAGTATTGAAAAATATCAATCTGGCTCGATGTTTTGTTGGATTGTTGTCAGATTTGCCTCATCAAATGCGGATCTTGCGAACGGTGCTTCCATATGGACTGCATGTTACCCGCTGCAGACAGGAAAAGCACCGGTGGTAAAAGTGCATGGAGATGCTGCTATTGTCAGGAGGGCGCACCGCCTGCTACCATGTCACCACCGCCTGTTCCAGTCACTCCTACTAAAGACTCAACCCCTCTCAAAACCCCAAAATCTAACAAAAGCCTGAGGGTTCAACAGTTAAGAAGTTTGAGGTAAGTTTCAAGTACGGATGAAATGAGTTACCTTTCTTCTTTGAAAAAGCCTATTTGAAATGTGAGGGTTGTCATTTCGATTCGTCCCATTATTCCTGGAACAGACTAAAGGGGGATAGGCGTGAGATACTCTCCTCAATCTGTTCCATCCAAGCTCTTTATCTGGAATGGGGTAAAGAAAGTAAATGCGTTACACCGTATGGTTTCTGTATTTTTCTCTTTCGGTCACCACGTTGAGTCCACAATAATGCAGTGATACAACTGAGTCTTATTAACACAGCGCTTGAGTGACTTAAGCTCTCCGTGGAACACTTCTGGGGGAGGGGGGCACATCTATTCGTCATTATGCATTTTTAACGATTTCTAATTTTTTTTAAAGTTATTATTTGATGTTTTTCTGCTGGGCCCTTTGATTGTTTATTTGTGTCGTTTATGGTTTGTTGTAGGAAAGCAGCCAGGGCGAGCTTGACTTCAAAGAAGGGACAGCAAGTGGTGCAGACAGTTGAAAATAGCTCCGAAGACGGTAATCATCCCGATTCTTCTTCATCTTCAGAGTCATCCCAATCCCACTCCTCACCCATCCGAACCTCTGATCCCAATCCTGGGGGCCGGCGTCTAGAGCTGTCAGAGGTGATTTCCAAAGAGAAACAAAAATTCTTCATGGGTTCTGCATTCTTCAAGAGGTACAACACAAATAACAATAAAATTACCAGCCCTGGTGCTAGTCAAGCAGGTGGCACCACTGCTGTCACAATCAAAGAGAAAATTGGAGCGATCACTCCTGTAACACCTCTGACGCAGTTCCCGCGTCATGTGCCTCCGCTGAACCCTTCGAATGCTGCTGCTTCGCGGATCCTTCCATTCGCCGCATTCTGCACCGACAGCGATGAGCCATGGGGGTTTGCGGCCGTGAAAGCGCCTGTACCGCAGCCTGAGGTGCTGCCTCCAATGCAGCCTGAGCTACCGCCCCCAATGCAGCCTGAGGTGCCGCCATCTCCCGCCCTCAAAAAGAAGAAGGACGCTAAACCGCCGCCTCCATCCATAGCCCTTTCCCCGTCCAGCCTCGTCAAGTTTGCTGTCAACTCGAAAGCGGCTGAAGCCCACCAACGTCGCCTGGCTGGTGTTCTTCCGGCTGTGAAGGGTAAGGACCCACCGGCCCCCGTTTACCACCATAAATCCTTCGGACCCGCCGCACCACCTCCTTCCCTACCGGACCCTCCAATTCCCTCACCAGGCGAAATGAGAAAATACTTCTTTCTCGATCATAAATACACAATCAATCACTCAAAAAGAGCTATCGTAGACTTTTTTCAATTTCTTGGTTTCTTGGCACCAAATTTCAACTGAATTATCGAATGAAATAAATAAGAGTTAAGACGCTTAGAATGTTTGGCGATATCTGAATATTTCGGATAGATGCAGTGAATATTAAAGTTCAGTGGATCTTAATTTTTGACCTTAGCACCGTCAAGTTTTGAATAACGTGCTTTATAAAGCCATCGGCCATAAGGCTATGGCTCGTTTATGAATCTGTGTAGGTCTCTTTAGGTATGATTGTGTATATATAATACATACCTACTCCATTTAAACGCCTTTTTCAGTCTAGATTGTTAATTATGATAAAATCCGACGTCCTTCCAGGTTTCCTCAAAAAAATTCCATCAAAAACAGTTGCCATTAAAAATTAAGTCACTACTTTCTGTGCTACTGTTCACAATGCCTCACGTTGAAAGGGATGTTATAAGAAATCAGAAAAACGTTTTGAACCAATCAATAAGGTAAAATTAGCTTTCAAGGCTCAAGATTACAGTATTAATCAATTTCCCGAAGTAAAACCATACAGTACATCAAAAGAACAAAGTTCAGATCAGTAATATAGTGCCTTGAGGGAAACTATTTGATGTGGAAAAGTGTAAGTAGAAGAAACCTGTCATCCAGAGCGCCACCATTTATGAAACATAATTGTGACGTGAGGGAAGAATTTTGGTCAATGCGGTCGACTGCGAGTCAACAGGACGTGATTGACTGATTCATGACATTGGTATAGAAGCGAATCGGGGAAAAAGAAAATGTCTAGAAATGGTTTTCATACCAAATTCGAATTCTGTAAGTTTTCTATGGAACGTAAATAATCTGAGCAAAATTTAATCTATTTCATTGATAGGCTTTTTTTTACATGATTGAATCTTCCCAAAAGTCTCCAATCTGTTGAAAATAGGCAAAACGTTGTTATGAAGTTTTGTTTATTGTTGATTGATACTCCTGCTCATGAGGTTAAATGCCGGATAATACATATAAAATAAACTATAAGGATTGAAAAAAGGCGTTTAAAGCAAATCAAAATAAAATCGATCTTTCATGTTAAATATAATCGTGAGTCCGTGCCGTTGTTCTCAGTGCTCTCTTATCAATCTCCCAATTTTACAAAATTACGTTAAATTCGAATAGAGTGTTTTCTTGAAATTTTATAATTACCATTTCTTCTATCAGTTTTTAACAGAAATCGTTAATCCAAGGTTAGGTGTCTTTCTGATTCACTAATTTCAACATAACTATTGATGAAGATACCCGTATACGTAACATTTTTAGGACGCCTTGCACCCGTAACGAATTGTTAACAAATGTTACGCTTCATCTCCGTCCCAAGTTTACTATAACATATTAACACATTATTTCTGATAATCTATAACAATCCCCTTTGTTGGTAATTAGGCTATAAATTAATATCCCTAATATTTGATCCATATTTGATTTATAAACAAGCTAAGATAATAACGTGTGTGTGTCTAATTATTGGGCGGTAGAGTTTACTGATATTCTTTAGGCAGTGAAATTTATATATTTCTTGAATGAATACGAAGTTCCCCTACCAGTGACGAAATATATAATTGAGCAAAAGCAATGATGAAGTTAATTTTACGATAAAACTCTTCTCACAACACACAATAGCGCGTGTCTATCTGTATGGCGAAAGAGCTTTCTGACATCCAGGATCGACATTATTGGGTTGCTTGAGTTTCTATGGTGGAGCCCAAAATCTGCTTTTATGCACAGTAAGAGACGAAAAAATCAAATAGGTGGGGACTAGAACTTTTTTCCCCAAAATTTCTCCCTTGTTACTTGAGACAAGTTCAATTACTCTTCTAATGGGTGTAATATTGATATCCGTACCCCTTTATTCTACTTTTTCTACATTAAGCGGCTTTTGGAACTAATAACATCGTTAAACATTTCATTATTTGACGTAGAACAACGCCAATATCCGCGAGAAAGATGGGGTTTACGTTAGGCAAGTTGTGTGTTGATTCGCACTATATGTTTATCCCTTCCAAATCGGTGATAGTTTTCGCTTAGCTTTCTCAGCATGTATTCAACTCTTACGGACGATGTCGGTTTTTTTTTCTCTCTCTTCTGTGAAAACCCTGGAAATTGCCTTTTTTATGTTTTAGTAGATACAGTTTAGAAATGAGCCTTATCAGGCGAAGACGTAAGTCATTGCTCCTCCCGACTGTATGGGGCTTCCACAATAATAGTAGGTACACTGAAAGTCCCTTGAGGTTTTATGTTTGTTCAGTGTATCGGATATAATTTATAACCACATAAATAAGTAGTGGACTAGTCATTTCATCAAATGTAACCGTTTCGGAGTATATTGGAAATAATCACTACATACAGCCTTTTTTTGTATATCATGCGACCCCCCCCCCCCCCCCCCATAAATTCTCTGTATTGTGAAGATACAAGCAAACATTACATAAATGTAGTGTACATACAAACTAAACACTTCCGGTTTAGAACCAGCCTCATGTAAAAATGTCTAATAGGTTCACCCCTGACTACCGCTCTCCAACAAGTGGGTATTGTCGAGGTTATATGTTCATCGACGAGTCCCGAACTTTCATGTGTTGGAATTTCATAATTTTGACTTCGGATTCGGATTCAGCGGACTTAAAAACCTTCTAGTTCCACTTTTCAGCTCAAAAGACCGTTTACTTTGGCTAATAAAAGGGTAATAAAAGATCACGCGTAACGTAGTAGTGCAGCTGAGCCCCCCCCCCCCCCCCCCCCAGGCTGGAGGGGGGCCGTGACGTCATCGTGCAAATTAATTTCAAGAGCTGTATTACTGGTCAGATACCCATCATATAGCACCTTTTTGGAAATCTGTCTCCAATATATTTCTTTTGTGCAAATGAAAAATAACCATGAAAATTCCCGATTGTTACTCAAATAAACAACCTTTCATGCCGGAGTAGACTTTTTTGTGAGGCTGGTTAATGCGAGCGACTTCAGTTGAAATTAGTGAATCACATAGTCACCCTAAATTAATTCGTTGTAAAGTAGTTGCCCCAGTTGACTACATCCATGTCTAAAAAGGTATCGTTTCTCGTAGGAACATTCCTAATAATTGTAAGTTTTTGTTTCCTCAACCAAGTTTTTGTTTTTTCATAAGTGCGATTTTTCATATCAAGAACTGCAGTTATCGTATGAATAAGAAGTAACTTTTCGTATAAATAAGAAATAAATATCGTATAAATAAGAAATAACTTTTCATCAAATTGCTCAATATCAGTTATTTTCTAGCTACAATATTACGGTTTTTTTTTTTTTTTAATCAAGTTCTTATTGCTGTATATCGCCAATGCTTTATCCACCCCGATTTTTGGTATTAATTTTCACTTTCAACCATAATATTACTGGGAAATTTTTCCTCTCTTTGTTGTTACTGTAGAAAACGTTCACCTCTCGATTTATCGTACAATCTTCCTTAGCGAAAATATGCCCCCCAAATCTGCCTGCTCTTTAAAATCATCTTTGGCAGTTTTGGATTTGTTTACTCAACAGAGATTGTTTAAATTTTCCTAGTTTTCACTTCTATTTATCTCACTATGCCGAAATTCGAAATGTAGGCTCCCTTTGACCGGTGGATTCATATTCGGGTCATTCTCCCATTTACGAAATTAGAGCTCTCGTTCCGTTTTTTTATTTTTTCAACCCTCAATTGTCATCCCTTGGGATGGGTCAAAAGTAATGCCGAAATTACAGGCATATCCCCGGCTGAAGTACTTGATTTTTGAGCTGAATATCATAAACTTTGGTCCAGTAGTTCCGGAGAAAAGCTACGGGAGGAGGATTTTTTTTTTTTTTTTAAATCGACTTTTTTAATATACTCGTACATATATCTTGAAACGTAAACCAAATAATTTGGAGGGAGGGTTATTATTATCTTATCATGATTGATTAGAAAGGTTCATTCTTGAAAATAATGAACCAAAAGTTCATAGTGTATCATGAACATCATTTTCCACGTTCTTTCTGATTCCCTTTCCATAGAGAAAGTGAGGGAATTAGGTTTTGGCAGATTTCAGGGGTGTACCTACCGCTCTACCTGTGTTTTAAAGAAAAAACATCAACGAAAAACATATCTCCCTATGATAATACTTGAATTGACGCAAAAAGAACAAGATTCTAACTCCCCTGAGTCAAGATATAATCGAGTTAGGGAACTAGCCTTTTGATTTGACGAGGGCAGCCTTGCTCTGTAAAATTTTCTCACAAACTGAAGAAAGAGAAGGATGCTGTGCAAAACGTTACCCTCAGTTTGGCGGACACTTCTTCAATATTGCTAACACTTCAAAACATAAGAAAAATGTTCTGGAAAGATATGGGACCATGTTAAAAAAAAAAAAAAATCGTTTTACCTGAGGGAATGAGGATAAACCTTATGGACATAGGTGTTTAATGTTGCACACAGCTAGGTAAACATTTTGGGGCACTACTAATTATACTAATCGTAAGAAGAAGAACGATAGGTACTTGATGTAAAATGGGTTTTATTGACAACCTAAGTTAGCAACTCCGGTTGATGGACGGGTGAGGGAATTAGGTTTTGGCGTTTTGACATTAAATTCAGTAGTATATCAAGGGGCTATCCATCCAAAATTTGATTGAAAATTGAGGGAAGGTTGACCACTAGTAATTCATCACCAAAAATGACATAACAATTATTGCAGAAACTGTAGTCTCTCCAAAACATGAATTCTAATGAAATGGGAGAATAACCCATTCACAAGTCCGGTACCACTCTTATCAGCAGAAAGAACTTTCAGCTAAATCATGCTCATTGATTAAAAAAAAAAAAAAAAAAAAAAAAAAAAAGCCATTAGGATTTAAAAGTGGCCAATATCTATTAGGCCAAACAACCCCACTTGAGCGCCACGGGGCGCTGATTATTGTTTCATCGTTCATTTATAGTGTCGCTTCAATCGTCTGACATGTGTCAATTATTGCTTAAATGGTGTCTGAATCTAACTTTACCAGTTGCTCAACGGTTGAATTGTACCAGTAATGTTCATCACAGCTAAAAACATGGAAAGAAGAAGAAGATTAAGTAGTGTGAAAATGTTTGTGCGTCAACCACGATGGAACTGTTGCTAGGAACATACCTAGCTTGGTTTTTCATAGGCGTAATGTTAGAAGAGACGGTGTCTTAGCTATGATCATTACTTATCTCCTTGGTTTGTCACAAATATGAGTTGTTACATTATTTTCTTCCAATTGATTGTATTTAGTAGGTGTTAATAGTAGTGTTGTGTGTTGGCTCGTAGAAAGTGGAACAATCTCAGACTCATACTGGTGAGGGAGTCATTCCTATCCTAGTGCCAGGCTCATAATTTTAATGTTATTTTGTCTTTGACATTAGTTTATTATTATCGTTCTTGACATCATAATTGTAACGCAGACAAGTCCTAAATTTGAAAATATACATGTACAAGTGTGAGTACTCTGTAAGCCTGGCAATATTCCCATATTGTTGCGCAAACTTAACACCTTTGTGAAGGAGAGCGAGCATGAAATATTACTATGTAAAATCAAAGGTATGTTTCGAGTTGAATTATTTATTCAAAATTTTGTTTTACCATGTATACTGCCTTTTGCATGTTGGCTCCGTACCGTTCTGTCGTAGTTTAATGGAAAATAGAAACTGCTTTTATGGTGTTAAGTATGGCGCTAGACCTATCCTCGAATTTTCCGTTCTTATATTCTAATGATCTCAAGAAGTAGATACCTAGCTTTTTGGCCAGGTATCCGTAACTTCACACAATCTAACTCCCACTGCTCCAGGATGTTTAATCGTCCCTAACCTTATGAAAAGGCAGGTAATGTTCTCATGGTCTTACGTTTTTCCTCTAGCTTTTAAGAATTAACATTATCTAAATGAAAGATTTCAATTTTGTCCATGAATCAAAGTAAATATCATCCACTATAAAAATGTCCCTTCGCGTTTTAAATTATTTTCATTGAATTGGATTGATTCCTTTTCTGTCCAGCGTCTTGTAACGCGCAAAACTGTTAATCAATTTCGATTATATCTTCACGTATTACGCGGATAGTAGATGACCTCTTATTTTCATTGCGATCGGAACATGAATTGCTTTTAAGCATACTTGGACGCATAATTTCACAATCAGCGATGTGTAACAATTTGATTTTAGCTTAGCGCTTAGATAATTCCTTATGAATAAGGTAAGGGGTCAGTCTTGTATTACTTGAGTTGCCGAAAACTGCATCATAATCATCGAGCATTGATACACTGCATCTGCATTGTTATCTGCAAGTGCATATGATAGCTCACGCGCACGGTGGCCTACGCTGGAAAACGCTGAAAAAGAGGGAATTTTTTACATATTAACAAAAATTGATAAGCTTCACACATATGTGTTGGCAATCTGTATTTGAAAAGAGTTCATTATTGAAAGTTAAACCAACTACTTTCCACATTTCTAAATTGTGCCTTTGCTATAATTAATAGTTACTATAGAAAGTGGCTAAAATCGAAGTTTAAAGACAACTACATTCCCTGATACTCGCCAACTGATGTCAAGTGTACATGCATGTGATTTGGCAGACGTTACAAAATCTTGGTTAAATACCCAAGAATTGTTACTATAATAAATTAGAATCCACATGAATCAAAATTAGTAATAATTTTATCTCTTGTTGATATTGTGTTGCTTACTATAGGGATTCTTTAATATTATCAATATTAAAATTCATTCCCACACTTACCACTCCGTGATTCCTTTTTTACAAATTTATTAGGACGAATTTTCATCATTAATACTCTTTTCTATATTACTCTACTACATTGTGGTTCTTTCGTTTCATTGAATAGAATTGAATCTTTCAAGTAATGTTCGTTTCTTTGCATTTTAGGGAGAACTTAACTTTTACCTTTAGTTGAATGTCAAGAATAAACTAGGATAAGTATCGTCAACTTTACTGACTCTTAACGCACGAGTCTGTACGACAAATTCTATTGTTTAATAACGAATTCTCGCGATTCTGAAATGCCGAACTTACGTATCTTTTATGTTTACCCATAGTTTGGAATGCAAATGGAGATAAATTGCAATTATCCAACATCCCTCATCCAGAGCGTCTCGTTTCTCATAAGACGTACGAGACTATATGTAAAAGTTCATAGTTTAATGTCAAATTCTCGAGGTTCTGAAATACCGAACTTCCATATATTCTTTGTTTACCCATAGCTTGGAAAGTAAATAGAGATAAATTGCAATTATTCAACATTCCTCATCCAGAGCGTCTCGTTTCTCATAAGACGTACGAGACCATATGTAAAAGTTCATAGTTTAATGTCAAATTCTCGAGGTTCTGAAATACCGAACTTCCATATATTCTTTGTTTACCCATAGCTTGGAAAGTAAATAGAGATAAATTGCAATTATTCAACATTCCTCATCCAATGCGTCTTGTTTCTCATAACACGTACGAGACTATACGATAAATTCCATAGTTAAATGACCAATTCTCGCGATTCTGAAATGTCGGAACTTCCATATCTTTTTTGTTTGCCCATTGTTTGGAATGTAAATAGAGATGAATTGCAATTATTCAACATTCCTCATCCAATGCGTCTCGTTTTATATCACAACGGAAAGCCGAATTTTCCCGTTCGGTTTTATCTTTGACTCAGTGAGTGTCGTCACTGGTTCGACTAAAATTAAAATGTCAAAAACTATCCCGCGAGGCTGGGGAAACCTTATTTACGAAATTTTCAGCTTTCAAATATGAGTTAAACTCTTATCAAATCCTTGGTGGAACTTAATAGACGTTATAGAACATCACAGTCCGCTGTGCTAAGCAGGTTTCCACTAAAATTAATGTATTTTCTTTCCCACGGGGTTATTTTACCACATTCGCTTAATACGGCGTTATTGATCCAGCAAACATTTTGAATGCTGAATTTCGACATGGTTCATTTGAAGTAAAATACAAAAATGTTACTTCATTTAGTTTAATGAATGATGTTTCAGTTAAAAAATTAAAGTAAGCAACAATCTTACTCCACATATTCATGTAGCTGACTAAATGCATGACATTTCGAGCAAATGAATAAGGTCATTCTTCAGCGTCTTAACTATTCACCTATTTAATACCTACCTACCTTGCCAACTTTTTTTGTTCTCTGTTTCTTGAAAACCTCGAACATTGTTTAATGAAGGAGTTTGTAAAGCTTAAAGGCATCTTCTCTTATCAATAGAAGATTTGGCTGCAGTATCGACACATGTCGTCCTGTGTTGCCAATTTCCGTTAACTGTCTTCTTAGAAAATGTTTGATAATCAAACAGTAGTCTAGGAATTGGTAGGGTTTGAGAAGTATGTATAATGTAAAATGTCCTATGTGTACGATTTACTGACTTGTGATTTTTTGTTTGCATGTTCTCTCCTATTTAGTTCAGTCTTATAGGACTTCTGAGGCACCTAAGTACTTGTATTTCTTTCCGTGTAAAAGAAATTCCACGTTCTTTTAAATATTCTTCTTGAATCCTAAATTTTCTTCATTTTCAGTGGCTACAATTACTAGTCTCATGTCAATGTCGAATGATCTTCCGCCTGGTGTCACTCAAAAGGACCTAGAAATGGTCAAAGCTGCAAGGGAGGAAGCTATTCGGGTATGTTTATAATAAAATGCAAAATGTGATATCGTTGATAAAGGGAAATACAACTTTCCTGTGAATATTATAGCTGTAACTTGTAAAAATTGTATTTTGTACATTGTGGGAAATTATCTACTTATTTGTTATGACATCAGATAACCAAGGAAAATACAGCTGTTCAGAGTGATCAAGAAATTCTAGCTCTGGGGGCCGCTACTGTGTCAGGTCTACCTGGAAGATGTCCAGCCTCAATTGAGTTTGGTCCCTATCACATACATACCTGGTACTCGTCTCCTTTCCCACAGGAATACGCCAGGTAAGGAATGTTGTGAATTGTTCTTTTGAATACATTTCATTTTAATTCTGGCTGGGTGTTACTCATGTGCCACAAATTTTACCATATATTAATCAAATTAAACATATCGCCAAATATAACAAAATTACACAATTCAAGAAAACGTAAATTTTGACAATAGTCGTCTTCGGTTCCCTTTTGCAATAATAGTAGTAATGAGCCATAGTTCTTTGAGAACGTTTCAGCAAGTAGGATTTCTCCTTCCTACAGTGGACGATTATGTGTTACTTATCTTCCAAAACCCCTCACTCCGTGCAGAGTTGATCACTAGCTAATTTGAAAAGGAACATCGTTCGTCTATTATTCCCATGGTTGGCGCGGAGTTCTAATAAGTAAACATGAATATTTTACAGGCAAAACTGCTCAAATAATCAAGGAAATAAGATGAGAATATTGAAAACAACGATTTATCACTATTACCCCCTCCATTCTCCCCTTTATTTGACGAAATTTGTGACTTCTTATACTTTCTAAAACTGGACCAAATTCTTAATTGAACAAAAGAGAAACAGGAAAATCGGTCTACAACGGTAGCTTAGGCAGCGTTTGAAAAAATCCTTATTTAGCCGCATCACACTTGCATTTTTTCAGCTTTTTTCTCGAATTTTTAATGCTCGAACGTGAAGAAGGAAAAGTGCTCTTTTCCAAGGTCAGCTTTTTCGACCATTGCACTTCCTGACGGAGCATTTTTAAACTCACTTGGGAAAATTAGAACGTTCTAATTTTTACCTCCACTCAAGATGAATGCTAAAACATAACCTTTGGGAAGGTGACAATTCAATGGAAAACCCCTAGGGGCCCTAACCTGACAGATTTAATAAAACTGCATTCCACCAGAATGCACTGTTTTTGCACTTATTCCTCTTCAACATTCACAGATGGCCTTGGGAAAAAGCACTTTGCCTTCTTCACGTTCGAGCATTAAAAATACGAGAAAAGTGATACGGCCTTTACCTCCAGCAAATCTAAAATTTCCAAGGTTCGTTGTACGACTGTACTAAAATTGGGATTGAACAAAGACAGAATCTTGAAGATCGGTTGAGAATTGTGGCTTGGGCAGTGTAGACAAAATATGTCACATGCACGTGGTTTTTTCACGGATTCGGTCTTGAAATGATCTGAAATTTGTATTCAGGTTTTCCCCCCTCATGCCCCCCCCCCCCCCCCTGTTAAATTAAAAAAGTCGTCTCTCTTAGGCCGTCCACGCACTTGCGATTTTCAGCCGCGCGATTTTTTAGTCGCAGAAATGCAACCTAAAGGAATGAATAGAGAACGCGCACATGCGACTAAAAAATCGCGGCGACTAAAAAGATGCAGCATGCTCCATTTTCCCCGCAACGCGACTGGAGCGACAGAAAAATGTGAAACACAGAAGTGAATGACCTCCACTCATCTGCGACTAGTGTCGCGCTGCTTCTTCTGACTTGTGCATGCGGTTTCTTCGTTCCTTCCGGCTTTCACAATGTCATCAGATGAAAATGATGTTTCGAGTGATGATGTTGATAGTATTGTTGCATCGGAATTCTTTGTTGATTGCAATTTATTAATATCAGAGGTTGAGAAACGACCATGTATTTTTAATAAAAAGTGCAAAGTACAGTGATCGGAATATGAAAGAAAAGATGTGGGATGAAGTGTTTCAGGTAGTGATTAAGGACGTAATTCTTGGACGTATCAATTCTAAAAGTTTATAAAAACTTTTTGCACTGAGCCGGTAGTAATTGAAAAACTTGTCAGGATATTGCAACAAATCACCATGAATTTTATAGAACTGCCCCTTGCTTTCCCTTTGTGAAATAACAGGATGTACCCAAAATCTTTTTTTGTACCGCCGTCGCCGAGACTTTAATTTTAAAGCCAACGCAATCACACATGTTGTCTCGAAGTCCTCCATTGTCGCACTGCTCCAATCTCAGGTGCGTGTGCGGCAGTTTTTACGCGCGACAGCTACTTTTTAACCGCCGCGACTGAAAATCGCAAGTGCGTGGACAGCCTATATGACCTATCTTCAGAGGGACGCCCTAAAAAGGAGGAAATGTTTGGGTGAATCTGATTTCCCTTTCTTCCTCCTACATTGATGTGCCCATGAGTAAAATTATCACTTACTTTCGGAGAAGTCTGTCGTAACTTGCAAGTCGAGTACCAGGTGCGAGAGCTTTCGATGTAAAGACATCATCTTCAGGCCTGTCATCAGTTTCGACGGCCTGATGATGATGTCTTTACATCGAAAGCGCTCGGCCCAGATTCTCGACTTGCTTGTGACGACGGACTCAACTCCTCTGGAAGGTACGTAAATGATAATTTTACAATACTGCTAGTGGAAATAACCCTTTAGATCTCATATCATATCCATGTGTGGTCGTCATATTGTAGAATCTATTGTAGGTGTTCATCCACTAGTATAAATTTCCCCACTGCTGGTATTTTTCCCCCTGGTGCTCAATTCTTCAAGCAGACTTAAAACCAGCAACTTTCTGACCATTATTCAGTTTATCTGAAAACTGATTTTTCTTCATTTTACGGTGCTGAGGTATTATAGTCATGAGGTCATGAGTCTTATGATCAATGATCGTCAGTTATGTGATCATATGGTTCTTGGTCCGTCATTGCTCACTCCTAAGTTTAATATTTACCATGAAAGATGAAAGTCTCACATAGTGATCCATTAGTTTCCACTAACCGTATTTCAACTTTCTGTTTCAGGTTGGGTAAACTGTTTCTTTGCGAGTTTTGCCTGAAATACACGAAAAGCAAGGCTGTTCTGAAAAGACACCTTGATAAGTGTACGTGGAGGCACCCTCCTGGCACAGAAATTTATCGATACAAAGATTTATCAGTGTTTGAGGTATAGACAGTGCATTTCCATAATTAATTAAAAATTAAAGAAAATATCTCAATTGTTGAAATTATGTTGAATAGAAGTATTTAAAGATATTATATATTATCATACCACGACTTCTTTCATGAGTCGTGCATTTTTCGCTGTTGACACTACTAGATGTTCTTCAAAACTTAGCAGTATCTTGATTTTATTCATTTATTTTTCAGGTTGATGGGAATACAGCTAAATTTTACTGTCAAAACCTCTGCCTTCTTGCCAAGCTATTTCTCGACCATAAAACGTTGTATTACGACGTTGAGCCTTTTCTTTTCTATGTCTTAACAAAAAACGATGACAAGGTAAATAAGTATAGGGTTGTGTTGTTTTTTGGGATGCATTGTTGGGTGGATTGTATAGTGCATTTAATTTTTTCTTATTTTTTTTTATTTGTAGGGGTTCCATCTTGTCGGATATTTTTCTAAAGAAAAACATTGCCTACAAAAGTACAACGTTTCCTGTATTATGACGTTACCGCATTATCAGCGACAAGGGTTTGGGAGGTTTCTCATCGATTTCAGTAAGTGACAGATGATCTTACCATGTACTCATAATATACAAAAGCAATGAGGTATTTGGTTGGTACGTTTTTGCTCCCGGATATGGTGGATATTAACTTTAAACGTTGGAAACGCTGAGTTGCGATCTTTCCCTGTGTGTGTGTGTGTGTGACTATGGGATCTAATATTCCCGCTCATAATTTCTTGACGTTTCTGCTTATTGGATACCCTTCATTTTGGGAAGCTCCAATTGAGTCCAACCAGTTGAAATAATGAAAAATTATCTTGCAAATAGACCATTCTTAGAAAATCATGTAGATGTTCATGTTAATATAGATTGTTTCTATTCTAGGTTACTTATTGTCAAAAGAGGAAGGGCAACCTGGTACTCCGGAGAAGCCTCTTTCTGATTTAGGCAGAGTTTCCTATCACGCTTATTGGCGCAGTATTATTTTAGAATATCTCCACGAACACCGAGACGAGACATTTTCACCTAAAGAACTTTCTAATGAAACAGGTGGGTCTAATGTTGGTAACACCGCACAACACGGAAGACTACATTTACCTATTTTCTGTAGAAACATTCGAAAGAAAAATGCTGGTTCTTAGAACATTTTCAAAGATTGGTTGTTTCATTAGTAAATGTTATTTGTACTACAGGAGTGTCTCCTCAGGACATAGCTGATATGCTCATGATCATGGGTATGGCCAAAGTAACGAAGCGAGACTCAGATGGCGAAGGCAATTCAGACATGAAGCTGACGATCGTTGTCGACTGGTCAATAGTGAGTGCACACGCGGAGCGTGTTGCGAAATCGAAAAATCGCATACCTATCGAGCCCGAGTGCTTGAGGTGGACGCCGTTGTTACCATCTATGGTCAACCCTTTCCGTGTGCCTGTGAGTAATTATCAATAATAAATTCGGAATAAACTACTAACACTAATAACCCTCAAAACCTACTTAGGAAGCAAATTGTGGATGCTTTGAAGGCCTTATTAATTAAAAACAACAAACCACTACAATCTGTTGACAAATTTTAAAGAAAAATCGAATTTTTAAAATCTATATATAAGTTTAATTGATGATTTTTTTTTTTTTTTTTTTCAAGTGTTACCAACAAGCATTATAAACCCAAATCCTTTATGAGGTACCATAAATAATATCGAATTATCGTAAGTTTCATATTGACTTGATCATTAATATCTATGTCCTTCCAAACGACATCTGACCTTGGGAAAGAGATATAAAATTGGGAATTTTGACTGAAAGCAAGACTCAAGGACCGCAAGACTCAGAAGACTACAGTTTTTTTTTTATTGAAACTAGAGAAATGTAGGAACTTGAAGAAAATAGCGATGGCCGAAAATACTATAATTCGTCGATATCTTCCTCAGAACATTATTTAGAACATGATTTTACTTTCAACAATTTAATTTTTAAACGTATAAATAATTTAATTATGACCTTAGATATTATGCTAAAAACTGCTCAACTAAAAAAAAATTGCCTCTAATGACGGGAACACCATTAAATATTTCGACTTATTACGACAGAACATTATTTGGTGAAGATTTTCAGCCATCAATTTGATGATTACACAAAACTGTTCTCAAATTATTACAGATATAAATTCAACCAAAATCGTTTCCAACTTTGCATAAATATTTAAAAAATTATTGTTTATAACCTATCATCCATCCATGGAAAATTCCCCCTAAATTTGCCTCAATCCCTAAATCATTGCCTAAATCCCCTTCAATTTGCCCTAATTGATGCTTCGTTTTATCATTTGTGTTTTCAATTTACAGAACCAAGGCAGCGATGCTGACGGTGAAGAAGGTGATGACGAAGGGGAAGACATTAAAATAGATGTTGAAACAATAAAATCAGAAAAGCGGTCTACTCCTACTGTAGAGGCTACCCAAGCTAATGGACAGACCCCCGTAAAGACTCCTCCCAAGTCGAGAAGACGGTCGAAAATCAAAGAAAAAGAAAAAACGCCTTCCCCTATCAAAGAAACGCCTGTGAGAGAAACGCAAAGTGTTCGTGCAAGATTACAGTCAAGAATCACTGATTCTTCTGACAGTGAGACGCAGAGCCCCGCATCGGCCAGCCGTCGCCCTTCTGGTGATTCTAAGAGATCGAAGAAACCCAGGCAACAGTAAGTATTGCTTTCTTTTTTCATTTAACATCGACCAAGAAAATCTTTTCAAATCCCCCTCCCCTATTTTTAGATTCTCATTTCAAGGTACGTAGTTTTGCTTCCTCACTACCAAAGGTAGGGAAGCTTTGTGTTCGTGATTGAAGTCAAAAATATTTTGTCCTCTAAAATCAAAACTTTCACTTGTTTTTTGCGTTTCAGAGCTTGCTGATCAATTTTGGTTCCATGTCCATCTGTCTGTAGTAAATCCTTGTCATGCCCAAAACTATAACAAGTCTCAGTCCAATTCCGATAACATTTTCAGGGATTGTGCAGGTTAGCGCCTAGACGGTCCCCTATAATTTTCAAAGCCGTCGAATAAACAGTAGCTTGTGCTCATGCACAAACGTGAATTTTTCATAACGTCGATTTCTTATCACCTGTTGGTCCGATTTCGTTCAAACTTGGTAGGTTATTGGGTATATGTGCTAGAAAAATCCCCTGCAAATATATATTGCGATTGGTTGAGTAATAACTATTGCGCATGTGCGTTACTAAATATCGGTGGACACAGGCAAAACTCCGAGTCTAATAGAACGATTTTGATTAAAATTTCAGGGTTTGTGCGGGATAGCTTCTAGGCGGTCCCCTATAATTTTCATTGCCGTCACAAAAACCATAAGTAGTCTGTGCACATGCGTAAACGTTAATTGAGAACTCACCTTTGGGAAAGATTGAGTAGAATTATAGTAGGCCGCAGCAGACTTTTACTAATGCAGCTCCTGTGTGTACACGATTTTGTGGTGAATTTTTAAAGAAAATGATTTGAAAAAATCCGCAAAGGCGAGATTTTTCTAAGAAAAACGGAGTTTTAGCTCTCCACCATTGGCTGCCCTGCATCCCTCCCCGTCCTGCGCCATTTTGGGAGGACGGTTCCCCACTTTAGTTCCAAGACCATGGGTTAGCAGGTGAATGAATGGGAAGGGGAAAAAGGGCTCCAGCCTGGGTGGGCACTAAACAGTGAGTTCTGAATTATAGTACGGTCTTCGTAGAAGACTGTTTACTAATGCAGCTTGTTCAAAGATCCATTCATCTGCTTGAAGAAGGGTTGTGGTAGGATCCTCATGTCACGACATGTGGTTTCATATGGACGAATTAACAAATTTTACTCACTGCCTGTGGCACACAATTTGTGTGTAGGGGGCCCGTGAAACGCCCAACTCCCCATACCCGCCTTGCCACCTGTGAGTAGTATCCTGTTAAGGCCGTATCACACTAGCATTTTTTCCGCATTTTTTTTCTGCGTTTTTAATGCCTAAACGTGAAGAAGAAGAAGTGCTTTTTTCCAAGTTCAGCTTTTTCGACCATTGCGCATCCTGGCAGAGCGTTTTAAAACTCACTTGGGAAAATTAGAATACGTTCTAATTTTTACCTTGCATAACCCTTGGGGAGGTAACGTTTCACTGGGAAACCGCGTTGTACCTTCCCGTTTTCATTCCAGTTCCAGTTCTCCTGTGCCAAAAATATTGTTCCTAGTTCCTTGCCGAAGTTTTCTTATTTTCTTAGTGCCGAACTTCTTTTCTTATTATTCTTATTTCAGTGCCGAACTTCTATTTTTATTACGGTTTTGTTTGGCTCACCTCGCATGACGTTAAGTAGGTAACGCACCCCTCCAGTCACTAAAGAGACTGCACTAAACAATTGCCGAACCAGGTGAATGAACTGTAGAATTGAAGTTTTTTGTTTGAGGATTATTGCCGTGCGCTCTTGCTTCTCTGTTGAGTTCAAATTACTGTCTTCTTATATAAATGTAATTTAAAATCGAATAATCATTTTTCGTTCTTGACCACGTCCCTAGCGGGAACAGTTTTTTTTATTATTACGTTATTTTTATTATTATTGTGCGTCTTCATAGTATAATAACTTTGGAAGAACAAGAGTTGTCAAGACACTGTTTGAAAACACTAGGCACGTCAAACATTACTTAAATATTTCAAGCTCTAACCTGACAGGCTTAATAAAATTGCATTCCGCCAGAATGCGCTGTTTTTGCAGTTATTCCTCCCCCCCCCCCCCCCCACTTAAATTTCGTCAGGCTCCAACTTGTTGACCCGTGAGAGGAGGAGTCGAGTTCCTTACCCCTGGGCAGCAGCACCCCCTCCCCCTCCCCCCTTTACCAGTGCAATCTTGGTCTGGAGGAAGAAGAGCGGATGCAAATTCCCCTTGCCCTCCTACTGGTCAATTATGAATCTTTGCGAACATGGACGAATTATTGCTCCATCCTGCTGCCTTGAAAATTACAGGAAACACCAGCAGCAGCTGACTCCACCCACTCTCTAGTCGGGAACAGCGCCAGCGCTCAACATTTGCATTACTTAATAACTCACATTATTAATTGTTCCTTAATCGAATCTCTAGTCACATGCATCAGGGTTCATTGTCAGCCACTCCTTGTTTAGGTTAGTAGCTCTGAGGGAAGGCATATTCCTTTTCTGTCCCTCCGCTACGACGTTCAAGCAGTCCTCAGTCAGTGCTAAACATCCGAACACGTTACAACCTTTTAATAAACTCAGTGCTTTTTCTTTTCTTAAATGGTTTCATTAATTACAAAACCCCTTCCTGATATCATAGTTAGTTCATATTCACGATATACACTAGTTAGCCAATCACAGAGTGTTCTCATTGCCTTTCTCCTTCTCTTGATTTTTAAATTCTATTTTAGTTACGAAAATAAATGTTGTTTTTTGTGTTTATCATATATTTTTGAATCGGAGGCGGTCTAGAATATGCTTTTTTTTTTAAAGTTCATGCTGAATTTCAGATGAGTGTAAGTTCCTCATTTGAATAACGTAATACATAATTAGGTACCCACTACTCATGGATTAATTTTCAATCGTTCAAGGATTTGGCTTAATGCGGATGATTAGTATTTGAAATGGTCGAGTGTATGTACGTTTAAATCTATCTGAATTCACTAAATTATTTATGGTGATCTCCCTTCTAATATTTGTTTCTATTATTTCCCATATATTTGGATTGTGGTTTAATGTAATGAGTGATTTGCTGTAGTTGTGACCAATGTGCGTTCACATTTTGAAAAAAGTCCATTATATCACTGTTAATTTATTTATCGGTTCTTGCAATTGACTTTTTTGGGTCCTACAGTATAGTTTTCTGGAAGGCTCTACTATTTTAGAAACTATTGACAATACCTTTTCTTGGTAGACTTGCAGTTGAAATATCGAATGAGTTATCAAGTATCTCCGCTGGCTCCTATATACCTATACCATTTGATACAATCCCAAGTGCCTAAAGATTCATATTTTGTTTAGTTCTATTTTTTACTTTTATTGAACAGATTTTTTATTTTCATTTCCCTAGGTTGCTAACGGACATGTTGAAGAAAAGTGTTGTTGTGAAAACATCGTCTGCTGCCTCTGGAAGGTCTCCACGGAAATCTATTCAGAGTGCTCAAAAGAAAACACCCGAAAAGAAAGAGGAATCACCTCCTGAAGAACCAACGCCAAAAAGGCAAATGGAAAGGAGAATCGAAAAAGATAAACCTACTCCAGAAAAAGTTGTAGAAATGGTTGGTGCCTCAGAACCACTTGGACGTGGGAGCAGAAGGAGCAAATCTTTGAAGAGGCAGTACAAGGAGATGGACGAAGACGACATTGAAGCAGTGTCACCACCACCACCCCAATCAACTGAAGGAAAAAGGAAAAGGAGGAAAACAGAACCCACAGAAAAATCTGAAGCTACCTTACCGCCTCCTAAAGCCGAAACACCTCTTACTCAAGCTGCCTCGAAGCCAAGTCAGAATTCGGCAATCTTGCGACCCTCCAGACTTAAATTACCTCAGTCTACTGACCCTTCGACTCCTGATAAAAAAGAGAGCAAGGTGTGTTGATATTTTGCCCGCTGTCTTGTGTAATCTACCTCCTTTCCTTGTTAATTGATTTGATCTCTTGTCCACTTGTACTAAATTACGAAAAGTGCGAACTGTTCCTCATTAGCTGTAAGATGTCCCAATTTGAAATGTCCTCAGTGCTTTCCTTAGTTATTCAAACAAATTAATTAATTAATTATTAATCGAATTATCTGTATTTCCTTAAATTTTACAGCTTCAACAAGAACCAGATTCACTTGCTCGAAGATCTTCATCTCGACCCAGGAGAGAAAAGCGACCTAAAACTGATGATGAAACTCCAGAAAAATCAGGTAAATAATCTCTTGCTGAGTAGAAAAAAATGCTATACTACCATTCTTAAAATTAAAAAATAAAAAACATATATATATATATATATATATACCTATATATATATATATATATATATATATATATATATATATATATATATATATATATATAATTTATATATAATGACCGAAATTTATGAACGGCTTTCTATCCTAATACTTTTATTTTTAGTTGATTCTCAAAATATTCTCAAATACCCCTTATTTGAACAACCCCCTGTTCGACAGCAAGAAAAAATAAAAAAATCTGTTTTTAATTTTTTTTAAACTAGTCTATTCTATAATTTTGGCCGTTTTTATTGATATGTTAGCAATTTTTTCTTTTTTTTAATTTGGCCAATTTATTGTGCTCAAATAGTGAATGAACTCACCTCTCTCTCATTCTCTTTTGGAATGCTTTATTTATTTATTTATTTATTTTTTTGTGTGTGTGTGTGTGTGTGGAAAAAACAGATTTTTCCCCATCTCAATTCTAAGGAGAGTTATGGTTTGTAATGATATATATATATATATATATATATATATATATATATATATATATATATATATATATGTATATATCTTTTGGCACAGATGTGCAGTGAAAATTGAAACACAAATACAGTATGAAACTTACACAATTATTATTGATATTTCGGCGATTGCCTTTTTCAACATGAAGAGTAGAGTCTACTCTTCATGTTGAAAAAGGCAATCGCCGAAATATCAATAATAATTGTGTAAGTTTCATACTGTATTTGTGTTTCAATTTTCACTGCACATCTGTGCCAAAAGATATACTGTTCTTATAGAACTGTTTCAAACCAACCATAAGTATATATATATATATATATCTTTTGGCACAGATGTGCAGTGAAAATTGAAACACAAATACAGTATGAAACTTACACAATTATTATTGATATTTCGGCGATTGCCTTTTTCAACATGAAGAGTAGAGGACTCTACTCTTCATGTTGAAAAAGGCTATCGCCGAAATATCAATAATAATTGTGTAAGTTTCATACTGTATTTGTGTTTCAATTTTCACTGCACATCTGTGCCAAAATATATACTGTTCTTATAGAACTGTTTCAAACCAACCATAAGTGTATATATATATATATATATATATATATATATATATATATATATATATATATATATATACGAAAAAACTTAAATATCCAGGAATCGTCTCAGAGTGCCCCAAAACGGCCGTTTATGTGATAGAAGTGTTGTCGGCTGTGGTGTTATTCATAATTTATTGGTTAGGACATTTTAGAAAATAATTTTTTTAATTTTGGGGCCTTTGCAATAGCTTTTTATTTTTAACACAAAGTCGCTAATTGCTATTTTCCTCACACAAAAATCTGACTTTGTATACTCTTATAATTTTCAATTTTAATCAAAACTTGTCGAACCGCTTTTTAAGGTACCTACATTTTTATTCCGTTCTCCAAAGTTAATAATAAACTCTGCCCTTCTTTGTAAACAATAAATATATATACATGAATTTGCTACAGTTAAAAAAAATGAAACGTGAGGGTTTTTAAATTCAAAGTACCTATGTGTTCTAAATTAGAAGATAACTTTTTTCAATTGTGAAATGTTACCATGGTAACTTCGCCTATCCAAAATTTATTTTCCCGTAAAATTCCACGTTTTCAATTAGATTTTTTCAAAAATACCACAGTGTTGCAGCCAATAGACTTCTACAATCCTTGATACCTACATCAATGAAGACTTCTACATAATGTGAAACAGAGTGACGTTATAATGATGTATATAATAAACAGAGGTTTTATGTTAAGCAGTACGTGTAGGAGTCAGTGTTGTGTTTCCTGACACGACTGTTGTGTTATGGCGGTTTGGACATTTTTCTGGGCTCAGTATTTCACGATCATTTCAGAACCCAAACCGGCATCCAGTGAGAAACTCAACAAGAGGCAAATTGCTGCCAAGGAGCGGTGGATAAAGAGGAAATCGATTATGATGAACAAGAAGGAAGAGGAGAAAGTTAAACAAAAAACCCCTGAAATGTGAGTGATTTGTTTAGTTTATTATGAACGTAAGTTAAACAATGGATTTATCTAAAACTTTCAGTATGCACATTAAAAATCATTCGATTATGGTCATTCATGCGTATTTTTGTTAGGTATCTTTTACGTTCACTACTTGGAATTACGCGTTTCTCAGGAGATTAGGCTTTATTTGTGTGATGTGTAGATGATTATACTATTATTTTGATTTATTAATTAATTTGTCTAACTTTTATTTGAATTATTGGTTTGGAAGAGAGTTGAAATATTGTTATTTTCCAGAGTCAAGAGAAGAAGGGATTCTATACCTCAAGTGGAATCGCCAAAAGATACTAAGAGACCTAAAGATGTTATTGCTGAGAAGGCGGCAGCGAAATCTTCACAAGAAACCAAGAGAACAGCTCAGCGGGATCTTGCTAAGGAAGAAGACAAGATGGAGATTAATAGTACAGCTGGTGAAGATTCTTCAGTGGTAGATACCCCTTCTGTTGATGGATCAGTTTCTCCAAAGAAGAGGGGTTGGACGAAAGGCGTGTCGAGAAAAGGATATACTCCCAAAACTGCTTCTATCAAGCCTAGAGGCAAGATTAACAGAAGATGGGGAGTTAAACCCAGAAGGGTAAGGGAATGTCATTTAGAAAATGTTCATAATCAATTTATTTTGTTTTACGTAATCGTGGATAAACCAAACCTGATAAATACATAGGAATGTTCGACTCTGGGTTTACGTCAGGCAGAATACACTGCATTTCAAAGATCGAGATATGTATTTTTCTTTGAATTTCAACTTTTTGGAACAAACGTTATTTTATATTGAACTTACCATTTCTCACTGCTAAAGGAATTCACCTTAGGTTCTTGTAATAAAATTGAGCTTTTACCTGTTTGTACGCTGTAACAAATTATTGTATATTGAAAAATATATAAAATAGATGAATGTATTGAATTGAAAATAGAAGAAAAAAAGTTCCGGTCATCGTATGATCGAATGCGGGAATTTTTGTCAATAATCATTATATTATATGCTACATTGAATACTGGTGTGAGGGTGGAAGGATCACGGCTTCTTCCTTTTTATGTATTTATTGACTTCACAACTAGTTTCGCCCTTCAATAGGCCACATCAGGTGCTACAATATAACAATTGGTTTTATGAATAATGGTAGATACAGAGGTACTATGTGCTATTTGTTATCTATAAGGTAGTGGCACTTACTATACGAGGTGTATTTTGTCATGGTGTTGCAGAAGTTATAATTTCAGTCACAGATGTTATAATTTCGCCCAATGGCTTGAAAGGGTCTCGAAGTTATGATCATATAGTTTAGATTTAGTTATATGATAGGTAAGATAAGTTATGAACAGAATGCTAGTGTATGAATGGGGCTTACCATGACAAAATACACCTCGTATGGATCTGCCCCCCTATAGTAAGTGCCTGTACCTTATAGATAACAAATAGCACATAGTACCTCTGTATCTACCATTATTTATAAAACCAATTGTTATATTGTAGCACCTGATGAGGGGCGAAACTAGTTGTGAAGTCAATAAAATACATAGGAAGAAGCCGTGATCCTTCCACCCTCACACCAGTATACAGCGCGAAGAAATGGCTAACTACACGAATACCTATGCTACATTGTTTTGAAATTTGTTGCACTGTTTTGAAATTCGAGGAGTTTGATTGCATAGAAATCTACTAATTTTATGGTAACGAAACTCGTTCAAAATAATATTTTGCAATTCAAAGAAGATTCTGAAATTTTAGCTCTTTTTAGGAGTTTTTATAGATTTTTCAGTAAATATCAATGAAGTTTCAGTACAATTTACTGCATAATTTTGCGAGTAAATTGTGTTGTCCAACAAACTCTTACTTTCGTTTGGGAAGCTTGATTTTTTCTTTTGCTCAAAAATGGATTCAATCCAATTATCGTCTGGAATGAATGAATGAAACGTTAAAAAATTTTTTTGGAGCCTTTTGCAATAGCTTCATTTTTAAACAAATTCGCTAAAATCTATCAGTTTTATGAAGCCAGACAGATCCAATTGATTCTGTTAAACTAACTAAACTGCCGTCTGTAAAAAATTTGCTTTTGAATTTTTCTTTTCATTAGTACATGAACTCAACATTCTCAATTACTTTAACTACAATATAACCCTAAAGAAACTCTGATCTAACTCAGATCAAATAGCTAGTGCCAAACCAGTTGGATTACCCAATTTCATCAGCACATGTTTCATTTCTCAGTGCCAAAAACAACTCCTAAATTGGCTTCAAAGCACACAAAAAAAGTTTTTGAGCGATTTAGATTCTTTTAATGTTTGAGTCCATGTTATTATTAACTCCAACCCACTATGTCTTCTCCGGGAATATTAAATGAACGAGTATTTCTTCTGGGAATGAACGAATCTGTCGCACCCCTGCTATTAATCTCTTGTGCATTAGCATATAAATTCGTCCTGGTTTACTGTTTTCAAGAAAATCTAGGAATTGTTTGTAGAGGCAATTGGTTGAATATGTTTGATCAACTCTGATGAGTGAAGATTAGATCATGTTGTTGTGATCCTTTTCAAGTTTTTCTGCTGCAAAATGTAGGAAACTAGAGGACTATTGTTCTCATATAAGACCCCCTGATCAAAGAAAATGAAGACTATAACGAAGAGCAAGGTGGTCTGGTATTTCCCCAGAGCAAGGTACTCGCTGCGAAAAATTAAAGGTGTGTCTCATGGACTAGACGTTAAATGTCGGTATGGCCCAACTCCTTGAGGGCCACTTTCACCAACAACTTATAAATCCGAGATTGGCCAAACTCGATTAAATATAATCTCGAGGATCAAACCTTGGCGTCTTTCACCAACCCAAAATTCGTTTAAACCAAGATTGGAATAATCGAGTTTCCCTAACGGAGATTCCAGAAACTGTCCAATGAAAAATTGGACAATTTGAAACGACAGTTAGAAAACCCGCCATGTGTCCGACATATCAAGACAATAAAGCAGTGAATCACAACCACGACCCGTTTTTACCCGCGCCGTTTTTATCTAGTTACCTAGTTACTATCTACTCGCAACTTTTCGTTGACTTCCAACAAAGAAAGTGTGACACATCATTTGACGGAAGCAGGACGGTTGATCACCTTATTTAAATGTACATAAGTTATTTTATGTGGTATAGGTAGGTAGGTACATACTGTACAAGGGATAGCAATTCAACATCGTATTATAACGTGCTATCATCATCGATTATACTTTATTTTCCTACCATCCTACATCAATTTCGTATTATAATTCATCGATTTGATGGTATAAAAGCCTTTTTCCAACTTATACCTGTTCGAAGGGAACTCCAGGTGAGTGTCAATAAGCTCGAGGACTTTCAAAACTGTCGGTTTTGGGAGCCGGAATCTCCGCCGAAATTCGACGTCGTCCAACCCGTCAAAATGTGGAATGCGCCGTCGGATCGTCCTTGGGCGTCTTTGCAGGACATCGTCCTCATCCGAGGAATCAAATTAATCCGAGCGATAAATCGCGTGAATTCATCATCAAAAACTTGAATAACAATAAACTATATATAAACTATAATAATAAACTGAACCAAACTGTAGAGGTATGAGGAATCAGCTGTTGGTGCGCGGCCATTTTGCTCGATATCATTTTTATCACTAATCTGAGATTGGCAAGAGTTAACTGGCCGAGATTGGGAGATTAACCTCAAGCCACCTCGTTAGGAGTTTAAACTCGTAAAGTGGTTTGGTGAAAGACGATTAGCTGGAATCTCGATTATTTGTTAATCTTTTCTAACTTAAACTCGTTTATGTTGTTGGTGAAAGTGGCCCTGAATCTCCTTAAGGAGCACTGGCGCAACTCAGTTCAAATCGTTAAAGACAAGTTTTTGGGCATAAATTGTTTTATATTCTATGGTTGTGCGTGTAGAGTGCTCAACATTTCATTTCACTTTTTTGGTTCAATTCCCTGTGGGGGGGGGGGGGGGGGCTTTTGACACAAATTTTACATACTGATATTCTAGATGTCCAGAGATGGTTAGGGATGGGCGGGGGCAGTTCGGACCATAGGCTCATCTCCTCCCTAATTTATTATCTCTACCCAATGTCAAAACAAACCAAAAAGACTTGAGTGCATTCGATATAAAAACGATATGAGAATGCGTTGTAGTTACGTTTGTGCTCCTTGCGGAGGTTGTAGTAGTAGTGCCATCTCGACCTCTCGTTTCTTGAAGGACTGCTCCTCCTCTCACTCCTCCCATATACTCAACCAGATAATGAAGCCATGGCGCTGACAGCTTGCAACTCTCATACTGCATTACCTCTTGTTGGATTACAGTTTTTAAACACGTGTCTAAATGTTTTACAGAAGAAGCATGCTCGCAGAAGGGTAGTATCAGAGAAAGCCAAAGAAGTTGAAGAGACGAAGGTAATCCCCGTTGCAGAAGATGGTCCTCAAAGTTCTGAGGTTGATGATGGTGCCCAACCAGAATCACCTCCCCGAGATCGTTCAGATACCTCCTCTGATAGATCCTCTGATGATGAGACTGAGCCTGAACCAACTATTGAAGTTGTAAGTGAATATGATATATAATTTAAATAGCATTTTTAAATTATTATAAGGCTTAGCCATTTAACGAATTTTTGTTGAAATTAAGCTAGTCAAGTTATTGTAGCTCTCTCTCTCTCTCTCTCTCTCTCAGCGCTTTTGTTTTTTCATATATATATATATGCATGTATTTATTTCCGTATGTATATATGTAAGTGTGTGGGACCTTTGTGTGTTTGAAAAAGCGCACACTTCAGGATTAGTTACAGAATGCCTCAAAACGGATTCCTACAAAGAAAATTTGGAAAAATGTTAGTATAAATTTTTTGTGACCCATTGCAATAGCTTTATTTTCTACTAAAATTCGCTAAGAGGATTTCTGTGAAATGATAATTACTGAAATAACGACTTTCTGGTATGGCTGTAGGACTATCGTTGGTTTGCGTTTCGGGTTCTTCTCGTAGTCTTCAAAAGGCATTCGAAAGAAATCTGCGTTGTTGTGTCCCTGGTTTTTGATCTCAATAATCAAGTAACTTATTCAGATAGTTTGTAGCGGAAAAGTAGGTGAATTTTTAACCTTGATGCAGAATCCAAATTATATCTGTTGGGGAAATTTGCATAACTTCATTTACATTGTTCTAGGTGAAGGGGAAATCGACTGAAAATGGTGCTGCTGTGGTTGAAGATGCTGTAGTGAGTGTGGAAAGCAAACCAGAAAAGCAAATTGAAGCCTCGCTCGATGAACTCGTACCACTCGAAAATAAATCAGACGAAGAGGTCGTTCCTGCTGCGAAATCGGAAAGTGTTGAAAGCTCTGTAGCAGATTCTGATAATGATAAAATACATGATGATAAAACGGACAAGTGTCCAAGTATAACAGAGCTCCCAGCTGTCACTCCACTTTCTCCTAAACCTGAAGAAACTCCATGCCCAGCTAATGAAGACAGAATTGTTTCTACTACTAAGCCTCAACAATCTCCCACTAAAGAAGTTAGCGCTGCTTATTTTAAAATTCTACTCTAGTTATCGCTTTAGTATTGCCTATACGTACAGAGTAGGGATTAACAAATTAGTTGAGCGAGTTAGCTATGCAAGGGAGATAGCTGTATATTTTGTTTTAATATGAGCCCTGTATGTTCTTACTTGAAATCGTCTGCAAACTAGTCTAGGTTTTAGGATAAACACTACCTGCTTGTTCTCTAACCAGGTTGCTTCTTGGCAATCAAAACACTTGAGACTTGCTCCACCCTTGACCAAAACTCTCCTCTTGATTCACGAGACTGATCAAGTAAACACTTTATCTATTTCTGCAAAGAACTAGTCATAAAATAAGTTGTATTACTTGCTTTAGGTTTAAAGTCATAAATTACCAAATTTCGATATAATTCACAACTAAAAATCGCCTTGAGACCATCACGTTCAACTACCCTCTTATTTTGAACGAATGTGAGCAATCATATCGTGAAAAATGGGTATTTCTAAGTTTTCGCCGGCATGCATACCCTCTACCCAATCATCAGCTATGAAAATTAAAGGACCTTTTAGGAGGTAACCCGTGAAAACTTCATCAGAACTGTCCAAATTTTGCAGTTACTCGTGACCATCTTCCAACTAACTATCCTCGAGCCTAATTTGAGCCATTACAGGATGTCCCTTGAAATTGACGTTTGTGCATCATATTCGATACCTTTAGGGCTGACTTACACAGTCCTTGAAAACTTTGTCAAAATCTGACTGTATTTCAGTTTAATTTTGCCTGAGTCAAAAAATTGACTTCAGCCTCTAATAAAAATTGTTCAAAAATCTGCCACACGAAAAAGCAGGTAGAAATGTCCATTTTTGAGGAAGTTAACGAATAGTGATTTATTATTTTCTTGGTTCTATGAAAATTCCGTTCATACAAATTTCCGGTATTTTGCAGATCATAGACTTGGTAGCTGACGAGGATGATGAACCTGAAACGGCCAAAGCCTCGACTCCTCCACCTCCAGAGTCAGATACGTTGGAGACCCCAAAGAAAGAAACTTCTCCACCATCCACCGATAGTACCACTTCTGTTCCACTGAAGAAACCTCTGATTGATGATCGATCAAATCCTCCAGTTCTCGAAAGGATAGACTCTAATGTAAGTATCTGGAAAGTTATTGTTCATAAACTGTCGTTAGGTGTGCTGGCTCCATGCTAACTCATAGAAAAATAGTTTACAACAAATATTGGGAACTGTATCTGTATTAACAATAATTTCTACACCTCCCCACAGCTTTTCCTTGAAAAGAACATAGGGCTTTTACCATATCAAGGTTGATGGATTTTCATGAGTCTTTCCCTGAATATCCTTCATATCTCACTTATCAGTTCATGATCAGTAGTGTTTTATTCTACATATCTCGTTAACTTTTTTTTCTTGATTTCATTCTAAGTAATTTACTTTATATTGCCCAGGCATTGTCTACTCCAGCCCTGGATAGAAACGTGGAGCACTCGATGCCACCTGAAATCAACAGAGAATCACCTCCTGTATTGTTGCAGCCACAGTCAAGAGATAAATCAGAATCAGAACATGAACCGAGAATCTCTCCCACTATGGCGGCACCACTTGCAGTACAAACACTCCAACCACCAACAGTCTCCATGCCACCAGCTGTGTCCACACCACCAGTTGCAGCTGCAACACCAACAGTTTCGGCCCCACTAGCAGTGTCGGCCCCACCAGCGTTGAAACCACAGTTGGAAGTAAATTCAGAAAAGTCTCATAGAAGAGAACCAGAATCACCAAAACTCGAGCAACGTAGTGCCTTTGAACCTCCAGTTCTTATACCTCTGATTGAATCTGCGAAACCCATCCTTGAAATTCCCAAGAAATCTGATGAGATGCCTGTTCTTGAGCAAAATCGGACCTACGAGCACGCGTCAACTGCAAGAGACAGTTCAGATAGAAAAAATTATGACATGAGCCCGTGTAGCAAAAAGCCCAAGGTAAGTACCGAATCGGACGCTAAAAAGAATTATGTACAACATCAAGAGATCATTAAAAAATCTTATGAACAGCGTCAAGAGATGATGAAAAAATCCTATGAACAACATCATGAAATTATGAAAAAAGTATATGAGTCCCCGGCTATGGACCATCAAAAGAAAGGCTTTGAACCTGTGGCGTTTACTGATCATCAAAAAAGAGCGTTCGAAGTTGTGAACTCTCAAGACTCGCACAAAAGAAAAATTGAACATTCCGGACCATTGGTAGACTCTCATAAGAAGGCTTTTGAACCAGTTCCAGTTCCTCTCCCAGCTTCCACTGTGTCTGATCACTCAAGAAAATCATTCGAACCGGTTCACCAAGAATCTAAAAAAGGTTTTGAGCCAGTGGATCAGCAGAAAAAATCGCATCACGTACTTCCGATGGAGGTAGATCTCACGCAAACAGACGACAGTCGGTCTCCTGCTCCTCCTTCTCTCAAACGTCATGCGTTGGACCCCCACACACCCCCTCCACCGATTCTTGAACCTCATCACCATCAACGAAAAGACGAAGAAAAGAAGATGGCAAATGTCCCAGCGAGGAGTCCGTATCCCGAACCTAAACTTCATCAAGAAAGGTACTAACCTAATTTGTACTTTCCTTATGTTAGCTTGGTTTTGTTTTTTCCCTTTGAACTCCTCTAATTCACGGGGCCACACTCAAACTGAAATAAGATGTGTATGAATCAGAGAAGGTAGTGACTAGCTCCCCAACGATTTTTAGTTTTCAAAACTTCCGCTATTGTGGCGCTTCAGTCGGTGTATTTCCTACTGAGTAGTGAAGTACTGTGATTGTTTCTTGAAACGATAGTTGTGGCGTAGCTCATTGGTTATGATACCGGTCTCGTGAGACGAAGGTCGTGGGTTCGAGTCCTGATGCATGGTCATTTTTTTAGCTCGTACAACTCCCGAAATATACTTCTAAAAATCATTCTGACCTGCATGTCCAACTAATCTGAATTTTCACTAAGGGATTGACTACTACTTGATGTTATGTATTTTTGAGATGCGAGCTTGCGAGCATTAAGGCTGTTCAAACCCTCCTTCAGGAGGTTTTATTATCATAACATTTTAAGTAGTTGATCAATTTTCACACTCCAAAGCTTGATTAGTTCAATTTCGTTTGTAGTTATTCCTCGAGGAAAGAAAATTTTAAACTGAATTTAAATTGTATGAAAATAGTCAAGATTTCATGGTTTTTTAACACTTTCTCAGGCATTTGTGGACCGATTTGCATGATTTAAATCACGCTGGAGTCTATTTTCCATCCTCTGTCCGCTCCACAAAAGAAAACGGTCAATTTACGAGTTTGGAAAATAGGTAAAACTGGAGCTGCAAACTGCGCCCCTAGCGGATTTATCTCAAACTGCTAGGACGTGGCGGGGAAAGCCTATCCCCCACTCTGCTCCCGAAGGCCGGGCGACCGCCCCCTCGATCGTCTCCCTCCCCCCCTAACTGCTCCCATTAGGTTAGCATCACCATGGCAACAGGGTGATTTTTTGTAGAACTGGAGTAAAAAAATGAAGTACAGCCTAATTCCGCCTTCCTCAACAACCGACTAACCTTCCTAGACTTCTGTTTTACTTTCCCAACATCCCAACAGAGTGGAAAGTAATGTCCACTTTTACTTTCTCAGCATCCCAATAGAGTGTAAAGTAATGTCCATTTTTACGTTCCCAACATCCCAACAGAGTGGAAAGTAATGTCCATTTTTACTTTCCCAACATCCCAACAGAGTGGAAAGTAATGTCCATTATTACGTTCCCAACATCCCAATAGAGTGGAAAGTAATGTCCATTTTATACGTTCCCAACATCCCAACAGAGTGGAAAGTAATGTCCATTTTTACGTTCCCAACATCCCAACAGAGTGGAAAGTACTGTCCACTTTTAATATCCCAACAGAGTGGAAAGTAATGTCCATTTTCACTTTTCCATCATCCCAACAGAGTGTAAAGTAATGTCTACAACTTTGACATGTCCATGATCTATCGTTTTTCCCCTCAAGGGAGAAATTTATATATGGGTCATTCTCACTGAAAAGGGCAGTTCTGAGTTCAAGTTTTTTTAAGTAACTTGTTAGTACCTACCCGGCTCATTAAAAAATTTAGTCCAACTGTCAATTCCGAGAACTCTACTACAAAAAAAGGCCATTAATTTTTCAACTTGGAAAGTGCTAGGTTATAACTAAAATCATCGTTTTTACCAAAAAGTAACCAAAGGATCTTAGTAACCTAGGCTTTTAGTTGCGATGTGTTCTTCGACGTTTCAGATGTTTTCGATTTCTTAATAATAAGAATACCTTTGGGACATCAAGAGGTGAATGAAATGACGAGCAATTTGAAAAGCAGGCCCGTAAAGAGCTAAATTAAAACAACAGACAACAAATTCATAGTAAAAGCAAACAGCATACAGATAAAACACGGCTAAAGCATGTTCCATGTTTCTTGAATTTTAGCCGAAGGATCTACGCAGTAACCATCCGGGGGTCCAGGGGGCTTGTCCTCTGGCGAGGCCCGAAGGGCCGAGTTTTAACGATTTCTTTCTATTGAAATTGCTCAAATTTCAATACAATTTAACATTTAATAGTAGGTAATTAGAGAAAATTTGCTCATACGATGATGCTGCATGACTGGAATTTTTTACTTTCATAAATTATGTTCCTCCTTCTAAAATTGGCTAGAAAACCAATTTTTATTCATAAAAAAAATCAAATAGATGGTCATCATTGGAAAGCATATGCAATTCCATTTCGGCATAAACAATTTAAAAAATTTGTGAGTTGCTTGAAACCGTGCCAGAAAAATTGGAATTTCGCGAGTTTCAGAAATCGGCGACAATTCACTGTGCTCGCTCGAAAAGTGTTTCTAAATTGTACATGCTACTGACGGGAAACACTTCCTTAGTACTACAGTTTTCCAAATTAAAAAAAAAAAAAATTTTCCACCATGTGAAATAAAATGAGCATAAGAATCTGTTACCACTAAAATAGTTTATTTCAAATGATAAAAAAGTGCAGAAAAAATAGAATGTTGCAAGCAATTAGTTTAAAACTAACTTCAACTCATGCGGATTAGAAGAGAACTCATGAGAATTAGAAGAAGAAGAAATTCAACTTTAAATTGAATAATGTTTTTGAGCCTCTGTCGTAATTTTTGTTCTTCGATTCCCTGGTGTCCTGGAGCCAGGGCCGAAAATATGTAGTAATTTGAGGAGAAGGTTTGATATTAGATTTTGAAAATTTAGTCCGTTCTGAGTGAGAAAATCTTTGTCTGCCATCTCAAAATTGGTGGAATACGAAATGGCGGCTTCATTAAGATGGCTTAATTTGCCCATTTAAAAGTTTTTCTCTAATAATAACTAAACCGTACATCCTACAGAAACTTTTATACGTAGCAAAGTTGTAGAGAATAAAAAAACAAAACGATTCGATCCCAAAACTCTGAATTACCTCTTAAAATAAGCGAATTACAAACAAGTGAAACTTGGGCTAATTTGGGGCCAGTCCTCTCCGCCCTCCGTCTAGACTTTTGCCCTTCAATATCACTTAGTGGCGTTAATATTGGTCTTATTTCTGTCTGCCAAAGCTCATTCTACTCAAGATTAAATACTTTCCAAAGTTCGCTTCAAAAAGTTTTTGCTCAGACCGTTTCTCATTGAAGTACAAAGTAAAATGCCGTTTTTGCTAACTTTATGTGTAAAATGGCACAAAATTCAATAGTTCGACTGTAAGTCCATAGGGAAAGGTCTCAGCTAAACTATGCTCGATGCAAACCTTGGAAAGTATTTAATCTTCAGCAGAATGAGCTTTAGAAGACTGAAATCAGACCAATATTAATGCCACTAAGTGATTTTGAAGGGAAAAAGTCTCGACGGGGGGGGAGAAGAGGACTAGCCCAAAACTAGCCCGATTTTCAATTGTTTATAATTCGCTTATTTTGAAAGATAATTCAGAGTTTTGGGATAAAATCTTTTTTTTATGCTCTATAACTTTTCTACGTATAAAAAATTCTGTAGGATGTATGGTTCAGTTATTATTAGAGAAAAAACTTTAAAATGGGCAAATTAACCAATCTTTATGAGGCCGCCATTTTGTATTCCACCAATTTTGAGATGGCAGACAAAGTTTTCTCACTCAGAACGGACCAAACTTTCAAAATCTTATCTCAAACCTTCTCCTCAAATTACTACCTATTTTCGGCCCTGGCTCCTGGACAATCTGTGATGTATTTTTTGATCCTGATAGTGAAATAAACTTTTCCCGTGCTCTCAATTAACCACATCCTACGATTTTCTTCTCCGCAAAGTGGGATGATTCAATGAAGATATTCATAAATGAGCAGTGGGGAACGAATTTGTAAGTGTAGTGGTCGATCTTGCATTTGATTTTGTTTTTTAAAACGATGTTAGTCTTGAAGATTGTTTCGCAGATGTTACATATTCGATTGACATATTTATGATGACCGCTGAATCAATTCTCCTCCGTTTTTTATTGAAATAAAATTGACAGTTGGATTCAAAGGCCAGTTCTCGTTTGAACCTGTGGATAAACATTCTTAACATTTGATTGTCCGTCCTAGAGCTCGCACTAAATATCCAGCAACATACTCAACTATTTCCAACACCAAATCGGAAAAACTGTTTCTTGTAACTCGGGACAGTCGTCATTGTCGTATTCTTCTCGTAAAACTCTGGAATCCACCATACTCGATTTAGGAGTAGATAAATTGATACTTTCTTTTATATAATTTTTTCATATAACTTTCTTTAGTATAATCTTAAGCAAATCAATTTTGTTCAGTGGTAACGGCATTTCCTCTGTAGGCATCACTTTCATGTAATTGTTTGTGAATAATTAATTTTCTGAAAAAAATGGCAAAATTCATAGGCACTCGGATTATCATTTTTTCCTCCTCTCCTTCTCATGTAACCAAAAAATCTCTACAGATGGTCCCGGCTAACATTATGCCTGGGTGTGTATTTTAAAACTTTCTCATGTTTTACCAATCTATCGCACAAAGTTCTCACTGCTGATGGAAATCAGGAAACCAATGAAACCAGTTTTCTGGGATTCCTTCTGCGCCAGTTTCCCACTTTTTTCTCTCAAGGATCTGATGTAATTCTCTGCCTTCTCAAGCTTGCAAAAAATGTCACCCTCATTATTTTCATTGATGGCTTGTTTTGAATTATTTTCTTTGATGCTTCTAGAGTTTAAAACATCAATGAAATCATTGATGATTTTGATGAAATCAACAGTACCCTCACACTCCTCAAAGCCCGAAATCTGCTTTACCTTACAATATTTTATGTCGTCTGCCACATTTCTGCTCAGTAATTGGTGTGATAAATTTACTTTCATTTTCTGGTTTTAAAGTTGACATGTTGTTTTTTAATTTTGGTCCCTAAGTTCAGTCCTTCCATTTTCCCGTAGCTGCAGCAGCTCTGCGAAAGATTCCCATCCAATAACTCTCCCGTCCGAGTCCATTAGCTCCCGCAAGTTGTGGAGGGAATAGTGAACCACCTTTTGCATATGGCATGGGTAAAAAGTATCCATGGAAGTTGCAGATTTAATATAGGTGGGGTTAAAAGGAGTAGGCCATTCTGACACATATTGGTTTTAGTCATCTTTTTAAATTTAATTGCATTATATTATTTATGTTTATTATTATCTATAATCATTATTTTTTATCTTTTGGTATAGATGTACTAAACTTTTGATGGGATATCTTTTCTTTTTGATGACGAGTTTTTGTGATGGCGCGTGATGGTACCTACTATTTACGCGATTCTTAACCGATTTTGATGATTCTCGTTTTGTTCGATTATTTTACTAGTCTGGGCGAAGAATTGAATTTTCTGAGAAACTTTTCTCAGTAATTAAATTGCAGTGTTGGGGAGGGGAAATTACCGATACACCGTGATACTTTCAACCAATTTGTACAAACAGTTCTGCTCGTAACATATTGATGTCCAGTAATAATCACGATCTATTCGCTATTTCATGTATTTCATTCGCAGAACCATGTACAACCCATTCGTAGGGACGTCCCTGTAATGCTTGCATTACTTACCAATAAGTTTTTTGTATGAAAAGCTGAAGTATGTAAAATTAACCAAACCCTATCATTTATGTGCTTACGAAGAGCCCTGTCCATAAGGGGATTGTGCGGGTAAGCTCCCAGATGGTTGCCAAATGGATTGGACAAGAAGCCGATAGGAATTAAAAAAAAAAAAAAAAAAAAGAATTGCATTGAGGTTCCCCCTCAGTCGGATGCGGGGTGAGGTCGTAGTCGTTCCCCTATGACGTCATTAAGTTCTCTTTATATATATATTTTAGGCCACTTCCCATCTTCCAATACCTTCCAGATCCCCCCCCCCCCCCCCCCCCCCCCCCCCCCCCCCCCCCCCCCCCCCCCCCCTGGATCTTCCTTTTTAATAAAATATCGGCATAATCTTCTAATGGATTAAAATAAAATACTTGGAACTGCCCATTACGTCTGTCGAGTTGGTGGGAGTGACACGTCAATCATCTCCATAACATGATTGTATAGATCATTGAAATGTTTTAGAAAACCTCAAGAGATACTGTGGTGGATTCCTAGGGTTGGGTGGAATGTAAAACGGAATGTAAAATGTGAACCTCATAGAGTACCTACCTATTTGTTCTCTAAACTTACGCATTCGTAGAAATCGTATGATTGAAACTACACAGACATACAGTCATGATTAAATTCATCTGGGCGGTCAAATCGCCTCTTCCGTACTTACTAGCATCCAGATTTAAGCAAAATTGGTGATATGCAACGAGGCAATGTTTGATAGACTTTACGTTTGCACATGCACAGAACCATCAGTGAATTGGGGACTGTTAAGTCCATTAGATACCATCTACAGCATCTGTAGAAGTCATGTTTGTTACAACTAATTTAGTATCAGCAGTAATAATGATACGATTGTAATGGAACTTTAGTAGGGCAATCAAACCGTCGTTTCCCAGCAACCCTCAGAATATGAAAGTGATCGGATGAATAGACCATCTCATGTTTGATGGATGTATACGCTGCACAGAGTGAAGTATTGATTAATGAGCAACAAAACTAAGGGGACCATCTGCCGTCTAACCGGTACATTTCCTGAAAACCTTATCAAACTCTGTTGGAAACTGCAAAAATTAAGCTAAGGGACTAACCTTCACAACCCTCAAATATTTCATCAAAATCGGACTAAAGCCGAAATTGGTATGGGCAGGGAACCAAAATTGATCCGCAAGTTGTGATACAAAAAAAAGTTCCAATCATGAACATGATCGTATGAGCCTTTTTTTTCTCTTTTTTTTTTTTTTTTTTTTTTTGAATTACATTTAGGTTGAATTAATTACCGATTTGAGCACTTTTTATGCAATGTGATCGTTAACACACGCATGCATGTGATGGTTAACTATCTATACGTTTCTCGGCAAAAAAATTTCTAAATAATATTCAGCTCTAAAAATAAATTGTTGGATTCTTGCAATTATTTATAGTTTTTAAATGACACTAATTACTATTGCTGTGAGATTTCAGCGGATTTTCGTAAAAAATGAAGCAATTGCCATTGCTTCCAATCATTTTCGAAAATTTTCTTAATTTTGAGGCATTCTGAAACGGATCTTAGGGTTTAGCGATATGTACGCCGTTTAAACGCGAGAAAAAATATAATACATACCTATAGCAAATCCAAATTGAATTCGACATTGTTGTCCAAATAGATTTCGATATTCTTCCATCGAACTTAATCAAGTCTAAATAGATTTCGAAATTTTTCCGAATAGAAATGGACATCTTCCTAATAGGTTTCGACACCTTCCGAAAAGGTTTCAACATTTTACAAATAAATTTGGGCATGGTGTGAATCTGAGAAGAAATCTCCCCGAAAAACCATGTCACTCTATAATTTAGGAGAGCGTCTAAATGGTAGATTATGGATTGAAAAGGTATTGCATTCCAATTCAAGAATGTAGGAGTTTGTTTTTGTTTCCAGAATGTAGGTATTGGCAATTTGTATGTTATAGGGTGTCACAGTTGTTGTTCCTTACTTTTATATTTGGAAAATGTCGAAACCTGTTTAGAAAATGTCGAAACCTAGAAACTGTTCATCATGCCATTTTGAAGGTGTACATTTCTAATTGGAAAATGTCGAAGTCGATTTGGAAATGCTATGTAAGATGTAATGTGTATGTATTTATGTGCCAAACTATAGCTCCTCAAAGGGTTGAGATAAAATTGCCATCCTTGCGATGAAAAAATTCGAGAATTTTGCTTTAAAATGGTTAAAAATGCTAGTAATGGTTGAATTTTTATTTTTGCAGACTTTTAATCAAACAAAGTTTGCCTATCAACAATGGACTGGAACATTATTATATTATCAAAAAAATTAGGAAGGAAAACGTACTTAAATTTCATTAATATTTGTTTTTAAAAAAATTGTTAAAAACTGCGCAAAAAGACAAAAGTTCTAAACTTTATTTTGAGTCGCAGAATATTTAATAAAGAAAGACGCAAAAAGTTAATAAATCTTTACTGATAAATACTATGAACCTATGTATGAAAAGAATGATGACTTTCTTTTTTTAGCATTCCTATTATAATGAAGAAACCTTTTTTTTCTTAACTACAGTCACAAAAACCGATCATTTTATTTGAAAGTAATGCACTCGCTTTTTCCACGATGGTTTAGAAAAAATAAAAACAAAAACTCTAGGACTGCCGGTTGCCGGCGAGGGGGGTTGGGCCGGGGTTGGCCGGCGGTGTATCGGTGTGGCTTTATGGGCATGGATGGGTGGGGGAGATATCAACTTCCCCTCTTGCTGACTGCCGCTGGCGCTGCCAGTTGAGCTACCATTGAACTGAGTCGGCAACCCGCAATCATCAGAGCGCTCTCTCGGGCTAAGACGAGCGAGGGCCTCGCGTTTGCACAGCCTTAAGATCACCAAACTATACACTTCATTCTGACCTACATGTCCACTAATCTGCATTTTTACTAAGGGATTGACTACTTGATGTTATGTCGTTTTGAGATGCGAGCTTGCGAGCATCCAGACTACCAAACTACACAAATCATTCTGATCTATTTGTCCCACTAATCTATATTTTAGCAGCGGACATAGATTAATAAAAATTGAGGCGCCGCTGTAGCGGAAGTTTCGAAAACTAAAAATCGTTGGGGAGCCAGTCACTGCCATCAGAGAAATGAATGTTTGTGGGTTTGTGTATCACAATAACTGTGCCTGCCATATATATATATATATATATATATATATATATATATATATATATATATATATATATATATATATATTTATTTATTTATAAAATGATGACGATGATGAAAGGGCATTGGCAAACAGTTTAGCAGTGCTAAAAATCGCCAAGATGGGAGGGTTTTTTATTTTTTTTATTTTTTATTATTTTTTTTATTTAACCCAATATTCCTTCACCGATTGTGATGAAACTTGCTCATGAGTTAGTTTTTATGTGGGTATAACCTAATTACAATATCCCCATCCCGTCATCCAGCTATGAAGGTTTTCAATTTTTTAATTGTGGCAGTTTTAAATTAAATTTGTTTAAAACAGCTATTTTCTTGGTTATACTAGTCAAACATCAATTTATTATTAAATGTTTTCAGTTTAAAACCTGTATCAGATGCTTCTTAATTTTGTTTAGGTTAGGATATAGGATTTTCAGCTTTTTGCATTAAATATGAGTTTGTTCTGGTTTAGTCACATTCTTAGTTCAAATCGAAATAGTAATTTTAGATCTCTTATTTCTTGGTTTGTCTTTTAACTATTTTGGCGAGCATTAGTTGATAAGAAATGAAAATTTGAAAACCATCAAGTATATTGGTATTACTCATGGTGGAGAGTAATGTTTTTTATTGTTTTTTCCTTTAAGGTACAGCACGTCGACTCCTATGAAGGACAAGAAGGATAGAAAGAGTCACTCTTCATCTGGTTCGGGTGCCGATGATCAAAAATCATCTCACCGGCATGATGATGTTTCCCCTCAACAGGTAATTATATCCCTATTGGTTCGCTCTCTATTGATTCAGAGAATACGATAAGTTGGCAGAGGGTTAATATGGCTCAACAACATCTATCAATCACCTTTCCGTTAATTTTTTTTTCATTCCAGAATAGTTGGTAACTTTTTTCTTTTCTTTTCAGAATAAACAATTGGCCCTTTTTCAAAGCAAACAGTCTGAATCAGGAGGTATGTACGCTAGTGAATCACCCCACCCACTTAGCCACTCTTACCCTTGTTCTGATCTTGACCTCGCGAATGAGAGTGCTGCTAGTAGCGCCATGATGGCGGCCCAGGTTGCTGCTGAACAACAGCGTCAACTTCAGTATAGTGATTGTGCTCAGCAAAACCTCGCTGTTCTTCATCATCTAAGTCAACACACGGCACCTGCTCATATGCACTTGGGGTAATAATACATTTATATAATTCTAATATAAACTTGATTGTTAAAGATGTATTAATTTAAGAATTTAGCCGCATCTCAACCTGAAGGGTCATTAGCGGCATTGCACGAGGTGTCAAGTGAGACACTAAAACTGGCACGATTCTCAACTATAACTAAGACTAGATAAATAGGCTTACATTAAATCTAAGTGAAATAAAGCTATAACTAGGTGGAATTAAATATATCGCAGATTGAAAATATCACAGTTCATAGTAGAGCTCTGTGGCTCTCAGGTACGTTAACAGGGCCCTTGTCTGGCCCAGGTAGGACATCAACCCACTGAGGGGGGCTATGCAGGACTCTGAGGTCCATAAGTGCTGGGCGATCCTCTAAAAAGTGGCGGATCGACAGATCACATTTTCCATACACAACATCACGAGCACCTGCACTAAGCAGTTGTCCATGGATAAGACGTGTATGGTCAGTAGCAACCCGATTGACCCCAATGCGGTCCTTCCTTGAAAGTTGGGTCACTAAAGGTCCTGAAGGACACCACGCAGACCAGTGACCAAATCCTGTCATTGCTCAAGCCAGATGGAATTGGCTTTATATTGAATGTAGGATGCTTGATCCTCAATGCGCATAGGAAAAATCTCAATGGCGCTATCATCAATGGCTCTCCTTGCAAGAGTATCGGTAGACTCATTGCCATGGATACCAACATGGCTTGGCACCCACATAAAAGTGATGGAAGTACCAAGAGTTGTGGCTTGGTGCAGTGATAAACGGATTCTTTGTATCAGAGGATCAGGAATAAGAGTCCCTGATAGCCTCAATGGTACTTAGTGAGTCACTGCAGATCACATAGTTCCCAATTCCCAACTACTGGCAGTGCTCAATAGCCTGTGTCACCGCCCACAGCTCTGCTGTGAACACAGACGCAAAAGGTGGTAAACGTCTGGTGACTTGGAAGTTGGGGTTCCATTTAGCAAGGCCAACACCATCAGGTGTCTTTGAGCCATAAGTGAATATGTCCAGCATATCTCTGGATTGCCGGAAGGTAACGGCATCTGAGGATATGTGGGGGTGTATTGCCTTTGACACGGACCTTCAAACAAGAGTCAACACGCATCCCAGACAAGGTCCAGGGTGGAACGGGGGGTTACCATACATGGGTCCAGAGGGTATCTCTCTATGCTGTCCCACCTATTGAGCTCTTGAACACGAACACCCAAAGGGCGAGTTTGAGTTTGGAGCCTGGAATATGTTTCATCTAGGGGTGGTAGTGTGACTGTGTTAAAGATGTATTATTCGCGAATTTTGCATAATTTCTACTATTAATCACCAATTATTTTATTTTGATTTTTCTCTTTGTCACAAAATGATATTCAATATGTTTTATTGTTTGTAAAAATGTTATTGACGTACAGAACTTGAAAACCAAAAGTAAACAAACCAACTATAGGTAAATGATACGAGGGGCCGAAAGGAATGAGTTTTAAATTGACGATAGAAAAATGATGCTAGTCCTACATCATACTCGCTTGATTTTCAATTTTTTGTAATTCGCTTATTTTAAGAGATAATTCAGAGTTTTTGGATCGAATCGTTTTGTTTTTTTTTAATGATCTACAACTTTTTTACGTATAGTAATTTCTGTAGGATGCACGGTCTAGAATTATTAGAAAAAACTTGAAAATGGGCAAATAAAGCCATCTTTATGTGGTCGCCATTTTGTATTTCACCAAGTTTGAGACGGCAGACGAAGATTTTCTCACTCAGAACGGACTAAATTTTCAAAATCTAATCTCAAGCCTTCTTCTCAAATTACTACCTATTTTTGGCCTTGGCTCCGGGACTATTAGGTTCCGTTTCTTCTTCTTTATAGTTCGCTGGTGCTAATATTGTTGATTTTGACGCTATCAACTTACTACACGTGACCATCGATAAGAGGGATTCGCTAAGTAACCTGATTTGGGGTAAAAAGTTGTGGGTTCTGTAGGTTCTAAAGCAGTGATCTGCAACGTAATGTGCTGTAAGATTTGTCTTACTCATTATTGTTATTTTCAGATATCAAGCTCAACAAAATCGATCAAGCAAACAAAGTGTAAATAGTAGATCATCGAGAGTTCAAACACAAAATCGACAAGTAAGTATTCTGTAATATTGAATAGTAATAGACAATATCGTACTTGTATACAGGGTGGTCCACGGGAACCTGACGGTTTATAAATGAGTAGTACGCATTTGTTTTTCAACGTGAAAATTTTATTTTTTCATTTTCTTACAGCCAGTACTATGCCATTTAAGAAACGAAACCTTAAAAAATAACGTCTGTCATATGGTGACTGTCTTGCTCGTAACATGTTGCAAATCTGTTCAAAAACCCCTTGGTGAACGCCCTCCAATAAGGGTGTATCAATTGCGTGGACTTGTGCTAGAATCGCTTCCTTCAGCTTGCCTAACGTTCTCGGTTTGTTTTTGTAGACACTAGATTTGAGGAAACGCCACAGAAAAAAATCACAGGTTGTCAAATCAGGTGACCTTGGAGGCCAAGGCATGTTTGTTTTTGTGGCGCAACACGACACGAGATTTGAGGAAACTGTGTAACTCACAGAAAAAAGTCACACTGTGTTGTCCACAAAAAAAAAAAAAATATATATATATATATATATATATATATATATATATATATATATATATATATAAATCATGGCTCTGAGCATATACATATTCAATCAATTTTTAAGGAAAAACAACAATTGACAACCAAGGCATGTGGAGAAGCGTGGTTGCCCAAACTGTGAGATCCAGCTCTCTCTGAATGCATTAATTTATTATCTGGGAACATTTGGCGCAACACGTCCATCGATACTCTAAGTGCTGTCTCCGCTGTGTGAGGGGTTGCCCCCTCTTGCTGTGAACCAAAAATGCTGATTTTTCAGCAGATCTTTAAGGATCGGATTTCGGGGTGTCGGGTGGTGTGCCTTACCACTTTTGTTGGGTATCCTCTGTTCACCAGTCAGGTAGTCTGAGCGTCCTCCATGAACTACAACTGCCGCCTGAATCTGAACATCCAATTTTGTTAACATCTGTGGATGTCTGCTCTCTTTATGAATAGCGGCGATGACCCACTTTTTGAATATGCGAGAACTCCCACACAAACCGTCCACATCTTTCATAACAACATTGGCAAATTATGTTCTCACCAAAAATGTATTTAAATTTGAAAACAAGTTTTTCCTTCAACAAAAAGGGACAGCTATGGGTACCAGAATGGCACCATCTTATGCTCAGGATTTGGAAAAGATGTATACTCGCCACTTCAGTACACATCAAACCGACAAATAAACAACTATATCTCCATTATGAAAGTTGCCATCCCCGACACACAAAACAAGCTATACCAAGAGCTCTCTCAATCTCAACATAATCAAAAAAGGGCTGCAGTCACAGTCACTGTGTTGATCATCTATCGTTTTCCATCCTTGTGGCAAGCGCAGATGTAAAAAAGAAGAAAACGTCTGCTAATAACCCCAACTCATACACATGCAAAGGGTCAGCAGATTGACCTATGTGTGTGTATCAGTTGTTGTGCACATGCCCTGCCTTCTTGGACGTTAATACTGCACACCAGTAAACCGTCACTTTCGGACGATAATAAATTAATGCTGGTTCATTCAGAGAGAGCTCACTCGAATGTTTTGGGCGCGTATGATCCTCCAGGGTTGAATATCAGACGTTAACTGGGCAACCACGCTTCTCCATGGCAAGATTTTCTCACCAATTAACAAAAATCAAAATTCTTTTCTCGTAGTTTGAAAAAGGCATAAGCCGAAATATAAAAAATTAGTTTCATGTTGTCAATTGTTGTTTTTCCTTAAAAATTGATTGAATATATATATATATATATATATATATATATATATATATATATATATATATGTATACCATCTTCGTTAACTCAAGCATTGAGAGCATAGACAAACAAAAATCATTGTGTTGTGGAAAGTCAGTTGGTGTCAGCTGGAGGACAATTGCCAATTTGTATGGGTGGAATCTGAGGTCATGCTTGATAATACGGCGAACTGTGGAACGACTTACTCTAAATGCTTGAGCTCGTTTTTGCACTGAGCGGTCTGGACTTGTTAGTAACGCCTGCCTCACCCTCTCCACACTTTCAGGGGTCCGTGCGGTGTGAATAGGTCCTGGTGGCTTCTTTTTCATCACATTTCCATTTGTTCGAAGGTCATTGACCCACTTCAAAATCGTGTTACGGCTTGGGACAGCTCCATGACGGCCAATATTAAATTCACACTGAACCAGTCTCTACGTCGCCATTCATCGATCTGCAATCTGATTCACCGTTTTTGATAAAAGCTTCGAATGCGAACATGCGATGCCTCACGCCCCACTCAGTCATGTTGTACACTAAATGGCACATCCCCCACGGTTCGAATGGGACCCTTCCAATGGCCCTACTCAACCTACCCGCCGAGTACTTCCCATTAGAAAAACGTCAGGTTCCCCTTGGACCATCCTGTATTAACACATTTAAATAGAACATTAAGATCAGTAATAAGATATCCGTTTCTTTATTATTTTCAGTCTCATCAAAGTCCGGCGCATTATCATCAAAGCAATTATATGATGCCCCAAGGAGGTGCCGCTTATGTCAGCATGTTGGGTCACAGGTACGATTTTGTTTACGAAATACTCAAATAGTAACAAGAACACCACTTCTCTTTTAAGAATTGGTATTTATCACAATCAACACAAAATGCGGCTCTAGATGGCATGGATAATGATTAAGTATTCTTTATTACAGAAATTTACAGCAAGGGAGACTGGGGCCTTCTCCTGGTTCGTGTTCCGTGTCGACAGCCAATTTCTATCTTCAGAATGTTGCTGCAGCCGGGAGTCCTAGTGGGCCCCAAGCTGGAGGCCCTCCACCTCCCCATTCATCTCTCGCTAAGCTCCAGCAATTAACTAACGGGTTGGAAGGAACCCAAGTCATGGGCGGAGGCACTCCTCCACCTACACCCCCTTCGCATTCTACACCGCCTCCTGCAAACAATCATTATCACAAGTTTTATCAAACACAGAGACATCCCAATATTCAGCCTGGTAAAGTTCAGTTTTTTTTATTTTTAAATTGAAAATATTAATTTAAAAATTTTTCTTAGGAGCTTTTCATGTGCAATGCTTCTTGTGATTACTATCGATTGAGAAGGTATTTAATACTCATCGGATTTTTCGTTTAGTATTTGGGTCATCGGAATGCATTCGCCAGAACCTTCAGATGATTTATTACTTACATACCTTTCAGAGGAGTCCTTCCTCACTATCAAGTCGATTACAGAGGACGAAAATAGCCCTAGTTTAATTCAGATTTTATTATAAGGATAATACATTGGCCATCTTGTATCTAGGCACATTCCTAAAGGGAAAACGACATGGCCTTTCGTGAAAGATAATTCTTCACCCTAGAGTATTTTGAGCACATGGGATTGTTATCAAGTTGAAGCAGAAAACCACCACTTACGACACTCGTCCCTCACATTGCTCAATGACCTTGCTGTTTGCCTCACGGATTCTATTAGGAACCCCTTCTTTTCCTGGAATAGGGAGAAAGATGCGCCTACAATACGAATCGGGTGGGTATTTTGAAGTTTCAATAGTGCACTTCCACTCGGAACTTGTCTCCAATCAATACAAATATGAAACTTGCAGATCAATACAATTTTATTGGCTTTCGAAGAATATGTACAATGGGATATTGCACTGCTTCCCTCCATCCTAGCCCTTCTGCTTACCATTTCTATCTGCAGATGCCAACAACTTGAATTTTAAAACTGGTGTCTTTCCTAATACCTGCCCATCCTGTAGTCTCTCTCCCTATCTAGTCACCAATGAGTGAGTAGGCACTTGGAATTGTAAAAGTAAACTTTCCTATTAGCTAAGATGAATGCAACTAATTTCTTCCTCTTGTGTGAGAAATTGATGTCTTTCAGCATCTTTCTGCCTACCTACCCTGAAACTGGACTAAAGGGCACCTAATGAGCAGTCTTATTGCATGCCCCCCGTAATACCTTTTCTATTAGTTTCCTGCCAATTGAGAAGGTTTATGCAACCTTTCCTATTACCTGTTGACCATGAGGGACCTAAAAGCTGAGTGGGCAATAAAAGTGAAAGTGGTTAAGACTGTGCCAGGTTGCTATCAGGAATGGTACAATCTGTTAGCGGCTGAATATGTTGGTCATGGTGGGGGAAAGTGGGAATGTGCTAAATGAAATGGCAGGATGGTAGGCAACTTCTTGAAAAGATCTTTATAAAGAATGAAACATAACTAGCACTTTGGTGCTCATGAATCCTAGTTCATTGTTCGGTAAAAATAAAAAGTTCATTTTCGAAGTTGAGTAGCTGTTTGGTGTAATGTGTTACACAGTTTGTGTACTATGAATATTGATTTTACTATTTATTTGTTGAAGGGAGTGGCCACAATATGTTGCCATACCAGACGTTTGCCAATGGAGGCCCTGGATATGCGCCTCAGGGTGCTGGACGCACATCTGCACCTTCTGGTTACCCCGGAGCTGGATTTATCAATCAAGGAGGGCCTCCGTCTCTACAGATGCAAATGATGCAGCCACCGCAGTATCCCGGAGCTCAAGACCCTTCCCAGCAGAACACCATGTATCCTCCCTATGGTGGCTCCATCCATAACTCTTACCTGATGCAACCTTTGAACTCTCCTATGAGACGCTAGCACACGCCTCCTCCCCCACCACCTAAATCGCCCTCTTAACCTCTGTACATACGCCTAATGTAAAAAGAAGTGCATTTCCCTAAGTCTGTAAATATGGTCGTAAATACGAATTCTTAACTAATGAAGCTTATTTTTGTACATAGAAATATAAAAATAAATTAAATAATTAGATAAACATGTATCACATTTTCTTAAAACATTAAAATAGAGAGAGTTGTCTTTGTAAATACAAATTGTAGATAAATATACAAATGTACTCGTATTTGTATATTACATACTCCTGTGCTCGAAATGTATGATACCTCCCTACAAGAGAGGTGATGTTTTCGTCGTTATATATTTTGAGGTTTTTAAACTACTTGTTATCCCTTGTGGATTTTGTTGTAAGAAGGTGAATCCTCAGATAATTTTACTCGAATCTATATTGAATATTAATAAAGCGAAATTTCAGAGCAGTGCCTGGTCAAAAGCGGCCTTGTAGAAAGAATACTTATAACATCTTGCTGATTTTAACCATAACGAAAATACAACGTGATATTTGTTGGTACCTACTATGCATCCGGTTTGTCTTAGATGATTTAATTCTCCACCCCATCTAAGATGAGGCTGCCTGAAATTATATTTTACAAAATCTTGGGATTTCACCTTTTACTTCACGGACTACTTGTTATGAATGTGGCAGTAGATTCCTACACTCAAGTTTCATAAAATTTAGGTGTTTTTTCTATTTTATTTTAAATAATGTGTCTAGTCCATTTTTCCTCTAGCCCCCTTAGACATCGCTCCAGTTGAATTGATCGTCCCAGCAGACTCGGCTAGGGAAAATTTTTATTCACAGTTTCATGAAGTACGTTCACCTACTTATGCGTGGAAGGTGTTTTGCATGTTCTCCACTTAATTATGTAAACAAGTGTATAAAAAATCGTATTTTTCTAATGCATTTAAGTAAGTGCTGATGCACTTACTATCATCATTCGGTAAATTATTAGTTACCAGGGCCGTATACATTGACCACTTTAAGGACTTGAGTTAGGAGATCTGTATGGTTAACAGTAAGTCTTTAGTCTTAGATACTATCAAAACAAAGCTATCTTGTTAAGATGTATTTTTCCCTCGTTTTAAATTCATTGAAGTCTTGATTTTATTTATTTATTTCTCGAATACTCAACTTAGAAAATTTTGTTTGTTCTCCATCACCTGTGATATATTTTGTAACTACCTACTTTGAAATTTTAAAAAACCGATGAATTTTTTTTCTTTTTTTTGTTTGTACAAAAACACAAAATTGACCAAAAAAGATAATATAATAATTACATTAATTGAATGATGTATTTTGTAAATTAGTTAGTTAAAAGCACATTGTAAATATAACAAAGAAAATTGTAAAGATCCACGAGAATAGTTGAGTTGTCCTGCAATCTATATACATTATACTATTTTTTCTTTTTGAGAGAACTGTCTTGAATGTTTCGAATTGACATCTCGTACTCTCATCGAGAACTCTGTGTACTAATTTACACCAATAAAAAAGTCGATTATATTGAGATTCGTTAATTCGTTTTATACTATTCCTTTGTTCTCGAATATACAAAAAAGGGGTTGTGAAGGATTCACGTCTCACTCTAATATTGTTAATAATTGTTGTTCAATAATAATACCTACTTAATTTTCTAAGAGCTGTGACACTGTGTACTAAACCGTCTCAAATGGATGTTGAAATGGTTTGGTGAATGAAAATACAATGCACTTTCAAAGAAACTACAGTTTTTATGATTCTTGCCTCAACTCGAAGAGATAAAATAATTGAATTACAGTCAGTGGCCAGGGCCCATCGCGTGGTTGGGGCGACCTATGGTGGTCACCTTGGGCGCCACGATCCTAGGAAGCGCCATGGGTTAAAAAAAAGGGTTTGTAGTCTTAATTCTATTTATAATGTATTGGTCCATTACTAGTGTTGTACAATGGATGCATTGCTGGCTATACATGCTGTTGAACTGAGCTGCGTGTTAATCAGGCATTCTAATTGCTCGGTGGTTGCAGGTAACGAGACGTTCCAAACCCAACGCGAGCACTTCCCAACCCATTGTCTTTTCCCCTCCGTTTATTAAGAGTGTCACAAGCCTGCCATCTGCGGCTGCACAAAGCTAGCGCTCCTTGTGGATACTGTGGAAATCACAGTCTAATCGGCTATGAGTAGCAAAGTTCTATGACTGTTCACTGGTTCTTGTAGTCCTCTGTAGACTAGTGGATAGCACAACAGACTACTGAGTCAAAGGACCAGAGATCGATTTTTGCATTTGAATTCACCTCCGAAACATATTTTTAAACGTCATTATTTTAAGCCACATTTTAGAATGTCATTTTGATCTATTCTTCTAACTAATCTATATTTTGCTAAGGGATTGACTTCTTGATGTGACGTATTTTTGAGATGCGAGCATCCAGACCACCAAACTATAGAAATCATTCTGATCTATTTGACAAACTAATCTGAATTTTTACGAAGGGGTTGACTACTTGAAAGAAATTATATAGCTTAAAAATACAGATGTTCGATTCAGAATATTTTGTTTTACATTTGACAGTAACTCCCTACAGTTACGGATATTTACGAAGGTTGGCAACACTGAGGGGTTCCTTTTTTGGGAGGAACAGGATGGTGTGATAGTTGCTAGCGTCAGGTCTGGAACGTCTCGTTCAGGAGGTAACCCCACCCGTTTTCCGTGCCTCAGTCTGGGGATTCTAGACGCTAGAGGGCAAAAAGAATGTCGATTGTGCATTTCTTCTCTTACTCAAGGGATTTTCACTTAATTTGTAGAGGTCGTTGCACTTCTAAAACTTGTTCATTGTTAATCCCTGGGTTTTGTGAAATTGTGTTATAGTCCAGGGAACGAATAGTTATAGAGGGAAATGTTAGAAACACAAAATTTGACTTCATAGCCTTGTTAGGACTAGTATGGAGGGTTAACACATCAAAAGTCCCCTGTGCGGGGGGGGGGGGGGGTGGACCCCTAAAGGTCCACTTTTTTTTCATTTTTCACTTATCTCCGTAACTGTGTGTCCTAGCGACAGACCACTCTATACAAAAAGTTGTCAAAATACGCTACAAGGTGCAAGTCAACTTGGTCGATATTTTGTATAGTTGCAGAGATATCAGATCATGGAAATCGATAATTAAACAAAAACCTTTTGTTTGCCTTACATTTTTAGCTCTATTTTATGACATAACTTTTTAATGACGACCCCTAAAAAGAAGATTACGGTCAATTAGTTGTAGAGCGTTGAATTTCCTTTCAAGAACATAGATATATAATAGTATTGTACTATTTTTGTTAGAAAGATAAAGTGATTTTAGCGTTAATCGTATGATCCGAAGATAGGCAAAAATTTTCGAATTTTTCAATTTATCACCATTTCCAGCCAAGTTGTTAACCGACGTATGCACCATGGAAGAAGAGACTTTTCTCTTCTTCCATGTATGCACCATTAACTTCACATAGTGCCAATGGTAGGCATTCTAATCGAGATAGATCAACAAATAAATATGTTAAATACAAATGTATGAGTAGGGATTGAGGTATGTTATATTTGTATACATACATCACCTCTGAAATTCCTTCCGGATCTTTGTTCTGTTCCGTCGGCTTCATGAGAGAGACTGCTGGGGTAGGAGATAGTTATGAGGATTTTTAGCTTTGCATAAGCGTAGAGACATAAATCTTGGTAGAATGTCAATTAACGAGATGGCAAAAGGTCTGTCGGTAATTTATACACAGAAGGTCAAGAGCATTAGTCTCAGAAATTACGGAACCAGAGCTCAATGATGTGAATAGAGTAGTACTGGAAGAAGGTACGTAGATATATAAAGAATAGTAGGTAATAAAATAAATAAAACCTTTATTTAAATTAAAGCAGCACATATACAGTCGTAGGTTACACAGGTGCAAACAAAAAATCTTGTCCAATGTACAGGAATGTTGGAATATGAAAACGGATACTTTGAAATCAATCAAATTAACTATGTGACAAATTATTTACATTACATACAATGAAAGCTAATGTTAAGGTGGATTCACGTGGTAAAAAACCTCACTTGGGTTTGTCTACATTGAGTACGTGCGTCTGTTTGAATTGTTAGAAGACACTGTCGAATTCAAATGGGGCTAGTGCAGTGATCAGGTTCCACAAGGATCAATGCTAGCTGCTGTCACTATGAGACTGTGGTATTGTGTGAGAGTTCGCCAAACCACATTCGCGCTAACTCCAAGATTCCAGGGCCGTCCCCCGCTTTGCAGGGAATCAGTACGTATTGTTAGAACGTCTTTGGTTAGATCCTAAGGGGCAGGGAGAACTCTCCTACTAAACAGAAGGTCTTGGTTTGAAACTGATAAGATCCAGATTTTTCTTCATCAAACACATTTCAATAATCGAAACATCAAATCTACTTGTTTCAACTAATCTGTACCCATCTTACTAAAAAGGATTGACTAAGGACATTTATTTATTTTAGAAACGCAAGCATCTGGAGATCTAGACAATCAAACTGTAAACATCATTATGATCTTATTGCCCAGCTAAACTAATAATGGTGCTCATTAGTAAGACTGATTTTATTTTATTCTATTTTTAAGATGCGAGCTTGAGAATGTTACGCTCCAGGAAAATAACTCTCAGTCGAAGAGGTTTGAAAACCCTGGCCTCATATTTCTGATCGTTGGAGTGTTGCAACTTCGGGAAATTACCCGTAGTTGTAACGACGCGAGTTCGAACTCCTGTCGAGGTATCAAATATTTTTGGGCCGTTACAGTGGCGCAGTCGGTAGGACCCGAAATCATACGAAACAATAATTAATTAAATCCCTCTCGAGCCAAAAGACTGTAAACATCACATTTCCTGTTGTTAGCACCTTTCACTTCCTCACTCACTTGAGTCAAAACACACCATGACAATGACCTCGCTCGACTGCTGACTTGTTCCAGCTAGCATCTGCTGAGCCGAGACGGCTGGTATTTGACTCCGGGGAAATGTTACGCTCCAGGAAAATAACTCTCAGTCAAAGAGGTTTGAAAACCCTGGCCTCATAGCTCTGATCGTTGGAGTGTTGCAACTTCAGGAAGTTTTCTGTAGTTGTGACGCGAGTTCAAACTCCTGTTGAGGTATCAAATATTTTTAGGCCGTTACAAGAGCATATAATATTTGCTTTATATTATATAAAGTATAGCTGAACCAAACACACCACGATGACCTGTTTGACAAGAAAGTGATGGAATGGGCCTTACAAAGGTCTGAATGGATTCGCCTACAACACTCAAGAGAATGAACTGGAAGTTAAAAGCTCCAGGTATAATCTTGGGGGCAACAGTTACAAGAAACGGGAAGGGGGAACTATTTATCACTCTTTTAGTCAAACTAATATACGTATTTTACTCCAAAAATTTTTTCTTCTTTCCAATAAATTTTATCAGATACTTGAAGACGTCGAAGAATATTGGCTTGCTGCATAGTGGTGCTTAATTACATAAATATGCATGTTTTTTAAATACGAACAGTAGCTATTCTTATCTTGGCTATTCGTATCTTGTACTATGGAAAAGATACCTCGAGTCTGAACAAGTCCAACAAGACTCAACAAAATTACTCACTTTAAAAAAGTGATGCAAAAATGAGAAAAAAACTATGGAGGAGCAGGAAGGGATGGCGCCGCACTCTTGGAGTAAAGCACTCGAAGTGGCGGTTTGGCGAACACCACCTTTAGTGACGTATAACAACAAGTAACATGTTATAACAAAATAATATAATAATAATAATTACATACAATTATCATTTATTTATTTTATTTTATTTTAGTTTTGTTAAACGTTCTGACTTCTGATTGGGTGCTGCTTATGAGTGGTGCTACATACAATGCTGCTAGCATACTCAACGTTTGTAACTTCTTTCCACGTGAACCCAACCTTTAAGTATGTGTTCATTCATCTAATATTGATTTTAAATTAACAATAAGATTGATCACAGAAATCAAACAATCACTCAACAAAACTTTAGTATCCTTTACAGTAGACTCTCTCTTAACCTGCCACGTCGGGGACCTGAGCACGACCAGTTGGCGTTTCGGCTGGTTAATCAGATGTGTCTAAGTTCTGAGAATATTTGCCGAAGCAAGGGTGTACACCGAATAGTGTGGAACAAAAGTCTTTCCTAGAAAGTGAACGGTTTTAGTTGTTTCATTATTGATTGTCTGGTGCATGATTCATAGAATAAAAGGAGCAAGAGATGTTGTTTTCTCGATCTCGCCTTCCGGGAAAATCGCGGAGAGTAAAGACGAAAGACTACAGGGGGAAAATAAAGAAATAGCCGGTTAAGAGAGTCTACTGTATTTCAAATCACCTAATCAGTAGGGTGATTTGAAATAAATTGTAAGATGGCGTTGCACAAAAAATAAATTACTTTGATTCCCAACTACAATTCCTCCTGTGGGACAAAATTGTGAAGTGAAAGATAAATTCCAATCCCCATTATATATTTTCTATGATTAGGGGAAACATCTTGAGTATCAAAAATGTTTTCATTTAATTTATCTGGAAGGAATATATTAGGAGTAGATCCAACTTAGTTCAAAGTTTTGGTTCAAATTACTCACCAACAGATCGCTCCTCATCTCCAAACTCAGTTACAACATTATACAGTTATACGTTATACAGTTCACAAGAAACTAAACGTCCTTCCAATCAATATTTTACTTAAAACCAGTCTTTTGCCAGTTGGAACATTCTGGTCTAACTAGCCACCATCACAGAGTGAAAAATCAAATGAAGCTGATCAATACCACACGTTTGTGATCCACAGATAGAATAATAGGATGGGACCTAGATGCAAATTTCAACTTTCACCTGCATAATGAAATATACCTTATCCCACATGATTCATAGTTAGTGAAGGAAATACATATCGCATTACAATTCATAAAGGAATGTACATTCAGCTCACAATGAACATTTTTCTCAAAATAAGTACTACCAACTTAACTAAATGTTACCTAAAGATTACAAAACGTTATTTACAACGGTAGGTACATAGATAATCTACCTAAAACTTTACAAAAAATTAAGGCATCTCCGGGACGGAATAGAGTGAGATTGCACGATACTTCATTATGGAATTTACTGATTTACTGAGGATGCAGAAAACATTAGATAGGTACTTGAAATGTAACAGTCCCCGAGTCTCATCTTGCTGATGAGGGAATGTGAAGGAGACACATACCTACATGTACGTATCACAGACTGTTAGTTACATCAATACTGGAATAAGGCACTTGGCACTTCCTGCCATAATAGTCAAAATCGTTGACACTTGTTACAAGAAACCTCTTTATCCAGGCTTAGGTCTCTTCAAACTAAATATGTGCGTACTTAATTAAACATGTGCGAATGTATATCGTCTAGGACAGTGCAAGTTTTTGTCATAACGTGGACATTAATGTTTCAAAAAAATAACTACTTACAAAACTACCTACGAATAACTTTTATAAAAAATCGAACAGCACGAAATTAAATTAATGTACTTCTCGTGGGCAAGTTTCCATCTTCAGGTTTGAAATAAGAGCTAAGGAACATGCCAAGTGGGAAATGGCAACACCATTTTGTACTTTAATGAAAAACTTATTAAACAATTTTTTAATAGAGAGTTCCTAAACATAAGTCAATTGGGATAAGGTGCTTGGGGATTTTATCATCTGGAGCGAGCCACACGGGATGCTAACCTGATGAAGTCAAGAGGGCCAAATTAGTGTCTTAAAAGTGATGCTACTTATCTTCAAGTAACAAACACAGGCAAACGCGAATGAGAACCACCATTAAAACCAACAAGAAAAAAGTATGGCCTACAAGACATTGAAGTAGAGGGGCTGTTCATCGGTGCACAGGGTACAATCCCTGAAAGATTCCTCCTATTCCTAAAAAAAATTAATGTTGATAGGAGCTCAACAAAAGAAATTGCTTTAATCGTGGTGAAACATTCCATTCAAATTATAAGGAATCACCTCAATAATAAATAGAGCTAGATAACAATGCGATAATAAAAAATGATCACACAAACTGCAATCCAAACAACTCGACAAGCTGACGAAACAACCACCAAATCTGAGAAGACGAACATACAACCAGTTCAGGACACCATGCCTCCAGACAACCCGTCAAGTAGACAGGCAGTCTACGTTCTTTGGTCTTCTATATTGGTGTGTAAGGTTACTTTGCAATAAGGAGAAAGAGATGAGATAGTTAGGTTTCGGATAAGGCGTCTTATGTACAGGGCGGAATAAATCTGTCTTATATAAAGCGCCTAATCTCCCCACAGATGCGCGGTAGCGCTTTCCATTCACGATAAGGCGCCTCATCTCTATCTCCCTACTCCTTTAGGAACTCTCTATTGTCAAATAAATAAAATCGATAGCTTTGCCACTAACTCTGCACTAGAACATTTCTTGAAGAGCCCAACCATCCCTACATATCCTCAAGCTAGAAATATGTAGATGTGCGAAACAAAGAAGTAGAACGTCCATTCGTTGAGAATAAAATTTCAAATAAAATCACCACTCGCGGGGAAAAAAGCAACTTGAAATAAGGAGGGTCATACAAAAATAAGTTCGGTCTTGGTCTAAATTTGGAACGGTGGGAATTAAGGCAAACCAGTACACGGTCACATGGAAGGGGAGGAACTCCTGAAAAGAATGGAAGGTATATGGAGCCATTAGAATAAGTTAGAATAAATAAGATAGCAAGTTTTACAATACCTGTCAGCGTTCATTGATTTTCCTTTTAGAAAATCAAATTTTCGATTTTTCGTACCCCTCTTCCATGAGAACTAACAGCAAGCTTCTCCTTTTTTGTCTTTCAGCTTATGATTAACGAACCCATCTTATCATCATTGAATCAAATCCGTGTAACATGGCACAAAATAATCTGAGGCGGCCAGAGGAAGCGGGAACCAAAGAGGTGGACTCTATTTCAACAACCCCTCACTATCTTATTCCAAGGACGATACAATGCAAGGGACATAAATTATCTGATTCGCATAAATCACTCACGACAACAACCCCTCACTATCTTATTCCAAGGGCAATACAATGCAAGGGACATAAATTATCTGATTCGCATTCTTTTCAGGAACCCTCCTCCTCCACGTACTTATTTGTGGACAACCCTCATAAAAACATCTGGTGAGAGACCTCACACTATTTTCCCCACTTATTATACATTCAAAATTCATGAGTGTTATTGATGTGCTCTTGAGTAGAACCAAGAAAATAATTTGTTCCAACAATATGTTAGTGTATAATAGTATTTAGATGAATGAGATATCATGTGCAAACACCTAAAGGAGAAATCATGTGAATGTCGCAGCCCTATTGTGAAATCAACCTTTTTGAAAAAGCATAACTTTTTTACAATACGCCGCTTTTTTTGAAATAAAAACGTTGGAATGACAATCAGCCTGGTATTTTTTAGCATTTTTGTAAAGAAGCTGGAAGAGCTAGCCTTTTTGCAAAATCAACCTATTCTATTTGACAGTAGGCCTTATTTAAGTGGTCTGGATGCTCACGAGCTCGCATCTCAAGAATATATAACATCGAGTAGTCAATCCCTGAGTAAAAATTCAGATTAGTTGGACATATAGGTCAGAATGATGTGTGTAGTTTGTCATTCCAATGTTTTTATTATGAAAAGCAGGCTAGGCTAGGCTTTTTACAAAAAGGCTGCGACATGAATAATTCCAAAATATTCGATTTGGGAGAAAGGTTGAAACATTAAAATAACCACTTTCTTTGCCGATTCTGACTTCGGGCTGACAAGAATTTTTTTCCGTCGTTCCCCACGTCAGTTCTAGGGAGACATACATGAGTACAATTCTCTGATTTGCGAAGAAATATTTTTCATTCGCGTTTAGACCAACGTATTGGGATCTCCAAAAAATGTTCAAGCCGATTACTAACTTTTCCCCATTCTAATTACATAGCTACCTAACTTACCGTGTGAGATGTTAGGAAAGTAAAAAATTGTCCCGTATCCCAGCAATTGTTATTATCCTTCTCCAGCCTAACATGATCCCTCTTTTTTATTTCAATTTGGACAGAAGGGGTACAATACATACTTACATCTTAAGTCGTGAATGATTAAAAAAATAAATGTGCCTACTTAAATCTATAATTATTTGTAATTAGCTCAACAATAGTTCGAATGAGAATCGTTATACATTTTTAAAAAGTCACAACTACCAACCTTTATAGACTGAGATCAAGTGCTCAAATTTGAGCTGTTTCACCGAGCGATTCTTTTAAAGAGGAAGATTAACGTAAGGGACCAACCCTGAACCCCAGGGTCCTTTCTGAACGGCAGCATCCATAAATTGTCAAAGTGAACAGAAATCTGGTCAGGAAGGAATAGAAGTTTGGAGGAAAGTCAACTCAACACCGGGGTCACCTTTTCGGGTTCAGTAGAACCCGAATCAATTGTGGGCAGTGAGAATTTTGAGTTATTCCACTTTTTGTCCCAGTCTTTTGTGTTCATTACCTTACCCACAGACAGCTGATGTGTAAAAATTTCAATGTAGGAAACTGCAAATTCAGGCAACAATTGGCAGCTAACTGAACCATTTTAAATTGATCTCGAACGTGATTTGAAGCCGGGACCGATTGACTAATGTCGAACTGTCGTCGACAACTACTACGGACATCCGAAAAAATCCAAAATGTAAGAAAAACCCGTAAACAGCAGAATAAGTACCTGCCCAAATGTTTGGAAACCCAAGTATCTGTATGTATATGCTTCAATATTGAGCACTAACTACATCTTCAATATCAGATGGCTGTCTCCGATTGTGAACTATATCCAGGTGGTCCTTGTACGAGAAAATTGTGTGAATGTCTGTATGTGTGAGGACGTGTACCATGGTAGTTGGAGTAGGAAGAACGTGCTGAAGGTGGCCTCTCAGGCTCGTATACCATGGAATTTTCAGGGCTGTGTTGGAACATATGATTGGTGTGTCCTCTCCTAGATTCTGTAACAAAAATATTGACAACAGGTTGAGGTACGGAGAATTCGTTTACTTATATTGCTGGGTTCAACGTATGAATTCCCAAATTAGAGAAAGCTCAAAAACGGAGGAACAGCTGTACAGTCACACAAGTCCTCAGTGCATCACAAGAGTACTACTTAGGGTGAATCGTTTCCATTGGGAAAATCATTAAAGTAAACAATATAGGTAGACGTGAGCAGAATCAATGTTGTGTAGGTTTAAAATTGGGTTTTATTTTACTGAACACAATAATGTAGAACAATATGAGTGGGTGTGTTGAGCGGGCTTAATCGAACTGGGGGAATGGGGTAGCGGGGGAGCTAATGGAGAGGAGCAGAACTGGGGGAAAGGTAAGGCTGGAGGATGCAATCTAACCGGGCAACTCAATCAACTGTAACCAGCTCGGACATGCTGGCAATAAGTGCTTATTTAAACATTTCATCAAGAAGACGGAAACTGGTATGTGGTGCTAAATGTTTTCCCGATTGACATTCCTTCCACCAGAAGCCGTGTATTTACCACTTTCATGGATGACGCTGAGGTTTTCATGCAGATTAAAACAGGCAGTTCTGCATGCCACACCCAACTCAAATGAAGTTATTTCGGCGCCACAAGAAATCTGGGCGGAAGCTGCACTGAAGATAGCAAGAATTGGAGTACACGCATTGTTAATTGTTGTGCTTTCCCAATCATTTCCCCGTATAAACCCCCTCTCCTTATGCCCATATTGCTTTTTACCTACAGGAACGACGAAGGGAGACAAGAACAGCTCGATGATGAGGAGTTAGAAGGAGTATGAAAAGGAAAAGAATATAATCAGGTACCTCACTAACGTCGTGGCCCGTAATAATTATTTTGTACCTCCAGCTGAATAAACTGATAGAAGTAAAATGACGTAAGTGATACCAGTCACTTCAATATTGTCGTAAATTGAGTTTTCTTCATTCCCCCAGATACGTCGTCTTCTTCGCATTCTCGTTCCCCAAGTTCGATGCAAGAGGTTAACCCAGTTAAATTGTCTTTCAGGTCCGATTCCCCCAGTTGAAAAGCGCAAAATTCAACAAGTTTTCTTTCCGGTTTCAGCGCTCGAAGTGATAATTGGGAATCAATCATTACGATCCTACGTAAGTTATAACCAGTCATGCAGCATGATTGTGTGAGCGAATTTTCATGATATTATCATTATTTTACGTTGTTTAGAAAATACGAGCACTTAGAATGCAAATAAATAGTTAACTACCGATTTCATGTAAAAAAAAACCTCCTTCCAAATAATATTCTGAAATTTAAAAAATATTTGGGATTTCAGGGTATAACAAAGAGGTGATGGAAATTGAGTAGTTACCCCTTCAAAAATGTAAGTAGATATGTCAGCATAATTTTGTTTACATGTAACAAGTATGATTGGGACCTTTGAGGGAGCTTACCTCCTGAATCTGAGTTTATGAATACAGAGCAGGATGGGAAAGTTGAATTCTCCCATGGAAGCTTACCCTCATTTTTAAAATGAGTATATAATACAACTAACTTACAACTAGGCTCACATTACCTTGGTGATCCATCAGTCGAGTGACAGGGTTCGGTCTGGAGCTCCTCGATCGAGATGAAGATCTAGTGGATGATCGGTGGTGATTATGGCGACGCGGAAATGATCCTAGGTCTCGAGGGTGTGGCACTGGCAGATTGCTCTGCTGGGGGCCCAAACTTGGGCCAGAGTATGGCGGCAAAGTTCCTCTAGATATTGACCTTCGTTTTACTTTACGAGGAGTCATGGGTTTCTGGCGTAAATCTGGCTCTGAAATCAAACCAATCCATTCCAAGCAGACCAAAATGTTTGTAGCACAGATGTTTTTTAAACAATCAACTAGAAGTTAGTAATCGAAGAAATTTAGAAAGATTGAAATTTAAGAAATGGAGCCTCACAAGGACTGCTGGGTTACAATGATGAGGTGTAGCGACCTGATCACCTTGAATGGAGTCCATCTGATTGGTCATTTGAAAAAAACCACTCAGAGCCGAACCTGATGACTCTCTATTGACGTCAAAAGGAAGAACGCATCGTCTCAGAAGTGTTGAAAATAAAACGGGGTTGCCACAAATGTTTCCTAATTTAATACGCTCTTTCCACTTGAAAAAAGGAAAGGAAAAAAAAAAAAAAAAAGAAGCGCTAAGTAGGAGAATCCAATTTCTTGATCAGAGAAACCGGTCCACTAAATGCAACACTTCTTGGTATTTCTGTCATTATAGGTGGTTGAGCGAAAATTACTCTACGAGCCCATGCAAAGATGTAACAGTTTTCTGTTGCCAATTTTACGATTTGCACCCATATGTATCCATCTGCAAGAGGACTAGGACATACAAGGCCAAATTAACCAAAGCTTAAGATTGCCTTGATAAATTTAAAAACTAGAAATGAAAATACAAAAAACATAACACACATCACCAACAGCAAACTAAATTTTTATCAAACCCGATTCTCACCTTCGCTAGACTCAGTTGTATTATCCGTAACCCTCCTAGGCATGAGATCAACAGGGTACAAAGGTACTCCAGGTTTCTTCAGAGTTAACGGAGCTGCAACAACGTCGTAATTTTCTAACTCAGCGAGTAAAAAAACAGTTATAATAAATAGTGATTCATGTTTCAATAAATTTGTATTACTCACTAGCTTGCTTGCCATTTCTGATGCGATGGTTTAGCGATGCGCCAAAAAACAAACCAATAATCTGTGAATCATACAAATTACTACTAATTTATCAACTAAGCCATGAAAAAACATAATGCACCAATAAATATGGTACTGTGAACAGTAAAAATAAACAAGATTAATTTATATCGACGACTGACCGCTAAAATTATGTGAATGACTGCCTGAACGGCTTCCACGTGTTGATAAGGCAGAAGACAACCAGTGACGAGGTTCGGCTTGAGTGGCGCCCACGGTAGGGATTCACCAGTTTCGTTGGGAAGGAAAAGGGCGTTGCAACCTGGTCCGTTGTAATGCCACCAACTGTCCGACCCAGTACCGAGACTCAGGATATCAGTATTCTAGGGGAAACACCAATAAAACAAATAATACACATACAAAATATAATAAAACACATGAATAATATTATATATTAAAACATTCTTCCTCAAGTCTGAGGGTGAGGAAACGCCTTGTGTTGATGCAAGAAGTCAAAAAAAGTGTTTTTGTATTTTCAGTTTGTTAATCAATTTTGGTTTCGTGTCAGTCTGTGCCAATTCCTTGACACGCTCAAAATTATACTGAGTTGGTTCGATTTTTATGGGATTCTCAGGGATCGTGCAAGTTAGCTATTTAGGTTAGGTAACCATAGCCCCCTATAATTTTTTGTTTTGTTTAATCAATATTGATCGTCGGATCATTAATAGCGTGAGTGCTCTATAAATTCCATTGTCATTGGATCAATAGTAGCGTGTCCGCAAGCGCAAACCTGAATTTCTTATGACCTCAATCTATCCGTCCGATTTCGTTCGACCTGGGGGGGGGGGGGGGGGGGGTACTTGGGTAAAAGTCTCGGGTGGGTACACATGAATTTCTTTGAGATCAGTTGTAAAAGTAAGTAAAAAGTAAAGTAAACAACCATTCCAGGTTGGGGCTTTTCGTCAGACTGCCTCGGGCGTCGCGGACGTCATCAGATCAGCTGTTCTCCAAATGGAGGATCAGAATTCGTTCTGATGATTTCGCTTAAAGCTACTCATTGCCTCGCCCCCTTGAGTGGAGAGGGGTTCGCCGTACAGAAACGTGAAAATTACTTGGACGTCTGACCCTTACCTGGGCGGTCTCACCCATCCAAGTACTCACCACGCTCGAAGTTGCTCAACTTCGCTAATCGCATGAGAAACGGTTCATTGCAACGCCTAACCCGTACCGGGGGGGGTCTGATGCGATCCATGTGTCACTCGTCAGTAATGACAAAAGCAAGCAAACCGATAATTGAATTCAAACTATGATAAACAGTGAGATCAGTTGTAGTAACTTGTAGTAATCATAGCACACACGCAAATCTGAAATGGGTTTTTACAAACAAAACTCTGGGACTAGACCGATTTTCATTAAATGATCAGAGATTGCGCCAGTTAGCTCTTAATTGATCCCCTATCAAGAAGTCCAGTAATCTTAGATCGGTGAATACCGCTGATCTGGTTGTTCAACAACTTGTGGAAAAGGGTGACATCCGCTACACATCGTCGTCTCTCTAGGGGAATCAGGTTGCACATCTTCATAATAGATTCATAATTCACCTCGTGCGAAGGTATGCCGAGTTTATAGGCAACATAACGAAGGAATTTATTCTGAACCCTCTCTAGTGTATATTTGTGTACATTGTACGTCGGAGACCAAATTGGAGAGGCATATTCTAGAATTGGGAGAACAAGCGTCTTGTAAAGCAGTGTAATAGCTCGAATGTTGGAGAACTCCTTCGTGTTTCTTTTTAGGAAACCCAGACCCCGCATGGCTCGACCCACTATCTCCCCAATGTGCCCAGAGAAGGACAGCCGCCCATCACAGATCACCCCCAGATCAATCAACTCCTCGTGTCTTCTCAAGCGAGCCCCACACAATTTATAGGCATTAATGACAGGCTGAGTGGAGCGGTGGAAAGAGACTATGCAGCATTTTGACGGGTTGAGGAAGAGTTCGTTGGCAGTGCACCAGGCCTCCAATAGGATTGCGCCAGTTAGCTCTTAATTGATCCCCTATCAAGGGTAACTTAGATGGTGAATACCGCTGCATTGTTGGTAGGGTATCCGCGGGTGCAAACACGAATCATAGCCCTATATCGCATATTAGGTACGGGCAAACACTGAATCATAGCCCTATATACTGTCCCCTCCTACCCAACACCATAGTTACGAAACAATGCTTGCCAGGGTTACACACATACATTACTGTTCTATTACGCATTCAATTATTTTGACTCCAACTTATTTCTTTAAACAATTATATACGTCCACGTGTCCTCATAAGTGAGTTAGCTATACTGCCCACTCAGCTTGGCATACGTTTTTTGTTCTCTATGAGAATATTGGATGTATATTCGCACTATGATACAAAAAAAAAAAAAAAAAAAAAAAAAAAAAAAAAAAAAAAAAAAAAAAAAAAAAAACAGAAAATACATCATTTAAAAACTCATAATGGAACACATCTGCAATGCGTTTGAAACTTTACATATTTCAACATACACATGGACCCATACATTACTGTTCTATTACGCATTCAAATATTTTGACTCCAACTTATTTCTTCAAATAATTATATACGTCCACATAAGTGAGTTATATGGTAGGTACAAATAAATTCGACTACGAACATACACAAATAAAAGATACAAATAAAACTTGAAAAAAAAACATGCCAATACTACGATTATTATACAGCAAACCCTGAAACCCTGTTTTATAAACTTACCCGATCGAGAGTCCCAATATTCTCATAATAGCAGAATACGAAACTATTCCATGCGCACCAAGCCAGTGACCATAAGCAATACTATAAAAGAAAAATATACTCAATAAATATGAAATGTTGTACGTGAATAGTGACGATAGATTGAATGTAATTGAAATAAAGAAAATCAAATGAACGAGTGAGATACTTACACTTAGAATATAATTAGATTTGAGCTGCCAAGCTCCGAAAATTCCAAAAATAGAAAATATTATTTGGAAGAAATTGATGATGATGGGTCCCCACATGTAACCCAGGAAGTCGAATATTTGGCGCCAAACCGTGGTGACCTGAGGAAGAGACAGTTCTGTATCAGTTGACAGCTAAACTAGTAATATGGCTTCACTAGAAGGGAAAGGTAACAGTATAGGGAGCTGGAAGTATCTGAAACTCGACACTTCCTAAAGCGTTTTAGGGAAAGAGCTAACCCTGTCATTGGATCCAACCACTTGATACGGGAATGAATTCTTCGCTTGATTGCACACCAAGGAGGACCGAGTTATACCCACTAAAAGCCTTCAATGTTCTTGGAAGGAAGTGATTCCATATTAACCAAATTAATATATCAGACACAACCCACAGTGTCATTCTGGAAGTTTCAATTTTCTTTTTGACATGGATATGTCTTTTGGTTTGACATGAACATGTCTTTTGGCTGGGGGTCATGGAATTTTTCGCCGACACTTCTTTTTCCCGACCGACACTTTTTTTCCCGACCGGTACATTTTCTATTGATTTTCACGTACAACCAAGGCGTTACTAGGGAAGAGTAACTCCCATAGTTTTCATAGTAGGAAAATCGTTCGCCACTTTTTGGAATGCTCTCATTTTACCACTACATTTCATGACCTTTAAGCCAATGTAGTGTCAAGGAATGCTAATTTATCACTCTAAGTTAAAAACTGATATTGTTTTGTAACCATAATGGAATAATCTTGTGAAAAGAAGGCACTACATGGTTGGTAATGTTGGTATACATTTGAGTAGTAGGTACCAACTGGTAAGCAGTAGGTACTAGACTAGACATATCCATGATCTTTTGTTTTTCCCATCAAGGGAGAAATTAAAATGCTTGATTTACACTTTGAAATTTTCTTTTCGTGCCTCCGTCTCCCCTCCTTTTCATCAGTTTCTATGCGCCCAAGTGCAAATAAAAAGTTCCAGTGATGCAGCATGATGGAATGAGCGAATTTTCGTAAATTACCGTACTATATTATGTAACAGTGTTTAGAAAATTGACGACTGAACAAAAATAAATTTTGAATTACCAATTTTATAGCAAATAACTCATTCTAAATATTAATTTGCTATTCAAAAAGAGATTTAAAATCTCAATTTTTTTTGCAGTTTTTATCAATTTTTTAGCACATTTTAATGACATTTAAGTACATTTTTCACCGTAATTTTGTACATCAATTTTTGAATGTTCTATTTTATAGTTAATAAACTTTATTTCAGCACTATTCTGCTAAAATTTTTAAATGTAACGATTTTTAGCCTTTTTTTCTCATTTTTAGTGATTTTTTTGCACTATTTGAAATTTGACCAGTTTAATATGCTCGAAAAAGCTAGCTAACGAACACGTCCTTTCGTTTGGGAAGCTTGATTTTTGGCGCAAGAACGGAATTTTTATCTCAATCCTAAGAAGAGTTATCGTTTGGAAGGACACATATGTATAAATGTCGCAGACACATTGGGGAACGGGGAACTTCACGAAGTGTCTAGGCAGATATCGAAGATCTCACATTTTCTTATCGGTAGTATAATTTCATGAAGCGCCTAAAATTCCTGGCGAAGGTCAGAGGGATTGAGAAACGGCAAATTATGCAATAATCCAAGTATAATTTAGACATTGTAAAAAATTATATCGATGGATTTTTTTGCCACTGAACAAAATGGAGACCAAGTAAAGACTTTCTGGTGTTGTTATCAACCATCCAAGCTCTCAGCATCTGCTCTATGTTTTGGATGGTACGTTCAACCGATCCTTGACTCTGCGGATGCCGAGGACGACCGTTGATGATTTTACTGGTACGCGACATGGAGACAAATTCACGCACAACTTCAGCGACTAATTCGCGGCCATTTTCGAACTGGAGGATTAGAAGTGCTCCATGCCGACGAAACAGTTTCAGTAGTTCACACGCTAGGTACTCCGACAGCTCTCTTTGAAACGATAAAGGACACAGAATTGGAAATTTCGTTGTATGATCCTGGTAGTGGAGGATCCATTTGTAGCCGCCGACTGGTGTGGACTAAAAATTGATCAAGTCTGTCTGACATTGTGGCGTGAAAAGACTTTCGACGAAACCTTTTTGAGACATAGGTATTCTTTTGGTCAAGAGGGGTCATGTGAACTGATGAATGGGACCGACGGAAGAGAACAAAGTGTCCAAAACAAGTAAGCTTGGTGACGTTTCACCATCTACCAGACCCACGGGTGTCACTTAAGGAAGTGCCTAGGGGTTTCACGTCACTCCTAGACATTTCATGCAACTCCTCAGCACTTTACAGAATAGGAATCCTCAAAAGAATTTTGAATTGCCTAGGCGAAAATTGGAGGAACACAAACACGGATTAGAATCACGCCAGGTAGTTATATATACGTTCTGCGCTGACGTGATGCGTTAGGAAAAACTCTAAATTAGGATCAGTCGTTTTCAGGCCTCAGGCCTTAAGGCCTGTTTTCCTAGCGACAGGTTTTTTGCGCCGTTGACAACGTGATATTTCAATAGGGTGTTTTCCTAGAGAGCGCATCACGTCAGCGCAGAAGAAGTGCGCTGGCGTGATTCCCTTGAATTCCGGTGTTTGTGTAGCTCCAACTTTCGATTTCCGAGGTTTTCAAGATGTCCCAAAGCGGGACACCTTCTTGGGACACCCCAAACCTTTCTCTGGTTCGAGTCTAGCAGATGATTTTTGACTAAAACGCTGAAATTTTTGAGAATACATCACTTACACGTTTCCTTACTTTGGCATATTTTAGCGAATTTTCTTAGAAAATAAAGCTATTGCAATGGCTCCAAAAATTTTAAAATGAAAGTTTTCAAAAATTTTCTTCATCGAAATCTGTTTTAGGCATTCTGAAATGATTCCTGGATTTTAACGCTTTTTTGTTTTTTATATGTATATATATATATATATATATATATATATATATATATAGGTATATATAAGTATATATATGGAGCCTTTTTGAGCACATTAAATTGGTCAAATTTCAAAAAATGTACTTGAAAAATCACTAAAAAAAGCAAAAGACCACTAAAAATTAACAAATTTTGCAACTAGAACATATAAAAATTTAAACACAAAAGCATTGAAATAAGCTAAAAATCGATATCCACAAAATCGTTTGTTCATTGGAATATTTCTGCTATAAAATGTATAATAAAACAAAGTGCTCAAATTTCAACAAAATTTAACATAAATGTAATACAACCATTTATGAAAATTCGCTCATAATCATGCTGCATGACTGGAACTTTTATTATTATGAACTCTAATTGCAGCGCTAAAATGCTACCTTCAACACATGAACGGATACAAAACACGGCGCTAGGAAAACACTTTTATGCAGCTAGGATGGAATTGTTCTCAACTTGTGGCCTGAATTTTCGTCAAGACTATGCAATTCAGTTTACAGAATAGATAGAATTGCCTAGGCGCTTCACAGCGTTAAACTCTAGGATTCGTTTGGACGGATTTCAATTAAGAAAATTTTCGAAAATTTTTATTTTAAAATTTTTGGAGCCATTGCAATAGCTTCATTTTCTACGAAAATTCGCTAAAATGCATCTGACTAGGATGGATTGTCTCAACTTGTGGCCTGATTTTCGAAACTATAATTGTTTATAGATAGAAACCACAAGGTGGACTTAGAAAACTTACTTGAACTTTCTATCGCCTTGGTTGGCAATTGAAGCACGATTTCTCTATTTGCAGAAATCATGGAAAACAGCGATACCACCATTAACAGTAAATAGAAACATCCCGTAGACCTACAGCCTTTAATTCTGTGATCAACCAAGCACAATCTATACTAGTGGGTGAACAGAATTTACCAAAAGAAAAGTCAGTTCTCAACAGCACGGTGGTAGCAGATTACTGGTCAATATAACTTTAATTTATACATATACTAAATTGGCAGTGAGTAAACTAACAATAGAGATAATGAATTATTTAAGTAAAAAAAAGGAAAGGTATAAATTATATAAGTTTGATTTATAATTTAATTCGTTTGACATTTCCATGTCTTTACTATGGCCCTCCGGTGGGCAATTATTACAAAGCTCCTAAGTTTAACGGAAAATATCAATTTATCAATATATCGATGGAAAAAATATCGATATATATACAAAGAGTAAAAATATCGATATTATTTCAATACTGATATTTTTTCAACATCACCACCACATTCCCTGACGTTAAGCTCAATTAACTAACTAATTGCTTTCACTCTTAACAAACGTAGCGCCTATTATATTTTAATTTGTAGACCTACTGAAATAACTTCATTTCTTCTAAAAAATTTTAAAGTGGGGGTTTCTATTTGAAAAAGGGGAAAAAAAGTTGGTGTGGATTATGGATGTTTGAAAAAGATGCGCAGTCATTATCTGCAGATAGACCCAGTACTTCGAATCGTATTTACAAGATTAATAAGGGCCACTGATTCGTATGACAAATAAAATGTCAAAAAAACTATATCATAACGTCAGAGCTAATAAAACCTTGCATTACAGTTACATTTCGGTTACAGTTCACAACCACATTTGAATGCAGAATTTCTACCTACTATACACATCTATTATTTCAAACAAAATAGACAAAACTATACACTTGGAATTTAGTAGTTAGTTGAAATCAGCTCGATTCTCTGAACAATGATGTCGCCTGTCATAAGAACAGCGAAAATCGCATCGAACACAACTCGAAAGACGTGAAGCAACAAGTGGAGGTGCCATTGACGAGGCGCTGGAGGGTTTCTTGGGTGATCATATTTAAATCAATTCAAGAATACAAAATAGATGATACATTCCTATCATAATAGCAACTGCTTCCGCCCCAAACTGGGAAAATGTACAAAGAATTCTGATGAATGATTATGAAAAAGCGACTTACCACTTGACAAATGCACACACTCAGAAGAAACAGTCTTTTGTTGCATCCCATAGCATAGGGTTAATGTTGAAAGGAACAGCGGAAAATCTTCTTTTAGAGGTAATTGACATTTTCTTAGTTACCTAGCTATAAATCTTTGAATAATACCCATATTATAATTATGAGAACTAAACTAAATGCATACCAATAGAAAGAAAAATAAATGAAAACAACTCCTAACCAAAAGAGACAAATACAAAACGGCAATACGGAAACGGAATGCAATAGAGAACCTCATAGAAGGAGACAGAAACATAAGAGAACTGGAAGAGGAAGAAATCAACATCCATAGAGGTGGAAAGAAAATTGAACGGGTTTGAGTAAACATTGTTTGAGTTAGGATAGTTGGCTCATAGGTGCCGCAACCGTCGCACCTTTGAGGGTAAATGGCCATACATCATTCAGCAGATGGATTGAAGTTCCACTAATTAATTTATTGGTGATATTCTCGAGACTTCGACACTAGCGCATCCTTACATCGAGGCACGGCTAAAACCTAATTTTCAAAGTGATTTTACCTTGTTGTCAAAAAGCGCCATTAGGAGTCACCACAAAGGCACTTTCATGCCTATTACCTACTTATCTTACAGTTGTATTTTTGATTATGTCAGGTACCTAACACATTTCATACGCACTATGGCCCATATTCTCGTGACGTCACACCTGGAGTAGGTTCGCATTTCAGCCAAAGTCTGCCATGACTGCCCTACGTCATTGAATCGCTACTCAACCAACCTAATTCTCACAAGAAGTTTGCCGTCTCACGTCAACATAATTCGTGGTTATAAGGCCATTTTTCAACAGTTTTGTTTTGAAAAAGTAAAATATTGTAGCAATACAAAGTTTCAATTCGACTAAATGTTAAAATAATTGTGCCTGCCAGCACAATAATTGATTGTAGATTGCTGTCAATGATACCAATCTAACGTGAACGAGTTTTTATTTGGACTAGGAGCCTACTAACTACCAATTGTACTTAATCAGTGTCAGAAAACTAAAGAACTTCATTCGTTTATGCTTTGAGAATAACTATTAACCTGAAAAATATTAAAGAAAAGATTATTGAAAACTCCTCAGGTGTCTTTACTGCTGTGTAGGTATCTAGCCATTGGTCTGGTAGCTTCATCAGCATTTTATTATAAGTTTGTAGTACTATGCTTAACTGAGGAGCTTTACTTGTTATATTGAATGAATAAAAGGAGAGATTTGATAGTCTGTCAAAGTTACGTCCTACCAGATTTTCTGTTGGTTTAAAGTGCCTAACAAAGTAGGTGGGTCGTTGCTTTGCCGACAAATACAACCACTGATTAGCAAGTTTGTCAAATATCGAATCAGGGAATATGCAACATGAATTAAAAACCAGCTGCAAGGAAAAAACCTTGAAATGCATTCTTCTGAAGGTAAGATTTCATAAAGACGGCATGGGCAGTGCAGTTATTATTAAATGATAAAATTAGCATAGCAGGCAGTCAGCCTTTTACATGTATTTGATTGATTGGTTGACTAAATTAACCTAGTTGATTCCTTATGTCTTAAAAAATGTTATAGGTCGACACCTCTTCAAAGAAAACATATAAGGCATATAAGGTATGCCAATTGGACGCTAGGAGCGCTCAAGTTGCTAAGGTTTACTATTACAATGTCTTTGGATTAAGGCGAACGACTTATCCAACAGGGAGAAGCATGGACTTTTCGATGAGTCCATGATGGACCATCATGAATGTTCACGTAAGGAGTGTCTGGAAACCAGCTGCGAAGGTTAAGGTAAGGTTAGGTATCAATTTCGTGGCGCACTGTTCGTGGTGGTGCTGGTGCCCAGAGAGTTCGTATCAATCCATCAACCTTGGCTTCGGCAAGGCTTTCGAAGTTGTCCCCCCCGTGCTGCTGTTCCTCGGTTGGCTGTCATCTGCTGCACAATGTCAGGAGATGCACAGCCGAGGAAGCGAAGGGATAAGAGGCGCCGGAAAGGTTAGTTTACATTGATTGATGTAAAAATAGATTGACTACCTAATTGATTTGCTGGCTGAGTTTACAAAACCTCATTTATTTTAAATCATCCTACTATAAAGAAACAATTCATTGTTCGAGTCCCTAGTTTGTTGTTAAGAACGGAATTTGACATGTATGTGGTTTCAGCTTGTATCTAATGTAATAGACCGACATTTTGATTGACTATGCCATTCAATATCTAGTACTGCCCATGTTCTGTATTTCTACTGGTCTGAAATATCCTGGAGGTCCTATAAATATCTCGAGGTTTTTTCGCCGAACCCACATGGATCACTATTTTTGAGCTGATCCCTTAAGCTGAGTGATTTAAATAAAAGTTCCTTGGGGAATCATTCTTCTTTACTATGCGCTTCCCGGTTCCGAATCGCAATTTGCATGTTACTACGCTGTTTATTGTGGGCCGTGCCCACTCCTTGCTTCCTGGTGTGATCTAAAATTAACATGTTTTCTGCCGGGGACCCTCCGCACTTGGTCTGCCTAGTGCCAAGAAATTCAACTTCCAAAACTATTTCGGGACCTCTACGTTCTGATCTTACCTTACTGTGATCCTTTTCCATTAAATGGAAGTTCGAACTACACTCTTTGGGAGCCTGTCTTATCGCTGGCAGATAAATTATTTATGATTTATGAAGTCAGTCTGCTTACCTGAAATCAGAGCTGATTTTTAAGCCGAAGCCTATGATGTATCTAGACGCTACCAAATTTCATGGGTTAACTGTTAATCAAGCTCTCAGCTAAGTTCAGCGCTTACGAATGCATGGTCACGAGTTTATTTCATTCATCCCATTCCCTCAACAGCTTATGGTATACCCTTGATAGATACTTATTGTTGTTTATATTGGCTGTTTGTATGCTCTTTACCCTGCTTATATGTGTTTTTATTCAAAATAGACTATTAGGCTCGCTTCCTCTGGGACACAACAGGCAAATAGTAAACTTCCAAACATGGGTTCACGATCTTGAAGGAACCAAATTGGTCTTGATGGACATGAGTATGTCCACCAGTCCGTTTCTAGGTTTTCTTCCTCGAACAATAAGGTGTTTCCTAACACAGATAGACATAAAATTAAGAGTATACATCCTCCTATCTTTTTCCAAATAAATGTTGAAAGCAGTGAAAAAATCGCCCTTTTTTTCCGTTCGAAAAGTTCTTCCTAGGTACATATAATTAATCATATTCGTACATTTAATTACCGATATGCCCCTCGGTTGAAGTTCTTGGAATGCGAAAATCAAGTTTTCAATCAAAATTAGGTTTACTCCATGTTATAACCAAACATTGTACCTCTTTTCCGCTTTTTAAGAGTCTGTTATTAATCAAAAGCGTTGTTTTAGCGTTGTTTTAGCGTGTTGTGTGAGGATAATTTACTATATTTTATCGATAGTCGTAATCGATATATATATAAATTATATATATATATATATATATATATATTCGTTCCTATATATTCGAACCCACGATGCCGACGTTACGTTTTTTCGTTACGGACATTAAAAATATTGGGGGTCGGCCTAAGAATTGCATAGTAATAAAATAAAATAAAAATACTTAGGTAATAATAATAAAATAAATAAATAGATAGACATCACACAATTTCACTGCACAAACGTCCGAAAAGACGTAATAGGAATAACATGAAAAATTCAACAAAAAAGCTCAAATTTGGACATCTATTATGCAGTTTCGGGGGTTCTATGGCCCCATTCTGAAGGAGGAACATACAGGGGGTTATTTTTTGGGGTAATAATACACATTGAAAACGTTTGGTTGCAATCCAAGACCCCATGACCCCCCCCCCCCCTTCGTTAGTCTTGAAGTATTTCTCAGTTCTCTGGTACCATTTCTGGCTGTAGCGAGCCTCTACATTAAATATCATTCCCTACAGTCTAAAAAATCCAATGTAATTTCCTCACATATGTTAGTATTATAAACGAATCGAATTCTTTGATTTAAGGCCGAGGACTAGTCCCTTACGATTGGTCTTTATGGCTATATTGGCCATACGTTGATCTAAACTTCACTTCGTAATGTAGGGCCTTAGTTGTGAGGTTTTTTGTATAACAAGTAAATTTGTGTTTGTGTATGTGCCACAGCTATTACCCAAACCATTGCAGTGAAATGCACAAAGACCAAGAAAAACGAGTTTTTTACAAAATCCGACTAAACGTTTTCGCTAAGTTCTTTATTACCCAGTTGAAATGGAGGCTTAGAATAGAAAAGTATATTGCGTGCCAAAAAAGAATCATCATTTTACACTTGTCAATAAGTAAATAGTACATCACATATAGGCGCGTACACTCACAAACAATAATATTTGAAAAAATTAAATAAATAAAAATAACAACCGTTGTCACTCAGAGTCTGGAAAAATTCTGAACCCGAATATATAGGTTTTGGAATCAGACTATACAAATGTTTGGACGGAAGGCAGAGGGTTTTAGTTTTCTGATGTCTGCTGATAACGTGTTGAACAGTTTAACGCTCGAATAAGAAATTTCCGCTCTCTGAGTTGTGTGGCCAATCGACATCTGGGGATCGATAAATCATTTCTGTGAAGAAAAAAAGTGTTTGCTAAGTTCTTTATTACCTAGTAGAAATGAAGACCTAGGAGACATCCAATGATTAAATCATCAACAAATCACATCAAATAACAAATTTTACTTTTTACAAATACTTGGACAAATTGCTCTGAATGATAGTTGGTGGTCTGGATGCTCACAAGCTCGTATCTCAAAAATTAAAAATATCTTGAATCAATCCTTTTGGTTTGATCATATCCGAGATATCCCTTTGCTGTTTTCTAGTTCAAGCAAAGCTGAAACGCCATTTATTAACAGTCACTTTCCAGAGTTTTTGTTATGTCACCATTATCACTGAAGCATGGGTTTCAAGTGTAAACATGCGTAAATGCCAACACGTTGTATTTTTTTAAATTATTATTCGCTATGGGAGGTCACTACAACGTCAGATGTGGCACCTTGCGTAGCCGAAATCTTTATAGCAACGGTATTTCGGGGTAGGAGGTGCTCCGGATGTTGAACATCTGCGACCTTGCGTAACTTCTCTGATCCTATTCTCTTAGTGAGAGGCGCCACTTTAGCGTATTTCGCTTGCACACGGGGTACATCTTAACTAAATGGAAAGAATCGCTTCTTTTCATGCCATTCTGGTAATTATTTCCAACAATAAACCTTTTTAATCGTCAAGGGAAAATGTTCAACCCCCTCTCCTCCGCCATCAATGTTTATTAATCTTTGTTTCAAGTTGCGTCGAATCCAAAAACTATTTAAAATGCCCCTTTAAGTATTAAATAGTTCTTTTGGACGGATCATTGGTCTATATACGAGTACAAGGTGTCTCTGACATAGTGTGAAAACCAGGAATCTACATCAAGAATGGAGCGAAATGTTCCAAATGTCCTAGTTAAATCCGTTGCAAGATATGATAAAAGTTTTTTTCCCTCGGGAAAACTACGTTTTAGCGAATTTTCGTAAAAAATTAAACTATTGCAATGGCTCGGAAAATTTTTAAATCAAAATTTTTGGAAAATTTCTTCATTGAAATCCGTCTTGAGGCATTCTGAAATTAATACTGAAGTTTGAAGAATATATATATTAATAAAGCACTTCTTAGGATTAAGAGAAAAAATCCCGTTCTTGCGCCAAAAATTCAAGCTTTCCAAATGAAATGATGAGTTCGTTTGCCAACAATTGTTGGGCATATTAAGTTGGGCGAATTTCAAGAAATGTTCTAAAAACATCACTAGAAATGATAAATAAAAAGCTAAAAATTATAAATTAAACGATTTGTTTAATTAGGCTAAATCGTTTAATTTATAATTTTTAGCAGAGCTTCAGTTAAAACAAAATTATCAACGATTAACAAGAACATTGAAAATGTTCGCACAAAATTATGCTGAAAAACGTGCTTAAATTTCATCAATATTTGCGATAAAATCTATAAAAACTCGGAGAAAAAAACTAGAAATCCAAAATGTTTTTTGAATCACCGAATTTTATTTAGTATGAGTTTTTTGCCGTATAATTGGTTTTTCTGCATTTATGCTTCACAACGGCTTCCAGTTTTTTCAACATTAAAACATAATTGTCTCACCTATTTAGCAAAGTACCGTTAGAAAGAGTATTGAATGAAGCATTTTTTGTGAAATTTGTGGGCCTCTAACATTAATTTTGAGGGAGCTGATCATTTTTGAACTTTTTTCAATTTCCAATTTCTAAAAGACAACTTTTTAAAAATAAATGAGACTGAATGGTGTAAAGGAACTTTGAAAATCGTCTGTTCTTAAGGGCAATTTCACGCTGATTCTGAAAATGTGGCAAAATATTGAGAAAAGGGGAAGAATTTTAGGCTTTTATGTCAAAAAAGTTCCAGTCATGCAGCATGATCGAATGAGCGAATTTTCTCAAATTACCTTTCGTATTATTATATGTTAAATTGTATTGAAATTTGAGCTATTTCAGTAGAAAGAAATTGTAAAAACCAATTCTATGGCAAATAAACTCATACTAAATAAAATTCGGTGATTCAAAAAATATTTTGGATTTTTAGTTTTCCCCCCAGTTTTTATAGATTTTTTCGCAAATATTGATAAAATTTAAGCACGTATTTCAGCATAATTTTGTACGGACATTTTTAATGTTCTCGTTAATCGTTGATAATTTTTTTTAAACTGAAACTCTGCTAAAAATTTTAAATTAAACGATTTGTGGCCGTTTTAACCATTTTTAGTAATTTTTTAAGTACTTTTTTTAAATTTGCCCAAGTTAATGTGCTCAACAATTGTTGGCAAACGAACTCATCCTTTCGATTGGAAAGCTTGATTTTTTGGCGCATGAACGGGATTTTTTTTCTCAATCCTAAAGAGTGCTAGCGTCTGGAATATATATATGAAAAAGCGCAAACTCCAGTATTCGTTTCAGAATGCCTCAAAACGGATTTCAATGAAGAAATTTTCCAATAATTTTGATTTAAAAATTTTCCGAGCCATTGCAATACCTTCATTTTCTAAGAAAGTTCGCTAAAACGTAGTTTTCTCGAGGTGAAAAAAACTTAAAAAAAATCATATCTTGGCAACCGATTTAATTAGGACGGTGCGGTTGGAACATTTTGCTCCATTCTTGATGTAGATTCCTGGTTTTTCCGCTATGTCAAAGTCACCTTGTATATAGACCAATGATCCGTCAAAAAGAGCTATTTAATACTTGAAGGGGCATTTTCAATAGTTTTTGGTTTCGACGCAACTTGAAACTAAGGTTAATAAACTTTGATGGTGGGGGGGGGGTTGAACATTTTCCCTTGACGATTAAAAAGGTTTATCGTTGGAAATAATTACCAGAATGGCATGAAAAGAGGCGATTTTTTCCATTTAGTTACTATGTGCCCCATGCAAACTAGTTGATTTTGTTGTTAGCCGTTTTTCAATTTTTTTTTTTTAATTTGTGCGTTTATTATAATTTATTAATTAATAATATAGTTCTCATTTTGACTAGTATTGATCAGATTGATGGTGCAGGGAACGAAGTCGGGAAACGAAATCGGGAGCAAAAAGGGGTGGACGCAAGGTATCAACCCCAATCTATAAATGTTAAAGTAAAATTAACTATACCGTTAAAAACAGTATCAAATGAAGCAGTTGTTATATAAGTTGATTAGGTTTCGGTGATCTTTGGGATTCATTTCATGGAAGGGCTAATTTATAAACCTTTTTCAAAATGCCCAATTCCCAAACGTTAATGTTTTTTTAATAAACGAGTTTGAATGGTACTGAACAAATATCACAATCGTTAGTTCTTAAAGATAATTTAACGTTGATTCCGAAAATGTGGTCAAAAGTCGTGAAAAGTTTATTTAAATGGGAGAAATATGGGGGTTTATGTATAAATTGTGGTTTTTTTTTTTCGAAAGAGAGAGAGACCTTAAAAAAGCATATTTCGGCAATGGATTGAGCTGAGACGGTGACATTGGTTGGCGGCATTCTGCTCCATTTTATGTCACTGACTCACTGTATAAGTCAGGCTTCACACGTGTATAGATAGGTAGTTTTAACTTTCTAGAAATCAGAATAAAATCGAGCCTAATCAGCAGTAGTTAAGCCTACTCCCTCCTGCATTCCATAATCGCTTTGCAATTCACACCCCTTCTGACGAACGGATTTTTTTAAAAATTTGTAATGCTGATTTTACAATTGATTTGGTTTTTGGAATCTTTCAAATAGGAAACGTAAACCAACAATTAAAAATACTTAGGCAACAAAAAACGACGTAGTCGTGAATGCGTTAGAGCTCTTCGGACTGGTTTCTTATTGATAAAGGTCCCACGCCGGGCCCAGGAAGAAAGGTTTGAGGCAATGGTAAGACGCAAAGAAGAACTATAACGGTGTTGAACGAATGAGAAGAGAAGCCAACCATGAAGAAGCTCAGCTTCATTAAGCGGTCGTTGAGGCCATAACATGGTTTTTTTTTTGTATCAGTGCTAATGTGTTTTATTCATTTATAACAGTCCTATCGCACAGTTTGTTTTTCCCAGCTAGAAAAAGTTTTGAAATGACAAAATGTATAAATTAGAGTAGATTTTCATGATGCGTTCACTTTCAAATAGGAACTACTTTTCCTGAAATTGCTTAGTCGGATCCTATGATGAATTTATGGTGAGCACTCAAAGTCGCACAGTCCTGGAATTGCGCCAAAATGAAGATGTCGGTGGGCATGATGTGTGGCCCAAAAATGTTTGACACCCCTAGAGAGTTCAAAATCGTGTCCTTACAAAAGACACATTTCTGTTTAGTAACAACGCTCCAAACAGATGAAGTATGAGGCCGATTTAATCTAACCTCTTTCACTGTGGAATTTTTCTTTGGATGTAATATTTCCTGGGTGTCTCGGCTAGTGTGGGGTCGGAAGAAGTGAAACTGCAGGCTGCTGGCCTCAGCAGGTGCTGATGTTCAACGCTGAACCACTCGAGATTATCTAATGATTTGGCATAATTTTTCTTACAAGACATTCAAAAATCTATGATTTTCTTCTCAAAAAATGCTTTTTTAGATTGAAAATTTCTTAAAATTAGGTCATAATGAAGAAACAAATAATAACTTGATTCAGCGTCGACGGACAGTACAAAATCATGTGCAGTTCATCGGCATCTTACTTTTGGCATAATTCCAGAATCGCGGACTCACCAGACGGGGGTCGTGAATTAATTAATTTTTTTTGTAGAAAAAGTGTTTTACTTGCCATGAAAATAGGGGTTCCTATTTGCCAAAGTAAGTTGTAATCGATTGCGCAAGTAATCAATGCGCAACTTCATAATTGTCAGTCTTCGGAAGAAATTTCGAAGAGTAGCGTCGTTCCCGCTTTTCTCTCCGAGAGAGAGATTTTAAGGTTAAGGAAGAGTTTTAAAATGTTCAGTAACGGTTTCCCTCGGAGGAATTTTTCAGTAATTTCTCAAAAATTTACTTTCATTGGAATTTCAGTACTGTTTCAGCTACTTCAGTGAAATAGGATGAATCAGACATAATTTTTACTCACAGATGACTCTTTGTAAATTTAATCAAAATCGTATCTTTCATTTTTCCTATTTTTTTACACTATATTGAAATTTAGAGTGTAAATGTTCCTGCCTCAATCTAGAGACGGTACGTCTAATAGGAAAAAGGTGGCATGTTGCTAGAAACGTATCATCTTAATATTTTTCACTGTTATATGGAATGGATGTGAGGGATATATTTATTAGTGTTGACCATGCAAATGCTATCTGTTTTTCGAAAAAAAAAATATATTAGTATTCTACTCCATACGTTACCAGGGCAGGTAGAAGCACGCAGGGCGGAGGAATATGCCGAGGAGCGAGAGATACTCCATCAGCTGAGCACTCAATCTGAGCCAGGTTTTTGCCCATAACTGAGTGATGTTTTTATCTATATATGTAGCTGTTTATGTTGTTGTTGACTTCGTTTTCAGGTTCAATATAATTCTTTTGATGGCTAGTAGGAAAATGGTAAGTAGTTTTGGTCTTGTTGGAGAATCTCTAGGGATGAGTTGATATCATTCGACACTTCTTCATAAGATTGTACATTGATGAATTTTCAGGTTTGAACTAATTAGAAATTCAGAAATTTGAGTACACTAAAATGTATTTATTTTCCTTTTTTACCAATAGCGTTATAAAACAATTTATTGTTGGAAAACAGTAAAGTTATACAGCTGGAAAATAGAGCAGATTTTTTTTGTGCGAATTCGAGTACAAGGGACTTGGGATGAAATTAATTATTTTGGCATATATGTGGACTAGATGAATGGAATCATGAAAAATAATAATTCGTAAAAATAATTATTCGATGTGAGTCAAGATTTATTTTGTGTACAGGAACTATTCAAACAACTTCTTTCAAACATTTCAGTTTACTAATTTTTGAGCTAAAATACTCCTATTAAGAGAACTACAACATGCCACATTGCAATGGACACACTTGTTCTTTTCTTTGGCATTGACTTTATAGTTGCTAGTAGTTCCAAGTCGGAAAATGTAGATAAAAAGCTGAAACATTGATCAATATGGTATGGCTTCAAGGAGACATTTTAGAAATAGATTGTTCGTGGTGCTTACCCAATGTGTTGAAAATGGTCATCAGCTAAGCAGGGAGTATTCTCATTGTTTTTTTATATTTAGTTTAAAATTGTGGTGTGCTTGTAACCAGTGTAATTTTAAAATTTATTCTATGGGCAATAATTATATGTACTGAATGAACTCTGTTTAATGTTCTTTTTACCACTACGGAAATTAATATTATTATTATTTTTTTTTTACGCTGTCATAGAAGAGGAAGAACTGTATCCCAATTTGAAAGATACAGATGAGATCATTCACGTGTACAAAGATGCCAACACCGGTGGAAATATCGTCACCAAAATCATATTTTTCTTCCTCATGGGTGGCCTTGCGGTTATGGTTGGCTTCATTCTCTTAGAGCACCGTGGCACTACCGATGGTAAGTCATAATATTTCTCAAAATGAATCAATATAAGTAAACATTGTAGGTAAAACAAAAGAATTGACTATGTAGGTAAAATAAATGATTCGGTAATGTAGGTAAAACAAGTGAATCGACCGAAAACGATAAAATACTACAATTATGAAGTCGACAGTCTACGATAAGCAAGGTTTAATGTCTCAAAAGTGACATCGAAAATTGCATTACGAAAATCCGTCACAAAATGAGCGTTACAAAAATCCCTCACAAATTGTTGCTTTTCACCGAACCCAAGTTCGATAGACTACCAGAACTCATCAACTCTCTGAGAGTGTTTTTTGACCTAATGTGATAATCCATAATACTATGGGGTTAATAAGTTGATACACTTTTTTACCTTTAAATTATCACAGTGCTATTGACACAAAGCTTTTCGAACTAATTCACTTCATCTTCAGGTACACATCACTCACAAAACAAACAAGGTAAAGCGAAGCCAAAACCTTTAGTTAACTTAACTCCTCTCTTGTACATCTTATGGAGCCCTGAAATCTGGTACACAGCCTCTTGACCATTGGAAGTGATTGGTGGAAGTCAGATTAGCTGGCTGAGCAATGAACCTAACTTCTCCCTTGTACAGCCTAGAGTGCTAAAATTTGATAGGTACACAGCCTCTTGGGGAGGAAGACAGATTAGCTGTGTGGGGGATACAGGTAACTCCTCTCTTGTACATCTTATAGAGCCCTGAAATCTGGTACACAGCCTCTTGAGGAGGAAGTCAGATTAGCTATGTGAGGGATGCAGCTAACTCCTCTCTTGTACATCTTATAGAGCCCTGAAATCTGGTACACAGCCTCTTGACCATGGGAAGTGATTGAGAGGGAGTCAGATCAGCTGGCTGAGCAATGAACCTAACTTCTCCCTTTTACAGCCTAGAGTGCTGAAATTTGATAGGTACACAGCCTCTTGAGGAGAAAGACAGATTAGCTGTGTGGAGGATACAGCTAACTCCTCTCTTGTACATCTTATAGAGCCCTGAAATCTGGTACGCAGCCTCTTGACCATTGGAAGTGATTGGTGGAAGTCAGATCAGCTGGCTGAGCAATGAACCTAACTTCTCCCTTTTACAGCCTAGAGTGCTGAAATTTGACAGGTACACAGCCTCTTGAGGAGAAAGACAGATTAGCTGTGTGGGGGATACAGGTAACTCCTCTCTTGTACATCTTATAGAGCCCTGAAATCTGGTACGCAGCCTCTTGACCATTGGAAGTGATTGGTGGAAGTCAGATCAGCTGGCTGAGCAATGAACCTAACTTCTCCCTTGTACAGCCTAGAATGCTGAAATTTGATAGGTACACAGCCTCTTGAGGAGAAAGACAGATTAGCTGTGTGGGGGATACAGGTAACTCCTCTCTTGTACATCTTATAGAGCCCTGAAATCTGGTACACAGCCTCTTGACCATTGGAAGTGATTGAGAGGGATTCAGATCAGCTGGCTGATCAATGAACCTAACTTCTCCCTTGTACAGCCTAGAGTGCTGAAATTTGATAGGTACACAGCCTCTTGAGGAGGAAGTCAGATTAGCTGTGTGAGGGATACAGCTAACTCTTCTCTTGTACATCTTATAGAGCCCTGAAATTTGGAACACAGCCTCTTGAGGAGCGCTGGAAGTGATTGCGAGGAATTCAGATCTGCCGGATCTACTTTTTGTTATGTTCTTGCTGTTGGAAATAAAAGCACAAAATATCTGAAAGTCTGTCGATTTTCTTCTAATAAGTTAATTGTAATTAATCATATTTTTTGACAAATCTTGCGCGGTGGATGAAATATTTTCCCCTTTCTAGGGCTCTCGCCATTCGCTTAATATAAATGAATTTAAAATTTATTTTTCAACTTTTTTTGGCAGTAGTATCTATAGATACTACTTAATAGAAACATGTTTAGTAGGCAAATGTAACATTAATAGGTATATGTAAAAGTAATTTCAAATAGTAATCAATATTGTAGCAACTCAATACAATTGCGTAATTATTAGGTAGACTGATATTTTATGCGGAGTTATGAGGGTGCTAGTTAGAGCTGAATGTGACTGTTTAGAATGATAGGTATTAAAGTTCAAAAATGATCTGGAGAAGACTGCCTTCCAGACACATTACTTCCAAATCTGATTACCATCAAACATTCCAAATTTTCCTGTGAGTGAAACACGTTAATCCATGACATGGAATATAATTCTAGTCTAAAACCCATAAATGGGATAGAATAGCTAAAACATGTTTGTAACATCATTACATCTGTTCTTTAAGTGTTGATTCCTTTCAACCTGGATTCGAAAACCCCTGATCAAAACCCCATTGATAGTTTTACTAGTATAACCAGCTGATTCAACAAATAAATATAGATGGCAGAAATGGTACTAGTGCCAATAAATAAATATAGAAGCAGAAATAGTACTAGTGCCATTTCCCAGAGAGAAGCAATGGGGACAACTCGGCTGTGGAGGCAAAATTCATTTAAAGTCTATTTTTACGTATTTCCCAAAATATAGATGCCGTCACTTTTTTGAGAGGGGGGCTCTAATGTTTTATTAATCTATACATTACTACTTTTGTATTTATAAAACATTAATTTGAGGGGACATTGTTTATGATATAATATGATATGATTTTGTTTTGTAGAAGATCATGATCTCTCTGCCAAAGAGACTCCTTGGTCTCACCAGTTTGATGATTGGTCAAAACTTCTAACTGTTCCTGACTTGGTACCTGACTTCTTGAAAGGTAAGCTAACTGAGCATTTATTAGTATTCAGTTTAAAAACAAGTTTTTATCGTGTTTACTGTACCATGCTTGGTTGATTAAGGTGAACAAGGTGACCATGCACATCATGATGAACATGGTGGGGGAAGATGAAGAACATGGAGACAAAGATGAACATGCACACGAAGACGATCATCAGCATGAAGATGATCACAGTCAGAATGAACAGGCTCAAGATTCTGGAGGAGCTGGTTGGTTTAGTTTTGGACTTGGTGGCTGGGGGGGAAGTACAGAAGATGCTGAGCTTACTGAGCATGGTGTTGAAGAACCAGAAGTTACGAGCAGCTGGTTCAGCATGAATTACTTTGGCAGTGAAAATGAAAAGGTTGAAGAAGAACAAGTTGAAGATCATGAGGAAGCTCCTGTATCAGATGAGGTGGAAAGTTCACCACTTTCTGAAGAAGTAGAAGAAGAAATCGAGGAAGATGAGCACGACCAGGAAGAACAAGAATACTACCAAGGAGGTGAGGATGAAGAAGAAGAAAACAATGCTGAAGAAGAATTAGATGAAGAGGAAAATGTTTCAGAAGGTCCAAATGATGATGATGAACCCTTGTCAACCGAGCAGTTCGATGATGAAGAAGAACAGAACTTGTCCATCCCCGAAGAAGAAAACGACAAAGACGAACAACTCCAGAGCATAGAAGTTGAAGAAAACGAAGAAGCAATCAGTGGAGAGGGTGAAGATGATGACGATCCTCGTGGAAGTAAGCACGAATCGCTGGAGAGTTTGTTGTTAAAGACAAAGTCCCTTTAACAGAGACCATTGTCTTGCCTGTTGATTGCATGTGTAAAGTGCAAACTATCTAATCCCTCGTGTTTCATTGCTGATTGCCGATCTGGTTGACTTTGTAGCTTCCATTTCCCTCTCATATTTGAAATGATTTATTATAAAATGTGGAGGTTTTAATAATACTTCAGTACTTCATTCTCAATGGGCTTATGTTGTTGTTGGTTTTTTAAGTGTTGTAAAGCAACCTTTAGGTGGGTTTAGACGAAACTTCCAAATTGTACTTTATTCCTGAAATTATAATGAAGATGGTTAATAGAATTTTTCTTCTGCTCGTTTTAGGTATACTTTGCAGATATAAATCACTTTAAAAATGTTTGTATTGGTTTATTTTTATCATTATTTTTTTCTGTTGCTAGAAGCAACAAGTGCTTGTATTCATTTCTAAAGTTAGCATTTTGTTAAGGAGATTAAGATTTTTGATATTTTGTCCATAGCCTTGTCTCGCGAAATAATTAAAATTGGATTTTTTATTTATTTTAATTTAACAAAATTAATTTTCTATCTTAAGCATTGTTTACCTATTTAGATACTAACAGCAGTTTACTGGATTCATGTCCAATTAATGAAGTGTGAAGTTTGAATTTGATGATTAACGTAGCTTTAACAAGAAATGGATTTGTTTCCTCCATTCAGGTCACTGAGCATGGAGGAAGGAAGTTGTAGTCGACGGAGAAAATGGCATGATAAGGTATCGCTTCGTGGTGGAGTTAAGTAACTAATAGGGGGCCCAAAATATCATTCTATGTGGATATGCCAATGAACCGGATGAAGAAAAGTATGTCCAATGACGGAGGAGAAGAGTATGTGTGACAGGGAATTGTAGGCGATTTGGAGATACATTTCTGGTGTTCATTGGCAGAATTAATTCCTTCTGTTATAACCCGGTACAGTTTTGTAGTTCTGTATCCAAGAACTTGTTCCCTAATTTCAAAGTATTTATGTATGTTGTTGACAGTCAGGCGTAGTTGGCTATGAATTTGCATAGCAGTCAGTCATCTTTCCATGTCGATATGTCAATTTACACCAGAAGAATGTATTTATGTCTTAAGTTGGTATAACGACATATTATATTGGATCCCCTATCGGTGACGTCTCCCTACTACTAAGGGATACCTTATCATGCTGTTATCTTCATTGACTTCAACTTCCTTCCTCCATGCCTATTGGCCTGCAGGGAGATTACAGATTATTGTAGATAATACTTTCACATTTATAACATTCAAGGTTGTCCTTGCTGCACATATGATACTAATGAAGAAATAATACATGAATAAAAAACTCATACGATAAAAAGTTCAATAAAATTAAACAAACATGCAGAATTTCTGACATGGTTGCTACACTTTTTTGTTTTGTTTTGGTTTTCTGTGAATCTATACTAACTAACTATATGTCTGTATAATGATTTTGATTATGTTCTCATAAAATTTCGTTTAGTTTAATATAGGGTTCATATTTCAGTGATTAAATCTTACAAGTTTTATTGACAAACGCAGTCTCATGTTATCTGTATATGTAACAATCGATGAAGTAGTAATGATGAAATTTCGCGGACATAAATGGAGGAAACATTATCATTAGCACGCCTCTCTTTACATGTTGTATCGAGTATAGAGATTATCGTCGGCTCGTAACCATGATTTATATAATACCCATTACGTACTCTGCCGAATGAATATGATGTCGATCACAAGGGATACCGATCACCAAACGTTTAACTAATTAGAAGAGAGGCGAATGCAGAAAACTTCATTTACGCTCATTTTATAGTAACCTGTTTTCCATTTCAGGTGTATTCCCCCGACGATCATCTATTATAGAAGAAGACGAAGCCGAATCTGCGGAACAGGAAGATGTTGAAACAGAACAAGAAAAGGAACGAGAAACGAGCGAAGAAGAGCTGTTCCCTGAAGCTATTGAAGCTCTTCAGAGAGAAGCTGTAAGTAAAATTTTTATATTTTCAAGTGGTGTAAATAATTGATCGAGCTATTGAACACTTTACTGAGGTCGAAATAGTGTATGGAGCAGCACCTTCCTCACATCATAACAGAACACCATCCATCAAGTCAAGGCCTCTGTTTTATTCAAATGGTAAAAGTTATGCACTGTGATCGTTTGTTTTCTACATACCTCTCGAGAAGGCTGAACATAGTTAAACAGAAAGGGCAAATATTACCTACTGCTTAACCTTTTAATACTGTACCTACTTATGAAAATTGCTCAAAAAACTTTATTTTGAAGAAAAAAAAAAAAAAAACTATAAGTAAGTAGATATTTTACACTTTTGAATATTTATCTCCCTGATGAAGCCCAGTTCCTGGGGAGAAACATTGGAGTTTAATTTAAAAAAAAAATTAAGGACAGAAGACCTTTTTCTATAATATAAAGCTTGTTATTTTTCACAAAACCCATCGATTTCATAGAAAATACTATGTTTTTCAACATACAAACATACTTTTCTCCTCTAATTAGCGAAGTGAAATGAAAATTGATTATACCGTTGGAAAGCTGAAATTCTAAGGTAGTTTTCCTGTAGAAGGGGATTCAAAAGCACTGCATTAAAAAAGTTAAAAAGCGGATTCAAAACAGTGAATTTTGTCAACTTCTAAAAATATGACTTGACCTCATTTTTTAGCTATCGGAGCTGCTCAGAAATTCTTGTTTTGGCATCAGGGAGATAGGAAATTTAACGTTTTTTTCAACGGTGTAATCAACTTTTAATTTACTCATCAAATTAAGGGAGTTATGACCATTTTAGTGACATAAGGTCAAAAACACGAAAAAAATCTTAAAAGTGAAATTACTCGGAAACGAAGCCTCTAAAAAAAGTCTAGGAGGCACTTTTTGTTGCAAATTAGTTGTAGAATCGATCCCTGAACTTTGGCGAGTCGTGTCTGATACACCCTGTAAAAAAATAATAAACCAAAACCCATTGGTGTTTGTGTGTGTTGCTCAATCACGTAAAAACTACTGGACCCATTGAGCTGAAATTGCACATGGACTTTCTTAGGGTTCCTGGTTATCACATAGACTGTATTATAATCCTCCATACTTACTCCTTCATTGAGAACTCGGCTTTTCCTTAGGACGTCACCTGGGTGTACAACTTTGTAATTAAGGGGAAAACCTGACGTACGTCGAACTTTTCACGTCGAATGTGGAAGGGGTAGGTTCTCGCATAAAGAACTTTCGATGACAAAGTCAACATTACCAAAACAATTTTGGTGGGTTGAGCCGAGCAATTTGTATTCGTGAAGATAGATCTTAATAAATAGATATTCAAAACGCCTTATTAACTGCAGCGATGTTGGTATTAGTTTTAACGTAACCAACTTGTTGTTGGCGTGTAAAGCATTTCACCAATCCCAATAAAAAATTAAAAAAAAAGGTTATATTGAGTTGGTTACATCGAGGGAACATTTGGTTGGTTAAGTCATTTGGTACAATAAAATTTGATTGCTAAAATTTGAAATGAAGCCTTTTTGGGACTGCTGGGTAATATAAAATAATTCTGAACTGTTTATTTTTCTGGAAGTATTGGGGAAAAAACATATGAATGATGGTGGATATGCAGTAGAATGTGCATGAGAAGCAAGCTGGTACTGCTTCTTCTGTTGGTACCTATATAAATTACTGACCTGACTCTGTTTCTATTCAACTTGAGACGCTAAACTTCGGAATCCCCCCCCCCCCCCCCCCAACCCCACCCCTTGCCTCTGCACTGGGTGTGGTAGAGTAGAATTACGACTTGAAGAATCGGCCTATTTAGCAGAGTGAAGTCTATACCTAATTTTGTTCCAACTGAACTTCAGATGCTAAAAATTGGATCAGGACGCCTTTGGGTGTGGTAGAGCAGTGGTCACCAAATGGCGGACCCCGGACCGCCGGCTAGTTTTGTGCGGACCTAGAAACGAAAAAAATACTTAAAATAAATCCTAAAACAAAAAACCCATAAGAAACCCTCTAAATGAAATCAAATTATTAAAAAACAACCGAATCAATAAATAAACACCAGCAGTGTAACCAAATTAGAAGGGAGAAAGTTATTCCAATGTACAACGCTTATATCGTTAGGGGTAGACGTAGGTGACTAGCCTTAACGGCTTACCCCTCCCCTCACACTTGATCTTGAGCTAGCCCACGCAGCGACTAGTATTCGCTTTCTCACTGTCTCTGTTGCCAGATACGCACTTTGTTTTGGTGTATTCTTCGGACTTCCGTGTGTTCTTGTTTACGTTCAGTTTATACATTTTGGGTTGTTTTGTGTAGTGCAGTGGTTTGTGCCTTCTTATCTTACCATGGATAAGAAGAAAAGAAAAGTTGAATCAGAAAATAGACAGTTTCAACTTGAATGGACAGACTTATATTGCTTCACCATGCCGAACCGAGTAGGAGCAGTACCGGTATGTTTAATATGCACTCAAACAGAAGCTATTGTTAAAAGTTCGAATATTAAACGACACTACGAGACTAAACATAAATCGTTTGAAGAAAAATATCCTGTGGGAAGTAATGTCCGTAAAACTAAAATTCAGAGCTTACTTTCAAACTACATTACATTCACACAAATAATGAATCGGTCCATGACCGAGCAAGAAAAATGCTCCGAGGCATCTTTGCGAATTTCTTGGACGCTCGCCAAACATATGAAGCCTTTTAGTGATGCTGATATAGTAAAAGAGTGCATGCTGGAGGCAGGAAATGCTTTGTTCGAAAATAAAAAGGATGTGGTTGATACTTTGCGACATATTCCATTATCTGCTTCTTCAAGCACGAGGAATACTCAAGTTTTAGGAGAGGAAAGTTTCAAAATTTTGAAGGAAACCTTAGCCGCTACGGATTGTTTCGCTTTGGAATTGGATGAATCCTGTGACATCACAGATACAGTACAGCTAATTATTTTTGTGCGATATCTTGACACAACCCATGAACAATTTCATGAAGAACTGCTGACTATTTTGCCGATGTCAGGAACAACTACAGGAGACGATCTTTACAAGGCTACAATGTGCTATTTCGACAAAGTTGGCTTAGATATGAAAAAAGTGATATCGGTAACCACAGACGGCGCAGCAGCAATGATAGGATGCAGAAAAGGCTTAGTTCAGAGACTTAGCAGTGACCCTAAATGCAATGTAAATTTAATTTCATACCATTGCATCATTCACCAAAGTGTCTTATGTTGCACTCTGAATCCAAATATGCAGAGTATAATGCAAGCTGTTATCAAAATAATCAACTTCTTACGTGCAAAATCATCTCTCAAGCATCGCCAGTTCAAATCATTTCTTGAAGAAACCAATGCTCAGTTTGACGATTTGCTTCTCCACAACAACGTCAGATGGCTAAGCAAAGGCATGGTGTTAGAACGATTTTTTTGCAGTATTGGAGGACATTAAAGAATTTCTTTCAAGTAGTGATCAAGAAGTAGCAAAGGAGCATTTAGGCTTCCTCGACACTAAAGAAAACGTGGCTTCCATGGCTTTTTTAACAGATATATTTCGGCATATGAATTTCTTAAATCTCAAGCTGCAAGGGAAAGGGAAACTTGTGTGTGAACTTTTCTCTGAAATCAGAGGTTTTTCTAAAAAGGTCGACCTTTTCACTGAAGATATCAGTGGAGCACTGCTGCACTTTCCACTACTTAAATCTGTTTGTGAGAGCAATGAGGACATTGACATCACCGAGTTCACTGATTTCATGAATAAACTAAATTAGAATTTCAAATAAGATTTACAGATTTCAAAAAAATTGAAAATGTTGTGCAACTGTTAAACAACAGTTTTTCACTTAAATCTAATGGTGTGTGGACCAGTGAAGCGTCAGATATTTTCAAGAGTAACAAAGCTGCCCTGCAGATGGAACTTATCGAGTACCAGGAAGATTTTGTTCTAAAAGACATTTTTTCTAAAGTTCCAGACACTCTTGAATGCGACCAATTTTGGATCAAATATGTCAGTGACAAAAAGTATCCAGAATTAAAAACTTTGGCCATCAAACTGTGTACTATGTTTGGATCGACATATGTGTGCGAAGCAGCTTTCTCAAGAATGACTTTTATTAAAAATCGTTATAGATCCCGTCTCACAGATGACCATCTCGACACATTAATGAGAATCAGCTGCACAAACTACACTCCAAGTTTTAAGGACATTGTTAAAAATAAAACTTGTCATTTCTCTCACTGATCGTAAACTTTTGAATCAGTTTATTTGTAATTTCAACTACTTATGGGTGATTTTTTTCTTTTTATTTTACATGTTAATTTTTTAACATGTCATTTTTCCACTGATTTTTTAACTTTTTAAGCTAGTTAAATTTTTTATTAGAGTTACTTATATGTACTTTATTTCTTATTATACAACTCTCAATAAAAAGTAGGCTATTAATTTAATTTTGTTGCATTATTTTACCCAATTATTTTATGACTAGTAAAACGTTTAATTTAATTTATAATAGTATTTCAATTTTCAATTGCGAAATATATAGGCCCCTAACATGAAATATAAATATATAACTGTTAATTTTTCAAAACAATTTCGGGGTGTACCCCCCCCCCCCCCCCCCCCCCAGTGGTTTCCCCTGAATGGACCGCGGAAGCTCGGCAAGACTTTGAAACGGACCTTCATGAAACTTAATTGGTGACCACTGTGGTAGAGTATAAATATTTTAACTTGAGAAACCATTCTAATCAGCTGAGTGGGATCTTTAACTTATTTTGTTCTTATTTGGCTTTTCAGATGTACCTATACTGAATTTTTGAACGGGGTCTTTCTGGGTGGGAGCCTCTCTGAGTGTGGTACATGGTATTTCTTATACTGTAGATAGTATTTCCCTAGGAGTACTGACACAATTAATCTGAAATTAAAGTGATGGTACACTTATGATACTTTTTATGATGCTTGAATCAAGTAGTTGTAAATCGGAAGATACTATTTTGAAGATGAAATCATTCGGTCTATCAATTTGTTCCTTCGAGTAGTTAGTTACCTAATTACCTTTGAAGACAATACAAATGATATCCATATTTGCAGTCAGAATTGATCAGGCAGCAAAAGGAAGCTGAAAGAGCTGCAGCTGTTGACGAAGAACTCCCAGAAGAAACAGATGGTGACGATGACCAGCCTGCTGAGGAACAAGAAGAAGAAACTGAAGGAAGTAAGTTTCATAATCTTATAACATCAGTTCCCCGATTCAACATGACCACTATTTATCTACACTGACTTACGACCATAGAAAACAACTCAATTATATTTTACATATTTGATAATTGGGAAATGCAAATGCATAAAAGTCTTGTTTGTGTTTTTTCAGTGGCATTAAAGTTTGGTGTTGGCGTAGCCTTAGTGGTTGTCGCTCATGTCGTGCTAGTTAAGAAATGGAACTCGTGGGGTTTGTAAATTTATTCTTCAAATTTCCTGTTATTCTCGCTTTTGTGGCATACCGTTTTCACATTTCGATCACTGACTTCATTTATTACCTATTTAATTTTAGCTTTTCAAGAATTATTTTATTTAGTTTTCTATTTTTTCAATTCACTAACAAGACTTTGTCATTTGCATTTCCCTAATTTAGCCCATTTGAAATTGTTATTATTTATGGCTGTGTGAGCGTTTTCGTGTGGTGTGTTTGAGTATACTAACGTTTTCATAATGACTTGCTCTATTCCCAATTACATTATTGTGTAAAGTCAACAGAATATGTTCTGGATGAAACATGAATGATCTGTTCTCTTCAATGTAACTCTCTAGAGAGATGTACAAATTTAGCTGAGAGTTCCCCTTCTTCCTAATTTATAACAGAAGAGTGCTGAAACTAAAATGATTAGCTTCGTGGGAGGTAACCTGGAGAAGGGATGCTTTTTAAGATGGTGTAATGCTAACCCACAACGTCGGAAGTTGCAAAGCCACGCAAATTTTTTTTCTCCATTTCCACTACTGTGATTTTGAAAATGTGTTCCCTTCATTGCTACACAAGTAAAATGTGAATATTGTTGTTATAAATTCATCACAGGCGGAGAAAAATGCGGGAACTGACGACAACCGGATTTCCAATCAGCTTACCATATTTGAGATTATTAATGGAACAAATTTTCAAAATCACAGAACTAGAATTAAATAACGGCTTATGGATTATGTTCCATGAGCCTATAGTCCCCCCACCCCCTCCTTCATAAGGTCCCAAATAAACCGCTAGAGTCTCAAGTGGTAAAACATCCATGGGATGGGACAAAGGGGGATGCTGTTTTCAGGGCATTTCAGTGAAAAATGTAAGTTTAAGAAGAACGTTGTGCGATTCCACGAAAAAATAGAGTTACAATGTTAAATCGGTTTCGACAGTTAGGTCATTACCAGTAACATACTATAACTGATCATGCATTAGAAAGGACACTCATGTATAGTCACAGGTCAATGGAGATTGAATCCCATTGGTTTAGATAAAGGAAAGGGTAGGGAAGTTCTACCAATTAAATGCAAACAAAGTGAGTAGGATTATAGCTAATCAGATGAAGTGAAGGGAGGGGAAAGTTACTCAATCTGGTTTTAACAATGTGAAGGGAATAACTATTCCAAATTTGACAGAAACGGACCTATCATTGATAAAATATAGGTACTGAGAAATATCATCATATTACATTTAACAGATTTGTCACTTTTGATCATTTCAAATTTTTCTAGAAAAATGTACCCTTTGTGAAAAAAGAAGAAGAAATTCTACAAACTTGTCTCTCTGTCAAATCAAAGTTGTCACTATGATTGGATCCCCTAAGATGGTTTGAAAATTCAGATTTACCCACATTTTCCCTGAAATACGTTAGTTCGTATCAGGGTTTAAAGGTTAAAGTTTTAGCAGTTGTGCAAGTGAACTTAGGGTTCCACCTGGGGGGGGGGGGGGGGGGGAGATCGTGCAAATGAATTTCAAGAGCCATATTACTGGTCAGATACCCATCATAAAATACCTTTTTGGAATGATCACACTATGATCTTTCTATTGAGCAAATAAAAAATAACAATGTAAATTTCCCATTGAAGGTAGTCATGGTCTATTTCGAAAACTGAATTCATAGAAAAGTGATGGTATTGTGAGGCTCCCTCACTAAAACGTCTAAAATCAAAATGCTACATAGCGTCCCTCATTGGAATCGGTGAAAGCCAAATAAGTGCAGGCTGCCTAGCCAGGTTATAAATAATAATAACTTGAAGGCTCCAGTCCATTGTAAATCGAATCATTGATAAATATAGAAAGCGATAATAGTTACATTATAACTGTTCATATTTGTTGAAATCGATGAATACAGAATAAAAAACATTTGTTGAATTATCTTCTTGGTCTTTTATATTGAAGAAATTGATGTTACTACCCTTGGCTCATTTGTACGTTGTCAAATTGGATATAAATCTCATGGGTTACTCCTAGGATACAGTGAAATATGTTAAAATCTGGGTTGGCATCTAGACTACAAAGAGACTAAATTTATCACTTGTAGTATTTTTTCATGCGTTGGTTGTTAATGCGTTTTTTTGTTAATAGCAGCCGAAGAAAATGAAACACAAACTAAGAGGTCAAGTTCCCCATCTCCAGCAAGTCACCTTCCCCCCACTCCTTCCCGTACTCCTGTCCCCCCTCCTGAACCCACCATACCGGAGAAACCTTTAGCTGATTGGGCTGAGGACACTATTAAAGCTGCAGAGACCTCTGAAGTAGGTCATACTCCTCCACGAACTCCATCACCTGGTAAATATTAGTTATATCGACTTACTAGAACTCTTTCAATGATCTTTTCTTTTTTACTTTATCAAATGTTTTTTAATTTTTCAGAATTGGAAGAAGAAGAAGAATACGAAGAAGAAAGTGAGCCCGAGGAGGAGGAAGAGGACTTGAGCGAAGATGTTCCACCCATCAACCCTAAAATCTATGAAGAGCTGATCGCCAAGTATGGCAAACCAACACCAGAAAGCAGCGATGCTGAAGCATCTGATGATGGAAATAGGGAGGTGAGATGATATTCCAATTTTTTTACTGTTAAGCTTTGATTCGGTGATATGGTACTGGAAACAAATGTTTAATAGAATTCATTAGTATCATTACGTACTTTGTATGTATAATGTAAGGTCTATCCACTTTGCCAAAAAAATTAAAGTGGATAGAATTTAACTTGAATCATATATAAAAAAAATTATAAATAAAATTTATATTATTTATAGATATCACTTCGGATCAATAAAATCTAAAGGGTGAAACTTTAGGGTTTAAATTTTCCAAAATCGCTTTCAGTAAACAGGAAATGGTTTATTGTTGAATAGGATGAGAATGCTCTGTATGACAAGACTGGACTTTTGAATGAATTGATACAATTTATTTTGCATATTGTGAAAAATAAAAAAAATTGTTAACTTATTATTTTTACAGTACTCTGATGGTGGTGAAGTTGAGAGTGTTGGAGAAGAAGAAAGTGGAGGTGAATTAGAAGAAAGTGAGCCTGAAGAAGAACAGAGATGGACAAGTGAGTATTGTTATACGATGAGTTGGTTTGAAATTATATATCACTCTTTATTTTTGCTTGAATCATTAGTGCTTTTATCTTTCTCCCTTTTCTTACTGTTGCCCTTTTTGTGGACTTGTGTAATGTTGCCTAAGGCCCTTCTTTCCCAGATGTCAAGAAACCTATAGAGGTTGAGACTGAATCTGAAGGGGAAGAAGAGGAGGAAGAAGAATCTGACGATGAGCCCCCCACAAGGAAACCACCTCAAGGAGGGAGTCGTTCTGTAAATGAGGTATACCTTTATACATATTTTCCCCTACTATGCATTTTCTTCTTTGAGAATGGGAACACAACCCTGTATATATATCGATAGTATGCCAGAAAAACCATGAGTCTATTCTTCAAAATTTTACAAAAGACACATAAAACTTACTCATTTTGCTATTTTCGCATGTAGAGCTATATTTTTGTTTTTATTTCATCAAACGGGTAATTATAAATATGAATTAGGGGGTTTTTTTTTACCAATATAAACTAAATTGGCCTCTTCTGAGGGAATCAAATTGAAGGACTTACGTGGTTTTACTTCTATTAGAACAAGACTTACTTACGGCTTTTTCACTCAGACTTATAATCACAAAAATTAAGGTTTCCCCCGCCGCTAGAGAGCAAGCTATTCGTCTGATGAAACAACGACTTCACCAGATGGAGCAAGCGCCTATGATTTACCGGAAAAGCTCACAACCTTATTTTCGAAAAAAATCAGACTTACATAGTTTTTCTGGTATAACTATCTATATGTTACGTTGAAAGCTCAAAATCTGTCCAAGCTGAGAATCACTGGCGATTGTTGACATTCACCGAGGTGGACAACATGACCCCTGGCAAAAGTCCGAATTCCGGGCTTTCGCCGGTCATTGTCGACAGTCTCTGGCAGTTTGTGGTGTAATTTCGATTTTAGAATCTAATCTCTCGCAGTCAGTAGTCTTCTATGCTTATCAATGTGATGATGTCGGTGCCCAGTGTTTCGAAGGATCTTCATAGGGAGCAATGTAAATGCAAGTCCAGTGGCGTTATTTGAGTAGCAAATGTCATGGTAGTGACAGTTGCATGAACAAATGAACTATTATTATATTGACCATGACGAGCTCGAATGGGCGACATTTTGACAATCATGAGAGCAATTGGTAACCCCAATTATTATTCCATTTATAATAAATATGTATTATTATCTTTTATTCCACTCGAATTTACTTTTTTTATTCGATTTCGTACATTCACCAACTAGTCTCGGTCATTTTCAGCATTAACTGGTGAAAGCCTGATGAACAGTGATGCTTCGGGCTTTCACCAAAAGCTGTGGTGATTGTTGTCAATCATCGGCGAAGGTCAGACATACACCGGGCACCGGGCTTTCACCATTATATATATATATATATAAGGAATTTTGGTAACTTTGGATTTAGTTTCATCGTCTTATGTTGAGGCCTGGAGGATCATAAGCACCCAAAACGTTTGCTATGTGCTTTTTCGGATTCGTGAAGCAGTCTCTTGTTTTCGTGGGGTCTCATTTTTTTCAAAACTTTTATCCCGAAACAGTCATCAAACGTCGCGTTATGGGTCGTGGCATGTCGGCTTACAGGAAGGTCTTCGTTAACACTCACCACAGACGCTCGATGATTGTTGACCCTAAAATTGAGTTGGGTTTCGGCCTTCCCTACATAAAATGCAGGACACTCTTTACAAATCAACTCATACACACACATTGGTGTCTGACAATCTGCTGACCCTTTGCATGTGTATGAGTTGGGATTGTTGGGCGATCCGAAAATTTCCTCCTCAATAACCAAAGGGCAAACCTTGCAACGGCGCTTCTTGCAACAAAGGATCAACTGTAGTTGTAATGAATGCAGAAGATTATCAAAGGGAAGCTCTACGTCAACTCAATGACAGACAATTCTACAAACCACTTGACAGAGATCCTTCAAAAAGATTTGCAACAGAAATAAGAGGATACATCAAGCGGAACAAACGTGCTGAAGGGTTATCTGCAGAAGATGTAGGATCATTGGTCCCAAAAACTCCTCGACTTTCGGAATTCTACCTCCTCCCAAAAATACATAAGGAGTACTCTCTTCCAGACCATTTACCCCCAGGACGTCCGATTGTAGCCAGCTTTGACTGCATCACTGAGCGTATATCAGCGTACGTTGACTATCATCTACAGTCTCTTGTAAAAGAGCAGCCATCGTATGTAAAGGATACCTACAACTTTTTGAGCATCCTTCAAGAGCAACAACTGCCGGCTAATAATGAGCACCCAATTCTCTTAGTGACGGTAGATGTGTGCTCATTATATACTGAAATCCCCCATGATGAAGGACTAGCAGCAGTTAGACATTTTTTGGATCAAAGACCGATTCCCCAAAAACCATCAACTTCTTTTTTGGTGATGTTAGCGAATTTCGTCCTGACCAAAAACGTGTTCAAATTTGAAAATCAGCTTTTTCTTCAAGTAAAAGGTACTGCTATGGGGACAAGAATGGCTCCATCGTACGCAAATCTTTTCATGGCCCATATAGAACAAAGATTTCTTTTGTCACGAACGCTTGTACCACTTCTTTGGAAACGCTTTATTGATGACATTTTTTTCATTTGGATTCATGGAGAAGAAACACTCAAAGATTTTTTAAATGATTTAAATTCGGTATTTTCGGTCAAATTCACATGGACATACTCCTCAACAACGGCCACATTCCTCGACATAAACATTCAACTCACAGATCACAGGCTTGCAACATCAGTCCACATCAAACCTACTAACAAACAATTGTACTTACACTACGACAGCTGCCACCCACGCCATACAAAACAGTCAATTCCAAGAGCTCTCTCAATTAGAGGACATCGGATATGCAGTGAGCAGGAAGAAAAAGAGACATACTTGGAGAATGTATCCAACAAGCTTCTTACCAGAGGATATCCGGCACGTGTAGTGAAGAAGAGGATAATCCCTCCTCATGTTGGTTATCGACCAGCAATCCGCAATAAAAGCGAGAAGGTCCAATTAACCACGACATTCTTCTTTGGGATCGAGAGAATGAATAAATTACTGAAAGATCTCTTCCCAATCTTATCCTCCCATCCCACAACACGAAACGTTTTTTCAGAAGCCCCAACACTAACATATCGTCAGGCCTCATCACTTGGAGACATACTCTCACACAGGCGGTCAGAGAAACCAGAACCAGTTCCAAGCAAAGGGTTGCACCCATGCAAGAAGCGCCGTTGCAAGGTTTGCCCTTTGGTTATTGAGGAGGAAATTTTCGGATCGCCCAACAATCCCAACTCATACACATGCAAAGGGTCAGCAGATTGTCAGACACCAATGTGTGTGTATGAGTTGATTTGTAAAGAGTGTCCTGCATTTTATGTAGGGATATATATATATATATATATATATATATATATATATATATATATATATATATATATATATATATATATATATATATCCTAACTGGTTCTACTGAACTATATATGCTTGTATGTATACGTTTTTGAAGAAAATTTAACAGATATACTTAAAGCAAAAAGATATAAATTCCAATATTTCGCAATATCCTTGATCACAGAAAAAGAATGCTTGGTAGGTGTCTTCAACAACAGCCCATTCTTTTTCTGTGATCAAGCATATTGCGAAATATTAGAATTTATATCTTTTTTCTGTATATCTGTTAAATTTTCTTGAAAAACGTATACAAGTATATGTATAATTATATATATATAATTTGATCCTTGTAAAACTTTTTAAATAGGTAAGTCTTGGAGCTTTAGAGTTTAGATAGAAGTTTTAAAAAACCATAGTTTCACTTTCCCAAAACATGGAACACCCCGCCCCCCCTCCAAAGTCATAAATTCTGAGTCAAACTGAATACATTTCACTATGAATCTATTGGTCCATGGGTTATATATGCGAAGCTAGAGAGATGAAAGATGATCTTGGGTTATTAGAAGAAAAATAAGGGTGGGGGGCGGGGGGGTGATCTAACTTAATTCTCAATGTTTACAACATCAGTTCCTAATTGATTTATTGCAGCCAACGGCTTTGGATGACGAGGAAATGTTAATTAGAAGACAGCTGGAGTTAGCTGATGAGGAATTCAATTTTGAAGTAAGCAGGATTTAATTTTTCAATAAATTTTACCTGTCATTATTTGTACGTTGGAAGCTGCTTTTATGGAAACTGGTCCTACATAAATATCCGTCATATTAACCTTGAGCAAGAGTATTGACAGTAAATAATATTTTTGTGCACTATAAACTTTAAGGACCAGCGAGCGGGGTTACATCCCGTGGACTAGTAGTATGAAGTTGTTGAACGGACGTACCTACATTGACCCTCATTTCTCGAAATTCGCCAATGGTTTTCTCTGTAATGAAAAATCTCATATAGGTACCTAAATGTGAAATTTCATCTTGTTTTTGAACATTGGATGATCGGGACGCCCTTTTATCTTGGTTCCTCGCTATTCAAACGCCTGATATACTTTCTCGCCCTGTTTTAAGTTATCTCTGAAAAAAATGTCTTTCGTTTCAGGAATACTACTTCTGAAACCTATCTCTATCCTTACCCGTTTTACTGCTGACTTTTTGATTTGAAGTTATATAACCCTTGCCATGACTAACACATCTAACATGTCTTTTTTGTGTGATTAATTCCAATTAATTTAATGAATTCGTACTTCGTATATTCATGTATTGCACAGACGACAAAATTTTGACTGATCTATAACAGTGATAAAATTATAGGTTTGCTCAGGTGCTAATGACTAGTGTGATATTATTCTAAGCATTTACAACTAAGTGGAACTGAAGTCCCAATCTATATTTAATGTTATAAACTTACCTAATACCAATCCATTGGAATGATTAAGGAGACGATTTTAGAACAGATTTACCCACAATTTACCATCTTTTGCTGTTCTGAAGTTTCTCCTATATCCTTCACTAGTTTGGCATTAGTGGAGTGTTTTAAGCTAAGTGGAACTTATATTGTAAGCATTTTATTTCATTTTTTATTTATGGTGTACCTAGCTTGCAATTTAGAAGGGATGTACGTGTTTTCTAGTCATGTGTCGTACATACAGTGTTTGGTTGTTGTTTTGCTTCATTGTGTTGACGTTTTTTTTTAATAGTAGCTAATTTTTAATGAGTATTTTTCTTTTTACCCGTTCATTTTTTATTTTGATTTTTAACACTTAAAAAGACATAAACCGAATCCTTTTTGACTTGTGGCATGTCGCCCATTAACTATCCTTTTGACCCTTCAAGCAACTTGAACCTGCGCTGAACATTTATCGCAAAGTACTGAGTTCCAAACCCCAGAATGCTCGAGCTCTCTATGGCGTTGCTCAAGTGCTGGACAAAAAGGCAGAACTTAAAAAAAGCAATCTGTTGTTGCAAGAGGCAATAGACACGTACATGCAGCTGCTTGGTCTGGAAAACACGCCAGAAGAAATTTTTTTGTTGGCTGCTAAGAGAGCTATCAACCGTCTCAGATTTAGAGGTAAGGCACTTAGTATGATGTTCATTCAAAGGAGTAAAAAAAATCAAAATAGGTGACAAACGTTAGATTTTCGCGTTTTTTCGCACTTTTTGCCTATCATCGCCATATATTTTGATTCAATTCACTTGACTTCCACTTTCAGTCGATAAATTTGATACCCAGTACTTTCCTCTAAAGTTTACTGAAAGTGCAAAAATGACGTAGAAAATTGACGAAAAATTACCCCAATGCTTGCGCCTGACAAAGAAAGAAAGTTTTTTAGTATCGATTTTGACGCGGCCGTTTTTCGAGATTTCTTGGCTAATATTTTTCACCGTGGTCACGCGGCATAGAAAGGCATTGAAGAGTAATGGTGTTGAAAACAGGGGCAAATTTTCTATGTGGTTGAGCCCTCTTGTTTGTCGACACAGATATCCGCTACCGTTATAATTCTATATTTTATACGCCGGTATCTATCGACGTCGTTCTTCATCGTCATTAATGTTTGTATTTCACCTGTTTTCAACGCCGTTACTCTTCGATGCCGTTCTACACAACCAGTGGGGATTACACAACCCGATATCGGTCTAATCGCCATCGGCTCTGAAATCAATGATGTAATCTGCGCTCCATGCCATGTTTAAGTGGTTGGCCGGGGGGGGATTTCCAACCGATTTAAGATAGAAAGGTGAAGATAAACCAGGCCCCACATCTTTCCCTGATGAAAGAGTTGTGAAATGCTCCACCAAGCAGATCGTTCTATCCTCCTGAATCCTTCCAGCGTTTTCAGCCCTTGTTCGATCTTGTTTGTTTATTTTCGTTTGTTTTGTATTTTTGAGTGAAGTCCAACGGAAATGATGGAAGTTTACAAATCCTATAAACTGTTGCTAGACACTTCTCTAGCTTCATATTTTATTTAGCATTTTTTTAAATGTTTCTAAACTGAACAGCAACATAATATGCAATGAACTTAGCAGTAGGACACTAAAGTACTTGTCTTGTAATTACAGCGCTCTGTCGAGAGGGGGAGAATGGTGGCTGGAAGCCCAGGTATGGGGACAGTTCATGTAATCCCAACTTGAATTGAAAAAATCAAGTTGTTATTCTTAACATTATTTTGCTTCCAATGGTTAAACAAAAATTTTGTGCTCAAAAATACCAGCAAAAATTACTACCATCATGAATTGTCGTTATTGTGGCACATAATTTAGAAAAACTTCTTCTTTTGAGCTTCAGTATCTTTATTGTTAGCCTTGGCCTCTCGAACAGTTGCCCTATATATATATATATATATATATATATATATATATATATATATATATATATATATATATATATATATATATATATATATATGTTTATATTTATTTATTCACGTACCTCAACCAGAAGGGTAATTTTTTCTTATCTCTTGATTTTAAGGTTTGCACATGAAAGCTGTGCTCGTACACAAGAAGCTCATTGACCGATTCAGTGATATAGTTGAGTATCGAACCGATCTCGCAATAAATTACCTTATGGTAAACAGGTATTTCGCTCTGGAGAACCAGTTGTACAGTCTTCATACTGCTTATTTACTAAATATAATTCTTAGTAACTAGTGATATCTTCTGGCTGACAGTGTTTGTTCTGATTGTGCAGGTTGAAGGATGCAGAGGAAGTACTCATAGAGACATTAGATAGGTGGCCCGACGATCCAGTTGCCCGTTCTCACTATGGGTTAGTTTTGAAACTAAGTGGAAATACAACCGATAGCATTCCTCACCTACAGCGTGGCCTTGCATCCGACCATCCTGCAACCAGAGACGCCCGTCTTTATTTCCATCTTGGAGACGCACTTTCTAGAAATGGAAATACTGAAGAAGCTATGAAGGTGAATCGCAGCATGTTGTATTCCTTCTTCCTCTTGACTGCTGCTCCTACAGGAAATAAATGCGCATGTAATGTGTGGTGGAAGCTGAATTGTGGAAAATCCAACGAGCTCCCACTAAATTCTACTTTTTGTTACATGGAAGGTATATAAAACCGGAGTGGAAAAGCGTCTCTTTCGTTCAGTGTATCAGAGGTCACTTTACAACGTTGATCATCTCATAGCTCGGCCTTGGTGGACTCACAAACAGACTACCTACGAAGAATTTTTCAAGTAATTACCTATTAATTAGTTTTGGTCTTAAAAGAACATATTCAATCTCTACTATGCTTTTTTTTTTAAATTTCCCAATCATGTTTCATAACTACAGAATGTTGGAAAACAACTGGAAAGTCATCAGAGACGAGGGTTTATCTGCACTCAAGCTCAATGGGCTCTATCTAGATGAGGCGGAAAACCTCAGAGACGTAGGTGACTGGAAACAGTTCCAACTTTTTGCGAGAGGTATGTTGGTTGTGGAAATATCTGTTCTCACCGATACATTTTTTCAATATAATTTCAGTTTGTTGTTTCTAGCATTCATAGTTAGTAGCTTCTTATGTCACTTTTCTAAATAAATAAAAGTACTTAGTACTCCAATTTTTAAACTTTCGTTGACTTTCAGGAAATAAATACACAGAGAACTGCAAAAAGACGCCTGTGACCTGCAAGATCATTGGTGATTTCGCTCCAGCGAGGGGTTGCAAACGTGGTCAAAGTAAATTTAGCGTTATGGAGGGAGGTACCCACGTTTGGCCTCATTGTGGACCCACCAATTGCCGATTGAGGGCACATTTAGGACTAGTTGTGCCTCCAGGACCCGCCATCAGAGTTGCAGACTTTACTAGGTTAATATCTATTTTGATAAATTGTTGCTTCTCACTGCACTATAGGTTAATATGTTAGGTACTTCAAGGTTGATGTTAGTATGTGGGTTATTATAGATTTGCGACAAAACCATTTATAATGGAGTGAATTTCTCATAGATATCAAGAATTCGGATGGGGACATACATAGGTTCCTAGGCTTTTAAGAACCGCAAAGCTTGAGCATAACAACTGTTAATGTTACAACTTACTTTGACACAACCGCATTTCCCTCAAGTATCTTTGCAGTAAAAGTTCTCTTTATAATGTTTAAGTTTCTAAGCAGTATTTATGATATCCAAGTACTTACTAGGCATTCAAGCGAAAACAGTCTTGTTATACTTTTTTTTCCCCCAAATTTTTGGCGTCTGTCCCAGGCATTGTAAGAATCTTAAATTCAAGTTCAGGTATGAAGGTATTGAGTTGCGTAATTGCATTATGCAGTTACGCAACTTTTCAGCAGATAATTCGATAATTAAACTGGGTAATTTGAGAGTTACAAACGCATTAATAAAGAGAGAGAGAATAAAATGCACTGGCACCTTGTTAGAAGAAACATCAAACCTACACAAACGCTGATTGATTCAACTTTCAACCTCAAAAGTGTTAACGTCCTCAGTCAATGAAATGCAATTATGCCTGAAATATTCGCTCTCCAATTTATCTTATATCAATATTTCATTCCCAATATATTTTTTTACCGAATTTTCCTAGAAGATGGAGCTATGCAATGGCACCAAGAATAATAAAAAACTCTTACCTGCTGAATAAATTCCACACCTCACGCCTCTAAATTATAAGTTTACAGTGTCTCCACACCTTCCTTTTGTAGGTTTTCATGATACAGACTTTAAAAATTCTGATTGATAAATTTCACCCCTTCAGATCAATAGAAAGTTATGCCGAAATCACGTACCTACTAAGGTACGCACCAGCTTCGTGTAGATATTGAGCCAAAGTTTGTGAACTTGTTATGTTTGATTAGTAGCTGATATATTTTAAAATGTAAAATTGTTAGGAGCAACTTATTATTTTTAATTATTACAAAAGTTTATGATTGGAAATTATAAACAAAAAATATATTTCGAGTCATGCATTGCTTTTGGGTCTATTTACACAGTGGCCATGTTGTATTAGGCATTCGTGGTTTAATTTAGGGAATTCATGCATCAACTCGTTGCAATAGTGATCAGTTGCAATTCCCTGTTTATAGTTGATAGAAATCCGTGTGCCTCCACTCCAATATATAAAAAGCTAAAGAACAATTCGAGCTGAAACCTACTAAACCTACTCTACTTTTAGACAATGCTCGGTAACAAAAATCTCCCCTCTACCTATTGCAGTTATCTATTAAAAGGTTGATACAATTTTATATAATTATTTTTTTGTTTTCCAGGAAATGGGAAGAAGGTAAGGTGATGGTGTTCGACGATAGTTTTGAACATGAAGTCTGGCACAATGGTAGTTCTCTCCGTTTAGTTCTGATCGTTGACGTTTGGCATCCAAGTTTATCCCCTGCAGAAAAAGTTGCTCTCTCACCTATTTGATCAGGTGCATTTCATTGTGGTTAATGTCTTCCTGTATAAACTCTTCCAACACATATAATGTTATCTATTGGCTCTCCAGTATTAGAATGGAACTTCATATCTTTGGAAGTTTTTACTCTTTGAGGTAGTCCATTATCTTATTTCCTATAACGAACACTATGAAAAATAAGTGATTTTTTCAACTATGAGTCTTTAACGCATAGAACTGACAGTTTTGTGAATGCTCAATATTTTTTTTGCTTTGACAAATTGAAGCTCTTTGCCGTATGCTAGGCAAAAGTTATGATGCTCAAACGGTGTACTCTATTTTCTCAATAAAATTGTTGACGTGTTGAGTTTGTGTATTCCGATTATTTCATTAGCAATTGAACCTTCTATGGCAGGGAGTATAAATATTTAGTCTGCATATAAATGGGTAGCACGCATATTGATATAATTAAATTTCCTCCAATAATAATTACATATTACAAATCACCACCAGTAGCTAATGATTAGGTAATATCTAGTTTTTTGTACTGATTAGAAGCTCATCATTCTTATAGGTTTTTCTGGCGGGAATGAAAGTTGGTCCATAGAAAGAGAGGCAGCATTTCCAACATTCGGTGCCGACGATATTTCGCCATTTGGTAGAGGAGGACTCGGAGGTTCGACGGTGGGTGAGGGGATACTTGTGATAGACCATGATGCATAGGGTTGGGTTACATATTCCCCAAAAGCTGATGAAACCCTGCGCTGCCTAAAATAAATTATCCCACTGTTGGCTGGAGCCAGTAAACACGCGTACAGCGTTTCCCAGTGTTCTTTTAGCTGGAAAGAGAAGTAGAAAGCAATAAACAGTCATGCAGGCCTGCCGGTTAATTCACGAAGTAGTCTTTTGAACTTGAATCAATATAGCACAAATAATTTAGATTATAAAATGTCAGTTTCTTCTCATTGGTAATTATATTATCTCATATTGGTATTATACGAATGAAATAGGTTTTGCATGTGAAGATATTTTAATGATCATTGAACGCTAGGTAGTATAGGAGGCCCAAATGCTACAACCATTTGTGATTATTATTAATAACCAATTGCAGGGACACTATTACAAAATATTGGACATTAATGAATTACAAAACAGTTCTGAGAGATAAAACTTACCTTATTGATAGCTCGTTGTTTTAATGTAAGCTCGCCAAATTGTCGATTTTTCCTCTGTTCTGTTGACCAGACAGATATTTCTATGATTAGAACTAATAAACCAATCCCGAACCCTGCCCCTGAAATCGGAGCATAAATGAAGGGCTTATTACAAATATACCCAACCATAGGCATTTCCTTAATCTTCCATTTTTAACGTAGAAAGCGGATTAAGTAATTAAGTACCTAGCAGTTACTGTTTCTCTTACAGTTCAATCACTCACTGTTGACAATAAGCTACACCCATTAAAAAAATATATATATTTATGCACAACCAATAACCACAAATGTTTATGTATCAGCCAAGCTAAAATGTCTAGCTAATATTAAAACGTAAGCTAGATGGGGGGTAACAGTTGTAACTCAGGAAGAGAGAGAATGATAGTGACAGGAACGGAGGGATGAGAGAGAGAGATAGAGACATGAGAGGAGAGAGAGAGTGTGTGATAGAGACAGGCAGGGAGAGAGATAGAGACAGAGATCAACATTATTAAGATCTGCAGCACATGAAGTTCACTAACATTTGTATGAAGTATCAGATGTCAGTTCAACAATAACAAAGAAAAGAAAAAAGGGCTCTTACCTAAAAGCAAAAACATTCCTTGTGTATCGTCAAGATTGAGTTCACGATCTTCAGGAGCTCCTTTCAATCCCTTGTGCATCTGCAGAAATACTACCATTAATCATATGTATTATCTAGCTGCATGATACATTTTACTCACTAGAGGATCTCCAAAGTTTAATAATTTATTATGTGCACGATTAAGTTATAACTCCGGAAGCCCCATGATTTAATCCTACAATTAAAACACAACTATTCAAAACCATTTCGTTCATAGGGGTTTTTACGGTATGTCGCAATTCAACACTATTGACGTTGATAAAACGACTCGGAACACCAAATTCAGCTCAAAATCGTGACTAGTCTTGTCAAGAAACGATCCCAAACGATTATCCATGTGAGTAACGTGACGTCATTGTAGCAGTGGGTAGAAAGTCTCCAAGAAAGTGAGAGAAAAATGGGGGAGGGGGATCTAGCGTTAGGTAACCCTTGCGTTGATCATTTTTGCGCACACAAGGCTCAAATTTCGAAACAAAATTACATAATATAATACGAAAAATTACAGAATTTGCTATGGTCAAGATTGTAACAATGCTGAAGGCCTACTATACTGAATTTGCTATGCAAATACTCTTCAATGGTGACGAAATGAGTACACAGATTTAAAGGGATTACTTTGGTGGTTTATTCAAAGATTTAAGTGTTGCTCCAGAGATTCTACGGAGTTTTTCTGACTAACCTGAGAGGAATTTTGGATATAGGGATCAAGTCTGATGGGATTCGCAAGAGAGGATAATCAAATAGGTATGTATATATGACATCAAATCGTCTTGTGAATAAGGACTTGCCAAGATGAGGCGTTTCCCCCTCCTACCACGTCCACGCACCCCCTTCACACCCACCGAATCAATTCCTCCTTGATTTCCTGCAGGTGACGTCCGATAGATTGCGTGAGCTATAGATCAGTCGTCACAAGCTGCATATTTTACTGGAACTTTTTATTATTAGGTATTATTTGTTTTCTCTCGCCCTCTCCCTCTCTTGTGAAAATAGCTAACTATTATTTAACCTTCTTTTTTATAACCATTGCAATAGTTCAATTTTCAATTATTTAATCCACCGGGTTATTGGTGAATTTAGAAATAAACAGTACTCCATTCTACAATCTAAAAAGATTTATAATAATATGTGATAATAGTCTTATACCGTCAAAAGTTTTCCAGATGCAGATCTATACTCTTGCCATTCTACTTCTCTGACAATTTTCGTCATAAAGCCTGATTGGATAATTCTCTCCAAAGCGTTATTGAACTCTTCCAAGTAATTCGTTCTTTTATCCATGACAATGCTCACAAAAAGAGGTACAAAGCACTCGTCACTAAGGTGAAACATTAGCCTCTTGCTGTCTTCGCTGCAAATTGAGATTTTTTCGTGATTGGCAAATGTCATGGATAGTTAAACAGATCTGTAATACTCTGGTTAAAGCTTTCAACCACACGCAAACATTTCATAAATTCCTACATTTTCTGAAGCCATTATACTGTCGTTGTTGTGCTCTCTACTCGAATAAAGGTTGTCAAAAATATTCAACTCACTCTGGAGTGAAGTTGGTCTTGACAGTGTACTCTAGAAGTCTGCGGGAGCCTAGGAATGCAGACTGTCTCCAGGAGTGTACATTTCTTGTAACGTTCCTCAGTCCGGAATAAAGATTTGGTACTCTTTCAACACTTTCGTATAATTTTAAGGCCACTGGGTCGTCAGTATCATTGAATAATCCTTCCCACCCTCCGCTGCCTATGAAAAGATGAATTCGCTGTATTGATGTCAAAAGTTACGATCAAAATCTAGTTTGAGTTATTAAAGTGCCTCGTCTGGTAATAAATACACTTCAAACTAGAAAACAACACAAAACAAGCCTCATTATATCAAAATCTTTTGGGATATCTTGTTGCCGATGTTACCATTCCACGTGCGTTTGGAATTGGATATTGACGAAAATCCGTGACGTGACAAAGTGAGTTTGATTCATCGTAGTGTTACTAGGTAGCTCGTTAGTGTTAGCTGACTCATAATAACGAACACAATTACATAGAATTTATTTTTCCACTAGCAACTACTCGCGTCGGGTGTATAGATTTAGTATTACCTACTTTACCTTTTCATTTTGTGGTAAGCTTCATTTTATATTAGGTACAAATCTATTCCACACTTTGCCAGGGAGTGAACCCCGGGAGTTACTTAGTCTAACAGCTAAAATTCAAAAACATGGAACATGTTTTAGCCATCTGCTGGTGCTCGCTATCTGATCAGGATAGAGCACGTCATTTCATTATTAATTTATTATCCCTGAGAGGCTCCTTACCAAATTTTAACATCCTAGCGTGAATAGGAGGGAATTTATCTCACTCAGCTCGTCATTACATTCTTCCCAATTGCTTACCAGTTGTTTGGTCTGAAAAAAACTTTCATTTACAAGTATAGCACGAATCACGAAACATAGTTACCATTGTTAGTCTACCTATCTTTTGTTTATCCGTATCTCGTTATACCTATCGTCTCATGATGCAAATTTCACGAAAACATAATCCATGTTATAAAAAAGAAATAGCTGTGCAGTCAATGAAGAAAACTAAAGTTAAATGAAACGCTGTTTATTTCCATTTATCAAAGAGTTACAATGTTAGATCGATTTTGATGGTTATGTAACAAAACAATAACTGAGCGAACATTTGAAGGGGCAGAGCTTGTATCACCACAGGTGAAAAGGGACTTGAATTCCATTGGTTGATAGAATGGAAGGTTGTGCTGTTCCTTTGCTAGAAATGTTGTATCGGGAAAAAATATTGGTACATCGAATACCAGACATTTTTCTCCAAGAAAGGTAGGTGCAAAAAAACTTGTTGAAAGAAATAAATGAATGTTTTTAAGTATTATGGCTGTTATTTCAAGATAGCAATCTGTTTTTTCTCTGTCTATAACTTGCATTTTTGTGTCTTCAGTTCAAAAAACCAACTAAATATTCAAGTAGGTACCTTTAGAATAGGTGCCTACCTAATTAGACTTTTTGGATTGGGTGGATTCAAAATAAATAAAGGCCAGAGTATTCAAGGAATGAGTCCTATGTCGATACGGAAATGGTTGAGCTTTTCAGGAGAAAAAAATATCGTTAAAAAAAAGTCAATAGTGCGATGTATAGATGTTTTTGAACATCTCTATTTAGGGCTGCTTTCATCAAGGTTTTGATCCTTGTTCAAGGCGTGATTCGACTATTGAGTGGAGAACATCTGCAATATTGCATTTCATCACGGAAGTTAAGGTTGCTATCTGATCAACTCGATCTTGGCTGGTTATGGGGGATAAACTCAGATCAATCTTAGCTGCTCCTTGCTTACTACACCACCTCATAAAAAATTTCCTGAAATTATCGTGCAATTTTATTACTCTAGTGATGATTTCAAGAGCTCTTGCTCAGAGTTTTAAAGTTATTTTTGATGATGAAGAGGACTTCGAAAGTTTTAAGCTAGATCATGATAGTACCCCATCCAAGACTGTACAAGGGAAGATGACTTCGACGTTCTTGATAAAAAGGATTTCATCACAAGATACGAACTCTTCAAGGCATCTGCTCTTGAGGTTCCAGAGCGTATTGAGCATCAGCTACAATACCTTAGTGACACGTAAGCAGAAAAAACAGTTACCTCTGAACAACAAGTAGCTAGTGCTAGTTATTAGACGTAGTTTGTTTCATTCCCCCCAAAAATCACTGCGTATCTCCGGTGAATCAGTTGTGTACCCTGCAGTTTTATATCACTGGGTGCTTTCAGTCAACTACAGGAGATCTGAGTAGCTTCAGCAAGGAAATGGCACATAGAACTATCCATAGGGTAAGCCAGGTTATCGCTTCACTGCACTGATATTTCATTCTACTCTCCGTTTTATCACCGTATCATTATTCACTGCCTTCCGAATCAAAGGTGTTACGCTCCAGGAAAATAACTCTCACAGTCGAAGAGGTTTGGTCACCCTGGCCTCTTAGCTCTGGTCGTAAGAGCGTTGCAACTCCGGGAAATTAATAATAATTTCTCGTAGTTGTGACGACGCGAGTTCGAACTCCTGTCGAGGTATCAAATATTTTTGGGCTGTTACAGTGGCGCAGCCGAAATAGGACCCGAAATCATACGAAACAATAATTAATTAAATCCCTCTCGAGCCAAAAGACTGTACACATCACATTTCCTGTTGTTATGCCTTTCATTTCCTCCTCACTTGAGTCAAAACACACCGTGACAATGACCTCGCTCGACTGCTGACTTGTTCCAGCGAGCATCTGCTGAGCCAGCGGCCTGCAGTTTACACTTAGTCATTCGTCCGACCCCAAACCAGCCGAGACGGCTGGTATTTGACTCCGGGGAAATGTTACGCTCCAGGAAAATAACTCTCACAGTCGAAGAGGTTTGGTCACCCTGGCCTCTTAGCTCTGGTCGTTAGAGCGTTGCAACTCCGGGAAATTAATAATAATTTCTCGTAGTTGTGACGACGCGAGTTCGAACTCCTGTCGAGGTATCATATTTTTGGGCCGTTACAAAGGCAAGGCAACCTTCGGTCAATGATAGTTCAAGTGAGTTTTTTGATGACTGGAGTTCAGTCGAGAACTCTTTCCTAGGAACTCAGTTAGGAAACTAAAACAAATTCAAACTGAGATCAAAACATAGTTTATGTTGATCTTTGATCCTGAAAAATCGAGTTCACTTTGTAGATGGGTTTGGAAAGCGACCAATCTTAATTATCCTCCAATGGCTTTTTGTCATGAACCCAACTTCAAATCCTTTCAATATTATCAAATCACAAGGTTGCAATTGATACCTACAATATAACACTGAGATTTTTCTGGCTAATCCTTCGAAAAATCTTGTAGACTTACATGCTATCAATGCAGTGGATTTAAATGAGAGTTCTTGTTTACCTAGTAGACTAATTTTATAATCCTCTTCAAGCAGTTGCTTTGATGAGTCGATTGTTTCAGGATACGTTGGTAATGTTATAAAAGCAACTATTGAGCCTGTATAGCAAGCAGTTATGATTATTGTAAAAATCCAATAGGTTCCTGCAATACAGAAGTTATGTACATAATAAATAATATTGGTGCACCTTGAAGAGATTAAAAATCAGCACCTGTAGGTATCATAAGTTAGTATTATATAATTGAGCTTAAACAACTACGGCACTCCACCATTTTCACACAATTCAGAATAATTAACTAGGTACAAATAATATTTTGAAACTGAATGTGTCACAATAGCGGCGAGCCTCACTAAAATAGTTTAATATGTGTATTGAAATAAATTTAAAGTTGTCTTATTTAATTTCAAAGGAATCTTACCTATGAAAAATTTAGTTGCAGTTTTGTCCGCTTTGGACCAAGAATTTTTACCGGTGAAAGTGAAACAATTGGTAAATGTACCAAAAACGTACCAAAACATATTTTCAACTTCCCAGATGTCATTCAGCAAAGGCTTCATCGAGTGCCACACGGAAAATGCGATAGGGAACATCGCCAGTAGGTATACTGCGGTCAATGCGAGCCAAACATCCCATAGAAACGGACCCATAATTGCACGGTACCTGGTTGAAGGTAGAGATATTAGGTAGACGTTCCAATCACTATTTAATAGCATGAGTTTTATATGAACTTCAATAATAATAATGTGATGCAAAAATATTATTAATATAAAAGTAACGTTGCAGGTTCACCTATCTTATCAATAACCCTTACCAATGTTCGTTAACACAATAGAACCGCCTCCATGAGGGGCAAGATATTTTTCGATATAGGTGGGGCCTTCGACAATCTGTCGTGGCCAGCTATCCAACTAGGACTTGAAACCAGAGGGGTTGATTCCCCAATTATTACTTGGTGCAAATCCCATCTATTAAATAGAAAGATCACCTGCTCTCTTGGTAATAAAAGGTATAAAGTTCAAAGAAGCACTTCACAAGGGGGATCACTATCTCCCCTCCTTTGGTGTCTAGTAGTCGACGACCTATTGAATGCTTTGTTCACTCTCTGCATCACGTGCAAGCAATTTTTTGCGGATGACGGGTAGTTCTAATCAGGAGTTCAAACCCGTCGGAGATTAAAAGGATACTGAGGAGGCATAATACCATACTGAGACTCCTTGAACAATGGTGTAGAAATAAGGGACTATTCATTAATCCCATCAAAATTGAAATAATTACTTTCTCAAGAAAACAACGTCCTCCACAGGTAACAGGACTGCCATACCTAAACACTAACCTCTCACACACTAATAAGGTGAAGTATCTCAGTATTATTCTGGATTCCAAGCCCAATTGGAAGCCACATATTGAATGGAGGGTCAAACAATTACCAATAACCTTTTCTGTACCAGGAAAGCGATTGGAAAAAAGTGGGGACTTTCCCCAAGAATAGCCCATTGGATCTACCAAGCCATCATTCAGCCTAGACTCCTTTTTGGAGTGGTAGTGTGGTGGCTGGGTATTAAAAATGGCAAATACCTGGGAAAAAATTGAATGGTTAGCCTGCATGCTTATTAGTGGAAACAAAGAAATACCTGAACAATGTATTTCTTAACAACAGCTAAATAACCATAAAATGGATTCCTGGTCATGAGAATTACAAAGGCAATGTTAATGCGGACGGTTTGGCAGCAAGCAGGCTCGGGACAACAGTTTCTGGGCCCTTCTCCTGCCATCTGCATTTCCAAAAATGCCTGTAAAACTAAAATGAAGTCATGGGTCACACAGGACCTCAACATTCTCTAGAATAGAGAAACAGCTAAATATAGACAAACCAGAATGCTTGTTTTAAGTCTTCGGATCCCAAAACGAGTATATTGGCTTCTAAGTAAAAGTAGAAATTCAATGAGAACTATGATTGGCATCCTTACCGGGCATTATGATTTCCGCAGGATGCTAAATATTATAGATAACAACATCTCACCTATGTGCCCTTGCGGACTCGAGGAGGATTCCGCAGAGCACTTTCTTTGCAGATGCGACCAGTACTGGAGAGCAGAACAGAGGTATTTGGACATCATGTAATTGAACGCACTTCCCTCAGAGGTATTGAGTGGAAAAGAATAAAATTTTTTGCTGATTTTAGCAAAAGATTTGCTTGTGACGGCTCCAGCTCAGGGTAACCAACGGAATCCTCTTTTTAATTAAAGGGGCCTCTATTTGGGGGAGAGTATAAGCCGATTATGGTGCCTGGAACTCTTTTCCAACAGAAACCCGGAGCAATGAGTGAGAAGGGAAAGATGGCTTGTTGGTAAGATAATTTTTCATTGAAACAAATTGATTGGAAAAGGAACTAGGAATCCAAACATACAAATGAGAAATCTCAGCAGAATTCATTCATTTGTCAGCAGCAGAATCAGATCAGAGGGCCGGGGGGGGGGGATCAGAGGGCTTTGGAGAGATATTGCTGCCTAAACCACTCAGCTACTTGTGAGCAACAGTTCCCTGCATCAGCTGTCCTTGGCTGAATCAGATGTTGGACGAATAACGAAATGAACTGTTATCTCAGCAGTGGTAGTACATAGCCTTTCAAAAGGGTAATGCTCCCAGAACACACTCGCAGAGGCGACCCGAGGGCAGGCGAAAGCTAGCGTGTACATATCACTCGTGTGGACTTGGGTTGCCTCCGCTCACCTAGCCCGTGCTCTGATTCCTGTTGGTTTTTCAGCACAAATCAAAGGACCCGAGGCGACACAAGGCCCGAGAAGCGAGGCGAGGTTCACCCGCAGGCTCATTCCCCCATGATGCAATGTTTTCTACTTAATGAGTTTCAGATTGAAAAAGTCAAAATGAAAATTTTTCGAAAAATACATCTTCAGCATCCAGAGTGGAAGGTAAAGGTCTAAAATAATTATATTTATCTGAGTTAACCAACTCTGGTAGGTATGCTCTTTGTCTGAAACGTGAACGAACCAAACAGAAAACTACTGTGCGAAATTCCTAGAACAATTATAATCCTCCTCTGCTGATACCTATTATTGAATAGTTTCATCTTCTTGTGATCATCTTGGCATAGACAGTGATGTTCACCACAAAGGTTTTAACTAATAATTTTATATTTTGGCAAACAATTATTTTAATTAATTTATTCCTCCTCATCTAAAAATAGGTATTAAAAATTAATGGTTTAAAGTTGAAAAAATATGAGTACTGGTTCGTCAAGTCTCAAAATTAGAAACCTTATTTCCAAAAATGTCTGCAGATACAGATTTTCTTCTAGTTTCCAAAACAATTAAAATGGATTAAAACAGTGAGTTTTTAGTTTAAAAATGTGGTTGGAACTCAAAAGTTCCTACTTATAACTTGGAAAATGATATTTTGGGGATTTGAATAACAAAGTTGCAAAATTACCGTAAATTTTGCCAAATAGCCGTACTATTGTTCATTCTTAACTTACTTCATTAATAAATACTATTACGTCTCAAAGTGGTTCTTTTTTCTATTACTTAATATAATTTCTATTAGTTTCCATTATTGTTTAGGTTAATAACCTAAACAATAACCGTTATACGCATTACTATAAATTTTAGTAGTTCGGACTATTTTTCACCCTAACCCTCAGAATCGAAACTCTGTGTGGCGCCGTATTCTACAATCTCTCGTAATTTTCTTTTTGATTTTCTTGTGTATTTACTGTTTTATTCATGGCAGAAATAGATGAGGGTAATGAGGTTGTTCCCCAATTTCTGGAGTACTACAAAGTGGAATCTGTCATACCTATGGGTTTTCATCCAGCATTTCCTATTTTTCCATGGCTTCTGCAGTTTTTTCGAAGAAATAATGTGAACATACTTATAACGCAGCAGTTGCTGTAGCCACCTGCACTTCCATATTTATCCACTGTAAGTACTGTAGATATCCACTCAATCTCGTTACAACGCTCGCTGAAGCAAGTGGCGAGCTTGTACTTGGTGTACTCGTCTACCCTTGTAGCCCCTAGTCTCTTGTCACCTTGATAATGAGCCGCCTCGACAAGCGTGTACAGGGGGAAAAAAACATCTGTCAAGGGAGAGTGGGTCTGGGCAGCACACAGACTTTCAAAACAGCGCAAAGTAAAGAAGCCTTCCAGTATAAGATCTGCCAACGGAATGGGCATTATGAATCCTGACAAGGGATTGGGCATTACCTAAATATTCTATCAAAAGGGTAGGAAGCATATAGTTCGTAAAAATGAAGGGAAGTAAAGAAGCCTGCTAATGGATTAGGTAGTATATAGTGTATCAAAGGAATATGAGGTAAAAAACCCTACTAAGAGTAGTGGGCAGTACTGATGACTGCCAACAGGCACAGTATGAAGTCTGCAAGGGGTGGGTTTTGAAGAGAAAACAACCACAAAAACCTGTGCAAAACCTGTAGCCTAAGTTCAAAACTGAAGTCGAAGTTTTTTGGCCAGGGATGGGGATGTTAATTTTTAATAGACCTCTCCCACTGAAGTTCCTCGGTCCGCCAATCACCTTCATTCCGTTATAGTCCATTAATGTATATTGACGTGTTAATAATGATGTTCCCCATTCAATTAGTAGGGTAGACAAAGAAAAAGTAGTTAACTTGCTTTGGCAGAGCAGTTGAAGCGAGTGAAATGAAGCTGGCACAATCTTGTGTATGAGGGAAAGAGAATGTGAGACCTCCAATTCTTTCAGGTGTGAGGTACACACCACCGATTGCAAGGGTGGCTTTCTTGGTATGTAAATCTTTAATAACCGTTTGTGCCACATCCTCTCTAGAAACAGACAATTTTAATTAGATTAAATCATTGTTGAATAAGTTAGCACTCAAATATGAGCCTAAGAACCTTCTATGTAGTGTTGCAAGCTATTAAGGGAATGAGAAGCCAAACTTTAAACTGTTCTAGGGAAGCTAAACTAAAACTTTAAATTGTTTACTTAATCACACACATACGAGGTAGTAATAATATCAGAACATGTATCGTCATCTACGAGCAGGATTTCATGAGAACCTTTAGTGCACAGTGGCGACTCCCTACGGGATTTGTTGACACAACAAACCCTTGCAATGAAAACTTTGGCAGAGTGTTTTACACAAAATCAAGGTCAAACCCCCTCAGAGCATTTGAAACTCTCGCTTCCTGAGTATGACCCCAAAAATAAACAAGTTCAGCCCAAATCATGGTGCAATACAGTTGAGTGTTGTTTGACTTCACAGGATCAACAAGGAAGACGTTTAATTGTTGCCTTGAGTAGAGCCTTAAAAGGAGAGGCTGCTGATTGGTTTACTACTATTGTCCACCCTCAACTCACATGGGACGAATTCAGATCGCTCTTTCTTCACCAATATGACATAGCACTCACACCAGCCGGATTCATGCTTCAATGTTTCCAAGCTAGACCACGAGATTTCGAAAATTATGCCACATTCGCCTCACGAACTATCAATCAATTTGTTGCTCACTACCGCCAGTCATCAGTGGAAGAAATTGCTGTATCAGTGGCTCTCTCTCAGATAGCTCAAGCAGACACAAGAGCACGTCATCTTTGCTACACAGAAAAGATAAATAGCCGTGAAAAGTTGCTTCAGGAATTACGGGCTCTGTCATTTAAGAGACCAGGAGGTTATGACAGCGGTCCTGGAAATGCCAAGAAGAGTCGACCAAACTATGAAAGCCCTCAGCATTCATCCTCTCAGGATTCCCGCTGTGGGAAATGTCGAAGATCTGGACACAAAACCTCAGAGTGCCGATCATCATCATCCTTGACCTCATCAAATCAGCCAAGGAAGCCATCAAACTTCAGCAATACAACGTGCTTTTCCTGCAACCAAAAGGGGCATATTGCTCCAAACTGCCCAAAGAAGAAGATGTCAGACAAGCGTGGACCAGGAGACACCAGCAGCCAGAGGTCTCAGCCAGTCGAGAAGCAGGTTGGCCTATGCATTGCTAACCCAGAAGGCACATTAACCCACCAAGGTGATGTATTCAAGTATTGTTTTGATTCTGGATCAGAGTGCTCACTCCTTTGTTTGTCCTTTAGTACCCGCTTTGATGGGCCTTTGTTCAATAATGTAGTTCACTTGCATGGTTTAGGGTCATCAATTACCATTTCTCAGTGCCAAAAACAAGCCAGAGTAAAGATTAATGGACACGACATTCAAGTCCTGTTCCATATTGTAGCTGATGGTGCTTTGCCTAAACCCATCATTTTGGGACGTGAAATTCTGGCTCCAGATTTTTGTATGGTAATAACTTCTTGCACGCTTTGGAAGGACCATCCTCCATTCATGCCAAATCGTAATTTTCTGGATACATCCAGCACTCATGGGAAAGGCGCTGAACCTGTGGGTTCTTCTGGCATTGAAAAATGGGACACTTCTACAAAGGAGCGTGGGCATTCTGATACCATAAGCACCACAAAAAATGAAATATTTTCTGTATCCTTGGGTGATCTCTGCTCTTTGGAGCAGTGCACTGAGGATGAAGTCGTGTTGTTCAGTGAGGTGTTAGGTGGTCATAGTGAAAATATCCCTTCACTTGATTTTCACCCATCTTGTGTTGTCCCAGCTTTAGGATCTTGCCAAGTCTTGCCAGTTAGCACTCAACGTTTCGAATCAGTTCACACTGACCTTCCTGTTAGTCAAAGGGGGGATCTCATCAAAATTTTGACTAATTATTCCCAATATTTTATTGATGGAATACCTACCACTCGTGTGACGACAGGAACATTCAAAATTCGCCTTCTTGACCCTTCCAAAATTGTCCACCGTCGACCATACAAACTTAGTCCTGTACATCGTGAACTGGTGCGAGAGCGCATCAAAGAACTTGAAGATGCCAAAGTAATTCGCCCCAGTTCTTCTCCATATGCAAGCCCAATACTTCTTGTTCCTAAAAAGACAGGTGGTTATCGAATGGCCGTTGATTTTAGGGCTCTCAATGCAAATACAGTCCCAGATAGATACCCTTTGCCATTGATAACTGATCAAATAGCGCGTTTACACGGTGCTCGATGGTTTTCTATTCTTGATGCTGCTAGTGGATTTCATCAAATCCCAGTTGAAGAAGAGTCCATAGAAAAGTTAGCTTTTGTCACACCAGACGGTCAATGGGAATATTTGGCCTTGCCCTTTGGAGTGCGCAATGGACCAAGTGTTTACCAACGAGCAATCATGAAAGCCTTAGGAGACTTAGCATTTGATTACGTCACGTGCTATATGGATGATCTGCTTATATCAGCAAGCACTCAAGCTGAGGCACTTATCCGATTAAACCATGTTCTAGGAGTTCTTACTTCTGCTGGATTTTCTCTAAACCTTTCGAAGTGTTTGTTCATTGTCTCGAAAATTAAATACTTAGGCTACGAGATAGAAAATGGAGAAATAAAACCGAACAAATCCAAAGTTGAAGCTCTGACAAAATTGAAACCTCCCTCTACTCTTCGTACTCTACGCCAATTTTTAGGTTTAGCTTCTTATTTTCGGCATTTTATCCAAAATTTCGCTCAAATAGCTGCTCCCTTGTTTAAATTAACCCGTAAAACTGATGATTCAGCTAATGACAGTAAGAATCGACCAATTCCTTGGAATGACAGTCATGAAAAGGTTCGCCAACAACTTATTGGCATGCTTACCTCAGAACCCATTTTAACCATTTTCAACCCATCCTACCCCATTGAGTTGCACTGTGATGCAAGCTCTTTAGGTTTTGGCGCAATTTTGATTAATATAGTTGACAAAAAGCCGAGACCAGTAGCCTATTACAGTAAGAGAACCAGGACTGCAGAATCTAACTTTCATTCATATGAGCTAGAGACTTTGGCAGTGGTTTATGCCATAAAGCATTTTCACAATTATTTACAATGTCACTTGTTTACCGTTGTGACAGATTGTGCATCATTGCGCGCAACTCAAAATAAGCAAGACTTGATACCTCGTGTTCAACGGTGGTGGTCTTTCTTGCAAAGTTTTGATTTTAAAATGCAATATCGTCAATCCTCGCGTATGCAACATGTTGATTTTTTTAGTAGGAACCCTATTGAAGAAGCTGATGAAGTCAACAACTTTCCAATACCTGAACAACCTATTGCCAAACCCAAAATTAATCAGGCATTGTCTGTGAATACCTCAACATTAGGTTTATCAACCCCAAAAATGCGACCACATGGAAAACATCGGAATTTTAAACCTCAATATAAAAGTTCTTCCGAAAAACTCGTGCAATTAACAACTATTTCAACTGATTGGCTTCTAACAGCTCAGCAAAATGACCCATTTGTTACTGAAATAATTTCGAAATTGAATGCTAACGAAATAGATTCAGATATTCAAAACACTTACGAGATGCACTCTGGTGTACTGTGTCGGAAAGTACAGCGACACACTCGCACTAGGTACCTCCCAATTGTTCCCCATTCTCTTCGGTACGCTGTTGTTTCTAATGTCCATGAATCTCTATTCCACTTGGGTAATGAAAAAACCTTAGAGGCGTTGTACCAACATTATTGGTTCGAACATATGGCGAAATACGTTCGAAAATTTGTTGAGAACTGCCTTGTGTGCAAAACATCAAAAACAGATTCAGGACCTCGCCAAATTCAACTCCACCCTATACCCAAAGTTGCTGAACCATGGCACACTATTCATTTAGATGCTTCTGGTAAACTAAGCGGAAAAAAAGACTCTCAAGAATATCTTTACGTTTTCATAGATGCATTCACTAAGTACTGTGTATTGCAGCACACACGTTCCTTAGGTGCTGCAAGTGCTATCAAAGCGTTAACATCTCTCATAAATTTCTTTGGTCCTCCTCAGCGTATAATCTGTGACCAAGGTACAAATTTCACTGCTAAAGATTTTCAAGATTTTTGTGTATCACATCAAATTGACCTCCATTTTATAGCTCTAGGGAAGCTATGAGTACTTACGTAAAACTTTAAATTGTTTACTTAATCACACACATACGTGGTAGTAATAATATCAGAACATGTACAATTGATGGAAAAACAAGCTGAAACAAAAAAAAAAAAAAAAAATGAGAAATAGAGTCAAGTTATATATATATATATATGCCTGATATATATATATATATATATATATATATATATATAAGTTCACTCTACCTAATTTGCGCAGGAGTAATTAAAACCAGTAAATCAGCAATATAATTTATTGCGAAACCATTATGTTCAACTACGAAAGCGAAATTAGAATTTCAAGTAAATTCGTGAAGAGTGAAACTTGTGAGTGTAGTGAGACGTTAGACAGACAGCAGTTGCTGTACGACTGACAAGAGCGTGAATTCGGGGCTGGTTCGATGTTGCGATGTGATGATTGAGATAAGCGGCGTCCGGATAAGATGTGTCCACCTCGTGAGATAGCGAGTTCAAAGGTACGGTAAGAAGGTAAGGGAGGTGGTGAGGTGTTTGATGCGGCAATCAAATAATGAGAAGGTACTTCGATATTATTACACACACACACACACACACATATATATATATATATATATATATATATATATATATATATATATATATATATATATATATATATATATATATATATATATATATATATATATAAACTAAGCGGCGTGAAAAATATGTCACAGCACCTACGAGCTCCTATTGATGTAAAGGGGAATGCGAAACTGGAGCAGTTACGTTATGGAGGGGTTATACTGAAAAATAAATATTACAGGAGAGGAATAACGGCTTTATTCGACGCAAGGCTACTTTGAAAAAATGAATTTCTGAATTTCACGCAGAAATTATGGGGTACACATGTACCTGTGCAATTGATTCTATGAAATAGATCTGATCTAAGCACTTTGATCGAGTTCTTGAGTTTCAAAACCAAAATTTCCCAGTCCAAGAACTTGGCCTTCTTAGAACAGTGTTTACATGTGCAAAGGGTTCTTTGCCCAAACGAATTAGGTACCTACGTAGATACACAACTCGCCTTGCCTGGAACAATCTGAGAAACTTCTAGAAGTACTAATTTCAGCGAACAAAGCTAATTAGACTTTAGTGAATTTAGAACTTGTGCCACAAGAAGGAAAGCTGAAAGTTGCAAAATTCCCACACAATCAAGGACAATAAATTAAACGGCTGACAAGCAACAAGACTAAAATACGTGATAGTTTTTACTGACTCCTCATTAAACTCAGGCTCTTTATATTCCACAGTGAAGTTCAACATTTGGCTCAGCATGTACAGTAAGTGCACCTCGATTCCGTCCCATTTAGTTATAGTGTATCCATCTCCTGAGTCCAGTCCACGTCTATATACACAATGAAATATACATTTCATAATATCTTGTTAATAGACACATAAAGAATGCAATTATGTTTTCATTCGAATCTACTATGCCCACAATTCCAAGTAAAGCTCATTCTCAGTGGCAGTTCTGCCAGTTCGAAAGGTTCTGTGCAAGCGGTTGTTTTGTGCAGTAATTAGGTATGCAGTACCATTTACTTCGTTTTAATAACATAAATAAGCATGGCTGACAAATATTATTACTATCCTGAATAGATTATAGGTGTCTACATCATAAGGGATCAAATGGTTTACTCATGTGTTTAGTAAATAGGTTAATTGGTTGAAAGGCAACCAGTCAATTGGAATCTAATCAATAAAACCCTTAATCGCGTGGAGCAATAAATGTAAGTACCCACCTATTCCAAACTTGCTCTCAGGGGCTTCTAGAGCACTATTGTAAGTCTCCCCAGAAGAAGCCAATGCCAGCGTCCCAGGCATCTGCCAGTTTCACCCAACCCCACATCCCCCATGGGGCTCCATTACGGTTTTTTATGATGCATACGTCATGAGATATGGTGATGTCGCATACTTCTCCAACTATCGCTGATAAGGTTCCAGATCGGTCTAGTACCAGCTATTGTGAAGTGATCAATGGTTATGAGTAGAGTCCTTGTAAGACCTGTGTGTACTTGGTGTTGGTATTGCTCATCCACGCAACGCGTTGTTGGATTGTTTAAAAGTCCCTTGTGTATTTGATAAATCTAGTCCCTTGCTAAAATCTACTTTATCTCCTGTGTAGACCAGTGAACTCAATGCCTTCCTTAGTGTCGGTGCTTCGACATCCTTCCACACCTTCTCACTTGAACTTTTTTTTTTGCTTTCCTTGTGTTTAACAGCATTTCCAAGAGATTGCCATTTAAGATAATATTTGATAAAGTTTTTCTAACACTGTTACTAAATCATCAAACAGTACCTTCTCAATATCCTTTGGAGAGAAAAATACACTAAACTCCGGACAACTTACCTTATTTAGCAATTCAGTAATCCCTCCTTTGCTCGGCCTTAAAATCTTACCCGCTTGTATTGCAATTTTAAATCGTTTAATCCAATACTCCCATTCGCAATGAAAGGTTCTATAAGAATGCTTTAATGTAAATTCTTTGAGCTGAACCTGAATAATCAGTCTCTCCAAATATGGTTACTATCTCGGTAGAGTCCTCTGATCTATCTATCCTGGTCTCTCTCCTTCCTCAGTGACATTATTTGTTTTTCCCGAAATCAGATGTAAGATCAGGAGTTTTACCGATGACTCCCGTGGGCGATTTGGGTGCTACTGATGACTCTGCAGCTCAAATACGGAATCTTCCATTGACTCTGCAGCTCAAATAGGGAGTTTTCCAATGACTCCACACAGTTCAGGCCACTAATCAATAGACTCAGTAGGTTTAGTCATGTTAGTCACATTCACAAAGCCCCCGGTCAACCCCAAGCAAGGAGCACACCTTTGAGGGGCTCTTCTCCCTGTCAAGCATTCCCCCAATCAATAGTAAGCAACCACACACTAAGCTTCCCCCACCCTGTGCCCCAGCTCGCCATTATTGAAGTCAGGACCTTTTGTTCCTCCTGAGTTAGAGGATTGCGACCCTTGCACATTAGTCACAAGTTTGATTAGCCTTGCCTTTGATTAAGTTGCCCAATCTTGCCTCATTCAAACACCACTCACCCATATGATCAAGACACGAGTTCGTCTGAGACAGTGACTCTTATAGTAGTTTTCCCCTAATAATTTATAACTATCCTAATTCTAGGATCTCATACTGATTTTGACGTTATCATTTATAGAAACATTGTGATCCCAACCCTGTGTGCCAGGGACAATAAATCCCGATTCCTAACCTTGTGTGCAAGGGACAATAAACCCTGATTCGTAGATGACTTCCTTCATTCAAAGATCCCAATCTCTCCACAGGTGATACGGACTGATTATATTGGAGGCACTTTCGTACAATCCATTTAAAATGTTTGATCATTTTATTTAGGTACCTTAACACTCAAATACTTTTCAGTAGGGTCGAGTGATCCGAATCATATAGAATCTTTACCTATAGACTCGTTACCAATTAGATTTTTTATTTCAGGAACACGAAGTAGCGTTCTTCAAGATCTCTAAACACACACACACACACACACTACCTACACATTTGATTTTTGTTTCTCAGGTGAAAAGGAGATGAAATGGGATCTCTCGCAGCTGTGAACGTGTCAGAGGATCGCAGATGCTATGAATATGGAGGGCCGGGACATTTTGCTGCACGATGCCCGTGCCAAGGATCAAAGGGAACGCCCCAAAGCACGAAAATTTCAAATAAATCCAACCCGATATACCCGTGCATGTTCTGTGGGATTTCGAATCATTTCCCGGTGGATTGCACGCATAATCCACAAAAAACTATATTCTGCCATTATTGTGGGGTCAGGGAACATTTAGAACAGGACTGCCACAAGAAAAAATTGCTCCTACCAATCTAGCACTCCCCTGGGGCACGATGTTACCTCCCGATCGAGTATCTAGAAAATAAGCAGCTCGAAGTTGAACTGAACAACATGGGGCATATCCCTATGATCAGACGATCGTTACCAAAAGCAATGAAAATCTCGTTGCTTTTGAATGGAACCCCTCGAGAATTAGTACTAGATACTGGTGCAGCAATGCTTCCCAGGGATCGAAATACGACCGGCAAACGCCATAGCTTGGGGAGCAGATGGCTACCCTTTGAAATTAAGGGGGGGGCAGAATCTAGCGTTAGAGATCGCCAGAATGACCCTGGAACACTATCTTTCCTAATCTTTATAAATGAATGCACGGGACTGGATCTCTTGGGATTGGATTCATTGGGAAGAATCCCGATGGAGATTTGTGCCGATCGAAACCAAGGAATTATCCCTGTATTCAGATCTCTGTGGACCAAACTCCAAAAGAACTTGGTCCTAGTATGTCGGTTGGTCCAGGATCACAGACCCCGTCCACAGTCGACACGCCTCCCCTGGATGTGACACGAACAAGGAACGCTCCTCTATCCCTTGAGAGTCAACCAAAGATCTCGAGGACCCTTCTGAACGAAATTCTTAAGATCTAGCCACCTGAAAGAATCTCAACATGAGATCATGGAGATCTCCCCATCTGCAATTTCCAGGATCTCCCAAGGATCTGGACAGGATCTCCCAAGGATTGTGGGGATCTCGCCACTCGAAATGCTCAGGGATCTCAACTCAGGATCGCAGAGATTTCACCGCCCGAAACGATCGAGATCTCTCAAGGGTATCTCCAAAAAACTGCGGGGGTCTCACCACCCGAAACGACCTAGATCTCACAGGGGTCTCAAGTTGAGATCTCAAGATCTCACAGCATGCAACTACCGAGACCTCCCAAGGATCTGGAGGTTATTTCCGATAAAAATCCCCTCCTGAGTTCTCCTAGTTTCAATTGATTGGGCCAAAGCTAGCTTACAATTCTTGCATTACCTCTTCTAAAGTGTAAATAATTAGCATTTCGGCTCATAAAATAACAGTTTGTTTTTAAAGATTTTTATTCAGACATCCCTCAGAATAAAAGGAAGCCTGGGAACACAAGTTAGTGTATTCAACACACACTCTACTCCAGACACGCATTTTTTACCGCATATTGTTCATTCGACACAGAAACGACCTAAGAAGAGGAAGCAGATTTACCACTCCACCAGGTAAGTAATCATAGCAATTTCACATTGCCGTTTCTACTTTTAGGTATTTCTTGTTTACAGCATTAACACATAGCAATCACACATTGCTATGTTTCATTGTTCTTAGATTCATCCTCTTTTGATAATAGCAATCCACCCTTGCTGTCATCAACCAGTTACTGCGATTTATTGCACAATTCCAAACAATTAATTCTTGGCAACTGTCAATTGCTGAGAGAGTAAATTCACTTAATATCTGAATAAAAGCAAAATACCTCAGAAGAAACTAAATCACTCTACCACATCAGTAACATCACATTGTTTATTAACCACTTCAACGCGGCACCAAAATATCTATCCTACCTCATCCAACAAATTCCAACTAAACGAAATGACCGGTTGAAATTTGATCAAGTAGAGTAAACAGGGAGTTGGAAAATATAGAAATGGAAAATAGAGAATTTGGTTGACGGACAATTGGAAGGTGAAAAATTAGCAGGTTATGAATTAAGCAGTGAGTTATTGTACAAAATAAATCAAGTGCTTTAAAAATTTGGCAAGTAGATTTATTGTCTTCCTTTCCCTGTTTCTCACGGAGATCTGTTGACACTTCCAGGCCCACCTGGTTGAAGCAATGTGGGCTCGTGTCATCTATTGAATATATCATTGATGGTGCGGACTCACCTTGTAATCAATAGATAACGAACGCGTTGAGGTAATTAGGAGTATTCATGGTCGGTTTCAAAAATTTAATTACTCGAAAAGTAATGTCATGAGGCCCCCTTGTCGAAAATCAAAATGCCAAGTAGCGTCCCTTGTGGTATTTAGTGAAAGCCAATTTGTAAATAATGAACGATAAACAAAAACAAAACAATAAACGTAAAACGTAGCAATCTAAAAACTCGAAACTCGAGAATTTGAACAACTTTCTTGACACGTCATTAGATCTAAATAACGATAACAACATTCACTTTTTATTGGTAGATATTTCGCTAAGCAGCCGATAGGATCGTTGCTACTTTTCGATGATTCGTCGAAGGAAACTTGGCTATTAAGGCTTCAGCCTGTCATTAATCCAATCGTTAGAAAAGACGACGCACATGAGCATTGGAACCTGTTAAAACTCAATTTTTGACGATTCAATGATTCGACATCGAAACTACTGGGCCATGAATACCCCTATATCTCAGTTTCAGCAATTCCTCCTATGTGCAACTTTGTTGTTGAATCGACTGTTAGGAAAGGTCTTATTATATGCAAACCTTAACCGCTCACTTGTTTGTCCTATCATTACCAGTAGGGTAACGCAAACCTAGAAACACCTGATTACTGTTATACGGGCCACTATGTACAAAATGCCATTAGCTTACTTTCGGAAAACAAATGGAGGGATTTCAGACGCTGATGCTACTAAATGAAGTCCGCCAAGTCCTCGTTTGTATTTGGGAGGAAAAAGCTGGACCTGCCGAGTAAAGTGGTTCCTTCTCCAAGCAGTCACAATAACAGGCATACTTATACCCAAGGAGTCTGTTATGACTTTGTGAGAGAAAATAAGGATGTCACATTCTTTTAAGACCCTTGCAGTTTTCTAAAACATGTATAATTCAAATATAATTAAGCATTTACGTTCCACTTCCAGAACATAAATAATGATAAGGTAAATGATTTTGGTCTGACAATGGCATATTAAAACCCTCAAATACAAATAAGATGGGTATCTACCTACCTACTCCTAACGTAACTCACCTGGACGAAGTGGTCTATCTTAATCATTGGGTCTACGAATACCAACAAATTTGTAATGTCAGCAGCTAGCTTTGTTTGGAGAAATAGTTTAACATGGTAAACAGATGTCTGAGCAATCAGCAGAGTCATTGTATTATGTCCAGTGAACTCCCCTACAAACAATTTGAATGAAGAATCAACATCTATGTTTCTACAGAACTGTCAGGAAAGTATTACGACTCATTTAATATCTTATTTTCGTCATCTTCAGGTGTTCATATCCTTTCAGTAAATTTTCTACTTGCTCCTTCATATTAGAATAATATTATAGAGAATCTTGATGCATTATAGCACGAAAAGTGTTTCGACCCTTGTCACAACCTTGGAGAAACTGTTGCCTACTGAAAAACACCTTTGATCAGGAATCATCCCAGGGATCCATTGAAGATCAAACCTTTTTAAAATCTAATTTAATTAAAATTGAACAATGGATAAGTAAACATATCAAGAAATTATAACAAGCCCATACTAATAGCTTCGGCGCCAATTTCACTTTCTTTGGTGAAGACGATGAAAGCCATTTGTTCGTTTTCACGCGCTTCGAGGATACCTGCTGGGACTGTGGGTTTCGCCATGGTTGTATTAACGAGGCCATGTCGAAGAGGATAAGCATAATTTGAAATTAAAATGTCTATCATGTTCTGCAACAGTTAAAATCATTATTATGGTTGGTCATCATTGAACAGTATGTGAAAAAATAGTGATACTAAATATAAATAAAATAAAACAATAATTTTTCTACAAAAATAATAAAGTATTGTCCTAAATGAGTACTAGTAAAACTTCACAAACCTTAAGTCTCGGGTGGTAATAAAAGTAATCATCATACAGTATAACCGTCGCATGATCCTTCAAATATCGCTTAGCAATAGAATTTATGAGAGGAACCATGTAAGGAATGCCATCAGGTGGCATACAGCTGATGGTCTCTAAATCTGCAAAGGCCTGAAGAGAAAGTAATGCATGGGAGCTTAATAAAGTAAAGGACCCAATAACCATTCAGAAGTGAAAAAGAAAATTTGTAGTAATATCGAAGATAACATTACCTATAATTGGCTAGACCATTTATGTTTAATGTATTGAGCTTAATGAGCATTTATAATAATTTAGTAACGAAATTCTTTCAAAACGTTCGCAAAAATACAGTCATCCCTATTTTTAAGATTGTTTGAAAATCGATTAGATAGGGGGAAAAAAGATCCGACATTGGCGAGGCACATAATTTTTTGAATATGTTTTAGCATAATCATGA